>CP107712.1:1200000-1800000 GCA_025854295.1 Lyophyllum decastes | reverse complement strand
CGACAAGAAATGGGCATATACGCACTGTGCGTTCTGACTGCGCCTCGCCTTCCTGGTTAAGATCTAGGCAAAGGTCCCAGTCAATCAAAAAGCCCTTAAATCGGCCATCTTTCATCGTTATCATGATGTTTCCTACACTGATATCGCGATGTAGGACTTTAGCGGACACTACGGCCTGACGATGCGCTGAGTGGGGAGGTGAAACGGGCGAAAGAAATGGAGAATGGAACTCACTCACCTTCCGAGGCGTCTCGGACAGCGGTTACCATCTCGTGCACGTCCGTAAACTCATCGAGCGTGCGATCCATGTGCTGGAGGGTGAGGCGATAATGTTGGAACTCACGCAAGGTTAGCTTGATCTGGTATCGGCTTGCCCATATCTTGGTTTGAGTGCGGTGATTCGTGTCCTTGACACCAACATCTCCGCCGAAGCACTGCGGGATATTCTGTACGCCATTGGCGTGTAGCGTCTCGTACGTCTCATGTTCCGGCTTCAGCGTCGGCCAAAGGACACGCCAAGTGTCTTTCAATAGGACGATCCTTTTGCTACGCATGCAATACGCCCTGAAGCAGCGCGTCGATCGTCCCGTCGGAGCTACGGCTCCAGCATCGCCATTCGGCTCAGCTATGATGTACTCGTTTTCGCCGATGGATAATGCGAGTAAATGGCTGTTTGGCTGGCAGGAAAGCTTTTCCCGAATGCGCGCTGCAAGATCCTCGGCGAGGCTTGCTTCGGCAACAGTGGTATCATGTCCACGGAGTTGAGGTTTGGAATGGGCATCGCTGAATCTTTGGAAGAAGATGATAACGTGAGGGTCGTCCAAAGGGAGCTTCTCAGTGACCACAACACCACTTCTGTCCCACCGAAGAAGTCGCATATATGTAGGGAAGACAAGGCCGGAGAAAATGCGCGTGCGGAACTGGGCGGCCTGATGAGCGGTAGCATAGACCGCGATCTGACCTAGGGTTTTCTCTGCCTCTTTCGAGCTTCGTTCGAAAGAACCGATCTTGTCTTCAAAAGGATCGTCGGCAGGATCAATTTTGAATTCAATCATCATCTCGATCGTTTTGATAGTGCGAATAACATGAGAGCGGTGCTTCGAGCCGGCCTTGAATAGGTAGACGTTCACGTCGGGTTTGACTATGATGCCCTTGAGGACCGCCAACTCCTGGTCGTGATCATCAGCGAACATCAAGTCTGGACACAGCTGATTCATGACGTCGGCCTGGAAAGAATATGTAAAAATGGTGAGTCTTCCACCGTAATGCTAGAAACTTTCGAACGCACCTAAGGCTTGTACATTTCCAACTCCTTCTTCTTCTTTGCCAATGATGCAAGGTTCCCCTTCAAATCAAACGCTGGAGGTTTAAAGCCACCACCAGTTATAAACTCGAGAAAATCAAGTCCAGAAACAGGGCCCACGACGCGACCTGTGATCTCCATCTGCAAGGCGTTAATCCGAGTATCTCGCGATTCATGTTGGGATGGAATGGAGCAGATTTGTCTCTGAAGTTCGTAATCGGGGTAGCACCGGATTGCAACCTGGGTTCAGGGTTAGGAGGGGTGATAGGACGTCCACTGTTCACGTCGCCGTGCCAGAAGTCGAAGCCTCGGGAGGATCAACAACAGGAGGCTTCACTGCATAGAACGACGCTGGCGATATCCCGGCCATGGTAGGAGACTCTGGTGAATGGTAGTGGTACCGAATAGACCAGGTTCACGGAGACAGTGGGCGTCAAAGAGGTTGTGCAAATCTGGAGACAATGGCTATACACGGACACGTGATGTAACCTCATACTATGACGTTGCGGCTTAGAAGCGCGAACGTTGCGGTCACGGTTGGTGCGAACTGCGCTCGCGAACTCAAAGTATAATATGTATGAGCACAGCAAGGACTGGTGCAAATAAAGTAGCAAGAAAAGAGCTGGGCGAAAGCAGGCCGACGATCAAAGATGGGTCACAACGCCAAACTTGAACTGCCGAAGGAGGGACAACAAAAGCCGTGGCCGTCTCATGTGCTGGCTGGAAAAGGCGAAACCAGTGTTCCAATTGATACTTATCGTATAAAAAAGTAATATAGACGGCGCAAACAGGACTGGTGGCTTCTTCAGAAAACTAAAAGAGACCAAGGGCGCGGATTCTAGAACCAAGACTAGTCTCATGACTGGTACGTTTAGGGGGATATACTGAGGGGGTGGCTGGCTCATGGCGATGGGAGGGGCTCGCTGCCTAGTCCTAGCAGGCCGCCGGGTGGGTATATCCCACCTGAATATATGTTTATGAGAGGGGCCGGGGCTGAAGGTTCCTTGCAAGTGGTATCCTTGAGAGCTGTAGGAGCACAACGAGAATCAGAGGATCCCTCGTAAGGGATGTTCAAACGAAGTTTTCCGTTTTCCGACTGATTATTGGTAGGGTGGGTGAGTGTTTTTGCTTGTAACGGTAGAAAAGGTCAAGGACGTACGTCGTAGTAGCATTTGCCAAAATAGTTTCCTTTATTATAGTACCTAGAGCCAACCGTTGAGTGAGCCGCATGTTGAAGTGCGCAAATGAGATGTATAAACATACTCGCATATAAACTTATCATTGTTCACAAAAGCGCTCCCTATAACAGCATCCGAGACTTGAATGTTTTCCGGGAACTTGGGGCACGTAAAGCACCACTTTGAATAACAGTTACCCTCGACAGGACAGATAAGATAGGGATGCTCCAGAGGAGTGGCAGGTGCGATGGAAGGGTTCGCCTTCAGACATGATGCACGTTGAGGGGCGCGGACTTGGGGAGGACAGACGCTTGGAAGGTAATCTCGAATCAAAGTTCCGTTCGCTGCCTAAAATATGGAATAAGACGAGTGTCCTATCAACGGTTAATCATTGGCTTACACCGAAGTTGCAGTCAGTCACCCGGCCAGAGTTAGTGGGCTCGAAACGGTAGCTGCGGAAGAGATAAATTACAGGCAACGCTTTTCACCATAAAGACTTGCCGACAACTAAGAACATTCTTCGTCACAGTCATTTCCACCCAAGGAAAGCCATTTTGCTTCGGGCAATGAAAACAGTTATCGGTCTCAAGCTTGCAGTTTGGAGAGCAGCATATCTCAAAAGAGCTCGAGCTGTCTAAATCACATCCTTCGATCCGATTTGCTTGCTCAGGACAATTTATCCCAAGAGTTGTGTTGCCTTGAACCAGTATACCTGTCTGGAAGTAAAAATTGAACGTCTGGATTGAATAGGTAACAAAATGGTAACGCACAGAGTTGTAGTGACACCCAAGCCGAAAACGTCGCGTGTAGAAGTCAACTAGCTTTCCTTCTCTGGCATGTCCGCCGAAATAATCCGATGAGTCAGTAACGTTGCGTTCGTACCTGCCGAGTGATAAACCATGGATTTCTATGACTTAACATAGAACAAATCGTCTTACAAGCACGTGAAATTATTCCCGACAAACGAGGGTTGAACGGGCTCGTTATAAGGATCGGCAGCTTTCGACCTAACTATGAAGTCCTCGACCTGCTGGCATTCAAAACATATCCCAGGATGCGGTGTAGGAGCCCGACTACCGGGGCATTGTGCAGAGAAAGCAGGAAGGGCGAACCCAAGGAAAACTGCACACCAGAGACGCATTTGGAGGATGGAAAAGAGCGAGGAATACCAGATCAAAGAGGCTACGGAGGATTTCCCTCAAAGACTCGCCCACTTTTCTGTGGCTTTCGCATTTCCCTGGAGTCCCGAAAGGGAGCATGTACAATGGTGGATCGTCACACTAGCCTCCTTGGGTATCCATCGTGGGGCACAATGAAGGGTCCAAATTTGTTTCTTAGCAGAGAATGCATAGTATCATTTTCGCTGCCGTTCGTGACATCATGCACAATGCCTGATGATAACTGTTGCTTGGAAGGGAAATATATGCGAGAGCGCAAGCCTTCAAGTACAACATGGTTTGGGAAGGTGGTGTTTTACCAGGGCTACAAGGGGTTCGGAGAAGCCGTATAGTTCTGATGAAGTGAGCTTTCAGAAACAAATACACCGCAGCCGAAAAGGTTTCGTACTCGATACGCAGACACCCAGAAAATTTTACCATTCCAGTACCCTCTTGCTCAGCAGCCGTAAGGTCGACATTATGGAATCCGAATGAAGAAGTACTGCGGGCGGCGCGATAAAGACAAGGAACCTGAGGAGTCGGCGTCTGACGAAACAAAATAAGAGACGTGAACATAGTCGGGAAGACGTATGGCTAAGCACCAGTCTACCTCGGAGGCACCGTTAAGTTATATTTTGCGGAGAGCAAAAGTGCAGGACTTGAAGGAAGCCGAGCATCGATCTCTGAACAATAGCTAATACCAGCTACATGTTGCCTGAGTCCTGGAGATGTGCGGAGAGACGAGGACAGGTACTTCGAGCGACGCTTCTAGGAACTAATCATCGCTTCTCCATTCCGTCGATGTCCTAAGGAGAAGAACAGAGATGCAAGCTGGTCATGAAGGTGCTATTCACCTAGCATGTTCTGTCGCTCGGATACCTTGAGTTTTCATTGAAGCGGAGCCTCAAATAATTTTTCGGCTCGCTCGCGATGCCACCATGATCATCGTTTGCGAGTAATAATGAACTCATTGGACTCTCAAATAAAAAAATGACGTCCCTCAATCCTCTAACGTTTTCAGCGCACCCTACAACGTCTTCACCCGCGCCAGGCCTACCGCTGCACAAATTCGAGTCGAGACTAAATTCTATCCCAAATCATGAACAATTCGCGGCCTACTCCACAGATATACGAGAAAAAGTTACAAACGGTGGGCATACTGAAGCATGATAGCTAACGGTGGACCAAACGAGCTACCTTAATTGGCTCTTAACGTTAGGTGAACTCGTTCGGAACTGGTTTACTTTCATATCACGTCGTATTTTCTTCCCTCGAGGCGAGAGGTACAAGTGGAACAATAAACACAGCGAGTGCCGTCGGCCCTACTAACATATCCATGTGTGGGTGCAGGACTCAAAATAGCGGCGAACCCGAAAGGTCGCGCCGTGAACTTTCGCTCCACAGACTACTGCAAGTCACTTGAGACTAGTAGCCATAAAGGGATATGGGTCAGCAACGGATGCTCCGATGATCTTAAAGCCTAATGTTGCACTCGCCCCGCAAACTAGTAGTCTGAACAGGTCCGAATTGATGATGACAGTGAGTAACATTTCAACTGCCGTTCATGACGTCGGCATGACTATCATACATGCTGACCGTAGATACTCGGGAACGCGAGAGGTTCCGAACACGAGTAAAAAAGAAGAGACATGCAAGTCTCGCACATGAGGAGGACGTCGGCCTACGTGGTGTAGCAGCTGGGCTGTGTCTTCGGGAGCAAAGAGCCCTGAGGGACCCAGGAGGCCGTGTGAGCTGATTGCGACCAATCCGCCCGAAACCCACTAACGTGCCAGTCCAAATTTCTAGGCCACAGCAGCCAATATGTGTGTGACAGTGTCGTGCATTAAGCCAAATGCAGTGCTCTCAACGAAGTAAGCCTTCCTAGCTCTAGAGATATATCAGACTTTGACAGCAGAAACTCACTTGGTGAAATCTAAGGCAACGAACGAAACCCTCTTCATACGAGAGGTATAAAAGCTGACACTATCCATTCTACAACTTACACTCGACGGTCAATCCTCAGTCCATCACGTTTACAAGTCGTTCCTTCACTGTCTTCTTACTCGCTCTTCCCCTCCTCGCCGCTACTCAGGGCGAAACCACCAGCGAGTGCAAAAATGGCGACTTGCTCAAATGCTGTCGCAAAGTGGAGAAAGTAAGGCACCCCCATTATCACCGCAGCTATGATACGTCTGATGTCGTTCAAAAGTTCGACGATTTACTAGTAAATACTCAGCACGATTTGGGCCCTTTCGGAATTAACGCCACAACTAATCCTGATTATGTATCCTCTATCTATAGTCTGCAACGCTCGTCATTATGAAGGACTCCTTGATTCTGCAGTACGATGTGAAACGTTAGCGGCAGGCGTCGCGTGTGCTTCCGACCTGACAGTCGCCTGCTGTGACAGAAAGCCCTTAGTGCTTGCTTTGGCAAGTACCTAGAGCTCCATTCCTTGAATCATGCTTATTAATGCGACGCACACAGCGTCACTTTTCGCAGCACAACCCCGACTTCCTAACATGCTGCCGGCGAGCCGGGCTGGTGAAATGCATAGGAATTTGGCCTACTCTCGGGCCACCTATTCACAATTCTGAGTCTCTGTTCCGTCAGCGATATACAAAGTGCCATCGATTATCGATCTGTAAACCTGTTGGATAAATCTTTAGTTTCTTGGGGCGGCAACGCCGAGTCTGGAAGCTGACCGTGGAAGTCAAGAAGCAATGTTATCTCCGTCCAATCAGAGGAAACCCCATTCAACTCAACAACGCCAACATTTCTGCACCCGAGGTCAGGAGACACAATATGGAGGCCCCAAGTCCGAGGTTGTACGGTTTACCCAGCCTTTATCTAATCTGGTACGCTATTGTACTGCCTCGTAAGTAGAGGGGTCATATCTTGTCCTAAGTGCTTACGGTTTCGAGTGCTAGTGAATGGGAGGAATTTGGGGTCAGCGCGTTAGAATTCCATAAGCGGTCGAACATGAGATGAAACTAGGAGTGCAGCACAAGGTAAACCTAACATAAATAATAGGACAGGCAGTGGGCACACAGCCTTGGTACCTCGGACATACTCAGGTTGGTCGCCTTCGTCTGTATTCCCTCTCCTCACTATTGCATGTATAGAGGATGTACTCTTCGAACGTAACGATGGCGCCTCAGACAGTCAACTCAATCCACTATGCGTACAATCCTCGGATCAACCCACAGGGAAATACCACAGAGTCCTCTCACCGAGATACCCCCATACAAACTACCAATTTGCAGCCGACCGTATACTCTTCTTCGGGATCCCCCAGCGTTCTCCGCCTCCGGAAGTGCCGCGACTTCCCCACGACACTGCAACGTTGCCAGATGACACAGGCATCCCTACGTACAACATGAAGCCGAGGCCCCGTTTTCGCAGAGTATGCTTCAACTGTCACAAGACTGACTCTCACACGTGGAGACGTTCTCTCCACAACCCCGGTAAAATTGTACATGCCCCACTTCTCGTATCATGTTACTCGACGCTAATGTACCTCTGATTTGCATTATACCGGATTGTGTAGCTCTGCAATGGGTGTGGCCTCCTCGAGCGAACACCACCAGCATGTCAACGGGCCAGAAGGAACTTCATGTTGCCCTCTGGCTCGAAAAGCTCCTCCAAACCGGAGGTTCAGGGCGATCCAGTGACAGAGACATTATCGTCTTGCCAGGGTAGTCCGAGGAGAGCTTAGAATACGATGTCAGGGATCAGAGGCCTTGAGCACACTGGAATAAAACGCAAAGAATTCTGGAGCGCAGACGCCACCGATACACAACATATTGTTGGATGAAGAACGCAAGGTGGAGGGGATTAGGAGGGGCAGTATATAGATTCCCTTCTCAGACTCTGTTTGGGCCTATTGATCACGAGTGGGGAAACAATGGTCACACTGGGCATAGGCTTGTAAGCAGAATCCTATATTCAGTGTTACAACGGTACAACCCTTGTTAGTGATTCGTATAACTCTCCACCAGATGGGTACATTCATCGTCGTCATATAAAGTCTCATGGTCGGAATACGACGTGCCGGAAAGACGCGTCCATAATATGTGTTTTACAACGTTTCTGCGACGCGCGAAGAAGTCATCAATTCTTCAAGCCGAAGCTAAAGGGAATTGAGAGCGTACTGTGCATCTTCTTAGCGATAAACTTGGACAGGTATTTGACCATCGCAGCCGTTTCCTCGCCGACCGGTCGTATCCACCTCGAGGGCAGCGAAAAGCCATACTACGACGAAACATTAGTTACGCAACCAAACACCACAAGGAACAAACGCACCGTGCCCGTATCCCTCAAATGCAACACATATGAGTACTTGATCCCCGCCCGCTTGTACATCCAGTCCACAACATTCCCCGGAGCCCGATATAGATTCTTGCACAGCGTTCCCGTCTACGACACACACGCACAATATCAGCGACGTTCCACGGTATATTCCAAGTTTTCCCGTACTGTCATCGCCGTTCCGTGCAGCTGCCCCAACGCCTGCGCTGCCCCGAGCCCGGCTTCGAGCTGGTCCTCCGCATCCCGCGGCACCGCACTACATGAATACGAGAATGGAGAGGACACTGATAGCAGCATCGAATTAGTGGAAGGCACTACAAGGTAAGGAAACAAGGACGAACGCATCTGCCCGTAACTCCGTAGATCAATGAACGCAACGAGATTGGGGATCGTGATGATTAGGTTAGCGATGTTGTTCGCCTCGGGAGCCTCAAACGGACGATGTCCCGGGTACCAGTGTGAGCAGGGATCGATAGGCTCGCGGGGTTTCACCGTGTCCTGTTGGCCTCGGGGCCGCGGTTTCCACTTGTATCCCTTGGTTCATTTGTAGGCGTGAAAAGGGAGCGTTGAGGTAGATGCCGAAGACGACCTACCCAGTTTCTAGGATGTACACGTTAGCTTCTTAGACTGTGAAAAGGGAAGATTTCGCTAACCGGTTCATGTCTAGGCCAAAACATTTGTTTTTCGTGCCCATCCTCTGACGCGTTTTGTACCTGTCGAGAGTGATCTAAGCAACGTACACCCGAAGCAAAACAGTTGATAGCGCACCAGAAACGATCAGTCTCCCATGTATAGTCGTATCCGTCTGGGTTAGGTACAGGGACGATGTAGAAATCCTGAGACGGAATTAGTCTTGTAGTCTACGCGACGCAAAGACGGACATACGTAGACGTCCAGGAGGTGGGAGAGCGAATGTGTTTCCGAAGCGTTCGAGGCGAGCGCGTGAGCCAAGTAGAGAGTGGTAGCCGTCGCGACCCACTAAAGCAATGGTTAGGAGACGTGGTTAAAAGTGGAATATACGACGCACCTCGCGCGCGTGCTGCGCACCAATGATCACAAACCCGAGCTTCCCAATGTCACTAGGCTGCCTCTCTGGTTTCTTTTTCCCATCTTGTCGCGCTTCCCCCGCCTTACTCGTCATGTTCCGTTGCCTCGAGATGGTGAGGCTCAACATCTCTCTCCCCGTTCCACTGTGCCCTAGGTTGTTCACTTTGACCACCTCGGGGTATTGCTCCGCTAGTCCCCGAATGAAAGCGTCGATTTCGAATAGAGGATGATATTCTGCGTGAAAAATCGTATTCTCGAGTGGTAAGCGGTCCCATCCCGCCGACGTTCTTGACACGTAGGACTTCGTGTGTTCCGGGTTTGAAATATTAGCCACTAGAGAGTGTGTAATGGCTCGTAAAGACTCTGGCAGTGCTGGGGCAGAACTTGGAGAGTACACGTCGACGTGCGAGTGCGCAATTTGCCAGAGGTCTAAATCGTGTTCCTATCAAAAAGTCAGTACGTCAACGCAGTTTGATCGCATCGAGTGAGTACCTCTGCGAGAGTAAGGACCCGCTTAACAGCCTCAGAGTCCTTCGTAACGTCAAATCGCCATAGTTGGCCGACTAGAAGGGGTCCAGCACCGTATTCGTGGTGTAAATTTAGAATCTGCTGATCCGGCTCTGCCTGTACTGCCGATAGCAGTATGCTCGCAATCCCGATGAGGTAGCGTAGCCTCGTTATCATAGTCGAGCTGCGGCCGCTCTGTGAGACCAGCGGACTTCGTACAGGTAGAAGGAGAAAGCAGACCGTGGGTGAATTTCGAATTCTGCTCGTGTGATCAGGCTTGACTACGGGCTCCCACACCCGCCCCCTAGATCCTTCTGCCCTGCAATGCTAGCATCATAGGGTTATAGTCAAGGCGGTCACGGCTTATCCTTATGCTGACACCAAAATACCGGTCCCCCATTATGGCCATTGGATAACCAAAAATACAGTGCGAAGCAGGCTTGCCGTTTCAGCGTTCAGCCTATTAATTTTGACCGCTGTTAACGAAACCGAAAATATTGACAATTTCACTTTTCAGATTCGGCACGCCATTGATAGCTCGAGCGTCTTTATAAACGCTACATACGCCTTAAAAACTTCGACTCCTAGGATCCGCGGCCTATGTGCCTGTTCACGCCTTAGCTGACTCGCAGCTCTTGCGATACACGGGGACGTTTCTGCTCTTCGGCTCCTTATGAACCTAGAGCTCGTCTGCCTCTGGAAATACTTCAGGCTCGGTCCCTTGAACTTCGCCCGGTCTGCAGGGCGCTCCGAGCCATGTAGGCCGTGTTTTCTGATCTCGCTTCGAACTTGTTGGAAAGATTCTTGACGAAAATCTAACCGCAGGTCTATTGATATTACGACGATGCGCCAAAGATATATGTGGTAAGCCGCAGGTATTGAGGAAGGAATATGCTGCCGAGAAACCCCTTCGTCGCCCACCCCTTCACAAGAAGATGTGCCGAGCCTACAATCCACAAGTACGCCCACAGTCTACCATAGAATCCTCCAACCCTACAACCGGTGAGGTTCCTCCACATATATTCTGAAATCACTCCGACGCCGTTCATGATGAAAAAGCCACCAACAAGCATAAATTCCGTGCCACGACCCATGCCCCACAGCCCAAAGTGGTGGACAATCGCGGACATGAAGAAGGTGCCAAGTACGGCGCCTGGGCGTCCGAGGAAAAGCAGCAGCATGGGTTGACCTCCAACTGAAACAAAAATATCCCGGAAAAACTGATGCCACCGCCTAGCCCAGAACTCGGTCACGGAAGTGGAAAGCCATGGGGTTTCAAACGCGGAAGGCCAAAGGGAGACATCCTGTCGAAACACCAGGACTCCGAATAACGTTGAAAGATCGTGCCCTGCTTGTAGGACGGAATACGTGAACATGCCAGTAAGAATTACTAGCAAGGTGGACTTCATATATCTCAAAAATGGTGGAACCCCAGCATCAAAGATACTGCCCCCTGTTGCTGAGCCGACTGAGGCGGGTGCGAAGTACAGTATTGCGTATTGCAGGACGTCAATCATCACGAGATGGAACAGAAAAGATCTCGAGATTGCGATTGCGAAGGCCGTAATTGACCTCGTGGGCCTGGTTTCCTGTTGTATCCGAAATTGCCGAGACCAGTTCCATCCACATCCACGTAGGTTGAAGCATAGATCGAAAGCGGCGGCGGCGATCTCTTTATGACGTAGTGGTGGGGTACTCACAACATAGAACTCCTGAGTCGTTTCTCGGAGTGTCCGGACGCGCCAAAGGGGTTGTAGATGGAATGACCATCGTATCATTCGTACGCCCAGTACTGTGAGCATGCCCTGTGGCGTATTAAAACAAGGGATAATCGATATACGAAGATCTACATACCACTAGTCCCTGATTGAGATACACGAGCCTCTCATTATCATATGTCTTGGCGATGTCAATGCGCGTCGCAGCGTTGAAGCACGTCCATAATGACAGGGGCAGCAGAGCTAACCGAACGTAAATTGTATCCGGCACGAGCACCAGAAACGAAGTCACGTAATAACAGAGAATGGGAGGTCCTAGGTGACGAAGAAACGCGTGCTGGGTTAGCTTCTCTCGGGCGTGTGGTAGTGGTATGACGTCGTCGAGCAGACCAAGACTTGATTTGATACCACTTCGTTAGAGTTGCGCTTTGTGCACAGTGGCCTACTCACCGATGCATGTCTCGTTCAGATCGTTATATTCAACAGACAACGTTGGTATGTCTTACGTTTTGAACTAAGTGCTGACAACTATTAAGCGGCTTTAGTCAAATTTTAAGGTCAGATGAACCATAGCTGAACACCATTGATATTTATTGACCGTCATGCATAAAGTCAGTGATAAGTCCCAAAAGAATCTGAAAGTTGAAGACTGATACAATAGGATTTCGACTTTGTCGCCGAGAAGTCCTTAACTGTGCGCTGTTGTGGCGAGTGATAGGAATAATACCAATTCATTTTTTTTTGGTACATTTGCATACAATAGACATAAATTATGCATTTTTTGAGTCCGCCCGCGGCACCGCCGTGGTAGCTCAGTCGAGGTCATACTCCTCGAAGAGGTCACGCTTGCCCTTCTTCTTGCCCTTTCCGGCGGCCGGGTTATCAACACCAGACTTGCCCTTCCCACCAGTCATGGTTTGCCAGTCACTATCCGAATGATCAGTCAACGGAAGACCAGAATGGCGAACAAACGAGGTACTCACCCGAAGTAATCATCGTCACGGCCAGCGGTGAACTTGCGGAACTCGCCCGTCGGTGTCTCGGGCTTGTTATTGCCAACGGGGTACGACGCTTTGGTGTCCTTCTTCGGCTTGGAAGAGCCTTGGCCACGGGCCTCAAGATACTCGTCGTCGAAGAGGTCCCGCTTGCCCTTCTTCTTGCCTTTGCCAGCGGCAGGGTTGTCAACGCCAGACTTGCCTTTGCCGCCGGTCATGGTCTGCCAGTCACTAGCAGGCGAACTAAATTAGCATGTCAGGTCAACGCCGTGCGGAGAAAGAAACCCACCCAAAGTAGTCATCATCGCGGCCGGCGGTGAATTTGCGGAACTCTCCCGTGGGTGTCTCGGGTTTGTTATTTCCAACAGGGTACGACGCTTTGGAGTCCTTCTTCGGCTTGGAAGAGCCTTGGCCACGGGCCTCAAGATACTCGTCGTCGAAGAGGTCCCGCTTGCCCTTCTTCTTGCCTTTGCCAGCGGCAGGGTTGTCAACGCCAGACTTTCCTTTGCCGCCGGTCATGGTCTGCCAGTCGCTGTAGAGACAAGTCAGCATGCGACAAATAGCTGGCATGGAGGAAACTCACCCAAAGTAGTCGTCGTCGCGGCCGGCGGTGAATTTGCGGAACTCGCCCGTCGGTGTCTCGGGCTTGTTGTCACCAACGGGGTACGACGCTTTGCTGTCCTTCTTTGGCTTGGAAAAGCCTTGGCCACGGGCCTCAAGATACTCGTCGTCAAAGAGGTCACGCTTGCCCTTCTTCTTGCCTTTGCCAGCGGCGGGGTTGTCGACGCCAGACTTGCCTTTGCCGCCGGTCATGGTCTGCCAGTCACTGTCCGAATGATTAGTAAACTGATGGCTAGAATGGCTAACAAACGAGGTACTCACCCAAAGTAATCATCGTCGCGGCCAGCGGTGAATTTGCGGAACTCGCCCGTCGGTGTCTCGGGTTTGTTATTGCCAACAGGGTAAGACGCTTTGCTGTCCTTCTTTGGCTTAGAAGAGCCTTGGCCACGGGCCTCAAGATACTCATCGTCAAAGAGGTCCCGCTTGCCCTTCTTGCCCTTTCCAGCGGCGGGGTTGTCAACGCCAGACTTTCCTTTGCCGCCAGTCATGGTTTGCCAGTCACTAGAAGGCGAATTAAATTAATATCTCAGGCAGCCGTACGGAGAAAGAAACTCACCCAAAGTAGTCATCATCGCGGCCAGCGGTGAATTTGCGGAACTCACCCGTGGGTGTCTCGGGCTTGTTATTGCCAACAGGGTAAGACGCTTTGCTGTCCTTCTTTGGCTTAGAAGAGCCTTGGCCACGGGCCTCAAGGTACTCGTCGTCAAAGAGGTCCCGCTTGCCCTTCTTCTTGCCTTTGCCAGCTGCGGGGTTGTCAACGCCAGACTTGCCTTTGCCGCCAGTCATGGTTTGCCAATCACTGGACGAGTGGCCGGTGAGCTGAAGTTCAGAGCTGCGAGGTGCAAGGGGGGCTCACCCAAAGTAGTCATCGTCGCGGCCCGCAGTGAATTTGCGGAACTCGCCCGTGGGTGTCTCGGGCTTGTTGTCACCAACGGGGTACGACGCTTTGCTGTCCTTCTTCTTTGGCTTAGAAGAGCCCTGGCCACGGGCCTCAAGGTACTCGTCGTCGAAGAGGTCCCGTTTGCCCTTCTTCTTGCCCTTTCCGGCGGCGGGGTTGTCGACGCCAGACTTTCCTTTGCCGCCGGTCATGGTTTGCCAGTCACTGTCCGAATGATCAGTAAACGGATGGCCAGAACGGCGAACAAACGAGGTACTCACCCAAAGTAATCATCGTCGCGGCCAGCGGTGAACTTGCGGAACTCTCCCGTCGGTGTCTCGGGCTTGTTGTTGCCGACCGGGTACGAAGCCTTCGTGTCCTTCTTCGGTTTCGAGGAGCCTTGGCCACGACTAACCAGCTCAGAAGCACGAGCAAAGATCTCAGCTTCAACGTCACGGACATACAAGGCATCCACGCCAGAGTCGCGTGCAGAGAGTTCGGAGGAGGATGGGATGGGGCCTGCGTTAGTCAATACAATTGACATGAGGCAGGCGATGACGGCGGGGGCGATGGTGGAGGTCTTCATGATGTGATGAAAAGGATGAGGTAGGTGAAGCTGAGGGCGGTTCTGACCAGCAGGGCAGTCGAGGGAGGTGTGGATGTTAGAACGGTTCTGACCAGCAGAGCGATAGAGAAAAAAGCTCCAAAGGTCGCCCTACTTATACCAAGGCGAGGTCCAACCAGGCGTAACATGTGGATCACAGTCACGTCGAAAGCGATGCTGATTGAGGAGGTTGAGCGATATCCATTCTTGCGTGCTCCGCAGTTGAGTT
The DNA here is from genome assembly GCA_025854295.1 of Lyophyllum decastes. NCBI lineage: Eukaryota > Fungi > Basidiomycota > Agaricomycetes > Agaricales > Lyophyllaceae > Lyophyllum > Lyophyllum decastes. The sequence continues at coordinate 1,785,453 of CP107712.1, read as the reverse complement.
TCAGACCCTCATCTGTTGGTTTCTCGACAACCATCTCGTGTCAATGCTTCTCCACTACGGATGATCTGGACAGATCTCTTCGGATGTCATTTTGGGACGCCAGTATCCCGTTGAACGTCATCGACCCTGCATCTATTGCCTATTAAGAATATTTATGGATACCTGTCACGAACCGCAGGGCGAACTGAGGTCAGTATACCCTTCGGTTATTATGGAACACACTACAGTCAAACCTGTCATAACCCATAGCTGTTGGTGGAAGGCTGAAACTATGGGTTATCATGGGTTATGGGTTTTCAGAGGCATCGTTATAGGGTCACGTGATAAGATCTGCAGCTGGCTGCTACTATAAATTTAGCTATGTAACTAAAATTTCTATGTGTCTATGCACCTTGAGATCTGTGATCAGCATTTCCACAAGTGTCTCCTGCTGTGAGTTCAGCCGCTCCAGCCCATGTTCGTAATCAGAGGCCTTCTCGAGCAGGTCAACAACAACATCTTCATCAAACAAATTGGCCTCATGGTCTAGCCAATGCTCATCCTCTTCGGATATATGCTCCTTCTTCATAAGGTGACAGAGGATGTCATTTTTACATATCACAACTTGCTTGTTGAGCTGTGCAAGGCCTGCCCTCAGCATTTCGAGGGGCTTCTTCGACATTCTCGGACTTGTTCAGGTTTGCTGATAATCACAACTTTAATGCCTAATTACTGGTGTGGTGATGCATGAAGATACATTTAAAATTGAAGGCATATGCACCTCATCACGAACCCCATAAATACAAGATCAGTCACCAAAAAAGTGCCATCTATGGGTTATGGACCCCTTCAAGGCTCATGGGTTATGGGGTATGGGAGGCTGACCACATTTCCCTGCAAACGAAGTCTGTGGAAGGCCAAATCTATGGGTTATAGCAGGTTATGGGTTATGACAGGTATGGGTTATGACAGGTTTGACTGTATACCTTCCCGAAAAACCCATAACTTACGCATGGTCGTGCCACCTGTCTACAAAGGGATCATGATATCTTGATCCCTGATCACAGATGTGTAAGGCCTACCAATGAAGTCGTCAAGTTTACAAGTTGGCAATGTGCCGTCACAGAAGCACGAGGTACTGTTGATTCCGTCCAAACGACGACTCCAAAATTTTTCGGTTGGCATGAAACGTACGCGTGGACCTGTCTATCGTCGTTGCGGCGGCAATCGGACCGCTTGTCATGGTCGGGTTTGAGTCGAGTGTTACGACGGTCTACCTGTGCCGTCAGCTATGCAAAACTCAGGAAATCGCGCACCGGTCGAGGAAGGTTTGATACCATATCTCCTGAAATTTTTAGAAACGTGAAGACAGACGCAACCAGCCTCAAACAAGAAAATTTACCTGGACTGCCCCAAAGTGGCGCTACATGGCTGATAAGCTCCAAAAACATCATTGATCCGCCAGTTGACAGTGTTCATGTGACGAAAATAGAAGTCATGCACAGCCACCACCTCACCCGTTTCCTAAGGAGTAACCACTTTTAGCGTGAGTGTTGCCGACTCCATCGATGATGAGCACGACGGAGTGACAGTCCCGACGTTGCTCTCGCAACGGCCCATACACAACATGCGAACAGTTTTCTATTCCTAATCACACTACCGCGAGCCAAGTGGCTCGTGCAGGGAAGGAGCGGACATGGACCCGAGGAATAAATGTATGCATAAGACCCACAAGGAAGCCCATTGTCCATAGAATAGAGTCCCAAAGCAACAGAGAACAACGTATGATGAGCGAACGGGCTAATCAAAAAGAGTGTGGTGGAGATGCGTAATAATCGTGAACGATTTCAAGGATAGATAGATAAGTTTGACGAGGGTGAAGGGGGCAGAGGGGAACTATAAACATGGGACGATCATGACAACGCCCCCGTTCGGCACGCATCGCGAAAGGAAGCCGAAGAACGGTGGAGGGAAGTGCAACCGACTGCAGTGGCAGGGGATGGAAAATGTAGGATTAAACCACAGGGAGTTTAGTTAATAGGCGAGCAGGATTATCATTATCCACGGCGGTTGGTATGCGGAGACGGTGTGGGCTTGGCTGAAGCATTGATGGGGGCAGAGAGGAGGATATCACAGTCGACACGCGGAGAAATTAAGCGTCTGATTGCGCACGTGGCTGCCACACGAACGTGCTGGCAGGCCATCCGTTTGGTAAAATCTCACATAGTTGACGAGCATCCCTGAGCAACCTGAGATGGGGCATGGAGGTACTGGATGATGGGGGCCGGTACCTAAGCTACGTGTCAGTAATGGTGCCGGGTTGATGCTCCAACGCGAAGGAGGAACACTCGCCTGGGCCGATATGTAGGTGGAGTGACAATGCATCGGATAGACTAGTGCCGTTTGGTACAGCAGCCTCGTCCTCGTCGTTCCGGCTCCAACTCCCTGACCACTGCGTGCACATCCGTAAGGAACGGAGTTCTTTTTGCGACCAGTATGGGACACTCACAAAGAACCGCTGATCGGACGACCCCCCCGGCAATATGGCAGATATTTCTACATAGCCTTCCTCCAAACAATGCGGACTCCGATGTCGCAAGATCTCGCCTAGATCTCGCCCCGGGCCATTACCATTGGTAGGCATAGCACAAGATGGAACTACGAGGTACCCATCGCGCGTGGTGATACGTCGAGGATCATACGAATGATGGTCGATAGCCTCCCAGAACGGATCGTCGTCTGATGATCCTGTAAGCGACGATCACAGAATATGGAGGAATCATTTTACCCTCGGAAAATGTCCGCCCATCCGCGTTGAACTCGTCCGAGTACATTAAATTATACATCGTCCCATCCCGACTTGTCCGCGACAGGGCATCTCTAGGCGTGGCAGGATCAATGGCACCACGCAACGACCTAAAGAAGAATCGAGGAAAACCAATGTCAGAATCTCTCCATTACAGCTTTGCCAACATTGATCTCACGCTATGGGTACTTGGCTTCTTGGGTCAAAGCTCACGGTGTCCGCCTGTCCCGTCGCGTTAATCCTCGTGTTGCCTACTATGAGAGCATTCCTCCCATTGTCGTGGTAGTACAAGTACACCGGGTAGAACACGAACAGTGCGAGCAGCCCTAGGACCAGCAACACCAGCGCCGTAAGATTTTTGAATCCGCGGAACGACATGGGGCGCCCGGGGATCTTCATCAACTTCCCTTCTGGATCATGCAGAGCGTCCACCTCGTCCAATGGCTCGCTTTCGTCCATCGACGGGTCATACGCGTATGCTACGAGCCCACGCTCCGGTAACATCATGCTCGCAGGGTATTTCGAGTCGGAGGAGAGGGAGACGTAGGAGTCGCCAGATGTTGAGATCATCGAGTTCCGGTTCGGATGTGGCAAGGAGGGTGGGAGGAGGACGTCATCCATGGGGTCTGCGCGGCGATAAAGGATCATCGACCCACGGGGATTGCTCGCGTTCATCGCAGACGGCGACCCCTGCGACAGCGCTCGACTTTCCTCTGACGGTATTCGCGTGATATAGGCGCTGCCGCGTGAACCTGGGCGCGCAAAGGGCGAAGGGACGTGCGACGATAGAGGGCCAGAGGAGAACGAGGGATTGAGAGGTGAAGATGTGGTGCTCTTGTACGACGCTGCTCGTGGCATCCTGCTAGGACCTGGTTCTGGTCCTGTACGAGGGAGCACAATCGGTGACTCTTGGCCGGGAGGATACCGTGGTATAGTATTGAAGGTCAAACCCGTGGGCGAGTGGCTGGTACGAGGGCTGGGGGTTGACGATGAAGCCATGGGCGTGGTGTCCAGCATGTACACAGACCTCGTGGGCTGTGTTGCCTCGTCCGCAAGCATACGTTGTCGCTCGTGGGGAGAGTTGCGACCAGAGGGCGTGGTATCAGAGAAAGTCAGGTCGAATTCGACATCTTCATAATCTCCTACCCACGATTGAGGTCGAGGGAACATTGATGGAAAACCCACAGCAGGAGAAGGATGATAATACACGGGGCTTAATCGCCGACATGTACGCAGACAATGCAAGCGATGTGATTCGTGACCGATTCTATTGATGTGACCGGACTAGACGGATAACGATCCCCATTTATGGCAGCCAGCATGATGCCTGCCTCGTTATCAACCTACCGTCCATGGCGTGTACCGAACGTGGAGCTGACTTGCTCCTCACTAGGCCTCACTAAACGCCTGTGCGCAAAGGCAGAGAGGTGAATTCTTTCGTAGAAACAAGCTGGACTCCCGAATGAAACCGCTCACCACGGCGTCCAGATTGGCCGTTCTGAACTCCGCGGCCGGCTTCCGAAAGTTCACGACGACCACGACAGTGTGTGAGTCGCAGTTGTCATGTGGGAGGCTGCCGTGATCCATAAAAATAACCACCAGCCCAGCCCAGGCCTTCTGGATTCTAGCCTACTCCATCGAGTAGAGCTGAACTTTCATCAAGCATGGATCACGACGGGACCTACCAGCTTACAAGACAGGATAAAGGGCAAGGGAGTCGGCCTAGGAGCCGTTTCGTGACGAGATCGTCGTATAGTCGTTGCAAAAATTCGCAGTTTTCCTGGCGTAAACGGCCAAAGAACCATACTTCAGGAACCGCCTCGCCGTTGGTTTGAGGCTGTCGTGGGACGGCACGTGTCTGGGCCATACATCTTCAGTCGTCCCGATTGATATGTGTGGACTGGGAGTGTAGCGTCGCAGCGTCGTAGACGTTGCGTTGCCGTTGCTTGTGAGGGTAAGAAAGAGAGCTGCGGTCGAAAAAGTTGGAAATTGGAAGCCGAGGGTATGACGTCACAATTTTTGGCACCAGGTAATTCAGGCCATCTTCGCCATTTCTGGTTGATCAATCACTTAACTTCGAAGTACAGGTATACCCCGCGTGCATTTTCAGGAAATCCTGAAAACTACTTCTTAGCGGACAATGCACGCCTCCAACGAGTTCGAATAATCCTGGCTTCACGATGTCATGAGGATCAATACGGCGTGCACGGAATGGCTCGAATGTATTTCCTTCTCTCTACCAGCTAGTCGTCTGGGTGCCAACTTGCAAAGTGGCGTTTGATGATCTCCCGTGGTGGCTATAGAGAACAAGAACATTCAAGACGATACTCTCGTTTCAAATGATATTTTTTTTGGTGTAATTGAATGGTAGTTTGTAGTTATTCTTGAACGATACCATTGCACAAGAGGGGGTGCGTTCGATGCGTTCGATGCGTTCGTTTTGTAACGCTATCCCGAAGCTCGAAGCACGCCACGCCTATTCACCGTTTTCCAAGTATGTGCGCAATGTGAACTTGGAGTGTGATACTCTATGTTAAAAATCATCGAGCCAAGGAGGGCCCATATCGATAACCCGCATCCATCTCTGATTGGTCTGAGTGCTTGCGCATATTTCAAAAATGAAGGACTACTGGAGAACTGTGAGCCCCATAAGGCTGTAAGCTGAATGTTAACTATACCTGTCTCCGGACGGGGAACTCAGTTCCAGTCTATGCTCGCGGTACCCGGAGGGTAGATAAATCCGCCTTGAGCGTAAGCTCTCTGCCTCAAGACCGTCTGTTACCATCGACGGCATAGTATCTCGGGATAGGATCTAGAAAGTACGATTATGCGTAGAGGTGACGTATGATGATGTCTTGGGTTCTACTGCCTTGAACGGAAGCCGATGGTGGTAGTTCCTCACCCAGCGAAGGAGTCAACGTTGGCTATTCGGAGCGGGAGGATGGCACGGCGCGGAAGTGTACAATGTGTCGCGGTACATGTCAGGGGATCCTCTGTCATAGGCCGTCGAGCCTTTTATGTTCCTATGAGTGGACCAAATTTTCTACCCATATCAGAAAAGTGAAAGGAGGTGCACACCCTTTCGAGAGGTCGACGAAATATCGTTCATTATATGAGGGCAAAGTGCCCGCTATGAAACGTTCGCTGCTACCTCTAGGCAGAGTGCACCAATGAACGGGGGAGACGCAAACAAAAGCTCTGAGGGCCATCCGTACCCACGTTCCCTATCTTGCAAATCTTCTAAGACATGTGTTAAGTGTCAACGTCTATCGAACCGAGGATAGCAGATACCCTGATTAGGTAGATGGTGGGTAGCATGGTCATACACGGCTGTCCAGACGAGAGGGGTACGTCGAAGGTCTTTCCCTAGGTCGTACTCAGATGGTCCTCATACGACATGCGACCGCGAACGAAAGGGCTTGATTTCTTTCTAGGCCATACGATCGCACCTGCAGCACGCCAGTGCAACTACTGCGGAACGAGTAGTACAAAATACCAATCCAGTAAGCCTAGTGATGCCTCCAGAAACGCGGGAGGAGCGGAAAAACCAGTTCCGTTGTTATGGGATATGCGGAGACGCGCACAAGAGTGTGGGGGAGGACAGGCAAGGGGATAAGACAGCAGCATCGCCTTCGCCTTCCTTTCAGCACCGTCCCAGTCTCGGAGGCTTTGCGGGCATCGTGTACGCGTACGGCAGTCGACAATCGAGAGGACGAAGTGCACCAGGACAGGAAACAATTGTGCGTCACGTGATCTCCCGATGCACAAATGCTGACCTCGGCACTTCCATGCTCCTCCTCTACTTCATCTCACAACGTCCACGACCTGCAGACCTGGCTAGTGCAAGTAGTAAACTACCTTGCCAACAGAGGATTGGCGTAAATCATAGTAAGCTTCTGTAGGAACACCCACCTGATCTCTATTCACTGACTCGGAGATGCTCTAGTAAGGTTTCGAACGTCGCTCTGAAACCCGAATCCTCGATGCATGTTGGCCACCAGCTGTTCGCATTTTATACAGGAGTACTGTTTTTCTTTTGGGTCAACTTCTCGCATGACTTATGATAATCCCCAGGGCTTGCTTTGCACGCCGACCTCAGCCCCAGGCCTCACACCGAGAGACAGTCTCTGGTGCGGGCGAGAGAAGTCGAATGCTTTTAAGGCAAGCAGGAAATTCAGTTAGCTTCAAGTTTTGCGTTTGCCACTTGAGCCTTCGAAGTAGGTACTGTGTCATTGACAGCGACCCGCCATCCCTCGATCTTCAATCAAATTCAACGACATTCGGAGAGCGTCCTTGCATGTCTCGCTCGACATATGTTTTGCTGTCTGCCTGCATCCTGGAGGGGCGGATGGTCGAGGCGCTCGCCCGACCTTGACCTTCCTCCAGTCTTGTATTTTCTAGGCCTGGGGGCCTTTCACCAAGGTTTTCTCTTCCCCAGAAGCTGTTGTTGAATACTGGGGCTATCCTCGTACTCCGACCCTACCATATATCCAACGGACCTGGTATTGCGAGTGGACCGCTGCGACCCCCTAGTCCCTTGAGCGCTTCGGACACGCTAAGCCGGATCTATCTACTCCGCAGCCACTTTATTTGCAAGGCGACTGTCAATCTTCGACTGTCGAAGTACAGTACTTGATCTGTGGCGTGGGTGGTATTATAGGCGCTCAGTCACGCACCGACATCCCGCTCGACTCAATGTGGCGCATTTGTTCATTACGTGTGCTGTGTACATTCATGATGGTCCCGCCCCCATCAAGCGGGCTATGTTTCTCGACGCCATCTTCGGATTCCACGCTAAGACATTTAACCTGGCTCCCTCTTTTGGGTGGGCGCTCACCGGACTATTATGGTCTCGCTCTGTTATGTAAACGGCTAACAATGCATATAACGGACTCGATAGGACTCAAGACGACATGAGACTGATACCGAGTCAATGTATGGTTTTGCAGCATTATTAGCCTTGACATAGTAGCTTCATGTCACAAAAGCCGAGTACCAACAGCACATTTTCAAACCCTTTATGCGGCCATATACGTTCAGCGCCACCACTCAGTGGTTTGCATCCTACCGCACTACCTTCGCCCAAGCATGTCTACAACCCTTCTCTTGAAACAAATCGTTGATGATCCTAAAGTCAGGGCTAGGATATCCAAGGCCTTCGAGGAAAGTAGTGGTTACGTGCTCCAAAACGGAAAGAAGGATGTCGTACTCCGACCAAGTGCCCTGGATCTCTTTCAATGGATGTACGAGGGCACCGAGGACGATGCTTTGCTGGAGTGGCAGAGAATGACGCCCCAACAACGGAAACTATGGAACGACGCCTCCAACTACATGAATACGCAACAGCAAAAACCACATCGCACCACCGGGACGGAAGGAAGCCAAAAAGCATAATCTCACAGACAGCAATGGCAAGAGCGAAGGACCGTCTCAATTTGTGGCGCCATCTGCTTGCTAGACCCGTTTAAGCTTTCGAGCCTGCTTCCTCTGTCATCTTATCGCTTGTGCCTTTGGCGAATATCTTATAAACCTCCTCATACTCGTCGGAAAGCTGTCTTTATCTCCGTCCCTCGGGTATCTCTGCGTCTTCGGATGCACGTTTATGTGTAAACCCCAAATACGGACCAACGCCACATTCGTTATGCTCCAACCAGGCTCAAACCCCAGCCATTTGGGCACGTAAAGGACGAGTTCGAGTTCTAGGGTAGTAGATTTTTCTCTTGTGCTTAACGAAGAATGAATGGTCTTTGGTCAACAACATCCCCCTTCGTCTGTGAGTCGATAAACTATCTACGGTATGCACATCCATTTGCGTAGATATTCACTCGGCCGTCCGCGAATCCTCTTGCGACTAAGGCTACCTGCATCTGCTAGGGGTTTTGGTAGGTAGGAGCCAATTGGATGGCAGCGCACCCGCGATGAGTAGGAAGAACGCTGGATATGTGGTGGTGGGTGGCAGGTTGTTGGTTGCGGAACATGGTTGGAAAGCTCGGTGAGGGTCGTTACAGGCATTTGCTTCAGTTTAGGATTGAATCGTGGCCGCAGGAGTTAGGAGGCCACAGTGGTCTTGTTTTTCGAGGTTCTGCTGAGGTGTCCGGAGATCGAGAGCCTGCATCTGATGTCGTCACGTTATCGGTGGTGTGTCGTCGGGGATCAGATTAGATTATCAGTAACTTCGGTGGCTATGCGCACCGTCACAGCACCCGTTGTTGGAAGTGGGACAATGCTGCCTGAGAGTGAAATGGTTCGTGTTTGCCTATGGGCTGGGACGAATGATACAGAAGGGTCGTCCTCGAGATAAACGCGTATCCATGCTAACTAGTAACTGAAAATATAAACTATGTATGACGTAAGCATGTTGAGAATATACTGTACTTTCAACACCGTACCATCCACAAGTGCACTACACTACCTGTGCCCCCCACACATAATCCGACAATGCTAAAACGCCGGAATCTGTTCAACCTAATTTCCCTCACTGAGCAAAAATCGGACTCTTCTGAACTGAAGCGGTGGGGACGGGCGCTTTTGCAACGGTTATGGTAACACGAGTCAGTGGCGAGCGCTTGGTTTGTGGGTCCTCCGAGCGAATTCGGCCAGGGCGTGTAAGATGCTGTACATCGATAGCTATCAAGTACCATTACACAGTACGGTGCTGGGCTTTGAATACTGTCCCGCCATCCCCAGGTCTTGGATGTAAAGTTTTCGTTTGCACATCTGGAACCGAGCTTACTCATTTGCGTATTTCTGGCCTAGAAATCATGGACAACAAGGCTCCCTCTGTGGGATCGACCCTCACGAACGGCATCCAAGATATTTCAGCTCTCCTCCCGTTACTTGGCACGGAGAAGTGTGAGCAACATGTTGGTTCAGGTCTAAGTGGTGGATTTCTATACGTCGCAGCAACTCCCATGTCGATCTTTGGTAGCCTTGGGATGGCCAGAGCAGGTTTCAAAGGTCTTATCGCGAGCATCTCAAAACCTAGATGGCGATTTATCGGCGCCCAAAAGTTGCACGATGCTGGGTTCACGGCTTCTGGCACGAACCTATCCCTAATCATGATGGATCCTGATCATAAACGTTGTCATCTAGCAGAAGCACGATTAGATTCCCTGCTCAAATCGCTCCACATCGACGATGTTGAGAGGTTGACTGTCGTTACCAGGTGTAAGAAGTGGAATCTCAAGATGATCCTTCTCACCGCTATCCTCTCTATCATCAGTCTAACGCCATACATTTACCTCAACCTCAACGTCAATAAACTCCCACTCAGCACTCGTTGGGTATTTCCTATTACGAGGGTAGTTGGTGGATTCCTCATCGCGACATCGCTCCAACTTCTTATTCAGCGGAGGCTCGTATCGCTCCTAAAAGCACGACTTACATTTCGTGCTCTCGATGCATACATCAAAACGCAAAAAACTCGTCTCCCTGATGGCGTTCTATGGGACCCTTACTCCGCCTCTGAGTCGTGCTTATGGAGTCTGGAGCATTCATTAGGCCCTCGCCATAAGGATCGAATGTATGATCGTCTTCGCCTTCTCTTAGGCTTCGGTACTTGCACAGGAGGTGGACACCGTGATGGGACCTCGTTAAGCAAAGAGTTCCCTCAGAAGTCAGCGCTAGCTACTGAGCAAACAAAATCCTTCGACCAAGATTTGGAATCAGGTAACAAAGATCGGGGAATACAGCCCATACACCTTCTAAGGAACAAATTGGCCGAGCTTAAGCAGTACTTCGGATTCGGCACCGAGACGATGTGGCCGTTTTTCATCCTGGTCACCCTTGGAATCGTTGGGTCCGTCGCGGGATACATCGGCTGCTTTAGCGTTGTGCAGGGATCAACACGTTCAACTGGGCCGCTGATCTGGCTGGCCACAGAAGCTGTATTGTCGATCATCCGGATGGCGCTCTGGGGATGGAATTCCGATCACGACAATTTGGATCCCCTCATCCTCTCACTGAAGCTCCACAGATACCCACCTTTCCCAACGTGCAATCTCTCTGAGAGCGAGATACGGCATAATGCTGAAAGAACCCTCTTGCTCGTTCGTGCGTCAGAATTCCTGGAGTCAATCACGGCCTACGCTGGCCTCGTGAAACGCTTCGACAGTCCGAATTTATCCCTGTTCTACACCCTCACTCGCAGAGCGGCCGAGGCTCCAGGAATACGGCAACAAGCCCTCTATATAACTATCTTCGATCACAAGGAACGGACCACACGAATCTATTACGAGGACGCCGACAGTAGCGCTAAATTCCTGTCAGCGGACGGCCTCTACATCGATACAAAGCACAACATTCTGACGACGACAATTCTGGACAATCTGGACGCTGACGACGACCCTGTAATTTGCGACCAAAACCTGCAATCAGAACTGCAGGAGCATTACCGCTCAATCCTAGGGCAGTTACGGTCTAGGCTCGAACATCCCGAAAGAGACACCGATGACATTGTGAACAGTTGGACCCTGGTGGTATCAGAAACAGAAACTGTGTTCCGCCGGGAAGTTAGCACCGCATACCTCAGTGGAGGGAGCATGGAAGACGCCCACGACACTACGACAGCCCGCGACCCTAGCCCTCATGAATCCTCAAAGAGATACGATGTAAAGGTATACGAAGAAAAAATTGATACAGACCAGGGTTTTGAAATGGGTGCGTCAGTCATGCGAAGGCGTTGACCTAACCTCACGCATACATGTGCAGATGATGCGGAATACTTGAAACAGGGAAGGTTCCAACAGAAAACAGGCGATTTATTCTACACGAGGATGGCTTGGATCGAAGGTTACATGCGATACGTGACGAAGTGCCATGCGGCGAAAATCGAGGACCAAATCCCAGCACATGAGGTCGAAACATATAAAGAATTCCAGGAGTACGCGTTACTCTACGAGCGAGGGGAGATGGAGTACCTTTTGCTCGACGAGATGCAGAGATGGGAAGAGATCCTGCGAACCGAGCATCACCGGCTGTTGGAAAGCGTTAAGAAGAAGAGGGCGTCAGACACAAGCTGGCCAGGTCTTGAGAAACGGATGGAAAGGGATTGGTATATCAACGCGTGGTTGCGGCTGTCTCGGTACAAGGGTCTAATCGAGGAAAGACTGGCCAAAGAGACGGCACGGGTCGACGAGGTTGTAGGATCAGGGTGGGAGCAAGAGCTGAGGGAAACTTGGCGAAAGGCACGACTGGGCATTCAAGCGGCTTGGAGACACCAGCTCCCCCTGTCAATGGAGGTGCCGACATGGGCGGAGGAGCGTGGCTATGTCCTTGGCCCTCTACTCAAGAGCATGACATTAAACGCTATCTATAAGCCAGAGGACGATGCTACCCGCGCAAACATGCGAAAGATGTACGACGCTATGGTGGAGGATAAGACGAGACGACTTGAAAGCGAGAAGAAGGACCTGGATCACCGGGTCAAACGGGAACATCTTGGAGACTGCGATGACTTCGGGGCATATGCGACAAGTGCGGAACTCATCTTTGGCCCGTCGAAATGGACAGAGGTGTATCACGCGGATATCCTCTTGGACGACGGCCTCAAAGCCATTCCTCATGCCTTGCGACGAAACAAGCGAGTTTTTTTCATACAGTTCACGGGATACGACACCGATCTTTCTAATCTCGCGAACTCCCTCTCGATAATCTACAACACGCCGTCAGTCACGACAGTGGCATTTAGTCCCCCTAACATGGAGATAGGAGAAGCGAACCGTGCGGCTTTACTGGAAGGACTATCGCGAAACAGGACAATCGTCTCGATTTGTGGGCTGGATGTGGAGTCCATGCCCGAGATCAAACAACAGCTTACTCTCAACCAAGCGGAGGCCGACGTTGGAACAACCCCCACGGTCGCGCACGGCTTTCTTATTCCTCGCGACGATGATAAAAAGCTATCGGGCGGTTGTGAGTCGCGGATAGACTTGAGATGGATCGGCCCCAAGGAAGAGCCTTTATTGCTCAATCTCCAACACCAGTTTACCAAACCTCCCCGTATCAGGATCAACAACGCTTTCGAAATTCCATGTCCCATAATGGAACCCGGGTCCTCCGACACGCAAACCGTTCGTTTGGAGCCAATTCGTGACTTCAAGCCGGATTCGCCCAACGTGCTGTCCATCATACCAGCTGACGAGGACTATCGGATCTCCGATGTAGATCTATGCGACGAGCAGGGCGAATCGATTCTGACGTCGTAGACGTCCCAACGGCATGGTGGTCGGTAGGGCTAGTTTCCATCGCAGCCGAGGTTGAGAAGTTTGGAGTGGCAGTGCGTGATGTATTGTACTAGTATTTCGAAAAATTTCAGACAGTTACTCCTCCGCACGCGGGTAGGAATATGCATTCTCTGCCAACGAGGCTGGTTAAGTGAGCCCGGTCAAGAGCACATGCCGCATGTTAGAGATCATGCGCGACGGAAGAAGAAAATAGGAAAGAGGATATGCCCGGTCAAGATGACCACTGGTACGAATACCTTCCCAAGGAAGACCTCATTCCTGGTTATGATCTTCTTAACATTCGAGGTCACCACGGCTGCCGTCCCATGTCTGGATTGTCACCGTGCTGTGGCAGCCTGAATTTTTGAGTCTGCTGACGGAAACCTTTTAGGACCATGCGGCGTCAATATGGCTTGCCAAGTCGTGGAGGCATACACGACTGTACACTCACAGGGCATCCAAACTATAATGGCGCCAATCCGAAAAATGAATTCGGTATAAGATTTATCGGAGTGGATTGCATCTCATGTGGTGGTTCCGATATTTGGACGTCCATGTCAGCGGAAAGGATTATGAGCCGATTATGCCGTCGTAACTCCGACCTCGCTTTAAATGTTAAACCTGCACCCTGACACGGTCACACAACCATGGTCGTCCGAAGTTTTACACTACAGAGTAGATTTTGCCTGCCTCTACTACTTCCTCGACCCGCTCAGAAATATCCAAGGCTCTTCACCCGAAGGAAGGACAGTGATACGCGTTCGAAATCGACCTTGCATGCATGCACCTCAGAGTCTGCAGCCGGGGTTCATGAACACGAATTAGCCAAACTTTGCACCTGGTGTCGTTTCGGCATCCATGGCACGTCAAAGTCTCCCCATTTTTTCTCATCCTCAATCTGAGAAGGCTCTGTTTGATATCTAATCCCGTTTGCGATCATTCATTCTACCGGGCCACGATGGGACGCTATCTGGGTCTCCTAGAGCAGGTTCAATCTCAGCCAAGAGCCAAACCAGGCCGTACCCATCACGGATGGAAACAGAGCGAATATAACGCGCGGCGGACAAATTCAACACCATTTCTATGCTGATTCCAATTTTACGGAGAATGATATGGATACGCGTGCCGCGAGCACAATTATAAATGGATGCTCCAGATTGGGTTGATCGAGCCTCGAGGCCACACGGCGTGGACCTTGCGGTCCCGCAGTCCGTATTTCTGGGTCCTGGACCGCCCTCTACCGTACCCAGTCACGGCAGTCATGTAAGTATGCCCAGAAGCTCCATGTCGCTGAGTATGGTTGGATGGTGAGTAAAACTATGTGGTCACCTCACCTCGCTCGCTATCGCTCGAGTCGGTGTTTGATGACAGTCCAACCCCGCAGTAAGTTTCCAGTATGAATCTGCATATATCGGTTCTCTGAACGACCACGCCATTTCGTAGAGGCTGTGGGGTGACTACGCCGGTTTTTAGGTGGCTTTGACAGGCTCGTTGTTAATATCTCTTTGAATTGTCTTGATCGACCTCGAAGTACAATAGGTTCCGTGTGGCGTCCTGATAAGCACGCGAAGCGAGAGGTGTTGAGACGCCGTTCACCGCTGTTTTTTTTAGATACCCTCACCACTCAAGGTCACATCCCACCTCGCTTTCTCGCAAACTATGACTCAAAAACACAGGACAGGCCTCAAATTTACTGCGCCTCGTCATGTGCGTCTTCCATCTTGAGGTGATGACTTCTGCAAGTGTAGGGACACACCTATTCAACAACTCCGAACATCACAGAACGGGGCGATGCCTACCAAAGCTGCGAGGAGAGTACAAATATCCTCACCTTCGTTTTGTCCCCAGCCAATCTCTTTGCCATTAGCTCTCGTCACTCGTACCCGTCGCCACGCACTGTCTATTGAAACATGCCCAAAGAAACGAACTGGCAAGATCTCAGAACCGTCAACGACATCATGGCACATCCCATAACCGCCAAGTTTATACATGACATCGAGCATAAAGTCGGCTTTATCGTGGCACAAGGCGGACCGTTCAAGCCCATGATTCGCATAAACTATTACACGATCTTCCAACGTTTTCATAAAGGCAACGGACGAGCCGCCACACAAATATGGAACCACCTCACCTCGGAGCAGAAAGAACCGTGGGATCAAGTGGCCACCGAACTGACAAAGCTACGACAAGACATGTTCGTCGCTTATCGATCGAGCGAATGAACTCCTTTTTAATGAAGTCACATGGTTATTGAAGGACTCCTTGTGACTGGCTGTGGTCGATGTGCTCATCTGTGAAATACTTTTCTTTTTAAAATGCTTGTGCCTGTCCTGTTGGCTGCGATCTCTTTTGTTACTTTGTGGCATTATATATTCGTGAAATTGTACGTACAATGCATCTTGCATCCTTGCCTCGCGAGTGGCCACGCACTTAACCCCGTGCATTCTCGTATCCTATGCCACAAATTCGGGGTCGCATGGCTATGTAAGATGACACGATACGCCACACTTGACAACAACTGCAAAGTGTCTTCAAATCATCCCTAGACTCCGGCGGGGCGTCTTTTTTCTGATATCAGCTTGCGGTGAAGATGAATGAGTCACGATAGATTTCATGACTCTATAACACGAAGCTACCCTCCATGGAATGGACACAGCTTTCACTTAACCGCTGCCTTCACGCACACTCCTAGAATGCACACGAATCGCTCGTGTCTGCCAAGAATGCACAGCCTCTTTCGACATGCCACAAAGCGCTGTAGATAAGCAGGGTCGCGGCGATTAAATACGCACACTTTTATCTTACAATTATCAATCCTCCCACTCCGCGAATTGAACAATAGTGGTCGTCTGATGATTAGCGGTCATATAAACTCAAGCTCACAAAACTGTTCAATGGACTACACGAACTTCAACTATCTTGACATCATACAGCATCCGCGGTTCGCATATCTGATTGGGCGAATCCAACATAGGAGAAACAAGAACGGAAACGCCATACGATCTCCCAATGCATTCATGATCTTTCGATGCATAACTGAGGAAGGTTCTTGGACAGCCGGGGAGATCTGGCGTTCTCTCACAGTCAATCAGAAAATGCAGTGGAAGGAGGCTGCCGACGCCTTGAAAAACCTACATAAGGGATTCCACCCGCAATATCAATTTTCTCCCCAACACCGGGCGGAAACGAAATTATGATCAAGCCGCCACGTTCATGAGTGCCTGTGGAAAGTTTGGTTGAAAAATCATCGTTCGATATTTGAGAACGCGCACTACACTGGACTTGAGGCGACTGAATTGAAACACTTATACTCTATCGATCCTATTCAATTATTGTTTATACCATGGATATTTAGATGTACTTATAGGTGCACCTTCTCTTTACCCGTACGACTTATTGTAATCTCTATCGGCAGTTTTCGAAGATTTTGACGACATAACACAATCAAGATATACCGTAGCAGGCGGAGATGGAGGTTCATATCGCCGCTGGTAGGCTTCCTTGGTGGCCTATCTACAGCTACCTGTATATACGCATAAATTGGAGTGGTAAGGAGCGTATCGCATTGAGCTGGAACAAATCATTGATGCTATCCCTCGAAACATACTCGTCGGCATCTTCGTCGACCGCGAGTTTGATTCATGGCCAGATCCGCGAAAAGATGTAGTGATCGGATGTCTATCATTCAGGCCGTGCTCAGCGTACCCCTGTGGTCTACGTCGCAGATCCCCAGAACCTTCAGGTTTCTTGTTTCAGGAAACACGGATGCTGTATAGGCATATGTTGTCCTGGATAAAAGATATTTCATTTTGGTCATCATGGTGGAATTTTCGAACTAACCATCAAAGCTCGGACTGACCTCGTTCTTGTAACTCAAAGTCCGTTGTAGAGAGAAGCACTGCCCAGGCGGAGTATTTTAGTTTCGTTCAACCCCATCTTCTTCAATAGGACGGGTTATCGATACCGTGATGATGTTGCGTTCACGGAGCAACAATGATGGCGAATAGATGGTGTACCCGGGGTAGAGCATAAGGATCCGACGTTTGGGTTGAGCTAGGAGCATCTTGTACCTAGTAGACGCCTGACTTATTTATCCTAGCTGATGCCTTCTGAGAATACATCCGGTGTTTTCCAGTGCTGAAGCCGTTAAGCAAGCGGTCGCCTATTCTGAGTTGCAGATTTGAAGGTTGGCTTCATAGAAAAGCCTAGACTGGAATCTATCCAAGCAGTGCCTGAGACGTTGGGAAGGAAAGGGCAGGTGCATGACTTGTAGATCACAGCGACGCGGCGATTGCCGAGTAGTACCCGTTCTCAATGATGTCAACGTTTTTTGACTCAACCACCATGGAGCTGGACGACCTGTGCCTTATCTTGCAGCAAGAAAGCCGTCATCTAGCTCGTTGAGATACTATGGCTTTGGTTTTGACTCAGGCCCTTACCCAGGACAAGCTTTTCTGGCCCAAATGGAAACATCGTCGAAGTACAAACAGCTAACTCGGGGGAGAATCACTGGCTAAGATCTCTCTGATCGTCGCGGGCGCTCGTTGATATGATCTGACATCCAGCTTTCGAAGCCTCAACGGGCATCGCCATTGCACGTGGTATCGCGATGAGGGCATTGTGGAGACTACGATCTTCGAGCCGTTCATCTCTGAGGGGGCAACGCAGTTTTCAAGTCTCCAGAACAATATGTATACTTAGGGGGTGAGGAAAAAGAGACGGCCTTCCGCTCTCAATACTGAACAGGTCTCCCAGAAAAATCGGAATTTGCAATGTCCCGAGCCATACCTTCCATCCTTCTCGTGCTACCACTGATGTCACACATTCGATTGCTGATTCTCTAATCATTCTATTGAGCAAACTCCCGCTCGTAACCATGTTGCGACCTGCCTCTATCACCTCTGAGGCAATGACTTTGATTGAATGGAGAAGTTCACTGACAGATACAATCATCCCATTCCGGTCAATGGAGATCGTTACCTCTGTTTCAGGTGAATGGGCGGTGTGCGATTGGGGTATTTAAAGAGTGCAGTATTCGCCTTGGAACGACACCCCTAGCTGGCCTAGCGAGTCCCCACTACTACTTACTACCTCAGAAAAACACGTTGTGAGTTCGGTATTCACCCAATGTACCCTTCTAGCTGAAAGGAATGCTCCAGCACGTCCAGGATCTCCTCTCACGATCATACAACGTCCAAACTCGATTACTTCCGTGAGCCCACATTAACGCCTCCAAGTAGCAGCCTAATAAGTCCATGTTCCCTTCTCAGGTACATAATGCGTTTCTCCACCGTCCTTGGGATCACTATTGCGGCCTCCGCCAGCACAGCCCTCGCGTACGTTAATGACACTAGATTTATACAGCGCTAGACTCACGTATATCGATTTCCCACCAGATACCCTGCTGCCTACCGTTCATACGAGACTGTCTCGCGTCGCGATGCCACGGACGTTGAGGATCTTCTTCTCCGTGACTACGACGAACTCGTCGACCTCGTTGCTCGTGGCAAGAACAAGAAGACGTCGAAGTCTTCTGAAGCTGCGACCAAGGGGCAGGCTGCCGCTAAGAAGCTTCCTAACGAGGTCAAGGCAGAGATCGGCAAGCAGGGTTTGGATGGATCGAAAGGAGCTGCGGATCGGGCCAAGACGTTGGGAACGAGCCAGAAAGATATTCAGAAGGGTTACCAGCCGAAGCTGAATGAGGAGATCAAGCACGGCAAAGTCCCCGGCGCTTCATGGGGTCTCCAGGCCACCCTCGACCACAATCGCAAGCTCCGTCGTTCCCTGGACGCCGAGTACGAGGAGCTTGTTGACCTCGTTGCTCGTGGAAAGAATAAGAAGACGTCCAAATCCGCGGAGGCCGCAACCAAAGGGCAGGCTGCTGCCAAAAAGCTCCCCAACGAGGTCAAGGCAGAGATCGGCAAGCAGGGTTTGGATGGGTCGAAAGGAGCGGCGGATCGGGCCAAGACGCTGGGAACGAGCCAGAAGGATATTCAGAAGGGCTACCAGCCGAAGCTGAATGAGGAGATCAAGCACGGCAACGTCCCTGGCGCTTCATGGGGTCTCCAGGCCACCCTCGACCACAACCGCAAGCTCCGCCGTTCCCTCGACGCCGAGTACGAGGAGCTTGTTGACCTCGTTGCGCGCGGCAGAAACAAGAAGTCGTCCAAGTCTTCCGAAGCTGCGGCCAAGGGACAGGCTGCGGCCAAGAAGCTTCCCACCGAGATCGTGGCTGAGATCGGCAAGCATGGTTTGGATGGGTCGAAGGGAGCTGCAGATCGGGCTAAGGCAATGGGCACGTCGACGAAGGACATCCAAAAGGCTTACAAGGACAAGGCCCAGCAGGAACTAAAGAACGGCAAGATTCCAAACGCTTCATGGGGTCTCCAGGAAACGTTGGAAGAGAATAGGCGTCTCTGAAGAAGAGTGGGTATTCGTACTATGCTAAGCGAGTAGTTGTACTATACGCTTTGACGTTGGTCAATCGACCGACGAACAATAGATTAACGAGTGATGCAAGTCTGAAAATTTCTTTAGCATCACAACATCCCCACATACTTGGGCTCATTCTCGTTTTTGAATTCCCAAATTCTTCCGTATCCTCTCGACTCGTCCTCTTCGCGAACCGTGCGGCCCCATCCGTCAACGATTTTCAGCTTACAACACTTGAAAAATGGGTGCCGGATTTCCGGAGTTCTGATTACAAGATTTCTACTTGAGTGAAAGAGCGTCTACTAGTGATGCCTAGTATAGCCTAGAGCGTGTTGTAGTGCCCGGGAATGGCAGCCATAGGATAGATGTACTCTGGATCTTGGTCGCCTCACGTGACCGCGACCCGTTACACCGCCAAGGCAAATGTCTTGTCTTGTGCACACACCATAACCACTGTCAATGCCTTCACTCTCCTTCGCCGCGTAACGAACGCTCACGGAGACCTAGACAGCGATTAGTCTCAAGCCATGCTCACTGACGTAGGAACCCTGCAAGGTGGGCAGTTCATCAAGGATGTTCCATCTTCGTATGCGCCCTCTCAGATCATACAATGGCTGTCGCGGATTGGGTTTCCGACGTCGTACAGCGAGGACGAAATATCACACGGCATGTTTCCTCGTACCCTCGAGCAACTCGAAGTGTTAGCGAGGCTACATCTCATAGCGTTTCCCTTCGAGAACACTGCCATGCACTAGTGAGTTTTTCGTTTACCCGGAAAGGCCGCTATACGATTTCAAGAGTTAAATATGACTATACAGCACGGCTGATCATGCGATGGATGTGAGTCTTCAGGGGGCGTTCCAACGGTTGGTAGTCGATGGGAAGGGTTCCTATTGCTTCGGCCAGAACGGGTTGTTCATGGATATGCTTCGTGGGTTGGGGTACAGGTGCGGAGCCATTTGTCAACACTGGTGCTCAAATAGGATTAAAGTGTCACAACCGTACAGAGCGTTCGCTGGAGCGGCGCGGGTGAACACAACCCCGGATGATTTTTTGAACCCGAAGTTCACATCACTCTCGCATATGGTAATCTTTGTGCAGCCTTTCAAAGACAGCAACCGGACGTATCTTACTGACGTCGGGTTTGGTTCAACGGGGCTCGTGAGGCCTATTCTCCTCTCCGATGCGGATGACAACACTGTTATGGGCACAACACCAACAGAGAGACACCGATTGGCACGGGGCACGCATCCGCTTACCAGTCTCGGTAAGTACTCCCTTCTGCTCTCCGAGCTCACGACATCTGATCGAATGGTTTGTATCAAGACATTGTTGGCGCGCCGTCGTCGCGAGCGGATTTTGTTTGGAACCTTGAAGTGTGCCATTTCCAAAGTAATGATCGGGATCCGGCGTGGCGGCTGCTTTACTCGTTTGCTGAGAATGAGTGCTTCCCTACGGACGCGCAGAACGCCTCGTTCGTGGCCTCGAACAAGCCGGAGGGCATATTTTGGCACAACGTCCTGTGCATTAAATACATGCTTCTCGACGAGCTCTCGCACTGTGACGACGAACTTGCGAGGACGCAGGCAGAGGAAGTACGTGCTCAGCACCCTGAAGGGGTGGCGAGCACGTATATGTACAAGTATGTGATGATTGGGGGAAAGGTAACGAGAAATATTGGGAGCAGCTCGGTGACAATCCGGACTTTGCGCGATGATATGGAAAGGATACGCGCTTTGAGGGAGGTCTTTGAGCTGGATATACCAGACAACGCGCGGATGCATATCCAAGGACGCGCCGCATCATTGGATGGGTATGATGGACATTGAATCTAGCATGATCAAGTTATATCCATCAATAAAGGGATTATTTATGTACCTGTGCCATATGAAGGAAATTCTACGTCGCGCAACGTAAGAGCTTGATATAATGGGGTTTGCATACAAGAGTCGCGGTCAGGAAATGTTGTTGGCAAGTGCAGCCACGCTTAAGCCTTCTACAGAACGAGTCAATTCATTGAATAAAATAAAATAAAAACTAACTTTAAGGCGGGGTGGCGGCTTGTGATGGGGGAACTGAGGTCTTTTCTCTAGTTATTTCGACACGACGTACATGAAGATTTACACTGCCCACAGCCGCACTATGCCGACTTGAATAGAGTAGATTTGCGGGAATTGTTTTTCAAGAGCCATTTATCCATTTAGCTGTACAGGAGAGTCCAGGTGGTGGGCGTTTGAGAGTTTTGACGCGTCATGACGCGTCTGGGCTAGCTGGACACTGGTGGTTGAAGAAAAAGGACATACTGTATTTGTATTTGTTGTATTCTGTCGGTTACGGTTATTTCGATAACCGGGCCTCCCAACGCATCCACTTTTAGAACCATCTTCATAAAATGTCCGGTTTCCCTAAACACATAGTCATACTAAACCGGCCAGACCACAGGCTCTTGATTCAATCGCCCCACTAGAAAGCGAAGGAGCATGGATATGAAGACCTCGAAGCTTTTTCAACCATTTCAAGTCGGAGACATGCTCCTCGAACACCGCGTCGTTTTGGCCCCTCTCACCCGGTTTCGCGCCGACGATCAGCATACCCCACTGCCCCATGTAGCAGAGTATTACGCCCAACGGGCCAGCGTGCCAGGGACGCTCCTGATCTCAGAAGCAACTTTTATTGGCCAGCAGGCAGGGGGATATCCCAATGCACCGGGCATCTGGTCCGACGCCCAAATTGCCGCCTGGAAGAAGGTACATCAAGGCGTCTGCTATTTCCGGCCCTTCAAAGAAAAATTAACTAGTCGTGTCCTTTTAAGATCACACACGCCGTCCATGCTAAAGGGTCTTTCATATATCTTCAGCTGTGGGCTCTCGGGCGTGCAGCCAACCCCAAGCAGCTCGCCTCCGAAGACGCCAGTATTCCTTACGTTTCAGCCTCCGCGCTCCCACTCCCTGAGCAAGGCTCTGTGGCCCCTCGCGCACTCACCGTGGCGGAGATAGAAGAGTACGTCGAGCTGTACGCCAAAGCAGCACACAACGCGGTCCATCGCGCGGGCTTTGACGGCGTGGAGGTGCACGGTGCGAACGGATACCTCATTGACCAGTTCCTGCAAGACACGAGCAATGTGCGCACGGACGCATACGGCGGAAGTGTGCAAAACCGAGCGCGATTCGCATTGGAGGTTGTCGATGCCGTAGTCAAACGTGTCGGAGCACCAAAGACTGCGATCAGGTTCAGTCCGTGGAGCACAAACCAGGGTATGTCCTCCCCAGAATTCCCTGCCCGCCCCTGATACCGACGTGCGCGTTTGTTTCAGGCATGGGCATGCGGGACCCGCGACCAACCTTTGGCTACGTGGTTGGGGAGCTGCGCAGACGCTTCCCGGATCTCGCGTACGTACACGTCATCGAGCCCCGTGTAAACGGCACGACGACTTTGAAGAGCGTGCCAGAGGGGCAGTCTAATGATTTTATCCGTGAAATATGGGGTGGCGACCAGCGGCGGCTGATCAGCGCTGGTGGGTACAATAGAGCTCTGGGGATGGCACAAGCAGATGCGAAGGGAGAGCTCATCGCATACGGCCGGCCGTTTATTGCGAATGTATGTGAAGCTTGTGCTTTGCAATTTGCTGTTCAATAACTTATCGAGTTTGAATAGCCCGATTTACCGTATCGCTTGGCGAAGAACATACCGCTGGCGGTTGGGGCGCGAAAGTGGTATTATCGCTATGGGAGCACGGATCCGAAGGGGTACACGGATTATCCGTTCGCTGGAGGGCACGCGAATGCGAAGGACATCTTCTGGGAGGAGAGCAAGCTATAACGATCTAGATTGCAAATATACGTGTAGGTAAGGGATTCCCTGTTCATGTTGGGCTTCCGTTTCATGCTTGATATCTGTTAAACAGGGTCCTGAAACCCGCTCGAGTACCAATATTCCTCCGTCATCTGGTCATGCTGGGGCTAGGGAGAATAGAACGTTGATCTGATGGGATATACCACGAAGACGAAATGCTACGCGACAATATCAAGTTGCGCCAATGCTAGGTATACGCTGCGTTATAAATCTGTTTGAACTTACCAAGTTCGGCCCTCCACCGTCTCACGGTCCGTTGGGGAACCTATGATGAATACGTCCCTGACGGACTGACGGGGAGCTATGTTGAGACATGGACGATTTGCCTGACGGCAGCGGGATTCAGGTATGATCCTTTCGGGCTTAGCTGTTGAGAGCTGCTACCACGTTTAGAACCTAAGTGGCAAAGCTAGAAAAAGATTGTTAATGTGGTCGTTTGGCATGTCGAGAATGAAGTAAAATACCCATTGCAGGACGGAGTTTTTCCCTTGCTGAACAGCCGGGTTTGAATTGAGTAATCTGCGCTTCCCCTACCAAGGAATCGCGCTACTAGACCGTCAGGCCTTTACGCCCTCGTGACTCAGAGTCCACGCGTAGCGCCTCATACGTGAGGCCAATGCTGTGCTAATAACTCTTTCGCGGTGAACGCCATTGAGTAAAGGAGCACGCAAATTCAAGCGCGAAGCATAGAGCACGACGCGATATCCGCACACAAGAGGTCGGGAAAGGATCTGTACGGCCGAATTCATTCAGCGAGACCGAGAGGCGCGAGTATGCCGGTGTTAGTCGACCCTTGACTTCAATGGAGAAAACGTGTGGTACCCCAACGTGATGCTCAACGGCTGACGCCCACACCTGTAACGCGAGGCTTGAGCGGGAACGTGCGGAGGTGCTGGGGTGCATTTTCTGCAGCCTCCGATGTACGTAGTCCTCGGCGTTGTGCGAGCAAACGGATTGTAGCCTTGTTGCAAGGAGAGGGAGATGGCATTATAGCCTTGAATGATACGAAGAAATCTAGTTTGCATTCGTTACTACGTTCGAGCACCTATTAGGTATATTGGAGGCGGTGAACGATCTCTTGGAAAATTCTGGAATTTCTTCTGCGTTCTTCAAGGCAGCTGCCTCTTCGCGGTCAACGATTTGAAGGGCGCGATGTCCGTAGTGTGATTTCTGCTCTTGTCTAAACCCGCGACACGCATTTTGATCGCTGGCTCGGATGCTGTCTTATCAACAGTCGCGTGAGCCTACGTCCCCGAGCTGCGGTATATGGGCGTGAAATGAGGCGAATCTTCATGCGCATCGTGGCGATGGTATGAAGGAACGCAGGATGGTACGGACATCTTGGGTCAGGTTAGGGTTCGATATTAAATCAAGGGCTGGAGAGGAGATAATGGCCAGGTACAAGGGGCACAGGAGACCAGGAATCGGTAAAATTTCTGCTTCCCGTTTAGTAATTGCTTTACCCCTGCGAGGACATAAGTTTGACAGCCAGTCGTGTAAATCCCGCTCACGCAAGGTGCAAAAAAGAGGTGTTTCGAGCTGGTACTCCAGTGGCAATCGGCCCCGCGAAGGAGATACAAGTGGATGGGCAGGAGGTTGCTTCGACTTCTTCAAAATTTCGGATCAGGCGATCCGGTGGGGAGAGGTGGGCGAAGAGGAAGACTTGGAAGGCGGCCACGCTGAGGCGTTGATAATCAGGAGTGCTTCGGTTCGCCGGTCCATCTGAGATGATCTACGTGGAGTGGGCTGATAGTGGCGGTAGGTAGGACGGACTTAAAAAGTTTTTCTTGTGATGTGGCAAGAAAGGTTGGAAAAGAATTGTGTATGTTGTATACGTAGTAAGGTCCTGGCGTGCATGAATGACATTGTGTTTGGCTGGCGGGTGATTGTAGGCGTGAATTCTGTCAAAGCACTGCGTGTCTGTTACACGATGATGATCAGTACGTCGGCGTCATGCAGCAACTTGATGTCCAGTCCTGCTGTGGTGCACCATGCACGCATGGTGATCGTGGGTGTAATGTGGGTTTTGGTAACTGGAAGCATCTGATTGGTGCTCAATATGTATATTATTATGTCCCGTGGTGGGAGGGACTCGGACGCGTCGAATGGGCTAAAGAAGCTTGAAGACCGGAGTCTCGCTGACAGGGTGCGTCCGACATTCAAGGTCAATCTCCCCAGGCTCTGGATCCGGGAAGGCGCACCCTATTCGGATCCCAAGTCTCACCTGCTGGCAGTGTCGATGGAGACAAGTATCAGTAACCACCTCGTTGTCGTGCAGGTTCAACATCCAGGATCGGCGCCAGTGGGAGTTTGACACGATGGACGAACGCGCATGAGTAAATATGTCGTTGAATATGCATCACGCATGACAGGCACTTGACTGTCAATGACTGATGTTGACTTCTGGTAGCAATCGGAGGTTTGAACTCTGCGAGAATCTAGGATAAATATTCAGTGATTGTGCATCGGAGCGGGCGGTGTAGAGAACAAAGAAGTTGTGAAACTAAGAGGAGTGAGATAGTAATTTGATCTGGCCAGTTAGGAGGCGAACCTGAAGTGGCTGGCTCAATCGTGATCCTTGGTTTTGATCAGATTTTCTCTCTTGAACCCACACTACGACGACCTCGGCGACCACGACGACCTCGGCGACCACGACGACGACGACAGCGACGAGAACAGTAACGAGAACACAGAAGAGCGCACAAGAACAATACAAGAACTTGCTAAGCTTATCACACTGCCACATGGAAGCAGGCAACGAATCTCCTCCTCTACGCAACACGATCCTTGGTTCGTTTTTACGTGGACGGCCGAGAAATTCTTCCCAGTCGCACATCACCACTGACATCCGCGAGACCTCGCCGTCACCACCCCAGCCACCGTCGCCGAGTGCCATCGTCGGCGGGCACCGACGGAGTAGAGTGGGAGCGGCAACGACCGTGCAGGCTTCGACATCGCATCAAGCGACCACCACCAACCCAGGCCTTGGCCTTTCCAACATGCTCCGCCGTCGTCGTTCAGCCGGTACCATTGCCAGCCCCGCCATCGTCTTAGGTCCGTCGCCACCGCCAGTAGTGCCATCACCGCCAGTGGCACCCGTCGTCCCCTCTGCCTCTGCCAGCCCAAATCCGGCCTCCCCTCATCGTATCCGTCTAGTACCCCACATCGACTCACGGCGCACGCTCCGGTTCGACGCCATCACGCGGGACCTCAAAGAAGGCGACCCCGTGCTGCGCATTGGGCGCTTTACTGATCGCTCAGGTCTCGGGCTTGCGGCCGTCAATGCGCTAGGGACAAACCGCCTCGCCTTCAAGTCCAAGGTCGTCTCGCGCGCGCATGCTGAGATTTGGGTCGAGGCAGGCGGCCGTTTCTTCATCAAGGACACCAAGTCCTCCAGCGGGACGTTCCTCAACCACGTACGGCTGTCACCGGCCAACACCGAGAGCCGTCCGTACCAGATGAAGGACGGGGATATTTTGCAGTTGGGCGTGGACTACCAGGGTGGGGCCGAGGATATTTACAAGTCCGTGAAGATTAGGATCGAGGTGGGGAGAGAGTGGCAGGCTGGAGCGAACGCGTTCAAGTAAGTTTTGACACACTTGTGGCTTTCTCGCACCAACACATCCGCCGCCCAGCACAAACACACTCAGGATCCTCAAGACCCTTGCCGTTGCACCCGTACCGCCGGCCAAAGGGCCCGCCTCCGCGCCCCCTGGAGCCGCACCCAAACACTCTACCAAATCATCGCAGATCCCGGACTGCTGCATCTGCCTCTTTGGCGTGACGATCCGGCAGGCGCTGTTCATCGCCCCGTGCTCGCATGCCTTCCACTACAAGTGCATCCGTCCACTGCTTGAGACGCATCATCCTGCGTTCTCGTGTCCCCTGTGCAGGACCTTCGCGGACCTCGATGAGGACGTGGAGGTGGAGGTGGGGTACCCTGAGGAAGAGGACGAGGCGGAGGGAGGGGACGATGAGTCGGTGGCGGCTGCAGAGGGGCGGGCGACGTCCGCTGAGCCGGATGCCGCACCGATGCGGATGTCGGGGACACGAGTACCCGGGACATTTGAGGACGAGCCAGAGGAAGATCCCGACGAGGCCGACGAGGTAATGCTCGACGGGCAAGGAGGCGGTGCCGTGGACAGCGAAGGCAGTGGCAGCGGTGACAATGGGGCCGCCCGTGGTGACAGTCCGATGCTGATTCTCGGTGCGACCGACCTAGGCGGGGTCGGCGAAGGGGAGGAGATGGAAGTCGACGGCACAGTCGGCGGGAAGCGCAAGCGGTGAACGCGGGCGCTTGGAGGAGGGAGGTGATGGACTTTGATTGCGCTGTGTCTCCTCCCCCCCTCGTTTCGTATTCCTATCTCTCTGATTCTGCACGGTGTTATTATATGTCTTGTCCTCCTCGCTTGGCTCGTCTCGTTCTGCTCCCAATCTCGCCCACGTCCCTTCGCTCATGCATAGGAATGCATACTCTTCCTACCCCCCGCGCATCCCACCCTTCTATACATGCGCACGCCTACCCAACCACGTTCTTGCTGTTCCTCTAATCCGTGTTCGATACCCCTCCTCTCACTTCTACGCTGTACAACCCCCCTATCGACCCGTCATCCGTCATCCAGCTCCACACACATACACATACAGAGATTTAAATTTTGGCTTTTGGATGCCCTTGGATACGTAACGACTTCCCATATACTTTTCTTCCTTACTCTCTATTTTGCCAATCTCGCATAACTCGTATCTCGTATTACTGTAGGCTTCCCCCAGTTTGTTTGTAATGTCAGTACTACACCTACACTCCGGCTTGCGTTTTGGGCTTCTTGTTTGTCGGGGTCAGGGTTAGATACTACATACACCCAGCTTCTCGGGTGAACAGAGCTCCCGACCATGGGCCTGGAGGGTTGAGACATCCAGGGTCTTCCAACTTGCCTTGGGCCCAGGCCTTCACTAGATTCAAATTCGATGGGGGCCTGACGGTGTGTGACCACGTGTGGATGATCCACTAATATGCAAATGGTGAATTATTCCAGAACCATAGACACTGTCGTCTACCAAAAGTTAAGGCCTAGCAACTATCTACGATGCATATGAAGAACCTTGTAATGTCAGATCATGGGTATTTGAAGTAGTTGTCAAACGAGAAGGGAAGGTATGAATTCTCTGATTCGTTTGAATTTATCCTCTTAGAGCGCTGCACTCGCTCTAACCGTTTAGCCAGTGTAGACCGATAGGTGGTCGTTAGTTCAAAGCGTAGAGTACAACTAATACTCACTAAGCAATGTACGGCTACCCCTTCATGAGGGGTTGGGGATCTGGCCACTTTTTGTTGGCGCTTTGCCCCTGTACACTTTCCAGATCTCCTTCGTAGACATTCCTAACGCCAGGGCTTGGTCAGCGAGCGGCTGCTGTCAACCCATTCAAACCCTGCTTGCTGAGCTCCGCCTCGATCTCGTTGGGAAAATTCCCGGTGGCAGGCACAGCAGATATGAATTTTTTTATTCCTGCCGTGAGAGGTTGGGGGAGGGGGGAGGCACTGGACCCGTTCGCTATGCCCATGGAGAAAATCCTCAACATCTGCGACGTCCCGACAGCCTCGTACGGACGATAAGCAGCAGGCTATACATCAACAGATAAAGACGAATGAGTTGAGCGCAGTAGCGGTGAAGCTTTGCCCAACTACCCGAGAGTTATACTGGCAGATGCTGCAAAGGAGATAGCAAGGGCGGTCGGGAAATGTGTGACCAACCTGGAAAAAGAACACGGACGTGTTGGCCTCATTCCTCGCCACAGTAGAGTTGAGATTTGACTTTATAACATCCTGCGGGGGAAACCTAGGACGGGCTAGAGCATTCTTCCAAGCGCAAAATGTATATAGAGAAGGACATCGAACTCACGTTGTGATTCCTAAGATAGGTAGCAGCGGGAACTTGCTAGGCCCGGAAGGTGTACAATTTCAAGGCGAACACTACACATTTTGAATACCGTAATCGCGCGGTACGCCTGAGATAGATCGTCACGTCGGTCGCCCACAGCCAGAAGCTGATTAGACCGGGGAGCGTGTTCTCTCCGATAAAGATATTGCTTCAAAGGATACCTCAGGCGGACTGCGCAAAGAGGTTGGAGCATAGTTTCGAGGTGTAGTTTTTTGCTGCTAATTTGGCAGGAAATATCGTGGTCAATTTGCCAAGCAGCTCAACCCGGCAGCAGCAATGTCGGAAAAAATTAGGCCCAGGCCAGGTTTCATTGTCCCTCCTTTACGCAATTCAGGTTGAGCATGAGCCTGTGAAGCTCTGCCTTTGCATTCTTGTCTGTATCATCGCTAGCTTGAGAGAAAGTTGGAGGAAGAGGAAGCTATCGAGGAGTGGATTCAGTTTGCAAGTTCCGACGTCGATGCCAACGGAGAATAATAACTGTAAACACTACTTATTCCTCCTCTCCTCTCCGACGTGCGATAAATGGTCTCCATCTTGCCCTATTCTCTCGATTCAACGACTAGAATCAACTGGAATGCAACTCAAGAGAAATCCCTAGCTACGGACTTTCCGCTGGACATAGAGCAGGAAACCGACGACCAATTTGTTGTCAGGACATATCTCCAATTCCTGTGGCTGCCAGAGGTACGCGTCCGACGCGTTATTCAAGCTAAAATTGGTACCTAACGACAGAACTAGTCGATTATGCCGCTAAAGCTCCTCGTTCCCTCGCTGTTACGCGTGACTTCGCAGCCCTCTGAGCTTCATCCACTTCACACATATCTCAAGCCACTCCTACAAAGAGCGGGTTCTGCGTCAAAAAAATATCACGTAGAGCTACCACGGATCCTTGCTAATGGTGGTGGTGCTGGGGAGATGGAAGAAACAATGATGTGGTACGCACTGAACCACGAGACTGCCGACGATGAATTGTCAGGGCGGATAAGGGAAGGACCTTGGGAAGATGACAAATGGCGGCAGACCTGGATTGAGCGTATGGAAAGGCGCGAGTAAGTGCTGTTCCGTTGCAACTGCAGGCGGAGTTAACGTGGCGTTTAGATACCAGATTCAAATCCTCCTTTACTTTTTGAAGCTCTCGCTTCCAGGACCTCTGCCACCGCCGTCGTCTCCTAGGAAGGGCAAACGGAAACGATCTCAGGAAGAAACCGTCGAGCCTCCCCCTGAAGTATGTCTGGAGACATTCATGGACAAGGTGGCAGGGTGGCAGCTGTTGGACCGTCATCAGGAATCTGCTAAACCGCTGCACACATCGACCAACGACACGACCCTCGACTGGATGCAAACATTCTTCGAAGAGATCGTAATACCCCAGTAAGCCCTGCCCACCTATGTCTTTTTCTTCGATCCACCACCCTCAAAACATCTCTACAGGTTCAAACAGCAGCTCCCAGAACTCTGCTCCATTATGCGCTCCAAAATCTTTCCCTCCTCTCCCTCCTCTCCCTCCTCCCCTTCCTCCTCGCCTTCCTCTCCCGGCCCCTCCCGTGCCACCTCCCCAGACATTCCTAACCCACCCAAAGGCGGCACCTCCGTCTCGGGACGTGACCCGTCTCCCACCCCGTCCGCCACCAGCTCAAACGCCCAGTCCCGCACACATGCCTTGGTGCGCAACCGATCGCGCTCCCTCTCTGTATCCCTTGCCCAGGAACGCATGGAGCGCGAGCGGAGTGTAACTGCCGGCCCACCGAAGAAGCGGGTGCTGAATCGCGAAGTTAGCATGTCTCGCGCGTTCAAACCTAGGCCGAAGCATCAGCACCCTGGGCCCAAGGCCGAGGCGAGGAAGAGGGCTGAGTCTCACACCCAAGCTGAGGCGCTGAAGAACAAGGATGAAGGCGTGTTGCTGGTAGAGGCAACCCCGACGAAGCCTAAGCTCGTTAGGACGCAGTCGCGGTCACGGTCACAAATCCAGTCCCAATCGCAGACGCAGACGCAATCCCACTCTATGTTCGGGGCTGGGAACGCCTCACGGGCACGAAGCTTCGTTATCCAGTCATCCCTACGTCTGGGCGCGGAAAATGACGAGGACGAGGAGGAAGAATGGCGCCTGCCTGGCTCCAGTTCCCCAGACATCTTGTTGTTGGGGCCTGGGAGGCTCGTAGATGATGCACAGGCTGCTGGCGTGCTAGCGGATAGCACTCCGACGAAACGGTCGAGGCTGCGTTAGCCGACTTCGCTGGCCAAGTATACCTACACAAGCATAACCCATAAAACGCCAGAAACGGTAAGCGGCATCGGGCTTTCTTCTGGCTGCGAACAGGAAATGTGATGGAAGCCGCTGCCGAGATTTATCATGTGCACTTCCCGAACGAGCAAGACGTCAGGACAGGATGACCTTCATTGTCATTTCCCGATTTGCTCAGGCTTCTTGTATTATTTATGCGACGACCCGTGCCTGGCATCCCCCAGTTTTCAAGAATACTATTCACAGCCTATCATGTATGGGACAAAAACAACGGAAAAAGATTACCCATTGTGCCATCGACGGCAAGATGTGTTGGATACGATCCTCTAGTCTCGGAACACAACCTATCCCTCAGTTCATTTCACCTATCACATCCTCCGGCGGATAACATCCCAGCAATGAATTATACTCCGCATGCGCCGCCTCCACCTCCTTCAGCTCCTTCCTAAACGCCTTCTTAACCTGCTCCATAAAGTTCTGGTCCTCTCGCCTCTTGTACCCACTATAATACGCAAACTCCGACGAACACACGTCCTCGCGCACATGGAACAGATACACCGTCGTCTCCAGCCCAAGACGCGCCGCCTCCGCAGGGCTGATGGGTGTACTGCGTTTTACAAGCTCGTGGTACCCCGCAAGCAGCCATTCAGGGACCTTGTACTCTTTCGCGAGGACAACCCTGTCTACGGGGTCGATTCCCGTGTCCATAGCGAGCTTGGAGATGGCGAGTTGGCGGATGTTACGGAAGTTCCACATGGTGGCGAGTTTGAGGGCGGCGATCCAGTCTTTGCGCGGAAGCGCCATGTCGGCGCCGAGATGCGGCATTTGTCTGGAGTGGAAGGCGTTTCAGTGCTCGGTTGGGGTGGGTTAGGATAGTGGGTGCGTAAGACGCTCACAGAGGATACATGACCCGCAGGAGGCCCTTGAAGTCGGCTCTGGAGATGCCCTCGAGGACGAACGGACAGGCGTCGCTGGATCCTTCCTGCATCTTGTCCTGCCCACGCGGCAGGGAGAACGTGGCTGAGAAGATGTCCGAGGCGTGCGCAAAGTAGTGGCGGGGCACGTTGAACAAGTGGCCTTCGACCTAGGTAGGTATTTGGAACGTCGGGACTGTTACCTCAAGGTAGTCGAGAGCTTCTTCACCAGAAAAACTACGTTCGCCAGGTAGTACTCTTCATCGTGCGGATATTCTTTGGCGGAGGCACTGGGCGTTGTGCTGATAGATTCAGACCTTGATATAGACGTCATTGTTCAGTGATCACAGTTTGGTCTCAACACGCCGCAGTGGGGGTGCTAAGAGTTACTTCTGCGTATCGTTGTTTCTGTACAGTGGCGTTGGGAGAAAGGATGTGCGCCGTCAAGCGCAGAAGCTAAGGTAGTGCCTCGAGGACAAGGTGTGAGATCGAAGAATTAGGGTGTCAATACCACGTGATATATTTTTCTTCAGGTTTCCACTCCAGAACGCGGTCTCGTGAACACCTCGACCGAACAAAATAAAATTGAGTACCATTAAGGGGGTGACATCAGACGACAGGCGCCTCCGAATACAAGACCTGATCGAATTTCTTGAACTCTCGAATGACTTTCTGTCCTCCATCCTTCTTCACGACCCAGTCCATAAAGCCATTCCAGATATCCGCGTTCACTGGGTCCGCCTTGCTCCCCAAGAGAACGTGTGCTGGGTTCAGAAGTGGGTCCTTCGGATCCGCGTCACCTCCAGCCTTGAAGATATCGAGTCTGCCCGTAATCTCAGCAGGCGAAGAGAGCCACGTGCCGCGGTCGGTGAGGGTGTATTCGGAAAGGAGGGATGCGGCCTCTAGGGCTTGAAGAGGGAAACGCGGGTATTGGTGATACCATTTTGAGTACACGAGCGCCCAGGGAACCTGCTTTGTATGTCAGATTCTGTCCCACTGTGGGCAGGCGAGACGCCATACCTGTCCGATCGTGATGAACAGCTCGGATTCTTTAATGTTCGTGGCGCTCTTGTCGAAACGGGAGAGGAATCGAACAGCAGGCCGCTTGGTAATGTCAGGGGGTGACTGGAAGAAGTCAGGGATGTATGAGTTCCTTACAATTGGCTGGCCAAGTCTGAATCATCTTACTGCGACGTCGGCATTCCCGCCTGAAACAATTTTATTACACATCGCAAGGACGTTGTCGTTGTCTTGGTTGAGGGCCGCCGGGTTGGACTTGGGACCTACGAGCAAAAAGTGATCCTGAAACGGGCAGGTTGGTGAGTAATTTCCTGACCTATGCGGGAAAGTTCGAACTCACGCGGAAGCCGTACACACTCTGAGCGGCTGCTTTGCTATTCAAAGCCTGCGTCTCCGCTGCCTCGTTATAGGTTACGGCGATATCCACCGAACCAGCAGCAAGGAAACCAAGGCTCTCAGTCGTATCTCCGAGGTACCATCCAACCTAAACCAAGACCATGAGCTTCACAAATCGAAGGACAATGTACGGGTGCTCCACTTTAAACGGCCGCTGTCCACGAGTCTCCACGCTATACTGGATGAACGCATCCGCCCAGGCCCCAATGAGCCCTGATTGCCCTGCCCCGCCATTCGCGATGCGCAACTTGATTTCCGTCGCATTGCTATAACCGCCGTCATAGGTAGCCTGCGGTATCAGTGAGTCGTTCGCCGCTGCACCAGCTCGGGGTAGGAGACGACCGTCGCGGGCACTGAGCGCTACTTCGTCATTGAATCGAACGCCAAAGGCACCCGAAAAACACAGTGCAACAACGAGGGTGCTAGTGGGAAGCATGGTTAACCTTGTTTGTGCATCCCTAACATGATAAGCTCCAGCTTTATAAGTTGGAGAACCCTGGGAAGTGGCTGACAGTAATGTGCTCTATGGAGCAGGATCTGACACGAAATCAATGGCGCAGGGGGCGTCCAGCTGTCGAACATGCGTGTTGTGTGTGGAGCTCCTTTATTTTATTTTTTTTGGAAAATTGCGCTGGCTGTCGGATCGATTCGGACGCGAACAGCGAGCGAAGAAGGGTTGATCTGTTTTCCTGGAGCCAGGAAGGCAAAATCTTTGTCCAGACGGCTGCATGCATTGAGGCGGCTGTCTCTGGGGACTTTCTGTGGACGAAACGAGATTCTGTCTGTAGTTCAGGGCAGTATTGCAAGTCCACCAAGCGTAATTCTTATGGCAATATGAGAACTCGGTGAGAACGGTTGAATCGGCGACTTTTACCAAAACTCTAGCAGGGGTCCTTTCGGCAATGCACCACGGTGTGGCTGAGAATTGTGGTAAGATCGCCCTGCCAGTTATACACCTAATAAAAACCTTTAGCCGATTTTCTATGACAGTTACGGTGCCATGTGTTTTACATACAATACTATTGTAGTGGTCACGGTGTACGCCTGGGTTCAGTGTGCATTTCGGTGGGAGAAAGACAAGAAACAGTTTGCGTTCCTGGATGTGGTCCACCAGCGGTCAGTACGTAGTCAATAGTCAAAAGCTAAACGGCTATTCGCGACCCACGTGCATAGAGGGGGTTCCAATCACATTACCCAAGCCTGTTTAGCTCATCAAATCTCGATATCCTTTGTTCCCGCAACCACTTTACACGGACGTTTCATTAATCGGTCGTCGCGGCGCGACGCGTCAGCGCCTACTTGGCTCAAAAGTCGAAGGGTGATGTATATATCCCGTTCGTACATTTGAATTGACAAACGCTCATACAGAAGGTTTCAGTATAAACCAGGCTAAACTCCTTCATAGAGAGTCAGGCGCCTCGGAATACAAGACCTGATCGAATTTCTTAAACTCTCGAATGACTCTCTGTCCCCCATCCTTCTTCACGACCCAGTCCATAAAGCTGTTCCAGATAACCGCGTTCGCAGGGTCCGCTTTGCTGCTCAGAAGAACGCGGGCCGGGTTGAGGAGCGGATCCTTCGGGTTCTCGTCACTCCCAGCCTTGAAGATGTCAAGCTTGCCTGTGATCGCAGTCGGTGAGGAAAGCCAGGTGCCGCGGTCGGTGAGAGTGTATTCGGAGAGGAGGGAGGCGGCCCCGAGGGCTGGAAGAGGGAAGCGGGGGTATTGGTGGTACCATTTTGAATACACCAGTGCCCAGGGAACCTTGAAAGTAAGGCGTGCTTCAGCATCATATCGTTCTCTGGGCGGGATGCTGGCATACCTGTCCGATCGTTATGAAGAGTTCCGACTCTTTGATGTTTGTGGCACTTTTGTCGAATCGAGACAGGAACCGGATGGCAGGACGCTTGTCAAGGTCGGGAGGTGTCTGAATGAATGAAAGGTGCGTCGTGAGTTTCTTGCAACCCGAACATGAAACAAGCCGTCAATAATCTTACAGCGACGTCGGCATTCCCGCCAGAAACGATCTTGTTAAACATCACCAAGATATCATCCTTGTCTGGGTCAAGGGCAGCTGGGTTGGATTTTGGGCCCACGAGAAGGAAGTGGTCCTAAACACAAAGGAGTGAGCCAGGTATTTCTTGTTCCGCACCCATAATTCGAACGTACCCGGAACCCGTACACGCGCGAAGCAGCTGCCTGGCTACGCAAGACCTGCGTCTCGGCAGCATCATTATAAGTTACTGCTATGTCCACCGATCCAGCAGCGAGTAAGCCCAAGCTCTCAGTCGTGTCCCCAAGGTACCATCCGACCTTACACAAACGGTGAACGCCACAGAAGGAAAATTCAATAGTGGCATTGCTGTACTTTGAACGGCTTCTGTCCGAGGGTCTCAACGCTGTACTTGATGAACGCGTCTGCCCACGCCCCGATAAGCCCCGATTGCCCAGCCCCACCGTTCGCGATGCGCAGTCTGATCTCGGTCGCGTCGGGGTAGCCACCGTCGTAGGTTACTCGCGGCTTGAGTTCGGCGTCCTTCGTGCCTACACCAACACCGACGTAAAGGCCGCCAGGGATTTTCACCGTTGCATCCCGGTTATCGCCCGCGGGATTGGTGACGATGCTTCAGAGACCGTGTCAGGCAAAACGAGAGCAGCGCAGAGGACTAAAATATGACAGACTCCGTAAGTTGACTCCCAAGCGACATGACGATCGGCACTGTATCCCGAATTCCTGTTTTCGGTCGAAGAGTTCGATTTAGACGCTATCCTAGTACGATAGCGGTTGAATGAAGTAGTAGAGCAGGATAAAGAAAGTGTTATCGATTTGAAGAACCCTGACCTTATATAAAAGGAACATCGAAGGTCAGATTGTCATTAACCAGGTATAGCTTCTTTTTCGGGTCATGTAGTCACGAGATTTGACATCGAAGGGATTGTCGGCAGCTTTCTACGTCACCGCAAGCGTTTTCAGCTGGGCGTGTTGGAAATGACAGACGAATCAGAGTCACAGGATGGATGGCCGATGAATCATGGAGCTCTGGGCGACAGCTGAGCTATGGTGAGGTGGGGGGGCGCTCGAACTTCTACCGCTCTGTCGGGCGCATCTTCGATAGATATTGATAATGACGGGAGGTCACAAGGGCAAAACTGACAAGACCAGGCCTAGGCTTCTTGAGAACATCGTTCTGTATGGGTGCGGGTGTTATAGATTGCACGGGCGGAACTATATCAGAACATGGTGAAAATCAACAACGTCGCGAAAAAGGGACAATCGGTGTCGAACATGAACGCGTGTATGCCGAGACGAGCCAACATTAGCCTTAGGTTTTCTGAACCCCCTTGTTCTTCTTCTGCTTTTTCTTCTGTGGAATCCCAGGCCCTGCTGCAGATCCTGCTGGGCCAGCCTCGGTCTCTCCTTCCCGAGAACGCTTCTTCGGTGGGGGTTGAACTGCGCTTGCAGATGACGCGGGGATAGGATTCTCTGGAGTTGAGACCCCTAACCCTAAAAGTTCAGAAGCTTGCTGTTCTGAGGTAGAAAGAGGAGCAGCGGCTTGTGGCGCGGGAACATCCGCAACTTCGGGAATAACAACTGCGGGTTCAGACAATACCGCACGATATGTATTTCGTGTTTCTATCAAACATCCGCAATAGATTAGTCTGGCGAGAAACAATTGGCAAAACAAACTCACGAGCCCGAAGTACGAGAGATTTTGGGACCTTTGTTAATGATGCATGTGCTACGTCTTGGGCTAAGCCGAGCAAGGTTATCCTACTCATTCGATTCAGCAACCAGGCGACGAAGAAAGTAAATGAAGGACATACAGATTCCCGACATCAGCAGGCGCCCTAAGATCCGTCTCCGAGACCACCCCACCGCCGATGACAAGACTTTTCCCCTTCGTGACGCGTGACAGCTCTCTCGCCGCAGCCCACCAATTCCTCTTCGCAGCCGCTCCGTTCTCCGCTCCGCCTGCGTTTGACAGAATTGGATCGTTCTCGCCTCCCAAAGCACCGATGTAGCTGATTTCGAAGACGGCGCCGTTTTTGATCGCGGTGCGTATTAGAGTGTGTTTGAGGTGAAAGGATAGCCGTGGTAGTGTTAACGGAAGGGAGATTATATGAGCGGTTAGTGGTGATGGCATCGAGTGCGTTAGGCAGGCGAGGGAGAATGTGGCTTGTGTCAAAGGAACGAGACCGATGAGGTCATATGAAGTGAACATGGACGCGTTTGCGTTGGTCTGGAAGATCAGCCTCTCATGATGGGATGATAGAAGAGCGCGGGGCTTGCTTACCAGTCCAAATCCCTTCTCGCTATCTTCGTCAAGAATTATACTCAGCCTCTTCAGGTAAACGATTCCTGGCCGTTTCCGGAGCTGGCTCACGAGGCCATTTGCGGTATTGACATGACTCTTCGGGTCCACCCTTTTATGAACAAGTTGGTTGAACGCAATCACCGTATATCCTACTTGAATAATAATCAAAACAGCATGCACGAAAGCTGAGACGCGACTTACAATGAACGAGGAGGTCGATACGGCTTTCCATTGCGCTGATTTGAGACGCGGTAAAGACGGCTGCAGATGGGCCGGCTGCTGGTTGTTTTCCCTTGCCCTTTTTTGAGATCGCCTGGCCTAATAATTGGCCGATGCCCGGAATTGGCACATTGAGATCGAAATACATCTCAAAACCGACCGGGGAAGAGGTAGAATTGATGGTCGTAAAAGTTGAGGAGATCCAGTTGTTGTTTCACTTGTTCGAGCTTGCCAAACAAACCGACGTCCAGATCAGGTCCACCCGACATCCACTTCATCCAGTCGATGATATGAAGACTTTAAAATTTGAGCTAATGTCGTACACGAGTACTGCCCATTATATATCTTGTTCATGTATACGTCGAAATTATAATGGTTCTATATATGCTCTAAGTTACCCGATTGTTGTACTACAGTAAGTAGATAGTCTAAAAAGAGAGGTAGTCTAAAAAGAGGGGTGGTCCTGGACTCCTTGTGCATTCCTATAGTGTCGTATAAGACTATAATCCTGCGGTTCTAGGAAGTGCAGATAAGGATAAGTAATAGTCCTTGTGAGAATGCTATGATGTCTATGCAATGCGTCCGGTGCTCTAGCGATTAGTATGCGTTGCGAATTTCCGAAAAAGGCGCTGTTGGTTAATTCCGCGAAGTTGTCCAGTTGGGCGTGCGTAAATGTAACCGAATGAGGACTGAGAAACAGTGCGACCGTGAGTTAGACGGTCTGCACTTTTTCATTTCCTTTTTCCTCTTCAGCTTCAAGCTCTTTGGCTATTTTTAGATCCTGTCCAGACAATGATTAAACTGATCTTGAGGTGCCAAAAAAAAAATGGGCACTGGGCAACGTACAATGCATGGTGCAAATTTGCTTCTTGCGCGTATCCGGGGGCCGTAGATGTAGAACAGATAAGGACTTGGCGCAAGGAGAAGTAGGATAAGGCCGAGCAGTGTCGATGCCCAGTTCACGCCCAGCTGAAAGATGGTGATGAGTGTGGTGTTGGCTGGACGGACGAGCATGTGGCGGACGTACGTTGTTAAACATCTGTGTTGTGAAAAGAGGGAAGGCAGCGGCGACGGCTGAACGAATCATCGTGTTAGCCGCGAACGCCGAAGCACTGTACATCCTGGAGAGCCATCATGTGAGAATGCTACATAGACCCAGAATCGAGTAATATTCACAGATAAGTGTCAACAAGGTAACTCTGCAAGAAAAAAAAAACGTAAGAAACGGTACTTTAGACGACGAACGGATACAACACATACCAGGAAAGACATGAAAATCATGCTGATGCTGAGCCCAATCACGATTGTGCTGAGTGCCGGCACGTACCAGGGCACGCTGGAGTATTCCCCTGTCCATCCAAGCCAGAACGCGCCGATGACGAGACCGGGACCACCAATCATCGCTCCAAAGAGCCTTTGTTCTGGGGGTGGGAACCCTCGCCACTTGCGGATGAGTTCGGGGTAATGGACGCTCAGACGGTAGTTGAGCCAGGACCCTATGGTCGTTCCGATGCCGATGCCGATGAAGACGAGGCCATCTTGGGCAATGGTGAAGCCATGCCTCTTGATGAAGATGAGGGGGAAGGCCTGGAAGACTAGAAGACCGGGTCAGCTAGAACGCGCTGAGCGATTGGAATGACCCGACGTACGTGCATAGAGGACACCGTAAACGAGCGACAAGTAGACGGTGATGAGGACTAGCACTGGCTCCATGAAGAGCATGTTGAAGGGACGGTACAGGGTGCGATGAATAACGCCTTTGAAAGACCAGTCTTGCTTCTCGTGCTCTGCATAGATGTACTTGTTCGCAACACGGTCTGCTTTCCGTAGTCTCTTGGCCTGGTATCGTGTTATTAGTTTGGTGGTTGTGCGACACCTACAGTCATCACACACCTTCTTCAAAAGGATGACCGGAGCGTATGTCTCAGGGAAGGTCACAATGACGAACGCTGTGCACGAGCCCGCGAAGATCATCATCACCCAGAAGACCCATCTCCAACCCAGATAGCTTTCAACAATACTAGAGAACGAGTTAATTACTCATCCTCGTCCGTCACAAAACTGATGACACTTACTAGCCACTGATGATTGGACCCAGGACGGGGCCGAGGAACACACTGGCAGTGTACAAACTGGTTGCTGATCCTCGTCCTTCCGCAGACCAGATATCTGCGATGACTCCTAAGCCATACTCCGAGGTGAGTAGATGAACGAGACACTTCCACATGTTACGCACCCCCGCAAATTGTTATAGGTGCTGCAGCGAAGAAACCGGACAGGAATCGTGTGACCAGGAGAGTCTCGATATTCTGCGCTAGGGCTTGGCCGAGATGGA
Source organism: Lyophyllum decastes (assembly GCA_025854295.1). NCBI lineage: Eukaryota > Fungi > Basidiomycota > Agaricomycetes > Agaricales > Lyophyllaceae > Lyophyllum > Lyophyllum decastes. Next base: position 1,744,785 of record CP107712.1, on the reverse strand, counting down.
ACAGGGTATAGCAGGTCATGGTAAGGAGTAGTATCGGTCGTCTACCGACGAGCTCACTGCCAGGACCCCAGAATAAGGGCTGAAGTGATCGTCAGTGTAGACCAAGATGGTTACAGCAGTAAGAAACGCACTCCAGCCGCGTAGCCCAATAGAAAAACAGTTGTTATTAGATATGTTATTTCCGCATGCACATGGAATTGCTTGATCAGTAAAGCTGTCGCGGAACTTGGCGCGGACGACGCGAATGTTCTGTCGCGAGTGGGACATGAGCTCAAACCGCACCGAATGAAGAAACCACCAAAGAGCTTACACGTTGAGAGTCATGAGTGAGCATAGGGCAGTAACAAACCACTTGTACGCGGTCGACCAGTTCTGCGGGTTACGCGGATCGTCTGGCCCGTCCCACGACACCTGGCTGCTGTCGACTGTCTCTTCCGGCTCGGGATCGGCGGTGCCGTCCGGTAGGCGCGGAGGAGGGTTATGGATGTCGTCGCCACCATACCTCCTTATCCGCAGCTCGTCCCAAGAGATTTCTTGGTCCAATGGACTGTGGCCCGGCTTGAGGACGGCGGGTTCAAGACTTGGCTCACCGGCGACGTCGACAATCGTGGCCGTGGATGTCCTAGCAGAGAGGTGGTGCCCCGGCGGTGTCTGCGACATTGAAAAGATTGTTTGTGAGGACTCGATACTTTTCGGAAAAAAATTCCTGCTTTTTCTATGCGAGTATGACTGATAAGCTCATGGTCCGGGAGAGATATGCCGGCGGGCTGAGATATCTATCTTCCCAAGCGGTACTTTTTCGTAGGCTGTTGTAACATCGCCGAATCCGTTCCGAGGCGGGCTTGACGGAGCTAAAATTACACAACACGATCGCGAACGTCAGGAACGTGCTGCTCGGGGCGGCTGGTCTAGAGGAATGCTGCAGCTTAGTTATGACCGGCGGCCAGAACAAGAGCATGCTAGCGTTTACCTTCACCGTGCCGTAAGCAAACAAACGTGATGGATAATTGTTGTCCCACTCTCGATCGGCGATAGCACAAGGTGACGCAATTTTCCTTATTCTTCAGCGACACCGACTCCGTACCCTATCTTTCTCCCCAATTGGGTCGATCGTTGGGTAGTTTGACCTTGTGGGACGACGGAAACGTTGAAGACAAGACCTTTAGGTTGACTTGGTTCAAGACCATTCAAGTTTTGTGTTTACGCAGTGACGCACAACCTCCCGTTTCACGCGCCGGTGATCAAAATTTTTGTTCTCGCTTAAATTTCGGCTATTCCGGGTATGCATTTACCGGTGCAATGACCTTCAGATTCAGATAGTTGGATGCACATTGCAGGCGTTTCAGAGATGTCGTTCTCGGAATTATCGACCTTAATCCAGTAGAGATTGCTAACGAAAAGCCGGATGTTGAATCCGGACCGAAATGAAGGGCTACGTAGAGGTACGTGAAGTGACATGAGATTTCGTTGCTTGGTAGGGTTCGTGTAGTAAGAGGTGTTTACGCTGTATCTACGAGATATAAACGCAACGTTCAAACACCTAAAGGGGGGTAAGATAAGCCCGGGGCCCTTGGCTATATCCATTCCGGGGGTCAAATCATTCTATGGGCCGAGGACGCGTCTTCCGTCCCAGCCCAACATAGTCGTACACGGTTTCGCGGCGAGGAAAGTAGGCCAGAATTGCACCAGATGGCAGCGCTCGCTTCGTCAATGGCGAGCATAAGAAATCGAATTGGAGTGACCGGAAAACCCTCTTGAAATGTTGACGACGGTGGTGGGAAAGCCGGAATCTGTAGAGTCGCGGCGGATTAGGTGATGGGAAGGCGAATTCAGAAGGTTTAGTTGGCCTAGTGGCGATCGTCGCGTTCGACACGCTAGGCACAATGTTAAGCCCAACGATTGTAGGAGTCTGGCACACCGCTTTCTGGCGATGCCTCCTGATGAAGCCCTTGATGCACCCGACGAACCATGTAACGTGGAGCGGCAAGATGCCAGCGAGCAACATGGAGGGGACAAACGACCCGTCCGTGGCGTGAGTTCTGTTGTCTCTGGAGAGATAGGAAATAGCAAGGATGATGTGGAGAGAGATCCTGGTCATGAAAAACGATACAGCAAAAAGAATGTTGCTTCTAAAGCGTGGATAGAGGATCGTGATGCCTAGTATGAATGTCGGGATCTGGCCAAAAGACGGAATCGGACACCGTGGATTCACAAACAAAGCAGACTTCCATACCTCCATAGATCCGCATAAACAGAAGATGTGCGACCATGAGCGCCGGATGGCGAGCTCGACGACTAAAATGTAGACAGTATGGTGAACCCACCCCTCCAGGAGTGAGATGCGCGATCGATAATACACCGTTCCTATTGCCAAATCACTGTGGAAAAATCAGCACGGGTGTCAAACATATTCGGAGGGACACCTACGCGGCAAGGTACGCTTGGAAGAAGCGGTTCATCGTGACCGCAAAAGCAGGGAGCGTGCGCACATGCTTCACGCTTCCCCCGCTCGACAGGTAGTCCCACAGGAAGGGAAGGCTAGCGAAGCTCATCACCGCACTGGAAATCGCTGTCAGGATCCACGATGTCGGCTTCGGGGCGGGGAAGAGCGGGGCTAGAAGATGGAAGGAGACCCCCAGGCCCAAAAACGACAGCAAAAAGGTGGTGGGCACGGCGTCGAGCAGCGATGACATCGTGTCGAGGCCGGGGAACATGGTCCTGGCCCAGTCCAAGGCCGTTGGCGCGGGGAGTGGGTGGGAGGGTTAGCTAGCCTTCCTGAGGGTGTGCCACATCGCTTAGGATACATAAAAGGGAGTCGACAAGCGAGAACCCTGTAGATAAAGCGTCGCACGTGTGAGATTGACTTCAGACTCCGTCCTTAGCGTTAGATGGGCACGTCGGACGCATCGGTCCATGACGCCGTTTGGCATTTTGTCAATATGAATCACAGCCATTCGAGCGGCATGGGCCAATAATGGGGCAATGTTTTACATGTTCGGTTGATGGGATGGGGCAAACGCGCCATTGAGCTGGATGAGCCGAACCAACCATAAACGTTCCGACCCCCGGAGACGAACGTGCGACGCCCTGGTATCGCGGCTAGTCGATGCAGGATCTTGCCCACGTCTATAGATGCTCATGCGCTCGGACTTCCCTCCATCGGATTTCCGATCCATGAAGCATATTTTCTGAAATTTTGGGAATCGGCCAGCACAGGAATGCTTGATCATAATGCCAAAACAAAAACAGATTAATCAGATGCTCCCCGTGAAATTCATGCACGGAATGTTGTATTTGGGCGCAGTCGTTGCGTAGACCCTGCAAGGAATGAATACGTTGGGGCAGGAGTGAGTATGTGGACAAGGTTAAGATGCTCTCAAGTGTTAAGTGAGAGCAGTTTGTGCGGTTGGCTTGAGGGCGCGGTCTTACGTAATATTTCCCAATTGAGTCAAGGCACCCCGATGGACAGCTTCAGCAGTCCCTTGTGACCTTGCCACCACTCTGACGTGGGCGGCGAGCCCAATACACCTGGATACACATGACTCGAGACCAAGACGGCGCCACCGACAACGAGCCGGATAGTCATCCTTGGATTTGCGGGTGATGTGATGTCAAATCGCCGGGCGCTTTCCCGCTTATGACCAACCCTATAAATTACATGCACTACGCTAATGTCCGTTTTAACAATATTCCAAAAAAGGCTGCAACTTCACCGCAATTTTCGGCGGGAACTTGAAAGCCAGAAGCTTGTCCCCGAACGTCCTAACAATCCTCGCGACACCTTCTTTTAAATCTGCACCAAACCATCTCAGTATCACAAGGCCCGAACCCTGAGTTCTAGACAGGTCGTGACTTACCGGTCGTGACGTAGCTCAGAATATCCACCGCCTTCTCAACCTCGATACGCCTTGCCTCGAGCTCAGCAATTTGTTCAGGGGTGTATGTTTGGTCGTGTGTAGGTGGCTTGTACTTCGCTCGCACCTCGGCGTGGCACTCCTCGATTGCGGAGAGGAACGAGAGCATGGCCTCGAGGACTTTAGGGATGTCCCGCTGGACGACACCGTACTTGTCCTCAGTCAGCGATGCGCAAATCAGATGCGACAGCACTACGTGCATGGAAATCAGCCTCGAAATTCACCATCAAATACAGAAAACGAAAGCATACCTTCAACGATCACGACGTCTAGCTCCATATGCGGCAAATAACTCTGCGTGGCCCTCTCCAGCCTCTCCTTATTCCACCACAGGCTCAACCTCGCTCCATACTCCAAGACACGCGTCGGGGTGACACGAGTGAGCAGCCTACGAAGCTCCTCCTTCGCCTGCTTAGGGATCCGCTCCACCAAGCTTGTCGCCTTCTCTACACTCTTCTTCACTTCCTCCTTAGTGGGCTCAGGCATGACCGCGGCCTCCACAGACCTAAACAGTTGCGGGATATGCGCCGCCTCTGCCCCGGCATCGAGAGCCTGCGCCAGGGGTCCGTCTGAGCCAAGCGACTCCACGACGGTCTGTATCGGCGACGACGACTGGCGGGACCGGAATACCGATCTCCGAATGAGAGGTGTAGGGGTGGCGATCGGTGGACGGCCGGGTGTGGCGGGTGTAGTGGGTTGAGCGGGTGGAGGAGGCGGTGGCGAGGGTTTGCCGCGGCGGAGGAAGTGTTGGTAGTCCTTGCCAAGCATGAGGAGGCTCTCGCGAACGAGGTGGCTCCATAGGTTAGGGTTGTACTTTTGGTCGTTGAAGAGGGACGAGCGCCGGGCGGCTGCCAGTGCGGTGGCGTCGGAGGCGAGCTTTTTGAGCTCGGTGTACGCTAGGTAGCGAAATCCAACGTCAGAGGAGGATGCTCCTGAGACGAGGGTCACGTGGGGTTCTGAAGTCAGCTCGGATACTGTAATGGGCTGGGCAGAGGTCATGATCAGGATGAATAATGGCTGAGGATCGCGTCGTACGTACGAGGTAGATTATGGTGTCAAATATCGTGTTCGCAAACTCCCATACGGCTACCGTCGTGAATGCGAGGAACCACGCTCTCGTCAGAAGATAAACGTGGCGTAAGGGGAGGAATAATGTCCATGGTCCTCGAAGGAAGTGGGCGGTGAAGGGTCGGAGGAAGTTGTGTAACAGGGGCAGCTTATATAGGATTGGTAGTGAGGCACGGAGGAAAGCGAAGGTGAGGCCGGCAAATGGCAGAGCTAAAGCTGCGAGCATCGCTGCTACCACAATAGTTTGAAGGATGTCGCCAGGGTTGAAGCGTCTTCTTGAGGTTTTTGGAGACTTAGGTAAGCGATTTCAATGTGACACACATCAGAAGTAAAGACGGACGTACTTCGGCGGATACTTCCCAGCGGAACACAGATCTGTCTAGGGTGACGTTTCGGAGGGTGAAGACCATCGCGGTTGACAACTGGGACAGCAGGATGTACAGCAGACGCCCGTTGAGGTAGTACGGATGTTTCCTGCAGGAATGAGCGTTACAAAAATATTTGTTGGCACGGAGACACAATGACGCACTTCGATTTTACGAAGATAGCAAATCCTTGCGTTGTGGATTCATTGGCATACAGTAATCCAATATGCAATGCCACCGCAGCCATTGCAGAAAGGGCATACACCACAAAAGAACGGACGGTAGAAGGCTTCCCAAGAGCTGTTTTCACTAATGTTGACAGTGAAGTGGCGGGTGTGCGAGTCGCTTCCGCAGTCGGTTTAGCGTATTTCGGTGAAACGTTAACGATAGAACTTACGTCTTAGGTATACTTTGCGTAAAATGGCTGCTGGGACCGCCGCAGAGCTCCAGCTGAGTAAAGCTATGAACACCGTTGACGGCCGAAAGGGCACCAAGAGAGCGCCCGATAATCCTAAAGCCGATGGCCCACCAAGGCTCCATATCGCCCATAACGATGTGCAAGCCCAACAGAACAGTGCGGAATAGGGAAAGATTAAGTACACGAGACGAAATCGAAGGATAGACTTGACGATGGGTTCGTATGTCGTGCTCGCGGGAGGAACAGACGGGGCTGATCTTGTGGCGAGGGTCGTCGTTATTGCCCTTGTGGGCGTCATCCTCGACAGCGGGGTCGACATGTGGAAAGTGCCAGAGATTTCAAAGGAAAAGTGACGAGACGCGTTGCGTCACGAAACCGTCACAGCCGTTGCTTGCTCTGACTTACCATTGGCAACACATCCAATTATTTACAAACACCTCCGTTTGTTTCCGTAACGCGACGTAGAAACCGATCACCCGAATCCATTGAACCTCCTGCAAGTTAAATTCTACGGCTTTCTCATGTTCCTTCAATGGAGCCCTCGACAATCACATACTCGAAAACCTATCTTCAGCAACGCGATAGGGTTATGCTGGAAAAGCACCAAAAGGAGCTGGATATACGAGACCGCAGGAACGAGCGACTTAAACGTGCTAATGATGAGACCTTGAAGCAGCTTCACGAGGCTCAAACGCGGGGAAACCACCTGGCGAGGTCACTGGGATTTAACGATATGTTTGAAGCGCAGATTACTATTGACACCGCAGACGGTGAAACCTCATATAAGGAGTGCCTCGAACGCGTCGAGATATTGCAGCGCGAGCTTTCTGCAGTCCAGGCAGAAAATGAGAGGTTCCAGGTACAAACGGATACCCTAGAGAGTGATCTGGAACGATTACAAGCTGAACTAGCTGCTACGGAGAAGAGAGAAAAGGAGCACAAGTGAGTGTTCATTATTCCTCTCGTTTGGTTTACTTACCTTACCCGTCATCACAGAGCTAACGCGTCTAAACACCAACCTACCTCCGATCAACGCTTGCAGGGGTTTAAACAGCTGCAAGAACGTTATGACGCGCTTGCGGACGTGAAGGAACGCGCCGCTGAGCGTTACAAGGCCGACTACGCGAAATGGCGAAGATTCAAAAACTGGATATTCGAAGAAGCGGAGAGAGCCGAGGACAAGAAAGAAGCTGGTATTAGCGAGCAAGAGAAGAAAGCTCGGTATACGGCAAACATCATGCGGAAGAAGAAGATGATCATGGAAATAGGGTTCGACCTTGAGGGCGACGACAGTAAGCGATTTCCTTCCTGTTATGAGCTGTGCCTAACCACACCTGCAGGCAAAACTCCTACTCAAATTTCTCGTCCACCGCCCTTGGGTGGAATCACGAACTTGGAATGTGACAAGGAGAATCTGTCTACGCCCACGACTGAGAAAAGGGCGCGACGTTCCTCAACTCCCGGGTCGTCTTCGCGCATTTCTGCACTATCATCAACGGCGGTGGCATCTTCAAAAGCAACAGGACCTCTGGGTTGTGATAACAAACTGCATACAGCCTCCGGGTCGCCCTTGCGGAACCGATTTATCAATACAGTGGCTCAAGCCACGGCTCCCTCGTCCTCTCCTACCCTATTCAACGATCCATCACCCTCCAACACGACGAGGGTTCCACTCACCTTCCGCCCGATCGTCCCTCAGCGAAGTCCTCCGATAAAGCAGGAGGCTGTGTAAGTTCACCGCGTTGATATTCATTGTTAAGGAGCCTAACATCGGACCTCAGGACCTCGCCCTCAATACCTACCTCTCATAGACCACCTAAGAGGCAACGCTCAAGTGTGGACACAAAGCCACCTTCATCCGACACCGAAGAAGATTCTCAAGGTCTGTCATGTCCATACCGTAATCATGTCAATTTTCTCATTAATCTACAGCTGTCGGAAATTATGATCCCCTTTTTGGGCCGTTCAAGGTCCCAACGTCACCGGCCACTTCTCCAGCCCACATGCCTTCCTCCCAAACCGAAGCCGACTCGCAGAGCCAATGTTCGTATATCTTGCCCATATCCTATCCTAATGTGATCGTGACCATTACATTCCACCAGTCTCCGTATTCCCGGACCCAACACCGTGTCCACCGAAATCGATCCAGACGCCCAAGCCGCTCCCCATTCCCACCCCTTCAATTCCCCCAGCCCGCCCTGCTTTCAACCAACCCCGACGAGTTGTTTCTCGTGACGCTGATTCCTTACAGCCCACCAAGATGCGGCGCATCAACGACCAACCTGCCTCGTCAACTCTAGATTCATCGACCCCAAAGTCCAAGAAGTTGCCTAGCAACGGAGAGCAGTCAACGAAGAAAGGGAACGGCGAGCAGGCTCAGGCACCGGTATCGACGCCTGCCAATCCGGTGCGCACCAGTGGGCAGAAGTGCCTAGAAGACTACTCCGCATATAAGGGGCGGGGGCGGTATGCCAAAGTAACCACGAGGTGGGTGTAATTCTCTGTTCCTCGTTGCTCCTCCGTGCTTACTGTCCCCACAGCGCTAAAGACACCATCAACGCTCGATTCGCGATTGATCCTGCGACGAATGGCGGGTTGGATTTCCAGTATGACGAAGTCGTGAGGCGGAGAGAGGATCGAAGGCGGATGGACGCTGGTGATTGTGAATGCTGCCGCGACGTCAGTACATTCTTGTGTTTTCTAATTTCACCCCAGAGCACGAGCCTGATTTCCTGCTTATGATTTCCTACATAGTATTACGAAGCAGTTGGCCCTCTTCCAAACCGTCTTCAACCTCCCCTATGGCGTTCTCCACCCACAACACCCGCAAAACCCTGCACACGCCATCAGCACCAGCTCTCCGCTTCGGGCTCCAAGAGTACCTCCAACCACAATGACAATCGGCAGTCGGAGATCAACTCGCACCGACAAGCCATCTCGCGTCACCGGCACCACTGGGAACGGGCGAAAACTCCCCCCGGGTACTGGAATATCGGGTTTCCGGATACCCAGGAGGCAGAGGATATCAATGAGCAGGCGAGGGAGATGCATAGGAAGAAGATGGAGGAGATTGAGGCTACTGCGAGCAAGGAGGATGGGCGCTATAGGCGTCGATCGTGATGGTTGAAGGTTCTGACCATCTCTGGTTTTCGCTTCGTTCACGCATGGGAAGGAACTCATTGTAATTTTATAGCAATAGATAGAGGATTAGTTGCATATCGTGATACTGGCTGGTCCATGTCTCAGCGCTTCAAAATGTGCTGGTGGCTGACCTGAAGGACAGAAAACATACGGAAGCTGTCAAAGTTCGGAAGCGATGTGTATAAAGAGACATCGTAAAACGGAGGCTGACGTCCACCTTCCTTTCTTTCATACTCTTACCGTTAACAAATCGCTACAATTATGCCCAGAGCCTCGAGATCTTCCAAACGCGTGGAGCCTAAAGGCTGTACTCCCATCGGCCTCCGTCGATTCTTCTTCAAGCTGGAGCTCTTGGGAAAACGCCGGCGTACGGACTTGTTTTACGACTACAGCAATCTGGATCCCGTGGTCGACACTCCTCCTGAGAAAGCCCCATACCAGACACCCTTCCAGACACCTTCCGAACCAGAGAACCCCCTGCCAGCCCAAGCTCCAACGCCCTCTCCATCCGCTCCTCCCGAATCCTCACCCACCGACGCGTGGCCCCGACCGGAGCGTGTAGCCCTGATCAATGAGGATTACGCCGAGAACGCGGTGGTCATCACAGCATTCGACGATGTCCCGTTCTGCTGCCACGAGGACCTCCTCACGATGTCGCGCGATCACCTCATTGGCGTCGCCCTCGCGCTCAACGCCAAGCTTCCCTCCGCGATGGCAATCGATATCGACCACGCCCTCCCGGCGAGCTTCATCCGAGGCTCTATCGAGCGCATCGTTGGTCTGCGACGGGACGTCCCTCAGGCGCCGAAGGCCCTGCGTTTGCTGACAGATTCGGAATCTGAGAACGGATTGCGTGCGGATTTCGATATGCAGGCCCAGATGGACAAGACGCCGCCTACAAGTCCCTTGGCGAGCCGGAGCCGGGGCTACGGTCAGCTCACATCCCTCATCAGCCCTCGTCTTGCGCGACTTCAGGAGGTAGAGGAGGAAGAATTCAACATCGACGCGGCCGGCAGGCACTTGAAGAAGAGAAAACTGTCTTTCGATAACACCGACACCGAGAACGACGATTCCGACGTCGACATGTCAGGCCCCGTCCAGACACCCACTCCGCTCCCCCGCCTCCAACGCGCACGCTCGCACCACCTGGCCCCCATCGCCTCTCCGATCGCACCGCGGGTCCTCCGTTCGCACAGCCAGAAACTTGGAAAGACCACAACGATCGATATGACCTTCGTCAACACCAAACGCCCCGCGTATCGTTACCGGAGCAAGGCGAAACACCCAGTTGCCGAGGCGAAGGCTGATGAAACGGACACCGTCGTAAAGCCAATCAGCGTTCCGAGAAGGACGGGACGCTTGAGGCCTACAGCTGGGCACCGCACACACGCTCTTTCCGATGGCGACAAAGGTTCTGGAGGTGCAGTCACCGGATCCGTCTCTTCGCGGGTGAATAAAGCTTCGATTAATCCCCCGGCGCCAGCGGTTATCGGGGCCAAGAGGAAGAGGAACGTTTGTCGGACAGAAGCGGAGAAGCAGATGACGTCTGGGATCGGGAAGATGAATATGGGGCAGTCTAGAAATTCCGATGATATGGATGTAGGGCCGTGAGGTTTGGAAGTTCCTTGTTCGGTGAATTTTCGGTCATAGTTAACTAGGGAGGTCGTTGTGGAGATACGCAAGTGCAGAATCTAAACAAAACGCTGATCAGCTCATAGCTTGCAAGAAAGTAAAGATATCATTGTACTGAAAGCATTCACGAGATTGTTTCCTCATCTTCGTCCTCGTTGTTCCCCTCAGTCCAGGTGACTAGTCATGTTCGACCTTGGACCACGCAGGGACCCCGAGAACTTTGCACCAGCCTTAGTCAATATGCTCCAAAATGATCAAGTACAGCTTTTCGTGGCGAAAGACATTACTGAACAACTCATCGAGAATGACATACCGTTAGAAATATCGGTGCTGTCATCTGGAGGCAAGCATTCCAGCACTCGTCCAGTCATACTCTGACATTATGGTGGCGACCTAGTCATTCTCATTTCGACCACAACGGCGACATGTCCAAGTTTCCGGGGACGACCGAGCTCGTCATCGGACAAGGCACAGACAGAGATGTCTACCCTGCCAATCCCAATGCTGTGCTGCGTGAAAGCGACTTCAGGTCAGCTGGGCGCTATTCTCGTCGTGCTCTTTTAGACTGACGAAGATAGTCAGTGGTCGTAAAGTCACCGAAATAGACTTTGGTTCGTCGAAAATGACGTTTGGCGGATTCCGGGCTGTGGATTTCTTTGGCGATGGCAGTATGTATCTTCTAGACGTGCCAGGGGTACGTTGTTGCATTGACTCTATTAGCTAGTTGGCTAATCGTGGCTCATGCACACTTACGTTGTTAGCACATGCCTGGGCACATGGCAGCACTTGCACGGGTGACCCCTGTGACGTTTCTGTTCCTTGGCGCGACACATGCCACCATCCGGGCGGGATGCGTCCTACAGAAGAGCTGCACTGTCTTCAACCATGCCCAGGCGACTTGCTGCAGGCAACTCGACGCTCTCCGGAGTACTTCAAGCCGGTCCATGACGACGGCACTTTCGCCCTGGAGAATCGCAAAGACCCGTTTCTGCAAGTGGTAGACAAGGGCTACTATCAGGATCCAGCGGAGACCATCCGCAAGTTGGAAGCGTTTGACGTCAACGACGATGTATTCGTGATGCTTGCACACGACGCTAGTTTGTTTCCTCTGGTACCAACGCATCCCACCAAACTCAATACGTGGAAAATCGGCATTTGTCGACGAGGCAAATCCTGCGTTTAGGTTCAACGCGTTGCAGGTGATCAAAACTTAAAAGATGTCGGAGATTTCTGACCCCCCTGATCAGGGCGGCCATCAGATCAGCCATTTTCAGGGCGGGCCTGGATCTAATCAGCGCTGAATGGCACGGTCCGGGCATGATAATTGATTGACGTCGATAATCACGCATGATCAGCATTCCTGATCAACTGGCCTACGACGCTCCCTCCACAGCACCTTGGGCTGTCCTATCTGTCATTGTCTTGATTATTCTTTTGACTTGTTACACTTCGTTAACCATCCATGCCAAAGGTTCAGTGTGAGTTCTGCAAAAAGGAGTTTGGGCAAGGCTTTGGTCGGCACAGGAAGGCATGTGAGAAGAGGCACTTGGATGCTGTGAAGGATGCTGTGTTTTCACAACAACGGGTGGTGGGACAGGCAGAAGGTATATCCCCTCACATTTTTGGGACAAAATTCACAATATCCATCACTCTCTTGCAGGCAGTCAAGGTAAATATGTCTTCAAAATTTCACTCTGTTACTCTGCCTGCTAATACAGCTTATACTCTATCAGCTGGAGCCTCCCAATCCAACATCCCCTTCCCAGGTATGACTGTTTAGAGATATTTCCTTCTTGTATTGATGTAGGCATGTATTATTTTAACCTGGATGACAGATGCCGAGTATGACATCAACACAAGCTATCAGTTACCACCACCACATCCCAATGCACACCTGCACCATCTAGCTCCATACCCAGATGAGAATCATGAACTGAGTGGTGCGCTCCCATGCCAGCCTGTGTTGTCTGGGCCTATATCATCTCCTGATCCTGATTCATACACCCCTGTCCCAAATGACATCAAAACCGAATATCATCCATCCTCTTGCATTCCCACCAAGATTGAATCATTCGCAGCCTACAATGTTGACCATGTACCCAACCCTATACCTCCGGAAGATGTGCCCTGGAAGCCATTTCGATCTCGTCTTGATTTTGAAGTTTCTGAGCTTGCCCTCGAAGCAGCACTTAATCGGAAACAGATCGATCGGTTGATTGAAGTTATTCGTTGTGCAACGGAAAATGATGAGGGCAACAAGTTTACTATTACGAGTTCTGGTGAAATGAAGGATATGTGGGAAGCTGTGTCAGTTCTACGCACTCAGGTGTGTTGATGCTGGGATCTGTAACTGATTATTACTGACTCCTCAATGTCCTTATAGTTTGTGAAAGAGCAGATAACTGTCCCATACAAGGGCAAGGATCATGTGTTTGAGGTCCAGTTTCGTGACCCATGGGATTGGGCATTAGAAATTGTGCGGTCCCCTATGCTTGCTCCACGGATTCACTGGGATGCTGTGCGACTCTTCAAATGGTCAGAAGAGACTGGCTGGGAGAACTTTGTAAATGAACCATGGACTGCACAAGCATTTTGGGATGCACAGGTGTGCCATCTTGCTAATGTCATCCTAAACACTTTTAACACATGCATCATGATAGTCAAAGCTGCCAGAGACTGCTCCTGGGGATCCTCCTGCAAAAATCTTACCTTTTATTCTTTATGCAGATAAGACAAAGTTATCTAGCTTTGGTACAGCCAAAGGCTATCCAATTGTTGCTCGCTTTGCTGCTCTCCCTCATGAGATTCGAAATAGTGATGGAGTTGGAGGGGGGAGGGTTGTGGGCTGGTTACCAATTGTGGGGCTTTCCTGTTCTTGATTAATTACTTTGGCTGAGACTGTTTTTTCTAATGATAGGTCCATGAGGATACTGGTGAAACAAGCAAGAAAGGATTTGTCAATTTCAAAAATGCAGTTTGGCATGAATCCTTTCTTGCTTTTCTCAAGAAGATTGCTATCTACTCAAAGACTGGTTGCTATACTATGGGTGGCGATGATATCAAGCGATGGCTTTGGTCACTCATCCTCTTTTTATGTGCTGACTATGAAGAAATGTAAGGTCTTTTGACATCTAGTACATTAATTGACTAATAGCTGTTTAAGGTCTGTGATGTCATTGATACGAGGTCTTAAAGCCCATTTTCCCTGTCCTATCTGTCTAGTTCCGAATTCACTACAATCGGACCTATCACAGAGATTCACATTGCGGACACAAGAGGATTCTATGACTATTGTTCAAACTGCTCAATCACAGGCCACATTAGAGGCAGGAGAAAAAATACTCAGCAAATACAGTCTGCGTCCAGTAAATGTAAGCCACCTCCATAATGCCCTAGCCAAACTGACAAGATAATATTTAGAATGCCTTCTGGTCCATGGCAAACACTGACCTTCATCGTGCACTATCCTATGACACTCTCCACTTTGATGATAATGGGCTGTGGGAAGACCATTTTTTCAAAGTATTCAAGACATTAATCACAGTTCGAGACAACATTTCAATGATTGATGATCAGTGAGTGTACCCATATAAATCAACTTCTAAATATTAGTCTAAGTTCTTGTAGTTTCAATGGCATGCCCCGCTGGAGTGGGCTCAACCACTTTAAATCTGTGATGAATATTACATTCAATGATGGATCAAAAAATCGCGACATATCAAAGGTCTAGTTTTGCATATCATACACCAAACCCATATGATTCTGACTCTTACTGCAGATATTTCTTTTTGCAGCACAAAGTGTTCTACCAAGAGATGCCAACTCTGAGGCATATCTTCTCCTCAGATGCCTACGGTCTTACCTCAATATTCGAATGTATGCAGATTTTGATCTACATACCCAAAGCACAATTTCTGCAGGCCATTGGGAACTTGAAGAGGTCTTTACACAATTGATAATGGTAAGTTCACCACCAGAACTATATACCATACTTTAATTTTGAAATTGACAATACATCAGGCCTTTATCAAATTAACATTGCCAGACTCAGACTCAGAAGAATCAGGTTCAGAACTGGAGGATAGGGATAAGGAGGAGCAGGTCCAGACAAATGTCAAGTCTTGGAACTTCATCAAGCTTCATATTCAGAAGCATCTCTTCCCTCATATTCAAGACAAAGGTGTCACTTGCAATTTCAGTACCAAACCAAATGAGAAGATGCATGGTCCACTCAAACTCTCATACCAGCGGCGGACCAATTTCAAGGACTTTGGTGATCAGGTAAATATAGATACCATGTCAATGGACCACCTGAACTTCAATCAATTACAGATTTTGAAGGCTGACCATTATCTTCTGGTCTCTGGGTTTATACGAAGCAATCTTGATGCTTTGGACCAGCATGTCAAGACCCTTCTGGCTTCTCCTGACCCTGAAGATGCAGAGGCTACAAGCCATAAAATAAAGGGCTTCGATACTAGTGAATACGACCAATTCCGTGAAATGGGCTCTGAAGTCAAGCCTCTGTGGACATTCCAGGCACTTGAAGAGGCATACAAGACTGATAAAGCATACAAGGATTTTCGGATCAAGCTTGGAAAGTTCTTGACAGCTTTTCTGCCCATATACAAGATTCCACTACCAGGGGGGAAGGACATTAGATTCCGTTCAAGCAATCTTGTAAGCTTGGATTTTTTGTGAATTGTGATCAACTTGTATACTGATTTCTGCTATTACAGATAACCGAGTATTGTTACTTGACAGTTCAGTATGCATGCTCTGCTGACTGGACCCTCAAAATGGACCATCTTCAATGTAATCCAAAGTTCTATGGACATCCCCACTACGACTGTGTCCTGATCAACTCGGATCCCACCCCGTACTTCGCACATCTTGTATGTCTGTTCACATGCATTGTTGAGGAGCAAGAATATCCACTTGCCTTGGTTCAACTATATGCCAGTGTCTACCAGCATCGAAATCGGACACAGAAGGATACAGATCTCGAATTATTACGCCTGAGGGAAAACCTGCGTGCAGAATGTGAATTCGTTTCTGTCCACACTATTATCCGAGGTGCTGTTCTTATGCACTCAGGGGAGACCACCAACGATGGGTTTCGTAGCCGGGATTACTTCCTCTTTGATGTCCTCGATGCCGATATGTTCCTTCGAGCACGCAGCAAAAAACTTGCAAGGTATGCCTTGATTTACATTGGGAGAATGATGATCTGATTTCCAACTGATATACTGTATCAGCCCCCTAGCTAATTAGCAAATCTCATAGCATAGAACGGCTACCTTACTGTATATGTGTACCTGTGTCTGGTGAATTAATGGATAAACGATGGACTCACAAACAAGATTCAAAAGATTATGATATTAAGATAAGATGTCAAATCATGCGGTGCGGTGCACTCACTTATTGCCAAACCTTGTTGTGTGCGTGAGCATGGCAGCGAAATAGGTACGATGGGACATGAAGACCTTGTCGAGTTCTTGAGCTAACATGCATCTTGTTACTCTTCGACCATTAGTCTAGGTGTTGCCAATTCTTGGAGGTGAAGATTTCGATAACCACATCATGGACTACATGATCAAGCTGTACGGGAGGGAGATCAGCACTGACATGGGCAAGAACCTTTGTGCTCTCGGTAAACCCAAGCATGAGGTCGAGAAGGCTAAGTGTATCTTGTCCAGTCAGCAGAGCACTTGCCTTAGGATCGAGAGTTTTGAAGATGGCAACGACTTCTCCGAGACCCTGACCTGTGCCAAGTTCGAGGAACTCAACATGGACCTCTTCAGGAAGACCATGAAGCCTGTCGAGCAGGTGCTGAAGGATGCCAATGTCAAGAAGGAGGATGTTGACAAGGTAAGTCCTTTGTGATTGTAATCATATATATAATTTAACGAAGTGTACAGATCGTCCTCATTGGTTGTTCCACCCATATCCCCAAGGTCCAACAACTCCTCAAGGAATTCTTCGGTGGCAAGGAGTCCTCCAAGCGAATCAACCCCGATGAGGCTGTCGCCTATCCACGGTTGGTCTTTTCGGCAGCAGTGTGGATGTTGCTGTAGAGCGCGCACTTGGGGATGGAGTGTTCGTTGAAGACGAGATCCAGAAGGTAGTTATTGTATTCATAATAGGGATTGGCGAATACTGAATGAGTAGGGGTATAGGTGTCAACGAAAAGGAGTGAAGAGAAGGGGAAGACGTACCGCAGCTTTCGACACGATTACAGATGTTAAGGTAGTCATTGACATCGTACGTCGTGTTGGACATGATGGTATGTCGAATACGCTGTCCCTTCAATTGAACCATTCCTATCTGTCAACATTATTCCTGTCCTGCTGAAAATTTTCTCATATCCATCAATGATTTGTTTCGTCAGATTTGCCAGCCCTCGGCGCACACTCGCATTGGCGGTCAAGACACTTATTGGAATCGACAATCTTCCCATCGACAGCGGTGATGACAGTTTCGGGAACGGGCTGGTTCGGGGCATGTCGCCGGTAGTGCCGGCCTTCTGGTCGACGAGAGGCACGGTGACGACGATGTTCTGGGTGTCGGTGGTGGTGCCCTTAGGCCCCGCCATCCACGGTTCGTCCACGCAATCCTAGGCTGCACCATATTCCCGGCGTATTTCCTCTGGTTCGACCCATACACGCGCTCGCCTTCCACTCCTTCCCTCTGCACCTCCCAAAATCATGCCCAAGCGACCAGCCCGCATCCTGCTCATCTCTGCCCTCATCCGATTACAGCAGGCCAAACACTCCCCGGATTACTACTGCTTCTGGCTCACCCACTTCCTCAGGCCCACTGGCGTGCGCTGCGACGTCTACTTCTATGCTTCTCCGTTCCCTCAACCACCCCCTCAAACTCACGATCAACACCAACTATACAACACCCCTCTCCGTCCTGCCGCTCGCACCGCACAGGGACAAGTACACCCAGATGCACATGTGGGATCACGAACAAGCGCTGCACAGCCCGGAGCTGTACGCCATGGAGCTGCTGTTCAGGGTGGTATCTTTTCCGGAGCCGAGGGAACTGCCGATGTCGTCAATGTCAATGTCTGTCTGTTCACCCTCGGTATAGAGACCACTGGTGTTGTCTTCACTAAACTCATCCCTCGCAATACTGTGATCCCCACCAAGCCAAATGTACGTTCCATTGATGTAGTTTGCCCCCTACAGGAGTAGCTGATGTTTCATAGTTTCTCGACTGCCGCCGATTGCGTCGCCATTCCCAACGCGGCCACCATCGCCCATGCCAGCACCACCATCACCATCTACCAAGGCCTATAGCCTTTTCTTGGTCCCGTCGATTGATCTCTCAACGCCGACAATCAAGACCCCAACCACACAGTCCTTCATCGAATTAGACTCGAGCAATGAGCCAACGCGGAGCGAAGCGACCCGTCGCAGCTGATTTTGTCGACTTTGATAGTGGCAGTCGACCGTCGATCAGCAGCAATGGTGGATACACAGCAGGAATCCATTCCAGCTCCAGGCGGAGAACAGGAGCGGGCTTCGCCAACGTCGCCAGTGCGCGTCGATTTATTATCGATTTGAGTGACAGCGAAGGAGAAGGAGATGTGACCCGGGTCCCGCCCCAACAACCAGTCCTTGGGCAACCCCCCACCCAGCACCACGGCTCACACTGTACGACCACCTCTCCTCCCAGACCATCACTACCCTCGAGTGGCTGCTCCTGCACTCCCTCTTGCACGAGCCCCTCCCCAAAGTCCGCCAGAACATAGTCGACATCATATGTGACCTCACGAACCAGAGCATGGTCCGCAGATGGCCGTGGCACGCGCTGCAGTTGCAGATGTTCGCCATGAGTCAGGTGCAGGGCCCCCAAGAGACAATTGGAAGAGCTAGTGCGTTCAGGGTGTTTGCGAATGCACCCAACCTCGTCATGGATTTGCAGACGGAGGTCATACTGGGAGTGTTTCAGAAGGGGTTACAAGATCCAGATAGCATCGACGTACATTTTTTTCTCCCCGTCCACCGTCGCCCTCGTCGACTTAAACTATATCTCGAAAGGTCCGACATGCCGCCTTCCGCGCCTCTGTGGCCTACCTCGAAGCAGCCGATGCTCAACAACTCGCCCAATCCCTGCCCCTCATGCAACCTATGCTCGAAACCCTCCCCACCCTCGCTTACTCGCTCTCTCTCTCCCAACCCTTCCCAGCCTCTGCCTCCACGAGCGCTCGACGCCCTCTACATTATTTTCCTTTCATTTAGTCATATTCTTTTATTCCATCAGCACACTAACACGAGCGCCCACCCAGATGTGCTCCTTCTCTCTCGTCCTCCTCCGGCACCTCCTCATTGGCTACGACTAATCTCGCGACTGGCTGTGAAGATTTAACTGATCGTCAGGATATCATGCCATTTCCTGCGCTTCGATGGTATAGTGATGATATCCGTGTGATCCGAAGTCTCCACCCGCCCTCTACTCTGATTCTCACCCTCACACGAAATCCTTCCAGCGTGAAATCAGCTTCCACGAATTATCACCTGATATACTGCTATCTTTATCCTTCGCTTCCTCTGTGAAACGTATAGGCTTAACAGAGGTTGCATATGGGCATCTCGCTGGACCACGACTTGGCTCCTTATCGGTTGCATGCAGTTCACATTCCACCACTCTGTGTGGTTGATAAATATCCAGACCAGACCAGATGAAGTGTCAACAGATATTGGCACACCGCTCAAGCTGCTGCCATGTTGCTTCTGAACACCAGCACCTTCATTCTACTACCTCTGTTAGCTGTTCTAACGGGCGCCAATCCTGTCGGAACCAAACCTGTCGTTTCGAGATTCAAGTCGAGTATTCATGAAGACCTGAGCTTGCGTTTCGTCGCCGACTCGGGTGTCTGCGAGACCACGCCCAGAGTTCAGCAGATATCGGGGTACATAGAAGTGGGGAAGAATATGACAATGGTGCGTGCCTAGATACTAAAGATCTTGGACAAATTCTCACTCACGGTTGTTATAGTGGTTTTGGTTCTTTGCAGCGCGAGAGTCTCCAGAAACAGCGCCGTTCACTCTCTGGTATGATTTACGTCTACACTCCTGTTAGCATCTGGACATGGTGAGGACAGGTTAAATGGAGGCCCTGGATGTTCTTCTATGATCGGTCTCTTTCAAGGCATGTCAATTTATGAATATCTCAAACTATCAAGCTGATATGTGCTGCAGAGAACGGCCCATGTTTGGTCAATCCTGACGGGAAGACGACCACCCTTAATCCATCTAGGTAAGAACCCGTCCTCACACCCACATGCCGCCCTCAATATTTGACATGGTTTCAGTTGGAACAATTTGAGTAACAGTACATATGCAACACAGGTGGCGGCTCCAGAATAACTCTGACGGAATGCCGTAGTGATTTACATCGATCAGCCCATAGGAACAGGGTTTTCCTTTGGGATTGATACTGTCAACAGTACTCAGGCTGCTGCACCATTCGTGTGGAAGGCATTCCAGATCTTATTCGAGAGCAAACAGTTTTCCAAATTCCAGAGTCGGGAGTATGTCCTAAACCTCGGAAATGATCGTTTACGTGTTCAATTTCATGCCTCCAGGTTTATCTTTGCTACAGAGAGTTACGGCGGCCATTACGGACCGAGCTTCGTCACCTACTTTGACGAGCAAAACGCGAAAATTCGCAGTGGCTCTTCATCCTCCAGATCGACGAATCCCCGATCGTTGACGATATCGATCACGAAGTCGACATCGCCACCACTGAGTGGTGGGCCGAGCAGAAGTAGCAGTACGAACGGCCATCTTGTCGCGGTGAAGATGACCGTGCGTGGTGGGGCCAGCATGGCTGCGGGCGAAGACGAGGAAAGGGAGGTGCGTGGCATTTGTTGGGGAGGTCGAGGTGCTCCTGGTGAGTTTGGGGTTTTTCATTTTGTCTTTTCATTTTGTCTTTTTTTTTTTTACTCGTGATGGTTTCGCTTCTTTTCCTTCGCTTGCCAGCTGGCAGTTTTGGGGTTGCGGCAGCCAGCAGCCATACCGTGACTTAAGCCGAGAGGCTGCGGCGAGTTTCCCATACAAGTTCAGATGGACCCTGCCCTGTCCTCGATCACCCGTATCGTTGCAGGTCCACATAATTGCGATTTTCCTGCCTCGGGAGCCGCTGCATTTATATTTGTATTCTTCCGTTCCTGTGCTGTTTGCACCCCCATTCCTCCACTCCGATCTGATTATGATTACACTTTTCACAGAAACTGACCTTCACGCCCAACAGCACATCTCCCATCCCAATATCATGCCCCTCCTCACCTCTCCACCACGACCCACCACGTCCTCGTCCTACCTTACCTCCCAGGCGGGGACTCTGGAGCCCTCATGAACACCGACGCCGCATGGACGCGGGTCTGCGAGAGCGTCCTCCAACGCATGTGGTGCGAACTCTGCCGCACCGTCGGGTGGATGCACGGTGTTGGTCTCATGCATCGCGACATCAAGCTCGAGAGTGAGTGTACTCCTCCATGCCGCTATCCCTTTCCTTAACGCAATGTGGACCATAAACTAACTCTTAGGTAATTGCTACTAGATATCCTCCTGACGACAGAGATCTATGCTACCCTCACACAATGCCGTGATGCGCCCGCACCGACGCTGGATGACCTCCCTGCGTCCCCTGCGCCGCTTGTCAAGCTGACGGACTTTGGACTATCCCGGTTTGTTGATATCCGCTTGGAGGAGGAGCGCGCATGGGATAGGGTGGCGAGGAGGGCGGCACGGCGTGCTGTTGCCGCTACTTTGGCAAGGACGCCGGATGGTGGGGATCCCAGCCTGAACCTGAGTATGAACGAAGGAGCGGGGGTCCGAGAATGCCGAACGGCTGGCGAGGACGAAGACGTTGAGGATGATGAAGAGGAGGAGGAAGAAGATGATGGCCCCCTCCTTTCGACACGATGTGGGAGCAAAGCGTACACCGCCCTGGAACTTGTCCCGGGTGGGCTAGCTGCCACTGCAGCTGCAGCTCCTCATGCACAGGCTTGATCCAGGTCTTCGAAGGTGAACGTTCCCTGACCAAGGACAACAACCTCCTCGGGAAGTACGAGCTCTCTGGTATCCCACCTGCACCCCGTGGTGTTCCTCAAATCGAAGTCACCTTCGAGATCAACGCCAATGGTATCATGAGAGTTGGTGCTGCCGACAAGGGCACCAGCAAGTCTGAGAAGTTCACCGAGGAGGAGGCCCAACGCAAACGCATTGAAGCTCTTAACTCACTGTCGTCCTTTGTCTACGGTCTTAGGACCCAACTCGCTGACCAGGAAGGTCTCGGTGGTAAGATCAGCGATGACGACAAGAAGACGATTTCTTGCCACTGCCAAGGAGAGTACCGAGTGGATCGATGAGGACAGCCAGACTGCCTCTGTTGAGGATCTCGAGGAGAAGTCGGCTGGTGCGTTGTTTCCCTGCTTCGTTGTGACACCAATGCTCACTGGGGTCTTTTCCCTTTCTTATATATAGAGGTCCAGGGTGTTGTCAACCCGATCACAAGCAAGCTCTACCCCAGTGGTGACAGTTCTTCGTCATCTGGCGGTGACAAGGACCCCATTCACAAGCACGATGAGCTGTAAATTAGTCATGGGATGTATGGTCGGATGTGGGAGGGAATCGCTAGCCAGACAGGATATTCCACGTCACAATACATACACCGCCTGGACCGCTCAGATGGAACAATGCAGAGTTAGATACGAAGAGCCAGCAACTTGGGCCCGTTTGTGAGCCGTGCGTAGGCGAGACAGATCGGCGTGCGGAGTGTGGATTTTAACACAAGGACAACCAACAGGCCATGGGAATGACCCGCCTGGTATGTCAGATTAATGTATCATGATATCGCAAGGCCATATCTGATGTCCTAACCATTCCGCAGGTCCTGATTCTGAATTCACAAAAACATCTCAAAAACAGACATCTGAAAAGGTGTCATTTCGAACTGTACTTACTAGTGATGTGTCTTCTGATCCCCGAGCTTGCAGGTGGTGCCACCCCTACCCTTTGCCAATTCCGATGCATCGGACTGTGAGCTCTGCACGAGTTTGTCAAACCATTAGATTCACCCCATGTGAACACCGACTCGGCCATGCAGTCAGAGGGCTGCCCTGAACCACGAGGTCACCACCATCACAGCGACCACTCCAGCTCACCATTAAGGTTGCCCGCAAGCATGTCTCGGATCTCGTATCTAGGGAGGAGTGCTCGTGTTTGTGCCTTTTGGCTCAGATGAACTGTAGACAACATGTATGGTGTGTGTTCCCACTCCATCACCACAGCCCAGAATGCCTCATGCTCATACTGCTACCTTGCCAATACAGTTTCATGACCAATTACATGGATCCGTGCCACCGTTGATAGTCGCCATTGATAGACTTGATCCTGAAGATATGGTTCGGGTAACAATACTGGCTGCTGTATTACGAAAATTCTTCTGTCCCTGTCACTAACCCCCTTCTTGGAGCTATCATGGTGCATGTTGACAGACACCAGCCCTCCATTATGACAACATCATTGTCGTTACAACTGTGACCTTGGCACACAGCACCTCCAACTGGTAATGTGCATTGATTTGTTCTATATAATGGAGCTTGCGACGTACTTATTCTTTGCTCATCAGCCCACGACTTCTCTCAGAACCATACATTCTTTTTCATCTATGGCTTCGCTCAATCCGACTCATGCTGCCCTCGAAGCTGCAGCTGTGGCTCTCGGTTCAAGCACCTCCAATGTCGCCGCCTTATGCAATGTTCGTACTATGAGAATTTAGATTTATTATAACTCAACATGATCACTCAACAGGCATTGCGAATGTGTCAAACAGCGCTTGATAGTTCTGAAAGAGAACTCCAGCGTCTTCGAATCGAAAACGCGACACTTAAAGCTGCAGCCGAGGGTCCTGCCTCCACATTGGGCTCCATGCCGGCCAAAGTTGACTGGATCAAACATGACAGCCTTCTTCCCCATAAGAAGCAGATCACGAGTGAGGCTAAATGGTTTATGGTTTACGGTGCCCTATGGTTACCCGATGGTGCCTTCACATCAAGTGGTTCCTCTAACATCGACGCTAGTGTGCAGGCGAGGTATGCATCTGACAAGGCATATGCTGCCCACATTGCATCCCTGCTCTACAAGAGACTTCCATTCAAATTTCATCCATTTCTCGAAAACATGCCAGCATTCCAGACTGCTGTAAGTTTTATTCTTTTCTTTGCTTTTGTTTCGTTTACTGCATGATCCTCACAAGTCGGGACTATCCATAGTTCAGCCACCAGCACAGTCAAGGACGAATGGCCATGGTGAAAGTGGTTCGAGACCATGCTCCGCTGATTTTCTCATCCATCCCTGATATCCCATCACAATCCTGGTCCCGCGATTATGATGGCAGGAAGTCCGACCCAGCCTTCCGGAAACTTCTGCGTTTTGATGCTGCCTCAGTCCTCCTGGATACGTACCCTCCTATAATCTATCAGGGTCTGATGAACGGGCCAAACTCCACAATGTTCAGGAGCATAGTCTTAATCAAGGTATGCAGCTGATTCTCCTGTTCGATAATTCCCAGAGCAATGCTGATTCTGTCAAAGATTGGCTGTGCTGTTCTCTTTGGTTCTGGTGGGATCACATCAGGCACAAAAATCCAGTGCAACTCTGCTGGTGTACGATGGGGGCCACAAAAGGACTTATTTGGGTTTATTTCACTATGTACAAGCCTGGTAAACTTATTTCTCGCCGAAATCTTTTTTCTCAAGGCTCACATTGTTATTTGAGGCGGTTTTTATCGCTTCTGGTGATACTTTTTTCAGTGAAACTGGGAAGGCAGGTGACATTCAATATGGCCACGACTATCGCATCCGGAAGCGCTTCCTCGAAAAGAGTGCAGATACTCCTCAAAGCAAGGAATTGGTTCAGTTTTGGCATGCAGAGTTATACAAGGGTCTATCTGGATCATTCTTTGAGACGAAAAACGAAGGAGAAGTGTTTCCAGAAGGTTCTGAAGATGAAGAAGAGGCTGCCATGTGAGCGTTCATGGGTGTGGAAGCATCATCCGACAATGGCACATTCTTTCCTGGTGATGATCACGATCTACTGGCTATGACCCCTTCCTTGTCCACGACCTCCCTTCTGCCATCTTCTTCTGAGCTGCATTCCGGAGAAGCCCTGTCAGCGCCGTTTCCTTCCTTGTCAAGTATTGTGCAACCTGCTACTATGGGCGAGACTAATTCCAGACTATCTTGCTCAGTTCCTGCAGTATTGTCAGCCTTTGCGCCCACCATTTCGGCCTCAGGAGATGTGGATTCTCAAACACAGGCTGATAATCCCCTCGACAATGCCCTTGCCACGGGGCTTGGTGCCATCTTAATTGAAGATCCGCTGTCATCGGCTGAGAAGGGTTCAGCGTCATCACGAGGTGGGAAACGGGGAGGGAGGAAGGTTGGAAAAGGCAGAGGGAAAGCAGTTATGGGTCCAGGTGAGGCTGTACAGGTACCCACCCGTACAACCCAGTCCAATGCTAGAGCTTAGGTAGCAATTTCGCTGTATAGTTTCAACCTGTATGCACATTTTACAACCATTGTTAAGAGTGAGTGTTGAGCATTATAGGTGGTCACCTGACAACAACAGTATAAATTAACTTAAGAGATGTATATAATAAATGGTCTGTTAGTATAGTGGTAAGTTATGCTGGTAATAGTAATGAAGCCTTTGCGCGAGGTCCCGGGTTTGAATACGATGTAAGTCAATAATTCTAGAGTTTGAAATATCTGCTGACTAACCAAATTTCAGAGTAAAGTAACTAATTGACAACTGAAGTCAATACAAGGGGGTTAACAAAAGACTAGTATTCAATCAAGGTTAGTCAATAACGTTAAACGTTCTTTTACTGACCGGAAACGCCCATTCAAATCAGTCCTGATAAGATCGTTCGGCAGGAAGTGACCTGATCAGTCAGGGTGGCCCTTCAGGTCTGATCATTGCCTAGACCTGATAAGTTCCCTGGGACTGATCAGTACGGTGAATCTGATCCGAAATGGGTGCACCCTAATTAGAAAACGTTCAGCAGATCAGACCTGATAACCCGGCCAATCTGAAGAGTCCTGATCAGGACTGATCATGCCTGATCCTGATTTTGGAAAATCTCCGACAGAGGCTAGTTGAATAACAGGTTCCAGGAAATGCAGGGGAATCTTGGGAGAATTTCAATGTGAAATTCAGCATGCGGTGCTTGGGAGCGTATCTAGACTTGGGTTGTAGTCGTCCAGGTATATATGTAGCCGCGAACGATGATCAGGGACCGATGTGAGCCACGTGCCAGATTGAGGAGCTCATGGCGTTCATGATGATTCTCGGCATCGGAGTCAGAATTCTCCCCACGTCCGACAACCGTAACTGCCCTCGTCCATCTGTGATGCCTAACATCACCAAGACCGTTGCTGCTGGACTGTGGACACAGCCAGATACCCCAAGGCCTGTTGTAGCAATCCCGAAGACACAGGCAGTCAAAACGCGATCGAAGGCTTCTTCGACCCCGAAGTTATTTGCCGATGCCCATGACGCTTCGAGCTGCCATGCAATACCCCGCGAGGAGACCTCTTCTCGGAATACGGTGTGTCGTTATCAAACTGTTAGCTATACGTATGCTTACTGTCGATTCACGCATCTCAGAGCCCGGAGACCATCCCAAGGCCATACGAAAAGGTTACAACAGCCTTGGAAAAGCACAAGTCGCGTGTAGCGGAGATCACCTTAGCGAATTGTGAAGCATCGAAGGTATGTTAAGACATTTGAGGTCCTGACCGTCCTGCGGTGTCACTTAGGCCTGCGGCGTACCGGCGTATAGATCGTCCCAACACCCGACATACCCTTTCATTTCCTGCTGTTGTTCGTTCTTATGTTCTTTTTCTGAGAGCCGACTGTCCATTTAGCCATTGCTATCCGACAGTGGTCTGCCCACCGCGTATCGACCACCCGCAGATCCTGGTTCCGTCACCGGATTCTACCCCTTTGGCTGGGATGTATGTTTCGTCGAGGCTCGAGCAGAATCGAATCTGACTCTCCTCATAGGCCCATCCAACTAGGGCTCGAGTAAACGAAGTCTGCCGACTTTTCCTAGACGGCCAATGTCAGTTCGCTGCAAATTGTGCTCGAATTCACCCCCGAGGTGATGGTGCCCGGAGGCAAGCGCCTGATGCTCAAGTCGTCGTTGTCAAACTTCCTAGCCCACAATTATCATCTACACCTGACGTGCGGCTTGTACTTCAGGTATAGTCTTTCTTCTAACAACCCTGTGGTCTCTAATTCATGCACTGTAGGCCGACGCTGTCTCAAAAGTGCCGAGTGATATTCCGAGCCCTCGCACCTTGCCCTTACCATCAGGAGTAGAATCGCGCGCCCCTCTTCATTACGATCCTAACCGTGGTCTTTTGCCATACCAAGCAGACTCAGACAGCGGACAGACGTCGGACAGTAGTCAGTACTTTTCTGTGAGTCTGCTCTTCTGTTGATTACCATTGGCACTACTGACGACGTACCTAAATGGCCAGGCCAAGTCTTCGCCCGAAGGATCCTCATGTTCACTCACTTCCGAGAAGACTGAGACCACTAAGACGCCCACGCATCCCCCTCCACCCTCCGTCTATCTCTGCCGATGGTGGCTTATGAAGGAGTGCAAACGATGCTATGACTGCTCCTTTGTCCACGGTGATCTAGAGTACGATCCTCCTGTCAGGGGCTTATATCCATATCCCAAAAGTCGGTGGCGTTGTAGCCGGTCGCAACGGGGCTTGTGTTCGCGTGGCTATCAATGCGAGTATTTCCACGACGATCTCAAGTATGGCAAGGTATGTATAACCGCCCTCTCACATCCGTTCTCCGACGTAACACCATTATTTGAAGCCGTTTGACGAACCTCCTTCAAGTAAAAGCGCTTGCGCTGCAACGGATTTTCTTCCATCACGTCCCCCACTTGATGGCGAAGCTACAACGGTGCCGGGAGCGCTCAAAGAAGAAGGGGCAGTGGTCAATGTCGGAGGATATCCCCCGCCCAGGTCCAACCATTTCTGCCGAAATTGGCTTCTCAACCGCTGCTTCCGTGGGCCTACTTGCTTCTTTTTTCATGGAGATGTCGAGTACGATCCACCTACAAAGGGCATCCATCCCCCACCTCGATATCCCCATACTTGTAAGCTCTCGCTGCTGCATGAGTGCTTTCTTGGGTTTGCTTGTGATTTCATACACGAGGATCTTCAGTATGATACTCCAGTGCGTACACCTCTTTATTAAGGGTGTTTGCATTTGCATGCTTATTTGACCAAATAGGAACCTCGTAAAACCCTTCAAGAGCCCGGTGAGCTTCCTCAGAGGTCCCGCGAATGTCTTCCACGCGTCGGTACGCGGGATCCAGGAGTGGGCAAACATCAGCGCCCGAGATTTGCCGACATATGCCAAAATTGGATTCGTAATAGATGCCGAAAAGGCTACGCATGCCAATATATCCATCTTGATTTAGTATACAATGATACGGTACGCCGTCCTCTTACAACTTATCGAGAGATAACGGAGCCCCCAAGCAGCCAAGCGCGCCTCTGATAAGCAAGACCTCGTTAGTTGACAATCCTGCCAACGATCCGCCTGTAGGGATGCGGCCACCGCCCATGAGCCCCGACACGTGCACTCGATGGCTTCGAGACAAGTGTGCCTTGAGGTATGCTTGTCAATACCGTCATGACGACCTGGATTATGATCCTTCAGTGCGTAATCCTCTCCACTCATGAAAGCGTCAACCTGACGGTCCCCCTCATTGGACTTACTAACTCAGGGTACCATCCCACTGAGGGCTCCTCATGCTTGAAGCGCGCTGTGTGCTCTGCTCAGTACAGTCTATGTAGGATTTATCAGCCCACTATTCTTATCTTCGTTCCGGCGCCGGACACGATCATTATAATCTGGGAGGGATCCCCAACTTGCGTTAGGTTTCGTCCCCCCTGATACAAAGTACTCCTTGGGTCAATTAGCCCCGCCTAGGCTTGCTGTTGCGTGTGCTAGAGAGCGTTTGTTTTGCTCTTCTCCACTAATAGCTTTCAGGATTTATGGCTTTAAATGGATTGTCATTACTTTACTAGTGTGCTACCGCGTTGTGAACTTCTAGACGTCTTCTGCAACCAGCCTTAACATCGTGAGGCCCTAAATCCGCACCATCATCCTCTCAGGATCCGACTCCGGTGAACACGCCTTTTTATATGGTCTCCGCCGTCTGCGCGACGCCCTCAAGGCCATATGGCATTTGTAGGTGCCGTGAATTGAAACCACATACATATCGCAATCATAACTGCATTCGCGTAAACCGATGGTCCCCGCGCAGCTTTGAATGTTTTTCCCCCACCTCTTCATAAGCAACCGGACTGGCCGTAGTGATTCGACTTTAACCCCTTCGCACCGACTCGCCGAGGGGTATAAAGGTTGTAACCTCTCAGTGGCTCAATATCCCACAACGTAACATCTTACAATATGATGCTCGTTAAATACACTCTCCTCGCTCTATCCGCTATAGTCCCCGCTGCCACCGCCTTCAGCGGAAGAGGTGCTCTCAACCCTTCATTGACGCCTGTTCCACCCATTCTAATCACAATACGTGCCTACAGCTTCCTGGGACTCCCTAGGGACCACTCCTTGCCCCCAAACATGCACGCCTACCGACTTCCGCGTCGCGCTTCCCGTCACTCTCTTCCCCAACGGCGAGCGATGCTGCTCCCAGGTCTTCGTGCAATGTAAGCATAACCCCAACCTCCTCCCTCCCCCCCTCGATATCCCGGCACTAACAGCGTTTCCTTCGCACATAGACCAGGGCAAGAACGTTGCAGTAACGTTCACGGACCTCTTCCTCGCGGGTGCCAACTCGTTCAATATCAGCCTTAGCCACCAGGCCTTTGCGAAGCTCGCACCACTTGAGCTCGGGACTATCTCGCCCGTCACTTGGACCTTCGAGCAGCGATAGGTGGAAAGGGTCTTTGCGGCGGAACCTGCGGTATTATATGAATATTATATTGTCGTACATAGAATGCTTCCTTTGGGCAAGCCTATAGGTTGTGTGTAACAGTAGCCGTGAGGGTATGGTGATGAGTGAAATGTGTGGGTACTTGCGTGAAGCGTGAAAAAACAGAACGACGAAAAAAGCGATGACGAACAGAGCAAAAAAGGCCGCGTATCCATAAGGCCCATCTATGTGAACTCCATCCCATCTTCCACGCATTACTGTTTCTGCGCATATTTACTTTTCATGCGTATCTGTCGCCCATACTTCCAAAAGAGCCAAGGTCTACATATATATGTATCAGTCTCAACATCAAAAATAAAATAAAATATAGACAACGAAGGGATAAGCGGGACGGACGTACGCAGGACACCCAAGAGCAATCGCCACGGCCGCTAATATCGTGTCGCCTTTCCCGTATCCAAGCGCGTTGTACATCGCCGGCGCAAACAGCGGGAACCCAAATCCAGCCATCGAGCGCAAAAAGGAGACCGCAGCCAGCGCTGGGGGTACGGGGCACACGGCTTTGTCAGGGACCCAACCGTACGCATAATTTGGGAATATTCCAGGACTCACCGGAAGCGGCGTGTAGGGTGAACGCATCGACGACGTACGTTTGGACAGACTGGAATACGAGAATCATACCTCCTCCCACGAGGGCAATACCCTATCAAGCACCCTCAGACATGGTCCACAAATATCAACATCATGTAACATTCTGCGTACAATATCCGTGACGATCCAATGGACATGCTGCTGCGCTGCCCACCCAGCCAGGAGTAGACCAATCGGTAGGAGTACCGTGCCCGGAATCATGGACGCTGGACGAAGCCATCATCAGGCTTGCGGCCTTGCTGCGAGGACCGAAAACACGTGAGTTGGCACTTACGGAGGCGAAACTCCGGCTCCCCAGTGCTGTCGTTCTTGTTCTTGAAGTATATGTAGACGCGGTCCATGTACCGCGCGTTCACCTGCGAGGCGCAGGTAAGGCCAAGGCCGAGGGGAATATAGTGCAGTCCTGCGATGCCGGTTCTTTCACGATAGGTGCCCTCGAATATGGTGGGCATGGTTGTAAGGAATACTAGATGACTCTGTGAGTTCAAAATTCAAGGGAAAAAAAATGCGAGACACTGCTCACGGTAGAAAAGCCCGTAGAGGAAGGCCATGTAGAGCCCGAGAAGTTGTACGATCTGCTCTTGCGCGAAAAGTAGGAAAGGCCGCGTGAGAGCTCGAGAGAAGATTTGCGACCATCTTGGTGAAGGAGAACAACCATCAATACAGCTGGGGATTCAGTGTGTGATCCTGCGGGTGTAACTTACGTTCGTTCTGCGCCTTTTGCTTCATAAATGGTACGCACGTCTTGCTTCTCACCCTTCTCGGCGTCCATTGTTTTTCTGATCATCTCGGCTTTACGCTCGAGAAGGAGGGGTGCGAATGCTGTTACGAATAGATCAGAGGTCAACCACTGGCGTGCTGGCAGGACGGAACCCTACTTTCTTGGAGGTAAAAGAGTCCGGATACTTGAATGGCAGCGTCGACGGCGCTTGTTGACCAGAACTACGGTATAACCATAGAATTACGCAGAAATTCCTAGAGACGTCGTAGAACTTACCACCCAGCGCCAGGTGGACTTTTCAGAGATCCTGAACGAAGTGGATCATTTAACGTCTGAAGGAGGTATAGTGGCCTTCAGAGACTTACCATGCGCCACAAACCGGGCCAATTACGGGTCCAAGCAAAGGTGCAAGAGAGTATATTGCAATAGCTTTCCCTCTTTCCTCAGGATGCCACAAATCTCCCAGGACGCCACCACCAATCTGAATGAAGCATAGAGAGACATATTACTGATTCTTGACGAGAAGAAACGCACGGATAAAGGCGCACTTCCACCCAATCCAGACAAAAATCGAAACGCGATAAACTGTCCCTCGGATTTCGCAAAACCGCATCCCAAATTCCATGCTATAACGAACGTGAGCCCGGACATGGAAACTCCCCAGATGGCAACTATGGCTCACCGAGGTAGAACAAATTCGCTAACTGTATCACTCGCGACCTTCCGAAAATCTCACTCAGGGGGCCCAAAACCTAGACGCTGCCTCAGAAACTCGTGGGGGAAGGGGGGGCTTACGATACGAAAACTCACTAGAGGCCCAAATGCTATGAACTTGGTCAGGACGTTGGGTAGCGTGGATGAATAAGACATGGCCCACCGTAACCCAGAACAAAAACAGAGGTCATCATCGCGATTACAACGGTGTCCGTGACTCCAAAATCAGCCGCGACCTGCTTCGCCGCGGGCGCAACCATAGACGACGAGATGGGGGATATAAACGTAAACGAAGAGACGACCAAAGTGGCAGCCCACTTCCGGCGGTACGGCCAGCTAGAAGAAAGATGAACGAAGCGGTATTAAATCCATACATCAAATTCTCTCACTTCTTAGGGTTGGCTGGATCCTTGGGTCCATCCCAATCAACGATGATGGTGTCGCTTGGCTCCTCGTGCACCTCGGCTCTCGTGTGCTTGCCTTCATTATCTAGCGTCGGGGTCGGGGTCTTCTCGTCACGGTCGTGAGGCATTCAGAGGGGGGGAAAGATGGAGTGAGGAGCCGGCCTCTCTAATTCTGTTTATATAGATTTCCACTGAGGGCGGCTAGACATCCGGGCATGTCATAGAACGCATGGTCATAAGCTCTGGTGTGATCGCTGCTGTTTATCTCGCCGCCGGTTGCCGTGCCGGTGTCAAATATAGATGCTATATATATATGTCGCCCATGTCCCCAACATGGATGCGCTCGTGTGGTGCCTTAGGACTTTGTATTTCATCCTAAGGTGGATGCGATGTTCAACTTTATGCCTAGAAGCGTTCTGTCAGGATTTCAAACGTCTTGTTTCATACGCAGGTTAGAGTGTACGAGCCATCATCGACGCATCATCTTCTGCACCTCTGCCTCTTCTTTCTTCTTCTCATGAGAAATTCTTGCTCAAATGACCTGTCCGGAATAAACACGAAATCAGCACGCGGTGATATCAAATTCAGGACAACTCTCTTTCCGAATGCACGCCCGTGGCGGGTACGGTACCTGTATTTAGCAGCTGAGAAGGTAGCTAGGGCGTACTGAGGGAATGTTAGTGGCATGGGACCCGGCGGGAGAACAACCGAGAGAAATTTGTCATGGATATGATGTCACCACCCTTGGACCTTTCCACGTGCCCGACTGATAGTTGTTTTTGGAACTTGCCAAAACAGGTAACTTAGTCTTCACGAGGCTAAAACAAGGGAGACAACATGTTGTGCCGGTCAGTTTCCGAACAATTGGATTGCTTTTCTCCTCTTATCGGTACCGATAGTTTTCGTAGGGGTTTTCTCACTCCATGCACATCGTTCAATCCAACGCAACTCTGCCAGGTCTAAAGGCATAGCGAAGCCGATTCACCGTCCAGCTCCTGTCGAAATTGCTCTTAGGACCTCTGGAGTCGAAAATTGACCGGCCCCATCAGGCGAATGGAAGGCCTTCTCGACCCGTGCCGCATTTCTTTCAAGTTGACAACTCAATGGGTTATCCCAGGGCTTTAAACGCTCCCAGACTCGACTGTATACAAGCCGAAGCTTCGAAGGAGCCGAAAGCTGCAACGACCGCGGCGATGCCAGGTTGAGGAAACGGGACAGGTCAGCCTGAGCAGAACAGCCCTTCAGGTCTGCTACCGCGGTGCGAGGGGGTGTTCTGTTTGGTGCAATGCGCTGTAATTCGAGGGAGAATCTTGTGAAAGTCACGCAAAATACGCCGGAGCTGTCGGAGTTCAACCAGTTTCCAGGTCATCGACGCGTCTCCTATTGTTCGACGTTCAACGCCGTGCCAGGTACGCAACGGACTTCTCATCTACAAGTGGATAATATCATGTTGATGAAAGCAAATCCGTGCTAGAAAGCTGACTGGGGGCCACACAAAGCCTGGTGCAAGCGGATGGTACTAAGACCATGGCACGCATCGATGCTTGACGGAGGATACCCTCCGGGGATTGCACGAATCCGCTTCACGATTCTGGTGCCTAGTGACAGAGGTCGACCTCGCCTTTTTCTAGGGCCTTAAGCAATGCCTTTGACTCCATCAATCTATCCCATCAATTTGAGATGCCTGTTGTAAACGCGACATTGGCCTCTTACGCTCTGACGGCAGTGTTGGCGATATTTTTAGCTGCAGGACATCTATTATTGATAGCGCACAGGTGAGCCAAAGCAAGGATGAACAGGCTGTCTGGCGTGACTGACTTGCTATAAACGGGGCTCAAAAAGCTACCTTTGGACCATTCCGCCGTTGTCATAATCCCCTCGCTCCTGATACCCGCATCTGCTCCTGATACCCAATCTCAGTGTAATGCTGTACAGGTAACAGGTGTGCGCGCAATACTCCTCTGGTTGTTGGCGTGTAGAGTGAGCAACGTCACCCATTTTGTACCTCATTCCAAGTTTCACTCCAGCACCTCAAAAATTTTTCAGCGTTTGAGTTCAATCGTATGTATAGCAACACATTCCGGGTTATCATGAGAAAGGTGAACGGGGCCGAGCAGTTCCGCTTGCCTTTGCCCTTTTTTTATGCCCAATTCGATTTAAAACGCCAACTTCAACGCCGTGCCGAAGTCCCCAGACCCGAACCTCAAACTCAACTCACACGGAGGCTGCAGTCGTGTCAACTTGAATTGCGCCCGTCAAAGTGTGACTCAAGTAGTTTAGTACTGTATGAAAAATCGCGCCCACAACGATTTTCATTCCTATTCCCCGCCATTCCAAACTCTAGATTCGGACACACGTCATTACCGTACACACACGACGCGTCCATCGTAGACCAAACTCCAAACCACTTCCTACACCTTTACTGTTTACAAGGACGCCGCACTGAATCCTCAGGCACTACCCACCCCACCACCCCACTCCCCCTATGTAAATAACCCCACGCTCAATAACCCATGCACAGCCACAAAATGTCTACTTTATTCTTAGTTCTACCCTTTGTATGTACACCAAAGTTGCAAGATTGTGGGGGGGGGGGGGTTGTTTGAGTGATAGGTGGTACATGTACGTTGACGTCGACGTTTTGCTTTTATCGAGAGAGAGAGAGAGAGGGGGGGGGGGGGGGGGGGGGGGACTGCTAGATATGCAAAGAGAGATAGTGGTTGTGATGGTATCCAAAAAAAAAAAGAACTGGGCACAAGGGAGGAAGGGTGATCGAGAAATGTGAATGAAAGCTGGCGGTCCCGGGCCCTGGAGAAGTGAGAGTCTTTTCATGCGATGACGCACCCGTCGCCTGTGGGTAGGCCGTCGGGCCCTAGAGTCACACCGGGCGGGAGAGGGCCCATGACTTCTGACGGGGGTGAGCCGTACGTTTGCATCTAGAGGGGAGGGATGACGTTCGTAAAACGGAGATTTCGTGAGGATGATGAGCAAAAAAAAAATAGAGAGGAAGAGGGAGAGAACGGGTGTACCTCCAACATCATATCCGAAATAGCTTTCCTGTCCCCCCCGTTATCGTCGTCCTTGTACGACGGTTTGTCAAACACGGCCATGATTCGCCGGACACAGGACAGCTGGTTCTCGTACCGCGTCCTGTCCTCTTGGGAGAGCGGTTTGGAGGGCTTTTCGAGATAGGACGGGAGCTTGGGGGGGGGGGGGGGGGGGAGACATATTGTCAGTCGGTGTTTTTTTTTCTTTCGATGCGAAGAATAGAGGGGATATGCCGTACATTATCTGCCAGCTCTTTCAGGGGGTCGTACAAGATCTCCTTGCTCATCAGCTGCCCCATCATACCCTCCAAGAGATTCGCGAGCTCGCCCTCGTCTTCAGGTAGTTCGCCCTCGCCCAACCCGAGGTTGCCCAACGACGCCAGTAGCGCCTCGAGCGAATCAGGCGCCGCGCCCGCCGCCGCGGATTTCGGTGTCGAATCAGCCTTGGCAAAACGCGTTTAGCGAAAGAAGAACGACAAAAAAAAAAACCAAGCGTGGCGCGCCTGGGAACAGCTAACCTGGAGATTCGACTCGCTCTCCCGGAGTTTATCCATCGCCTGCTTGATCTTATCCTGGAACGCGCTCGTCCCCGCACCCTCCACACCACCCGTCTCAGGCTGGCCCGCAGCGCTCCCCTCGCCCTTCCCGGCGTCTTTGGTGATCTGGCTCCAAAATTGCTCTAGAGCCTTAGCGTCCTGAGGTTTCATATCACCAGCATCATCCCCCAGGTTATCCAGCCCCTGCGCCACCATCGCCTTCACCTGCCTCAGCGACTCTTCCTCGTCGCCCTCCCCGTTCATCCCTTCTACCAACATCCTCTCCCACGCCGCCTTGTACTGCCTCATCCCTTCTTCATCGTCCGCTGCCGCACCTCCACCTTCCCCCGCCCCGTGCTTCGTGTCCCCAGACAACGATCCACCCCCGATCTCCCGCATAAGGCTCTCCATCCCCTTCGCCAGCTCCCTCGAAAACTCGGCCGACAGCTCGTCCTCGTCGATCTCCACCGTCGGGTCCAGCCCCGCCGCGAGCCCGCCGGGCACAGACATGGGCGGCGCATCGACACGCGTGTTCGTGCGCGGGCGGCCGAAGGTCGTGGTGGTTGCGGTTGCGGTGGGGGGCGGCGGGGGCGGGGAGACGAGGCCGCCGGGGGAGAGTTGGGATGTGGTGGTTGTCCCTTTGGAGGGCGCGGGGGTGAATTGATCGAGGACGTCTGTGGCGTTGCACAAGGGGTGGGGGGGGGAGTTAGTGCGGTGGAGGAGGGTGATGAGGGGGACGCACCGTCTAGATCGTCGAGATCGTCTTCCACGTCTGGGAGGTGGGAGAGGGTTGGCTTTGGTTTGTTCGGTGTGGCCATCGTGGTGAGTGGCTGATTAAGTGCTTGTTTGGAGATTGCGGGTTGACCAGGCGTTTCTTGAGACGGAACCGCTGGAGTGGGGACTTGTCAAAGTTATCAGAAAGCAGAGAACCAGACAAGTTGTGACGGCAGTTGTGGATGGCAGGTTTTCCAAAAGCGTTAGCAACGGAAGTCAGGAGCCGGAGACCGGGACAGCCGATCACATGTGTTTCCTAGTATTGAACCCATCCTCGGGTTCAGGTTGAGTGGACCACACCAAACGCTGTGGGGGATTGAGGCATAAGAGTTAATAGGTTCCTGTAGTACGTTGACCTGCGATGGACGCTTGAGCCGAATAACGTAGGCGAATCTAAAATGTGAAAAATATCTCCCTGCCTGGGAGTCGAACCCAGCTTTCGCGCGCACACTCGTCAAGCACGCCTGTATGACAGGCGCGTGTACTAACCGATATACTAGCAGAGAACTTGCAGAAAATGGTCAGTAGGCTTAATCGAGGCTGAGTGCACGACACAACACCTTAGATTTTCGAACGAGCGCCATCAACAGTCCCTCAATTTTGAATTCCCTTGCATTTCCCCAGTATTTCCATTCAGCAACATTTTTGCTTGTGAAATTTCACCACAATATACGTTCTCTCCTATACGGAATTTAAAGAAAAAAAAAACCCTGCCGGGCTAGTCGTTACAACCTGTGCATTTCTCCTCCTACAACCCGTCCGCATCAAGCTACCCCTCGTCTCCAGCAGCAACTCCGTCCCCAAGCCCTATTTTCACGTCGAACGCTACTTGTCCGCCCTCTATGGACTCCATCCCCTCGGTCAAGTACAGTTTCCAACCGCCACCTTGAGGCTACCAGGATCGTTTCTCGAAGTTGTTCAGAGAGTCACCCAGTTCACGGGCTCCGACGTCGACTCGGCGTTGTGATTTGTGTTTGATGTGAGCCGCCAAGAAAATCCAGGCGCTAACCTCAAAAAGCTACTCGCATGACATAACAACATTAGAACCATGATAACGTCTTAACATTCTGACTGTCAAGACTCAAGAGGGAGGGACTTGCTATCCAGCTGCCGGGCTCTTAGAGAGGAATATGTAACGTCAATGTTTCACGTTGCCGCCCCATCTTAGTATTGGCCATATGAGGCCTGGAAACTTGGAGTAACAGGTCCTTCATAGAGTGTGATCATCGAACGAAAGCTTGACTGAAGCCAACATTCCAAGTCCTCACCCACCGCCGAGGAGCATGGGTTCTAGACCACGAACTGGTGGGGGGGGGGGGGGGGGGGGGGGGGGGTCTTCTAAATACATCCTATTCGGCCTTTTTGCCTCGCAACGTGTTGTTATAAGAAACAAAAGATGCATCAGAACCTAAAAAGATCTCTTCCGCAGCGTCGTGATGCCTCAGAGATAACTGACGTACTACGTTAATTGAAGAAAGTGTTAACTCGC
Organism: Lyophyllum decastes; assembly: GCA_025854295.1. Lineage (NCBI taxonomy): Eukaryota > Fungi > Basidiomycota > Agaricomycetes > Agaricales > Lyophyllaceae > Lyophyllum > Lyophyllum decastes. Next base: position 1,706,894 of record CP107712.1, on the reverse strand, counting down.
ATTCAAAACTTCGAGCGGTATATGGAAAGTGTGCTGGGTGTTATTATTAGGCTGGTGTCGTCGTCGTCGTCAAACCGGATATCGGGACGCTCCGCATCGCGAACGCTGACTGAACGACTATGAGGGCGACTTAAAACGGCCATGACGAACGGGTGTCCATGAGGCACGCCGGAAGGTCGAAGTCAGCGCAGCGCAGTCTAAATTACACTGGAGTTCACGAAGGGAAAAGTGAACTCCAGTGAGCCGAACTAGCGGGTAAGGTAACGACAGTTTGTATCTGTTGGTGTGCAGTGAGATTAGATAAACGACGAAGAGATAATAGCAAGAATTGAAGGGGGACTTTCGTCAGGCCAGTCAATATTCGGCGCAGGGCTTACATTGGAAGAAAAAAAACCGGAGGCCGACCATTACCGCCGCAGAATGCTCTCACTGCCATTCATTCCTGAACGCAGCCATCTGCTTCCCGCGGTTAGTGATAGAAAATCATGAGTCGGTGATAGAGACCAAGGTATGGATTCCGAAATCATGACGCCGCCCCCCCTCCCTCAAGAAACCCGAGGCAGCCGTTCATATCATTGACTAATGGCCCGCATTCTCGATGGGAACACCGAGAAAGTCATCCGACGGTGACCAAGAGATCCTTGTCGATCGGTTGGCGGCGAAAGATGTAAAAGATGTATTGGGACGGCGGAGACTGGGGAAGATACGAGGGGCCGAGGCTGCGGCTAAGAACGACGGAAGGCGATTTAGCGACTGGCGGCGGTTCTTGCTCCGTGGGGTACCGTAGCGTAGCGCAGAAGCTAGACGAATGCGAGACGTCGGTAATGGCCGCTATGATTGGCCATGCACCCTAACAAGCGGTTGAAACGCTGCACTGCGGATTTAAGAGACCCGGTGTCGACCAATATTAGACCCCCCACCTCTTCCTTCCCTAACGTACGCATCTGTTGCGACCCACGCGCGTGCCAGCTTGTCGGGATCCTTGTCAGTGTTTCCAAGCAGAAGTGAGACGGGTTAAATTGATATCAAGGAAAAAAAACGCATGCGCCATGCCGCACTTTGAAGCAGGGTCGGGTTACCGCGGCTACGCGGCGTCGATAGTCCTGTTGCATGTTAGGGGCACGCCAGACGGGTGTAAGCAGGGCGGCGTCGGGGGAGATATATACACCCGTGGACCTTGCAGAATTCCTAAAGTAGGTCAATCACCTCAGCCATCTGGGACCGATTGGAAGCCTATTTCCCCCCTGATGATAGTCGATGAGCCGTACCTAGAATTCCGGTCTATATCATCATCAGATGCTATGGCTCGATTCAGCGGGTGAATGGCACAGAACTTTCGAGGCAGATTCCACGCTCTGCATGGTGTCTGGACCTGTGAGATCAAGCCCCCCATAGTTAGATGTGAATGCATTGGAGATTTAAGGTTGGGCCAATCCGGCAGGTGCGTACCGTGTGCCCTGTACGTCGTCTCCGTGCACAGCCATACCAGTCGTGTTTCACCAGTTGATCTACCCAAAGCGTCCCGTTCGGGCGACCCCACTCGGCTACTTACCCTGGTGATCCGCTGGGGGCTCCCGGCGTAACAAGACCTGGAAGTAGCACTACTAGGTACCGTTCTCTAACCTGCCGTGGGGGCGAAAGGAATGATACCGGAAATCGGTGAGTAAAACTTTTGGACCCATGTGTCTGGGGGTAAGAGGGAAAATGGAGATGAGACTTTGAACCTTCCGTGACGCGAGTCAATGTTGGCTGTCAAGTTTGACGGATAAGCCGATGCGAGACGATATTTCGGGAAGTGCTTAGGGAGTATATTACATTCACCTTCCTATCGTACACGTCCATGGGATATAAGTTTGACAACAGTGCTCTTCAATTCTGCCTAAGGGGGGTGTGAGTAGCAATACAGGTAGTTCCGGGGCCTGGGTCGTCTCCAACGTAACGGAAGTCGGTGTCCAAGAGGGTTGCTCGCAAGGCACGTCTCAGTAGCCTCGGCTAGGGTAATAATATGTCTGTCGGCCGATCCTCAGCCGCTATCCCAGGTGACTATGAACGTATGAACGTACCGGAGAGTAGCTCACCTGAGCTTGAGGCGCAGGTCGATCCGGGTAAGGTGATACAAAGAATTTTAGAGAACCAGATGGGTCGCCATAGTCGCGGCATAGTTCGAATAACCGCGTATCAGTGAGGGCACCGCCAAGAGCGTACGAGCCGATCTCAGACTGGTATATCGAAAAACTAGGTTGACTCTCGTCCGGGATACACAGCTGAGCGAGACATGTTGGTCAAGCTCGACTGGAGAATAAATTATCGGACCTTGGCTAATAGTCGTTCTCGGATGGATAGACCACTGGAAGCACCGCTGATATCTACCATCCGGTATTGCTCTCCGTTGGAGCTCACGACGACGCACACAGAAACTAAGCGTGAGGGGGCCCTAAAAACGTGAAGCATCAGTAGATGGTGACTCGACAATGAACTTCTCAAAGAAAATCAGGATTGACATACATGTATATGGATCCTCGAGAACGCGTCCTGCGATCAATTCTCTTCAGTAAATGTCAAAGAATACGGCAAGCGCTAGCGTGTGTACGCACATCGTTTTTTTTGTCCGAAGTGGGTGCCCTGATGACTAGCAGTAGGTATCATCGGCGCCTCGTGTGATATTTAAGTTAATTTATTCATCAGCGGCCCGTGATGTACGAGGTGCTCACAAGCACAACTTTGTATCCATTAACAAACCAACAAATGATGGAGGGGTCTTGTCTGGCGGGTATGATCGTGATTCTCAGTCCAAAGGAAGAAATGGATAAATGCGGCTTGTGCTCCAGCGAGTGATGTCGAAGTTGTCCGCACAATGAATTGATGCGAGGGCTGCCACAGGAAGATCCTCGCTAGTCGGATGCCATCTTATACGTGTTTTGACTGGAATTTGGCGTTGTCTCCAGCAGGGTTTCCGCGCCGACAGCTAAGACACGTAGGGTCGGGATTGACAAAAGCTTGCGGCCGTGTTGTTATGATCCAAGATAGGTTGATCTCCTGTCAGCTTTTAGGGCTCGGAGCCTGATGTGGACCTATATTTTGACAAGACTCAGGAGAAATATCTGCTGGACGATTCAAGGGGCTAGCCAAACAAGGGCAAGCAAGTGCAAAGCTGTCAGGTACCTCGAAACGACCGACCCAACGTCCATGATTGCATACCGAACTCTTTCTGACGTTACTGACCTGGAACATGAACCTCGGCCATGGGGAATACATAACACTTATCAACCTAACGTGAAAAAAAAAAAGATTCGCCGCAACCCGGAAATATATATATATGGTCCCGTCATCCTGCCACTACCAGATACTCGTTGCCTTAAGGAAGTAGAAAATTTGCCTCTCCCAGGTGCTTCCACTATCGTTCGCCATGGATACTTGCAAAGGCGGTCACCCGGAAATACTCTGATAAGGTTTCATCGCTGTTGGATTCCCAAGTCAGTCTCTAGCATTCCGGGTCGCCGGGACATCCTACTGCCTGGGGCAGACTACTGTCAGCATCTTGCCACGCGCAGTGAAAACAAGTCAGTGGCTCCCAGTTTGCCCGGTCCACGGACGAGATCAGCAGTCCTCTGCTATTAATAGCGTTTGGATAGTGTAATGCAATCTCCTCATCACGTGCATTGTGAAGATGCTATATTGTCCGGTGCAAGTCGCCACTCCTTCTCCGGTCCTTAACATCCTGAGATTGCAAAAGTAGAGCTGGTCCGACCTTTATCAAGCCCCCATTCCACTCTGAATACTCGACCACGAATGGCATCAGTCAAAGTCGGTGAAACTCTTCCTCAAGGGACATTCACATACATCCCATACACCCCTGAGCTAGAAAACAACGTGGGTTCGGTTCTCATACGGTCTCGGGCTCGGATGCCAAACTCACAGAAATACATCAGCTTGTCTGTGGTGTTCGTGAGTGAGCTGCAAAAGAGGACGGTATCAATCATCAATCACCAATCTAATCAGCGACCAAGCTTTCCACTGACGCTTGGAAAGGCAAAAAGGTCGTCCTTTTCTCCGTCCCCGGTGCATTCACCGTGAGTCTGATATCGAGCGTCTGATTTCCTTGGATCAGAACTGATTATCTACTACATTGATTTCTTCTCAGCCTACATGCCACGCGAAGCATTTGCCTCCTTATATCCAGAGATACGAAGAGTTTAAAGCAAAAGGAGTAGACGTGATCGCCGTGCTCGCTTCGAACGATGCATTCGTCATGAGCGGGTGGGGAAGATTCGAGGGGGTCAAGGATAAGGTACTTGATCTACTCAGGCGGCGTACTAGCAATAACCCATCTCCCGATCTGCCCAGATCCTAACTTTATCCGACACTGCAGCTGAATGGTCGAAGCCCCTCGGCTTGTCAATCGAGTTCGGTGGTGTTACTCGCATCGCGCGTTTTGCCATCATCCTCGATGATCTGAAAGTCACCTACTTTGAGGTCATTCTCATTTCCCACTTCCACGCGCTCAGACGCCTTAGACCCACATCTGTTTTAGGTCGAACCAGCTCCAGGTGCTGTCACCGTTTCCGGGGCTGAGGCTGTCCTTGAGAAACTTTAACATCAAACGATGATAGAAAGAGGAAAAGTCCATAAATAAACATGCGACCTGCTGAGACCGTGATGGGCATGAGGTATGTACCATGAATGTGGCTACGGATTTGCAAAGGAGAGAATGCGAATGAGAAACCCAAAGAGATGACAGTAATACAAACGATCAATACACTCGTAAAAATAGCAGTATAAGCCATGCGACTAAGCCCAAGGATTGTCCTCATCGTATTGATGAAGTGCTATACGCGCATGTAAAGGAGGTGTTCCCGCTTTCGCAACAATGCCTTCTGCATTGGGGATGGCCTGACGACCATCATTGTCTCCGTTAAGATCTCCGCTCTGTGCCCCAATCGCCTCCAAAGCTTCCTCGCTGGCTTCGACTCGCTCCTCTCCATCTGGTTCTCGTACTTCGATCTCCCCATCTGTCCTTTTCCCATCGTCAGAATCAATGACGAAGCCTCGCTTGTACACCATCCGCAGCCCTGATCCACGAACTGCCGGTTCACCCTTTCTCCTTTCGCGGCTCTGATCTTCCTGGGCTGCATGACTGTCTTCGACCACCAGATCCACTGCATCGGGTGGAAGCACAGGCGAATGAGAGGTGGGCGTTCCATGGCCCTTGGAATTATTGGAATTACTGCGGGATTTTATTGGCGGAACGCGCAGCCCACCCGTAGCTTTGGAATTGCTCTCCGCGGATGAGGGACCGGATGCAGTCTCTGAATGCGGCGCAGGGTGATTACGAAGGTGGGGAGACTGGGATTGGGATTTCGAAGCTGACGGCGTAGATTTGCCGCTTACTTTCGTCCATCTCAGTCTGAGGTCCGTAGGATCGGCGGCTGGTGTTCGATCTTGTTCATGGTCTATTAGTCTGGGACTGCGATCACCGGGGCCGTGGTAGTCTCTCGTCTCTCTGCCTCTTGACCCTGGGTCTGAGGTGGCTACTGCGCCGTATCCTTGCCAGGCGGGCCCGCCTCTCCCTTGTAGCGCGGCCTGGCCTCTAGATCCACGAATAGGAGAGAACCAAGCCCCCCGCTCGTCCCTTAGCACCCTTTCCTCCTCGTCCCACATGGTGCCGCGTGCTGCCTCAGAACTGATGTCGATGCATGGGTAGTTGTAGTCGCCGAACAAATACTTCTTGCTGTGTTCGAACAACTCCTCGTCTGCGTCATCCAGGTCGCCGAAAGGTAGCTCGTAACCGGCTTCCGAGATCGCCGAGTCCCACAAGTCAGGCTCATCCTCAGCGCCCCGAAGGTCGGGAGCGAGATGCACTACGCTTTCAGCTTCCGCATCGAAGAGGGGCGCGTGGACCTCGTACCCTTGGCCTGGACCAGCAACTTTCTTTATTGCGCGATCAACACCTCGTTCCAAGCGACTAGATGGCTGGGCAGCCTCCGCTTGCTGGGGTAACCAGTATTTCCGCTGACCGCCTCTGCTGTATCTGAGGCCAGCACGAATTCGTCTATCGCGCCCCACGCCTTGATGCATGAACCCTTCCGCAGGCTCGAATTCGCGATAATCCATGCCCTCTCCGCGTAAGGTAGCCTTGGAGTCCTCAACGACGTCCAGGAAGCCAAAAGCATCACGAAATGCGTAGTACATGGGCATACGTGCAACATAGGACTGTTTGTGATCAACGTAATCTTGGTGTGAGAAGGCGTACATGTGCGCGAACGCAAAGAACGGCATTTCGAGACATATCAGGGTGTCTGTGAGTCCAAGTGAGATGTGTTCGGCATCGGTATATGGTCCAAGCCTCTTGATCACCCCCGCGGCAACAAGAACGGAAACGCCGGTGGACTGCCAAAATGAGAAGAATAAAATGCCTTTGACGCAAAGGAATTTCGGAACAGGTCTGTATTTGTATTTTTGTTAGGAACAGAACTTCGGACAGGAGTCAACAATCAAACGCACCGAAAAGGTTTCAGGTCATTGTGCACACAGAGCCAGAAGACTGCCAGGCAATATAGACTTAGACAGATGCTGATGTTGTAGACGATGCTAACATAGAGGTATCCAGAATTGGCACGAAAGTCACCCTCGTTGAACTTTCCGAAAGCTTTAAGAATTAGCGTAACTGCAGCTAGGATGGGTTTAACTTGCACATATTCTGAAACGGGACTGGGCCATTTAGTAACTTCACGAGAATGAGAGGGTCTCAAGACGCACGCAAGATTCCGCGCTTTAAGAACAGAAATGTATGGGGGTCACTGACGTCGATCTCTCGTGCGAAGAAGCTAACGGGAAAGATAGGTGCTTTGGGAGGACGGCCATGTAGAAGGATGAGTAAAGACCGCTCTCCACCTAGGTATGACAAAAGGAGCGAGAAGAAACAATAAATCACGAATGCCTAAAGACAGGGATCTGGGTTAATCGAATACACCTTTACAGAGATCGAAAATGTTCGAAAGATGTGAAGACAGAGCTTGGGTAGACTAGGTGCTCGCCGGGGTCGGGCCAATGAAGACGCGTTTCGGCATGTCTATCAAGCCCTGAATGACCTAACCAAAATAGAGCATACCAGCAACGCCTCGAAAAGGTATAACCAATCGAGAGGAGGTGATAGACACTATATTGTACAACAATGACCCCCAACATGACAGATGATGTTAACAGATTCTTTGGGGACCTCATGCTCACCTCATAGATATCTCGTATAGCATCAATTACAAAAGCCGCCTCCAGCGAAAACAGTGCGATCAAAGATGATATCGCATAAATCGGCACCATGAGCATGATTCGAACAACCATCCTGTATCAAGGAGTGATAGGTAGGGTGAGTTGGCACGGCCGGTCTTCGGTACATTTAGAGTAGCACACGCACCGTTGTAGGATCGGTTTCCTATAGTTTTTCAACTGCAGGTATATTGACACCGCAGAGACGGTGACAGCCACCAAGGTCGATGCTCCAGCCAGGACGAGCACCGGGCTTGGAAGTCTCGAGCCCGCCCCTCCACCAAATTCGAGCCCCATTTCTCCGTATCCTTGGGCCTCCTGTTGTAGAAATGAATGGAAGCGTATGAGTCGTTAGGCTGGTACGACGTCCAGCATGCCGCAGTAACGATCTGTGTCGTTAACCTGTGCTCGACGTGCGTCAGTTCTTCACTAACGATCACATGGCAAAGCCGTTGCCATACATGCGCAAATCATACTCTGTTTGCCGGATTATTTGCCGATTCCTCCGCGGCGGAGCCTTCAACAAGTTGGTCAACCGCGCTGTGAGCAGGAATCCGTTTGGATTTCCTCTGGTGTTTTCAATTCTAATTCTAGTTGACATGGCCTCTTTCGGTTCAGCTGAGAACCCATCCTAGCACGGATTGCATCATGATGTGATGGCTCTTTCCACATTCGAACTCCAGACAAGAATGTCCAGTATTGATACCTTCGCGGTGGGTGTGGCAAATTGAAACGGGCGATTCGCGATCGAATCCCCTTCTTGGGAAATGGACCCTGTACCTTGTGTCGATCCCCATGAACGTCGCGGCTCATCCTTGGAGATCTTCTACTGTCCATGTTGCATGTCAGTATGATTGCCGCAGTCCTGCCGCGCACGCGAGACCCGTATTTTCCCTGGGATTATGGTAACGACTTCAAGGCTACAAAAATGCGGCCGTACGTATGTCAGCGTTACCCTGGGCAACATGAAAGTGGATTCGATTAAAGGAAGGCCGAGTACACCTTGGTCTCGCGACGTGTTATATTTTTTCGGGAAACCTCCGCCGATCCCCAGACATGGGTGACTCCTTCGGACCAGTTCGCCTCGCTGCTTCTTTGTTTCGAGTCATCCCTTCTTTCATAACGAGCGATACTTCCACACCGCCTTTGGCCACCACCACCAGTATCACCATCACTAACTCTCTTCTGCGATGTTTACCTCCTGATGCTGATCGACACGTCGTCCTCTCGGATGTGGACTCGCAGCGATGGAAGGCGTGGACGTAATACTTCAGTGGGAGGCATCAGCGCGTGGTCGCCTGCACTGATATCTCTCCCGTCTCCATGCTGACTTGTTGCCAGAAGTATCCTCGTGGCGAACGTGCTTGAGGAAGGGAGAGGAAGGTGAGTAGATGTGAAGGTGGCTACACAACCCGGAAAACCGTTGCCTTACCTGGTTTAATCAGCTGCTCCCCAACTCGGATCCCCTGAGAACAGTGCATTGCTCCAAAGAGACGGAGAAAGATGCGACCTATGTCGCATGGTCACAAGATACTTTCTAGTTGCCAATATGTGTATCCTAGTCGATACAAAATTCGGCGTCGGGCCGATGTCATGCCATTTCAGATCTTAGAGCAACAAGAACAAGAGGAAGACCTGTCAGACCTTATGAACAAGGGGGAGATGCGTGCTTGAGATCGACGTGCAACTCGAAGTCAAGCGAAGACGCGGTTGATTCATTTTTTTTTCTCTTTTCTTTTCTCCGAGAAGTGTTATCAGCATGAATGGGAAGCGGGGTATTTAATACGGTCTGCATACTCATAGTGGCACCACCACCTGCCCCGATCTCTATCCGATGAAACCTCCGTACCACCGTTCAAATTGCGAAGTCTCCGCCACGAGCATTGTAGTATCGGCATGGCCAATCCGCCCACTTCATAGAGACTGCAAGTTCCACTGAAATGAATAAAACCTCCAGAGTCTCATTCTTCCCGAGAATAGAACGGAATTGGTATAAACAAGGAAAGCTAATATATAAGACGTGGTATAGTAACATCACCGGCCACAACAGCAGCGGCAGCACCGCCTGCAGAAGGGGCCGATGTCCATCCCTATCCGGCTCCAGAATCCAACCCCGGTCCAGGGGCACCATCACAACTACCCAGATTACAATCTCGCCCCTGCGAGCACGGTTAGCATCGCCACCACCCACCCCCTCCACCTCGTCGTTTCCGGTCGCGACGCGGGATTGTCTTTCGGCACATTCGTCGCCTTGGGGGGCAGGCCGTCCGAGTTGGTTTGTAGGACCCCAGTGGGGACGCCCGTTGGCGCGGGTTCCGACAGTGCTAGGGAAAAGAGAATAGGCAATAGACGTCAGCTCTTCGGGACGATACGCGAAGGGGACAATGGGTATGGGCATAGCAGGCGTCGTACCTGGGAAGTTTCCACCCTGCTGCTTGGCTGCGGCAACCGCGGCTTTCAGCTTATCGTTTGCGTCCGCGGGGACGGTCGAGAGGAAGCCCATGCGGGGCGCATCGCGTGAAGGATGAGTTAGGTTGCCATAATGGTACGACGCAAGGACACTGTCGCGAGGTCCCCGACTCCCGTCAGCAACGAGCGTTTCGAAAAGGTATCTCGTGACGAGTGACATTACCTTTTGAGGAAGGGATCTCCGAGGCTCCAGCTGTAGAGGAAGCGGCCCTCGGCGGGCGGGTCGGTCGGGACGATATTAGGGGTGCAGGACGAGACAGTGTCGAAAAACTGTTGATTGACAAAGTCCCGCGGGTCGACGGGGAAGAGTTTACCACCGATCTGGAATGCGAGGGTGTGCGGCTCGTCACAGGGGAAGCCTGCGCCGAGTTTCGCGCGGATCGCTTGTACGACGTCGGCGGGGCCGCGTATTAGGGAGTTTCCCTACGTCGCAAAGGGTCAGAGTGCCTTGATCGGAACAGAGGAGAGGAAGGGGCTTACGGTATCGATTAGAGCGGAGAGTGCGATTGTCGGGGGTGAGAGGGTGGATCGCGGGACTTTCTCGCCATCGAGGAAAACGTCATCGATGAAGACTTCCCATGTTATTGGGTATTGCTGCGGGATGACATCGTCAGACATAAATTATACAACGAAAGCAAAACTGTTCACCTCATTGGGTGAATCGGCAGGAGGCGGCAATCCTCCTTGATCGACGGGGTAGGTACGCAGCGGAACCCAGGTTAGGCTCTCGTTCTGTATTCCCTTCGGCAGCTCGCCGATGCTGAGCAATCCAACATTTCCACCAACGTCAACCGTATCACGCTGCAGCGTTATCGTGAACTGCGGTATAGTGAGAGCGTTCGTTGCCACCAGGCGATCAAGCAGGGGGGCCGTCCTTGTGTAAGACTCTGCCACGGCCTGACTAAAGCTGGTCGACGTCTGGCGGGCACCGTGTTTCGATTTCGACTCGCCAATGAGCTCAGCGACATTCGGGAAAGTGGGGCGGCTGAGAGGGCGGTCATAGAGCTTGGAGATGTCGGGGAAGTTCGGTTGGTTGTATTGGGTATCTTGGATTTCGCGTTTCGGCACTCCTGTTGACCGCTCGTTGATGAATATCGTGGTCCAAATGACGCTGCACGAGAGCTCTTAGTCCACTGACGATGTGACAAAAGAAAATGCTCATGTGCGCACCTGTTCACGGGGAACCCCAAACCAAAAATTCCCGCCGACCCAGTGTCCTCCACACTCGTATTAGTATTGTTGATGGCGGCAAAGAATTGATTCTGGAGCGTCAAACCCGCAAGGTCCACCGTGTCCTTTCCTATCAATCCGAAAGCATGAGTGCCCGTTCGTGAATCGCCGTAGAGTAGTCGTGCATCAAGTCCGACGGATTGGAAGGTTTTCTGGGGGTATAATTGCACCGCTCTTGAACATGTCGTACAGGCGTCAGAAATCACCCAAAGGTCGGAAGAGCCAGTATCTGTAAACCTTGAAGATAGGTAGAAAGTTTCGGTGGACGACTTACCGAGGACAACTGGTGTAGAAACCCCGCCTATGGTTACAAGCACATTGTATGTTCTAAAGATAGTCAGTGCCTTTTGCGAAACCGTATCGGGTCAGGCTCACACGTCTAGATAATCGCCCAGCCCGATAGCAGTTGACGCTCCTCGTTTCCTCAATGCAGGCGTCTTCCGTCTGTATATGGGCAGGTGAATGCCAGATTCCGTCCGCCGTTTATGGGGTTGAGCAATTTCCTGACTGGCGGCGAAAGATGAAAAAAATATGGATGCAAAGACAATACAGGTCTGCACACAGCCGACCCGCATGTCGACAGGGATGAAAAAAGCGAGTGTTGTGGGGTAGGGGGGTTCGTAAACGAGTGTGAACAGCACTTTCTCCAGGGCAAACAGAGGAAATCAGCGAGCAAGGGACCTGCTGGCCATAGCGAGCCTTGCCAAGCCAGGCTGAGTACTGATTTTGACAACCAATTCCGATCAGGTGTTGATTTGTGATGTTGGTTAGATAGGTTGTGTGATAGATTGAGGTTAGACAACTTGTTTCATGAACTGCAAAGCTAAGTGACTTTTCTACAGCAGAAGTATTCGTTGAGGATGGGGGCCTTATTGCTCGAGGCCAACCACTCCAGATCCCAATTACACATGTTTTCCGCGTTATAACCTTGGCGCGCAAGGCACATCATTTTCGCGCGACTGTCGGCGACGTGAGCGTGATACTGTACAAAAGGATACTCCAAGAGTTTTCTATAATACTTGGCGTCAGAATCCGCAGTGCGAAAACGTGTACTATCGGATCGGATGGTTGATGGTGGTCGCGATCTTATCTTATCTTATCAGACAAGATGGTCCGTGCACAGCTCAAAAAACTATAAAAGCTCGACACGCACATTACAATTCCTTACCACTCTGGCCTTTTGGCTTAGATCAAGTGTAGTATCTGTTCTTAATAGTTTAACCACTATTATGGAGGCACCGCCTCCATTCTTGGTTATCTTATTTTTGCCGCCCTTGTCCTCTGTGCTCTGCTTGCAACACGGAGGTGTGATGACCTTGCTACTGCACTGCCGGCTTGTGTCGTCGGGGGATCCCTTCTATCTTTTTCCTGAAACTTTGGGGCCTGTCAGTTGACAGAGTGACAGAGTTCAGGAAATGGGTGGATGCGGACTTGAAATTAGAATACAATGGTTATCTTCGCTGTCACTGTTATTTTACTCCGCTGATCTGATAGGGGTTATGAATACCATCATGCATTTGGTAAAACCTCTTCTAAGCTTTGTGTTCATGGTACAGTAGTAGTATTAGTCTTGGTTGAACTAGTCGTGTTGATGTTGATATAGCCTCTTCAATGCAAACAGCATATGCGTTCTCTTGGTGTGCTCTTACATGTAAAGTACCTGTTATATACATAGGGTCCATGGCGAACTAGTCGTTCTGATTTGGGACCTAGTGCCACTATAATATACCCCCCCTCCAGGAACCTGATCTGTGCAACCATCACGAAGTTGCCCACTGTGGGTAAATTGTGTCAAAGATTTGGAAGATCTTGTGTATGCCCACCCTATAAGGCGGTACAATAGACGCACGACCTCTCGTGTGTCTGACCACCTCAAATCCTCAACGCTCGTTTTTCTTCAATCGCGCTGCGCGCACTTTTTCAACATGAAATTTCCATGTGTGTCCCCTCGAGTCTGCTCGTCGATATATGTTACTGATGGATACCTCGAAGCTTTTAGTGAGCCCCTGTCATCGACCGTATGCCTAGGGTCGCAGTTTTGACATGACTTTCACGCTGGCTGTACAGTCCGGGTCTCGGTCGTTTTGCAACCTGATAATCTTGTTCAGGACCAATCGTTTTGCCCGTCCTGTTACAATCCTTGTACGTCCAAATTCCGGATCCGGACGACCAACCACAAGGAATCGCATGACGCTAACGGACAACTGTTTCCCTCAGCATCGTTAAGACGGATGAAACAGGTCCGGCAAGTCACCGTATGTTGTTTGCCTTCCGTGTACCTTCGAGGGCCGGGGCATACGATTTGGGAATGCCGAAGTTGCGGATGGACCTCAGGATTGAAGTGAGTCGTCTCTCTCCTCGCTTCTTCGACGCGAGATCGAACTCATATCCCGTCGTATGCTCCGCAGCTGGCAGCCATCGCAGCCTCCTGTTCAGCAACGACCGCCGCCAGTCGGGGAGATGAACCCTCTGTACCAGACGGCCGAATCGTGGCATAGACCGCCGTCAGCCATATTCTATGGTCACCCGTCAAAGGAACCACCCCTCCAGGCCCAGAGCATCGTTTAACATGCCAGCTTACTTGATGAGATTTGGACGAACTATATATGTATATGTTCAGAGTATTGTATGTTTCGGTTAATCAGGCTTAGGGATAATGTTTTACTTTATGACTGGCAGAGCAGGTGTCCTTTTCCACTAGACGTACTTTGCGTTTCCATGATCCCAGTCGCTATACGAAAAAAAAACAACAACGATAGGACAATGATGTTGACTTCCTGAACTGACCCGCCGGACGCGAGCACTTAGCCCCTGTAGGCCAGTTCTTGGATAATGCTCGAGCGCTTGCCGACTCGGGGAGGTGTATTTTGGTTCCGCGATGTGTGAACGTGATTGACACCGGCCCCCCGTGGGGAAAGGTCCGCGGCTCGATCTGGCAGCTAACATTGAACCCGCTTCGGGTCACACGACCGTCGGTCAATTCGAGAACGAGTATAAATTCGGGACATCACAGCGCCTTCTACTCCTGCCCCTTCCTCAAAACCCCCTACCATGAAGTTCGTAGACTCTTCCACCGCGGTACCCTTGAGAGGAGCTGTCCTCAGTTCTTTGGCAATGGCGTGGGCGTGGGGCGTTATTGCGGGGAGTGTAGGTGCGGACACCTTAACCCATTCTTTATGACGACGACTAATTTTTTTTGACTGGTCAGGTCTCAATGCTTTAATCAAGGCCAACCAACAGAAGAGCCGCTTGAGAAAGAGCGTACCCCGCCCAACCATCGTCACCATTGATACCAACGGTCAGCTTAATAACCTTTTTACCATGCCGTGACGTTCATCACTGATGGCTCCCATGTCAGACGTCTTTCAATCCGGCGTAGTCCTCACCGTAGTCGGAGCCCTCATCGCCGTCATATGCTCGATCTTCGTCTTCATGCTCTTCTTCACGCGCGGCCTCGCCGCGCGCTCGCTTCGCATCCAATCAGCCGTCCTCGCCTTCTGCGCTATCTGGCTCTTCGCTACCCTGATCCCCTTCACCACCTTCTTCGCCAACCGAAGTGCCCAGGTCTCCGCTTCGATCGGCGGCGTCGAGCTTCCCCAATCAATCATCAAGCAGACAGAACAAACATTAGGGACGACGAGTGTGTATAATCGCATCGGATACTGTACGTCCCCATATGCCTTTTTTTTCCTCTTTCGTTTCCGGCCCTTGGGGATGCGTAAGCTGATGATGTGTGATGTGTTTGCTTACGATGCACAGTAAGATTGGTAGCGATTCTCCCATGGATTACACTGCTGTTCACGATCGTCGCTTCGGTTGTGTTGTTCGTCGCGGGGTCGCCTACTCGACGGGTCCAAGTAACAGCAGCTGACCATACCACGCGGGACAGTCGCTCTGAAGATGGAACCACAGAGAAAGGCGCGGCGGCGAGTAAGGCGGAAGCTTGAATTCGGCATGATGACGCGCCACATATCCAGATATTGCTTGTAATGGTCTAGTCTCGGTTGATTCCCGCGTAGCTCCAGATTCAACTTGGAACGAGATGGCTACGTAATTTTGTACACAGGGGTTTTTTTATTATTCATTAGTATATCCTTGACACGAAGTAATGAGATTGTGATTTGTACGACTGCAAACACGCTTACTGCGAGGCAACCCTTGATTGTAGGTATACACATTGGTATCAGCTGAAAACCTGGCCTTGATTTGTAAATGACTCCATGTGGAGTCATGACGCTGGTGGAGACATTGGCAGTGTATGTCAAAATAGATCCGGCCGTAGGGAGGCCCCTCAGGTACCAGTACAGATCCTTCCAGCCTCGAAATGCAAAAAAACGACAAAGAGCGCTTACGGGCAGCCTGACCTTGAGATACAAGAGCGCGATCGAATGAATAACATCATGAATCCGATGCTGCCGGGATCGTCCATCTGAGTTTCGAGATTGACTGCATGACGATCTTGATGCGATGAAGGAGGATCGCTGCAGTGTTAGAAGAACGCCAAGTGATTTGGGAGTCATCCTCTGGCATCGAGAGACATAACGGTATACTTGAACATTTTCGTCGGCGAAGCGTTTCTCCATAGTTCTTGGGTTCCTAGAAACCACTGAAAGCGACCTAGACGGTGGTGTAGGAGCTTTGGGGCTTATCCAGGTTGACGAATAACGGCGACATGGGGAGACTAAGGACGCCCCGATATTATCCATCGCTCACCCTTTCTCAGTTCTGAGCAAAGTTTCAGACCTTCATGTTCGATATGGGTCTTGGATCCGTATTTCTATGCTGCAATGCCGGGTTGCTGTGATAGGTGAGCCAAATCCGGCAAAGGAAAGGCATTCATGGTGTGCAAGCGACTTTCCGGGAATTTTGAGGTCTCAATTGAGAGATTGGTGACATATTCCGGCCGCTTGTCATATGTATGGGGCACTAGCTTTCGAACTATAGGAATAAAAATAGATATTATGGTTACAGAATAAAGTCCTATTCGCATTTGAGCCTCAGCAGGGAGTGAAATCGGAGTACAACTCACCTGGGTATATAGCCATAGCGAGAGAGAGAGAAAAAACCATCATTCCCTCAAGCAGCTCCCGTCCCAGAAGGCCACCACCAATAATACAGCTTGGACGTTATCCAAAACGTAATGAATAGCGTGACCACCAGCATCGCAATACGAAAGGCCTTCAGGCCACCTTCTCCGATTCCGAACGCTCGCGCAGCCCGGTCTGACGTCTGCGTCAGCGTCGTGCCGAAAGCACTAAAGCGGTCTCCCTAGGCCATCTCGTAAGTCCACCTAAGCGAAACATCGTGAGTTGAAAAGAGCTCGCCGTTTCGTCCAGCATTAGGTTCTGACGTTCAACATCGTCATGTATGTCTGTTGTAATCTGGGGGTTGTGGCTATTGTGTTAGTTTTTCGAGATGGCGTGGCTGTTGTAGACTCACTCCGCGTAGCGTCCGTATCTTTGTGTGCAGCTCGTCGAGCCTTTGGTCATTCTGCGACTCGTAGGTATCTTCTACTCGGGCTCTGGACGTCGACATGGAAGGATATGAAGGTGAGCGGATGAGGTAAGATGGACAATGGTTTTCGTTGAGTAACCGGCAGGTCACGTGCGTGACTCAGGCGTCACAGATCATAGGTTGCCGGATTTCCGACCTCAGTCCAGGTTGTGCATTTGCCTATCCGATACTCAGTACTCATTCACGAAGCAAACCTGGGGCTGATTTGAATTCATAGTTTATAGAAGTTACGGTACGGTAGGATTTTTTTTTCGGGCTGCAACTGGTGGTACTTACTGCAGACTTCTGCAGAGTAGTACACTTTTTGTTGATCTGTGGCAATCTATTAACTTCGGGTTTCATACGTACTATCTGCTTGGACTACTAACGCCTTTACGCCCATGCTATAAACACTTTGTTACGGGTAATCTATTGACTAGCCTTCCCAAGGACCCCTGATTATCTCGACTGAACCTTTTTCCTAGTTCGGATACCTTTTCGGCTTTTTGGACGTTTTCCAGGGAGCATTTGGACGGCCGCGAAGCGAAATCTTTTCTTTTTTTGAACGCAATTTCTGCTTTTGACCTACTTCTTTTCCAGACAAAAAGCGCAGTGTTCAGGCAGAGAAGCGAGAAATTGGGTCTGAGGGGATAGTCCGGGGTCCTCCTTCCCATCCCTACCAAAATTAAGCCGTTAATGATCGATGGAACTATTAATATTCTAGCAACCAATTCGGAGATGCTATCGTCATCACCACTCACCTCACGCGAAGCCTGGCCTGGTCAAGCAATGGCCCAACACTTGGCGACCTCGCAAGGCGAATGGGTGAAGCCCCACCTCGAGATGTTCATATGTGCTTCCAAGGCGAATCGATCTAAGATCCTGTACCTCTTTCGGAGAAGCATCTCTCGAAGCAGAAGTCACGCATACCAAATCAATACTACGCAACCGCATGGAATGGCTTTCTCACTGCCATCCAATGTATACTCGTGACATCAGGAGGCCGGGCGACCGACCGAGAAGAAGATGGAAAATAAGGGACTTTAGCTCCTTATTTAAGGAGCTGCACGGTTTCACGCTTCCCATCTCCACCCCCACCACATCGTCAGATTTCCATAACATGGCGTCTAAGGGCGTAGCGCTAGTGACTGGAGCAGGTGAATACGCAGGGGATGAACTATGAGGCTCGTTACTGATGAGCTTGAATGTCCAGGTCAAGGAATCGGGCGGGCGATTGCGCTGCGTCTAGCGGACGATGGGTTCGATGTAGCCGTGAACGACATATCGGCGGACAATTTAGCGGAGGTGTTGAAGGAGCTCGAATCGAAGCAGTGTAGAAGCTCAATGCATGTGGCGGATGTTTCGATCGACGAGCAAGTACGTGGGATGGTGGCGGCCGTCGTGAAAGAGCACGGTGGTCTCGATGTGGCGAGCTTGACTATGTCTTCGAACCGGGGGTGTGCCTAATAATGAGACGCACAGATGGTCGCTAACGCAGGTATTGCGAGGTGGAAGCCGTTCATCGCGAGTGCGTGTTCAATCTGTGAGAGTGGTCGTCGCGATTAGCGTTTAACGGGACCCGCATTTTCGCAATCTAGCCACCGAGGACGATTGGGATAAAGTGTTCGCTGTAAACGCCAAAGGGACATTTCTCTGTTACAAGTACGCCGGGGCGCAGATGATCGCACAAGGACGTGGAGGGCGGATCATCGGCGCCGCTTCGATTGCAGCGAAGCGAGGTACGTCTGGCTCTTTCGTATGAAGTGCAGGATTAATAATAGTGATCGACAGGATCTGAGAACATGGCGGTGTACTCCGCAACGAAGTTTGCCGTCAGAAGCTTGACCCAGACCGCAGGTGGGTCCGAGGCTGAGGTCGATAAAGGGCGAGTAGATCTGACGCAGCGCGTGGATAGCTATTGAATTTGGCCCGCACGGAATAACTGTGAACGCGTACGCCCCGGGAGCGGTGGAAACGGCCCTTCGTGCGTCGTTGCTTGAATTGTCGACTGAAAACGGGCTTTAGACTCGATTCTGGTAGTTCAAAAGTTGGACGATGAAAATGTTGCACTGACCCAAGCAGATCCTGGAGCATTCGTCCAATTTGTGAGGGACATGAGCGTCAAACTAGAATGCTAACTGACCGCTCTTATACGAACAGCTAAGCGACAGAGCGCCTGTCAGGTTCAACGGAACTCCTGATGATGTTGCGGGTCTCGTCTCGTATCTCGCGTCGAAGGAGTCACGTTTTATCACCGGTAAGAACGCTGTCGTTCCTATGTTTTTCCAAGGATTGAGTTAGCTTTTGTTACTAGGTCAAAGCGTAAGTAGCCTGTGCCCTCAAAATGTTCTTTTTTATGACGTGCGGGGAGGTAGATTTCTTGCAACGGAGGTGTATTCTTCGACTAGTCGTCCGATCGTATATAGAGCAATTGATGATCTTCCTTCTGAGTCTTGCGGAGGGGGGTGTAGCAACGCCGCATAAATATTTAGAGATCAAATCGGAGGACGGGTTACTAAAGATGATCGAACCGACTTTTTAATTTATTCTGGATGATTACATAATCATCTCGTTATGTTCCCAACCGCCTTGAGGTTTCATCACGACGACTTTCTCTAATTTTCCTGTAGTTCTAGCAACGGTTGACCCACTGGCTTGTATCGGCTTACTATGGCAGGTTTTCTCCGTAAAAAGTCCAAGCAGGATCCGCAGTCGAAGTCGAGTTCAGCCCAACCCCCCCCGCCTTCATCCCAGACCACACCGCTATTTGCCAGGTTCGCAAGTACTTCGCGGTCAGCACAGGAGGCACCGCGAATTGTGTCGTCTCCGATGGTGCTCTCGAGTGCGCGGAGAGATGTGGCAGGCCCGCTTCATCAGAACCGGGGGAGTAGGACCGCTACCCAAGCCGCAGTGCAGTCACAGCGTGATGCAGAGACGAGAACTCAGAGGGTTCAGTCAAATGGTGCAGGAAAGGCTCGCGATACCGAGACGGAATCGGGAAATAGAGTACCAGCTCCACGCCAACATTCGCCCACGCAGGTTCGTGCACGGCCAGTGTCCCGTGTGCCCATGATCGACAAACCACTCCCTCCCCCGTTTCAATCCGGTCCTTCTAACCCGTACCCACCATCACTTGCGCCTGTACTTTCTCTTCCGCTTTCTACAGATCACCCGTCTCCAATCCAAGGGGAATACGCTCACCTCTGGAGTATCATCGCTGGGGTTGATACACAAATGCCTGAACCCGTGGAATTACCGCCTACAAATCCAATAGCCGTACCCGAAAAGGCGCACGAGGTAACTGAAAAACAAGCTTCAAGATCCCATCATACCGCGTCCAACGTGACTTCACCCCCAGACCTCGCATCCCCGATTTCCCGTCCGCCGCCAGCACATGCAGGCTCCAATCCCCTCCCTAATCCCCCCTCTGGAGCACGGCTACCTACACCCCCTATCGCTTCGTCGTACGGTCATTCGCCCATCTTCGATGAGTCCGATCAGCACTCCCGCACTGAAACTTTGGCTGCCCGGCCGTCGAACCACTCCCTATCACGTCAGGAATATCTCGCGGACGATAGCACTTTACGTTCGGATTCAGGGGCATCCACTAGCCGAAGTACACTGCTTTCCGACGACGTGCAGTATGATGGTCGGCCGACAGATGCATTCGGTTCAAGGTCTATGAAATCGTCTCCTGAACTTCTAGGCAGTCGCCAGGGTCCACATGCCCCTGATATCTCGTCTAATGAGGTAAATGTTGGTGCGCTTGTTTTCACATTGCTTTCTACGACCCGAGTTAACGTAACCTCGGATGATGTGTCCACCACGAGCACTTGGCGTCCGCGCAAATCTTCGTCTCGTTCTGATCGATGAGACCAAGATAGATGCAGTCGTGGCAGTGGCGGCTGTGCGTCCTTATAAGCACGTAATGGAATGGAACGGACCGTCTTCTGCTTATACCTTGTCTTCATCTCGCGTTTTTCATTTCCTTGTCCTTCTCTGATATTCTTCCGCTGTCAACAGGGCTTTGACAGTGCATCTTCGCCTAGTCCCCCAAGTTCTCCAAAGACGAACCGGAAATTGACAAAGGCGAAGCATAGGGGACAGCCGTCAACGAGTTCTCCTTCGCGACTAATGGTAAGCACCTCACGTTCGATGACGTCGCCCTGATGCTCATTATTTTAGGTCGCGTTTGAAGAAAAGCGCGCGAATCCTGCCCAACCGTATCCCAACATTGACGGAGTTCACGGATCATATCACTCTCTAGACACCATGGGCGCCAATTTCAGCGCGCCGGACGTCTCTGCGTTGCAACAATCATTCGATGGCATACCCTCCCTGGATATTTTAGGGAACAATCAGCGTCGGAATATCTCTCCACCACCACCACCGCCGGCACACGTATCGTCACAACAGCGGACGAGCGTGTCGTATACCCCAACCACGCCCCCACGGAAGTCCTCCAGCATGAGGTCCACGAACGGTCCCATCGTTACTGGGAAGCCGCTGATCTTCACGGCGATGGCTGCGGTTGATAAAGTGGGCCCTCAAGCTCCTCTTAATCCACCTCAAGCCGTGCAGCCCTTAGGCCAAAACAAGACATGGTCGAACACGGCAACACCCATGCAACAGAGATGGTCGAATGCTGTCCCACCTCCGCCTACACAATATCCGTCACAATCGGCGGAGATGGCACGCCCCGTCAGGAAGGAATCTCTGCAAGCTCATAATCCTCCTCCTTATGGACAGCTTGGTCCGCCGCCTCCCGTGATCAACAATGTTGGCCACAACGGCCAATCTGTGACATCCTTCACCTATCAAGCGCCTCCCCAATCCACCCCAGCACCTAAAGCGACCCACGCACCTAATGTAAATGGCAACCTCCCTCCCCTGCCACCGGCTGAGCAGCCCATGACCCCGCGGGTTCGAAAGCTGAGCAAAGCCCGTGCACTGCCCCAGTCACCTGCCGATTTCTCAAGCTCATCACGCACGAGCACTGCTGCTACTACCACCGCTGCCACCACCAGCGGGCCACACCAGCGGACGCCAGTCAAGGTGCGCCCAACAACGCCCATATCGCGGACGGGCCCCATCCAGATCGAGAGCGACGTGCTCGGGGTCCCGCTCGACGACGACCCCTTCGCCAAGGTCAATGGTGTGAAGATGCTGAAGCCCGTCTCGCGGCCCGCGTCTCCCACTGGTACCAACGACGGCACGGGCGCGGGGGGGAGGCGGCTCAAGTCCCGCGACGGCAGGAAGGGGAGCGGAGGCGAGGAGATGCTTTCGGATGGGTCCCAAGGGGAGCGGACGCGGCCGGGGAGCCAACCAAGCAACAATGTGGATGCGAGCCAGGAGATGATGCCGGTGGAGCATGGGCGACGTGTAAACGGGGGAGACAGTGAAGTGGAGATGGAGCTGCAGACGGTTACACCCCCTATTATTGATGGCACGGAAGGGGCGCAGGATTACCTCACTGGTTTCTTGGCAGACCCGCAGCTGCTAGTGACACTGCTGGGGTTCATGACATTTTATGACTGGTGCATGATTTTGAGTCTCTCGCGCGATATTAGGTTCATGATCGTCCAAAATCCTATGTTGCGGGAGACGGTGCTGGAGCGGTTCTTGAAGACGGTGGGATATACACGGTGGGCGTGGAATGAGCGTGATCCGTTGTCGTTATCGTTGCAGGTGCGTGTTCAACTATGCTATCTATCGTTCACCAGTAAATGATGATTGTCCCTCCGACATCAGGACCTTAACGACTACATGCGAGGGGTCTCAACACCTACACATGAGTACGCACGAGTCGCAGCGCTGTATGTTCACTCTTTGTCCATCCACCCCGCGCACCGGGACCAGTCATTATACGATACTGTCCATCACCTTGCTGCATCGACACGAGCCTATAGTCGTGTTGTCCTCCGCCTCCGCGCCCAGGCGGAAAAGGAAGCCGCCGTCGCCCGTTCCCGAGGTACAACGCGTGCAGGTTCTCGACCCCCGAGCCGTGCCCCATCTCCGACGTTCTCCCAGTCGAACCACAGTTATACTTCTGCACACACGCCGCAGCCGCCTCAAGTGAGGGCTGCAACCGCATCCTTTCAATCTCCACTGTTTCGTCTCAAGCGGGCGCCGCTGCTGCGCGTGTTCATCCCATCGCCCGATGGCGACTGGCTGTCAGATAAGAGTGTACTGGAATGTGAAGGAGAGTGTCGGCGTGCGGGTCTTATGAGTCTTATGCGTATAGGTGATGTGGTCTGGGACGTCGCGGTTGGTGATGAGGGGAACGTGGGTCGTCTTGTCTGGGATGGAAGCTATCTCATCGTGAGTTTTCCTGCATGCCACCTTTCCGCCGTCGAAGCCCTTGTTGATAGTATGTTCTGACTATTCTTTAGGATCTTGACTACACGTACTCTCCGGTCGGCGATCTCCCCAAGTATATGCCAACGCTGGCGTTCCCGCCATCATATTTCCATCGAGTTATACGAACCGGACCGAACTCTTCCAATCCCATTGCACACATTGACCTTCGACCCTGGGGAGGGGAGATCGCCGCCAATCTACAACTTCTGCAGGACCGAGTCCGGACAGAAACGTACGACATCGTGCATGATCTCTCCTGTGTCGAGCTAAACGTTTTTATTTTGCTTATCAGACCTCAAGGAGCCTATCACAACGTTGTGCGCTGGGTGCATCGCTCCTCCTTTGTGATCCGCCCGCCTGTCAGGGGCACCTCGCGGTCTCCTACCCAGTATTCCCAGCATCGCACTGCACCTCAGACAGTGCCGCCGCGTATTCCGATCCCTGGCTCAAATATGTTCGTCGACCCAGGATGGTATGGGACGATCGTAGTGGAAACAGAGGGAACCAACGAATCTCTGGCAGATCTGCAGGACCGGTGTGGTCCAGGCGCATTCCCTGCTCGCCCACCCGGTGTGAATGGACCCAAAACCTCGACAATGTTGAGAGAGGGCAAGGTTGTATTCCGTATCTTGAGAGACAAGAGGTGAGTGCAGTGTCTCCCAAAACGTTCATTCACCAATACCCCGCGTTCAGCCGACCAGGCGAGATCTGGATCAGGACTGTCTCCCCTAAGGAGCGTCTTCTTTGACAGCCCCACCGCAGTGCGACCGTTTTTGTATTCCCGTTCCTTTCGCTGGTCGCATGCCAGATAATAGGTTCATTACTCGATTACTACTAATAACGACTCATCTATTTGGCAATATGGACTTTTACTTTACGTGCAACATCTACCATAGACTGACATACATATACTCTGTTCATTGACAACACGTACTCACACAAATATTCTCTCCAACGTTTGTACCATCATACGCTGTGCACTAGGGCTTGTATCCAAACAGAGGTTAGCTTCGTGCCTGATAGAAGAATGCAAGCCAAGAGGACTTTCCAATCGTTTCAACCCCGATGTCAAGACAACAAAATACGCCATCTGACTTCTGATGATATTCAAACCAAGTTGGTGATTCAGATACAGTGTGATCCTGATTGACAAAAGAGAGCACGCAGATAGTAGCATTGAAGAAAACAGCGAATAGAAGTGTAGCGAGCACGTCATTATATAACGAGAACACCAAAGTTCTGAGTACCCAAACCTTTAGAGCCTGAGGGGAATCTTCTTGATGCCCGTATTCTGCTTCTTCGACGGGTTACATTCGTCAGAAGGATCAGGATCGCCGATTGCAGAGCGCTTGTTCCTCTTGGCAGGATCTGCCAACACCGATATCGGATTAATATACACTAGGTCCATTAATGCGAAGACAGCCACCCACCTTCGTTGGTACCAGCTTTGCTCGATTCAGAGGCGGCTAATGCTGGCGTGTCCCTGAACTTGGTCGTTTGCACTTTCCAATAGTAGATGTTCAAATTCTTCATATTAAGCCTCTGTTTAACATGTGAGTCTCCCCTCAAGCGAGCTAATGAAAGGGGGAGACGAACCTCCATACGTCCCAGACGAGGGCTGTTAGGATCTTTAGGGTCAATGGGCGCTATGCAGGAGAAATAAGATTTAAAGGAAATAAAGTTGGCAAATTAGCTCACTTCGGCCGAGGTCCACTGTTATCACCAAAAGAACATCAAAAAGAGCAAGGGATCGAACAGAAAAGCTAGCGCACTTTTTTCCCAGACCTTCTGTGCATCTGCATTCTCGAACTTGACTTTGGCTATAGCGTCGTCGATAGGTGTTGCGGTCCTGCCCCTGTTGGGCTCAAATCGTTTCATATATGTGTCTGCATATCTGAGTCGGTAACACTGAATGACGAGCATGTTGAAACTTACCGAGTGAAGCCATGTATTTTTTGGCAGGATCGGCCGAGTCGGCGAAGCTTTTCTGAAGCTGAGGAAACTGATCAATTTCACGAACATCGAGAGATCGGTGAATAGCGAGCCTTCGTCAGTCCTTTGTTGTCTGTGCCGTCATTAATTCTAAGTGAGTCCAGCAGCATTGACTTATCGCTGTCTGTCGGATCGCGTTAGGATGCACCAAGACAGCAAAACGTAGAGAGACGTACTTGCTTGTCCCGATAGTCCTCTCATATCTGGATAGTTCATTGTGAGACTGTTCGCTTGATGGACACAGTCACTTACTATCCTTGCTGTTCATATTATCTTCGATATCCTGTAGGAGCTTCCGGTATTCCGGCTGGGAACAAATAAGCTGACGGGCGAGGAGTCCCTTGGTATCATTGCTAGCGTGGAGTCCATCACGACTCACCTTCGCTTCTTCTGCAGATAATAGCTCGTCCTTCATCGATTTTTTCTTTGGTTGTGTACCAGATTCAGGCGTGAAAGCATAGTATCTGAGGGCTTGTACAATCTAATTGGACGATGCAAGTCTGGTCAGTAGAAGGTTTTCCAACGATAATGATAGCTACCTCGTTCGCTTCTAGTATATGATCACACTTTCGGAATGGTTCAAAATAAATCCCGTACCAAGGTTTAGGAACGTACTTGACCTGTAACTCAAGTCAGCATCAAGCGCATCTAGTCAGGTGGAGACGAACACATCGCAGGATCGGGAGGCAACCCCTCTTCAGCACGTTTTGGTTGGCCCAACTTGTAGTCGTCGGCGACCTTCGTGCCGTCGTCCTTATTCTTCCCTCCCTTAGGACGACACTTTGTGAACGTAGTCGTTCTCTCATTCCAGGCCTTGTTACCGTCTCCATCTACAGACTCTTCTATCCACGTAATCGGGTAGTCGTCGGACATCTCGTGACAGCGTTCTTGGTAATCGGCAGACTTGAGATCTTCGGCGCTGAACTGAGATACCAATAAGTACATCTCCATTTCCACAACGAAAACGTACTTACACCTTTGAGGAAGATACAGTGCATATCGGTCGCAAGATTGCTAGCCGGTGATCCGTAGCTATACCCAGCGACATTGCGCTTTTCCAGCACTGAAGGTACGGTCCCATTGCCAACGTTTTCGTAAACACGGCGAGTGACGAACGAAGGATCCCAATAAGCATCGCGACGAGCGAGGAATGTTTCCTGTCGACGAGTGATGCTGCTCTGATCAATGACCCAGGCTGAACCCATGTCCAAAAAATCTAGAGTCATCCCAACGTAGTCCGAGCCCTCACATTGGAAACATACTTCCTGAATCTTGTCGAGGGCACGACCAATCCGACCTCTTCCGGCTAGAGCGGTATCACTGAGTAGCTCGTCAACGCCTCTGATCGATGCAGGATTATCGGCCCGAGCTATGGCTTTTTCTAAACCACGTGCTAGGGAACGTGTCAGACGTGCAGACTTAAAAACTGGGACAGCTAAACGAGCGACGCGGGCTGCGGCGCTCACGACACCACCAAACGGCACAAAGCTCAACAACGTGAGGACGATATCTATGATCAGCTGAATACCAGCTTGCCGGGCTTGCTCTTTAGAACGCGTTAGGAAGATCACCCTAAAATCGGGGGGAGGGATATACCTTCCAATGCGTCATATTGTTCCTGCAGGTCCTTATCAAACTTCACTTCTTCAACTGAGACAACCTTCGAATCAGTCAGTCAGAGGTTGTGCGTGTTTAACTCACTGTAAGCCATGGTAGAGACAAGTGTATCGTTTCCAGATACTAAGGTCGTAAGCGCCATTTGTAAGATGGGAACCAGTTGATCGACGGTCTTCGGGGCTGTGCCGGACATATCGACAGCCGTGAGTTTGAACTCTTCGTACGTGTCAAGGTATTCTTGGATAGCTTCTTTGACATTGGGGAAATGGCTTTCTCCATCAATCAGTAGGATACTATGCCAGAGTGTTCGACAGTCTTCATCCTAGTATACGTAATAAGCATCTACCCCGAATGACGGTACTGCAACTCAACTGGGTCATAGGGGCTGAAACCCTTGGAATTCTCTTCAGGATCATAGGGAGGCATTGAGTCTATATGATGACGGCCTTGCAGAGCGCGTCGATGTCGGTCCAAGCTTCGGCGAGCATGTTCTGCGCTAGGTGGGCGAACGCGTCCAGTTCCATCGTCCTCGCCATCACGTGAGATCGACGAAGCAGGCTTCGATGAGGGGGGGTTGTTGAACTTTTCGGTGGAATATTCCACAGGAATCGTCTAATCCATACGTCAAAAGGGTACAGTCAAAAGCAAATATAATAACTGACCATTACGACCGACATAAACATCACCTACTGGCATGGTGCTGGTATCTAATTCCATAGTCTCTTGCATATAAGAGGCAAAACCTGGGCCATCGATGAGACGCCAGTATACATCGTTGACATCAGCGCCGCGTTTGTTGAAACCACCTGGGCAGGTTTCATGACGGAATTCACCATTGTCATATCTGAAAGCAGTATTACGGACTTAAACATCTCAGTTCTTTAGCCCAGCGACTCACGAGCACTGCCAGTAGTCATCCCCTGTTCCCGTATTATTCGCGATGGCCCAATTCAAGGCCTTTGTTTCCCATTTCTACAAAGGTATTTTTACTCACTCTTCTGCTTAAGGGCTGAAAGGCCGGACTCACTTTATATAAACTGAAGGCGTCTTCCGACATTGCACTGAAGTTCAGGTAGTCGTATAAAGCACGAGCCACCTCATCAAGTGCCCAAACGGCCGTCAGAATGAAGACTTTATACATTGTGTCAATCGGCAGGTTGGGGTACGAAACCAATAGCTGGTCAGAGATGCTTTCCTACACGCCCGCTCAGCGGGTATAGTGAACGAGCCACGTATTTGTTACGTACCCAAAATTCTCCACTCACGACACCATCCAACGTTAACGGCTCGCCGCTCAATGTAGAAACAATCTCAGCTGCTGTTGGTAGCAGTCCTCCACCATCCCAGATTGCGTTGGTGAGATCATAGTTGCGATTATCTTGGTCTAATGAAAAGACTAAGTGGACAAAAAAATTTGGACGAAGTTAATGGATTTTCGAAATGGCAACAACCATGCGATCTGACCTGACAGTCCTCCAGCACAAAGCATGGTCGCCTGTCTTGCCTTTGCAAGGACTGAATCCGTAGTCTCGAATTGCAGGATATGGCCAGTTGAAGTCCAGTATCGACCTGCACTTGCGTTCATTCCTGTTCCAGGTCGAACCTGATCGTCATCGATGCCACCGCCGGTGTCCATAGAGTAGATGGCATAGTACGGGAAAGTGCCCAAACCAAGCCCGCTGGAACCTACACATTCGGACGTAGAGCCAATGTCTCCCGTGATTGCGCATCCATCGTCGAGACAGGTTTGACTAGAGGGTAATCTTGACCTAAAAGTCCATCAGGAGACCATGACCTTGAAATCCAGCGCAGACTAACCTCCCATAGAAAGGTGTCCCAAGTAAGACTTGCCCTCGAGGAACTCCGAGCTTGTGCATGGCAGTTAGTGTCGACTCCATGATTGCAGGACCGTTGAGAGATTGCAACGTGCCCTTCAACAAATGATTTTTACATGTGTATCACTTCAGAAGAACGGTGAGACTTGCCCCGGGAATATCATGTGTAATGATGCTGATGAATTCAACTGAGGCCGCGATGCTTGTGGCGTATACGTTGATCCCAGAGCTGGACCAGAACGAATGTGGGGTGGAAATTGATAAATTGAAAGTCCCGAGACCGGAAACAGAGTCTTGGATTATATTACTAAAGGACAATACATCAGGTACTTCACGCGAACTAGATGATTGGCTCACTTGAATTGATTTGGGGAAATCCCTGGAGCCTAGAAGACCACATCAGTCTCTAGAGCTCGCATGAGGAACTGGTCTTACCCATTCAAGATCAATACCGGATAGACCATATCTTTTGACGTTCGTGAGTCTGAATCCACAAGGTCAACTCTTGACACAGATGACATACTGTTGGCAAATTGAAGCCGCTGACGTTCCTAATTTCTTACGAGCGGTGCCGCTGGTGGCGACGGAGACAAGATTGGCGGGAGAAGCTCCGAGACCCCATCCTCCAACTATGAGACACGTTTACATCCGTGTCAACGACGGGACGGTCACATCACATCCAGGATAAACGCACTGGCAAGTAAGATCTTGATATCATTGTCTCGAGATTTCAACTTGGCCATTTCAGAAAGCAAGGCTGCCTCAGAGCTTCCGAGAGATATGGTGCCGTCTTTGGCTATCGACCCATAGGCAAACTGAATGGCCAGTTAGAGAGTAACAGATCACAAGATATGCTGTACGGATTACCACAAGATGTGTAAACCGTGAAGTGTCGATAATCGAGGGAGAGAACGGGATGCACGATCGCGATGCAGAGCTAATCGGTGCCCAGGTCAAAGCAGAAATCGGATCAACGTTGAACGAGCCCACCTTGCCATATAAAAGCCGATTACGTTGGGCTAGATTGGTTTCGAAACAAATAGTCAATGTGAATGAAAGTACGAAAGACATACTGCGACGTCTCCTCTACAGTAATCATTTCCTTTGACTGAGCTGAACTCAACGATAGTTCCTTTAGCAGCACTGACGTCCTTCAAGAACAGGCTAGTAGAGTTGTCAGGCCATATCAGTGTTAGACAGCCAGTTGATTTACTGACGAAGTGTGAGGGTCAGCCAGGAATGAATTGGCACCGTAATTGTCACCACTGGAGAAGTCGAGTTTCTCGAGACCATTCCAGTCTTTGATGACTATTGCAGACCATTGATAAGGACCCACCCGGCAATTCAAAGAGAAATAGCTTACGCCCGGAGCTGTTCGACAGGTGGGCATACCGAGAACCAGTCGGGGATTGACTATCCCAACCAAGCTGCCAGATGGTAGGAGACAGACTGCCGTCCTTGGAAAAATACTGACCACATGTTGAACAGTTTCGGCATCTGCAGTATGAAGGCAAGACGTACTGGCAAGTATTCCAAGAATTCACCACCATCCTCCTGTTGCTTAATCATGTAGTTGCGATAAAAGACATTCCTGGGATTTGACATGAGAAACACGACGGAAGGGAATGCGATTTTGACTTTACCGAGACCCTGTTGCGCCGGACCACTTGCTGGCCTTCTCTCCGGCGGCCCAATAGATTGGGTACCAAGTACCAGCTGTAGATCCTAATATTAACATCAAAGGACAACCAATAACAATCTTACGAACGCTCTTGATCACCAGATTCACCGCCGCAACTTGAGCAGGAACCTGATCGATGGGAGTATGAAACAGATGCGTAATTTAGCTCGAAAAGATTTTCGCTCTCGAATCCGCCGTGGAGCTAAAGCGCCACCATCAGTTCAGCATTTGACATATAGTCAACCTACGCACATTCATGTCGTTACTGCGTCGATTTGAGCAATTAACGGCGAGTCAGCAGGTTAATTGAGAATCATACGTTATATTGTTCAAAATAACAACGTTGCCCATGGCTGTATGACGGATTCAGCAACTCCTGTGAACGATACAGCCCACAAGAAAGCTTACCAGACCATTGCATGGTGATGTGACGGAGGTTCCTCATTGTGTTGTTGGAGTAAACACTATCCCAGACCCTTGATCCACGAAGGTAGCCATTGCCGCCTAGAGCATTCGGTTCAGAGGAACGATACAAAGGAAATAAAATGAGCTTCACCTTTACCCTGTTCAAGTTCAATGATTCAAATTCACAAATTGCTCGTTGAGAAGATCGCACCTTATTCCACGAGCCTAGCAAGTACCGTAAGCCCGGAAACCATCAACAAAAATATACTCACCATCGAAGTAATTGTCCTGAATATTGAGATTTTTGGCTCCCTGCGCAAGAGATTTTAGGAACAGCGAAAATCGTGATGAAGTAGCTAACCTCAGTAGCGATCTATAGCTCGTCGTTGATGAAAGGTGAGATCAAGCAACGACCAAGCACTTACAGGATGAGAACCAGTCATGAAAGTGCGGATCCCTCGGACATAGCAATCCCTCGCGTATCGGAAGACGATACCGTGGATAGCCTCCTCCGGCCGCAGATTCCCGTAATTCCTCTCGGCTGTATCAGAACTATATCAGTGTACAAACACAATTCGCTGTTAAAGTAGCATGCCCTGTGAGGGTGATAATCCATCGATCTCATGGGTGATGTAGAGGTGCTACGTTTGACGGATCAGGTTCTGTCTGAAATCTGATCACGAAGAGAAATTACCTCAATCCCGACGTGGTGGACCACATGCGCAATGGGGCTGATTTTGGCGACCACTTCTTCGTCCTCCATAGGAGAACTTCCGTCTCCAATCGATGACTTAAATACGTCGAAGCGTAAGGGTCGTTCCAGATGCCAAACAGAGCTCGTGTCGGAGTCTTGGACCTTGCCAGTCACAATGCCCCAGTCCTGTCATCAATAACGTTAGTACAGATTATACCAAGTATACTCGACAGACAAATATATACTTGGCTATCAAAGCAAGCGTCATGAACTGAGGGGTTTGGAAACGCGGGGTGGACAACTTACAATAGGTAGCTATTGACAAACCAGTCGTCGGTCACAACACCCCAATTCACAAAATCTGATTTTCAGGGGATTGAGGAGTGGAATCGAGACGATGATGATTACGCACCGTTGCGCTTGACCGGGGATCCTATACACGTGTCAAACTACAAGAGTCATCAGAAAATGGATATAGACTCACCGATCCAAACATCTGTGGCCTCCTCATCGGCAACCGTGACCCATTTCGTCTCAGTAATGTTCACCTGATGATTGAGGTTTATTACGACTCTCCGAACAAAAGCCCAATTTCATACCCGAACATAGCTGGTGCCCTTCACTCCGGCCTTGTCGTTATCTTGTGAAACCATCCAACCTAAGGAGGAGTTAGCGGGAGACGTGTGATACGGTGGTTGGTTCATTTTACCTTTCCACTTGTGATAGTCCGAGCGCCTAAAAAATAACGTTGAGACGTGCATTTTGGCCAGCGTAAAAGCGGAGGCAAACCAATGATAATTCACAGATCCTTTGAAAAGTTCTTTACGGTTTCGAGGCGCTTCTGAATGCTGACGAGTGTATTTAGCCGCGACTTGAGACGATCCAACTCGAAAGATCGAACGGCCAGGCCAAAGCCTAGGAACACAAAGATTCAGATCTGTTCAGCGGTAGGACGGAAGCGTACTCACCAACCACCTGTCGCGTCACCAGTCTGGCCCTCGCCATTTTCGTCCGTAAAAGACCAGGAGTACTTCATGCCATCCAAATCCCACTATTTCGAGTGATCAGCACGAAGCATGGGCGAGTGTAGATGAATCCTTACACGCTCGTTGATAATCGTGTCATACTTCGTGTCCGAGTCAGGCCTAAAGACAATCTTCGTACCGCCCACATCGGGATCCATCCCCGTGCCTCGAATGATCAAATAGCTAGTGTCGACATATATCATCCACGAGAGGTTGATAGTTCCTAAATGGTGTACTGTGATAAGCATGGGATGGAGGATTGTATGCTGATCACATACCAGCTGGTAGTTGTATAACCCTATACATGCCATCACCTACTGACTGGGATGCCATTGCGGTAATTGCATTCTGGAGCCCCTGAGTATCGTCCTTCCTGCAAGCGGGCAGAATAAAGATGAGACGGTGATAGTCAAGGTAACTCAATGGAAACGTACCCATCATTTGGTATAACGCCATACTGCGAGGCTAGAGCAGTAGCAGTCAAGGTAAAGCCGACTAAAAGGGTCGGTTGTACCAAAACTTTCAAAAATCCGGAGTCGTACATACCTTTGGAGTCACCAGGTAAGTCTTGAGTTCCCCGTTCAAAACCTGCGGAGGACCAGTCTGTGCTACAAGTCAAAACCTGCAATAAAAACGCGCGGACGACGGAGGAGCATACCAGGTAAGCCGGGAACTTGCTCGCGTCGATTCGCAGTTGTCAAATCGACTAGCCCTGCATTTGCAAACAAGTCATTCGAAAAGAGAAGTTTGTGATAACCGAGGGCTAATGATAGAGCAAAGAGTGTCATTCTCAACTCTGAGGAAGACGCGAGGCTCCAGAGGTGAGTGAAGATAATATACCCCCCCTTTACCGTTCATGACCGCCTATATCTTACTTCTGAATTTAGTCATTCATCGGTCTGGCCGGTACACATTGAAAGGGAGGAACTGCCAAGACTGCCAAGACTCACTTTTAACGCGGAACGGTGCCGTACTATGTGCGTGCACACATGGACGTAGTACGCACCGGCGAATGGTATGTCGCGGGTGTGAGCTTGATGTCGAAGAAAACTGAAGGGATCGTCCGAGATACGCCCATTGGGGCAGATCAAAGCTGTCAAAAGAGTTGAGAGCTATTTATACTATCTTCATGAGGCTCACTCACCAGTTCAGGCGCTCTCAGGGCGGCTCGAAACACTTGTGTTCATCACAGGTTCATCTGATAGTGTGTAAGCCCACGAACCCATTACAAAGTTTTGCAGAGCTGGGGTGGCATGATGCGAAAACGCATGCTGCCATTCGAGGACACAAGCACGAAGAAAGAGGCCTGAGGCAACATCAAAGTTCTCAAAGAAAAGAAGAGTACAAAATCCAGGTTATGGGCCTTTGTCATCTTCACTTCAGATTTCATAGCCCGCAAACATTGGACCATCTTCCTCCCCCTCCCGGAAGTCTTCAACACCCTTAAGGGATGGACAATGTTTCGATAGCTTGCGGATCGCATCCGTCCGTGATAAATCATTCTGGAAGTTCGAGATATTGATGACCAGGGAGCGAAGAGCGCTGAACGAGGCGAGCGCGGAGGATATTGAGTCCTGTCCCATGGTTACTTGGGACAAATCGGAAGCGTCCGGGTAACGTACCAGCGACTCATCGATATCAATGAAACATTCCAGCACTTGCAAGCCCGGAGCGTACGTCGATAATCCTGCAAGGTGTGCTGCGCTCACGACAGTGCCTTCGCAGAGTATATCTAACTCCGTCAATCCCAAGCAGCATTTCAGAGTGGCATGGACCATGCCGCGAGCTCGCTCTTCATCCTCGTGGTAGAGTGAACGATCAATGAGGACTTTCATCTTCCGCAGCTGAGCGGCAGGATACCGAAATTTCGAAATGTGAAAGCACCAGTAGACCGTTCCCTCAAAGTTGCGGAGGTTGGGAAATATGTCTTCGGGTAAATGAAGGTCATCCGGACCCCAGTCGAAATCTTCAGGTGGGGCGGGCAGGGTAAGGGTCGTGAGATTGCGATGATTGAGCTCGATGAAAGAACGGAAGGGGCTTGGAATAGCAGAAATGTCACTTAGACGCTCGAGATCTACGCTGGCATTGCCACGCAGTTTTAAGCTTCGAAGACTGGGGTACCGAGTGCCACCAAGGTTTTCGCAGAATTTGTCGACGTCCCAGCGGTCCCCTGACTCGCCGTACGTACGCATATGGAGGTCGAGCGTTACCAGCTCAGGGGAGGAGCGAACCATGTCTGTCATGACCGAGGGAAGTTGATTGTGCCATATACCTAGCGTGACGAGATCTTATAAATGATCTTGTCGGGTTTCACATGGAATGCCACTCACCCATTTGAGAGGTTGAAAGCTTTAGATGTCTGAGGCCTTTGAAGTCGAGTACAGAAGTCATGTGTTCATCTGCTAGAAATCAATTCGGCACTGCGTGAAAAATCAGGTATTCTTACCCTCTTCGTCACCTCCCCAATCCAGCTTGACGGACAGAGAATCGAATTTAGTACAATGCTTTCTTATCAGCATAAATATTTCGGCGATCTCTGGATCCTCGTAGGTCGAGGCAATCCAAACCAGTTTTTGTAGCTTCAAGAGGTGCGGAATGGCAGCGGCTAAGAGTTGCAATGCGTCATAGCTATAGTAACCCTCGTCCGGACCAATGCATAAGGTAGTGACATGCTCGCCAGGGTTTAAATTATAGATGGTAGGCATCTGCGCAGAACTCTTTCTCGCATTTATGCGCGACGCAAAGCTTGTCATCTCTCCATCTTTCACCAGAGTAACCCTGTCATACAGCAGAGGAAAGACCAGCATGTAGAATTGATGAGAGCATAGAGAGAGCTTAGCGAGATCTGATGTGGGGAGATCGGCGAACACCAATGAATACAATTCAGGAGGAAAAGGCAGCATCGATGAACACGTTTAAGCAGAACTTAGCCTCGGCGCTCAGTCTCAAATAATTCGGAGGTGGAAGGCTATTCGCAAACTTGATAGGCGTGGTTTTATGTACGTATAGATCTGCTGATATTTGTAACTGAAGCCACCGGAGTTCGCCGCTCCATTGTGCTCGGAAAATGAAACGCTAGTCCCTCCGCAACAGATCAGAAGAAACGACCAACGACAGTCGACGACTCGGAGGCCTTGCGCCGAAAGTGAAGGGGCGGCGAGTGTTCGAGGACGAAATGCGTAGAGAATGAGAAAGGACGCGTGGAGGGGTTACCGGAGAGCGCCGGCGGGTTCAAGCCCAGAGAAGTCGCCACTAATCCTGCTACGTTCGTTACCGCGTCACTCTGATCTTGTGTTCGACGATGGCTGAATCCTCCGATTCCCTTCCATTGCCAGAGGACTCACAGGAGGGCCGCGTAGTTTCCGAATTGGAGCCCAATCGCTTATACGCGGTCCTCACTTATCGAGGAGATCTTGCAGCATGGAACTGGGCCTTCTACGTCCCCAACCCCTCCGTCAAGCCCATCGGCGCATCTGGCACCCTGTTCCATGTCATTGACTCCATCACTGAATGGAGTTTCGAAGCGACAACTAAGGGCATCGTCTCTTCACCTCTGGCTGTCGCGATCGTTCTGTTGGGTGACGTAGGATTCCTGGGAAATTATGAGGATATCGTCGGACAGGACAGTCTACTACCCATGTTCAAAACTGTGGCCGTTCCAGCAGCTGGATCCGCCATCCATCCCGCAGAGTTCAGCTCGCGTACTTGGTTCTTGGACGCCATCTGTGTCCTACACGATTGTGGGGTAGTCACATGCGATGATGTTTGGTTGCTGGAGAGAGAAATCCGGCGATTTACATTCACAGCTATGGACAAATACATGCAAAATAAAGGTACGTTGCGTAATTTTCCTTCGCGGTGAGTGTGTCCCACATTCAGATCGATAGGTTGGACTGCGTATAAATCGGAGCGGTGCTCTTGATGATAGCCTTGTCTGGGCGATGCCAATCTTCCAGACATTTCTTTGTGCAGTGAGCTTATCATTTCGTGACTGATCATGCTATCTTACGCAATTCATTTACCAGTTCGACATCTTGAGATAACGCTTTAAAGCGTACCTCATCTATCGTCAGAGAACCTTCGCGTCTTCACGAGAGATCGCTTCTCAGGGACGGGGTTTGGGTGTTCTTATCCTAGTTCAGGGTTTCTGGGGGATTTTTGGCCAAGGTTAAGTCTAATGAAAGGGGATCGCTGGGAGACCAGTCTATACTTCCCTCTTGAAGGTATCCATCTCGGATCTCTGGATACTGTAGCAGGCACACAGTACGCATGGATCCTGAGGTCGAGACGGGTGCTGGGCCTTGAAACGAACTCAAACGGCCTGGTGATACCCATAATTATGTACCGTGTACTCTAATGATAACAGTGTAGTGCAGTCTGGGAAACAAACACGATAACTTCTCAGTCGCCGTATGTACTCTACGACATCCCGCGCTTCTTGACCGGAAGAACTAATCGTATACTGGAGCAATGATGCAGCTAGTCAGCCAATGTGACCCCGACGAATTTAGACACACTATCGTAAGTTCTATTCATCGTGTCATCATTGCGGAAAAGGTTTGACCCTCATTTCACTTCGACGATAGAGCGTGTCTGCTGTCAACCAAGTGCAGGGCTCATAGCCAAAATCACCGTGCGTCAATCAATCAAATTCCTTTCCGAGTCATACTTACATTCCTATCAGCTCGAAATTCTGCAGTAAGGTATTCCAGAATGGACCAGAGTCGATATCGTTGGGAGGTAATTTAGGGACAGTAGTCATCACTTCGTCCTTTGTTCTCAAGCTCCACCGGGATCATACCGTTCTGACCCAAACACGGCATCAGTGGGAAAACAGGTTGCATTTCTCCTTCCGATCGTCCTGCGGAAGGTCGTCAGCCCAGTCGCATGTTGTTCTGGCTGCAGGACGAGTCAGGGGAAGTCATGCCAGTGACGTCAGGCTATATTGCCTCCAAGCCACGTTCCGTTCTAACTTGAAGGTGATAGTGATCTTTACGCAATGCGCGCCTTGCAGCTTGACAGTCTCAGTCAACGGTGACTTGCACCGCTTCAGCGGTGATGCATCTGATAGGTCGTCCGCTGAAATTTGCCTCGTTTCACTGCTCAATTTTGGGTACGGCTTGGTCTCGTGCCTCATTTTGCTATTGTCATTGGAAGACTTGATCGATCTTGGCCGCTTCTCCGCTGACAGCACATTCCAAGCTTTCAAAGGAAAGAAGACTGTCGGGACGAACTGTATGTTTGCCCCTACTCTGCTGTGGCCGACGTCCACCCTTCAGCCCGCGCAATCCTTCAGATTGTAAACTTTTCCCCGGCGACGAGTGTGTCTCCTCAAGTTCGCGATGGAGGCATTTCAACGAGATCATCTGGATCAGATTAAAGCTCAGGCACCCCTTGGCGCAGCCCCCACCGTCAATCCCAGTTAATTCACGACCCTCGTCGTTGCGCAGGGTCCGGACCAGGGTCGCCTTAATTCAGTCAGGACATATATAGAAATCCGCACAACGACACCGCCTGCGGATGGATAACCGCTCCCTTTGTCCTCCTCTCTCCCTCCATGACGACATACATCGATGACCAGGACCTCTCCAGAGTAAATTACACTGGGACTTGGATTCGAGGCGGTTCACCACACGAGTATGACGAGACAGTGGCAAGCTCAACGAATGTCGGTGATTACTTCACTGTTACTTTTACTGGTAGGTCTCCCCGCCCACGATCGACGTCCTTGTTTGCCATCGACTCAATCTTACGGCGTTTAGGAACGACTATCGCGGTGTTCGGCACTTTCGATATCACTTCGAAGGGCGTGCTGACAACATATTCGATTGACGGTGCTCCTCCTGCCGAGGTATCCTCACAAGCTGGCTCAGGAGATACATTTAGACAGCAGTTTTGGAGATCGGACCCACTTGGAATCGGGGAGCAGTGCGTATCACCGCCCTATAATCCAGTCAGTCGTGTAATCAATCTTTCCCACTATCTTCCTAGCAAACTCGTCGTCAACATGTCAAAAGTAAACTTCGACCCCCAACCAGGAGAAGGAACTGTGTGGTTTGATTATTTCTTGGTGTTGGACCCTACCATCACATCGTCCGGCAACCCCACCCCATCCCCGTCCTCATCGCAGTCCGCGAGTCAGAAAAGCGTTCCAGTCGGAGTTGTGGTAGGCGCTGTCATCGGCGGCTTGTTCTTTCTTCTCGCGGTCGGCTTGTTCTTCTTACTCTATCGGCGCCGGACCCGAATCCAGATAATTGAAGAAAAGGCAGGCGATGATAAACTCTCGCCCGGTGAGTGTTCACAGTTCATAAATTGTCCCGCAACATCTTCTTACTCCCATTGACTTCTCATACCTGTACAGCAACCGGCCGTCACAAACGCACGACAGTTCAGCCGTTCGTGCTGACAATGGCAGACGTCACCGCTGGGTCTTCAGCATCTACAAGCGCCGAATTTAACCCCGCGTTGCTTGTATCAGGGCCGCCGCCGATGGGCGCTCGCAAGTCAGTAGCCACCGTCCGCCCAAGTACAGGACATTCTACGCAGAGTAGCGTCAATCGCACGGATGTCATAAACCACGAAGCGCGAGTCCCTGCTCCCGACGAGCCGCCCCTGCCGAGCCTTCCGAGTACATCCGTATCAGCTAATGCCAGTGCGCATGATCTCACACACGAAGCGGAAACAACGGCCCCTACAAAACAAAGGACTCGGAGGCTTCAGGTGGATGTTGATGCGCTTCCAGTCGTATCGCCGACGACTGCGACTGCGACCCGGGGCCCGGAGTCTTCGCTCCCTTTGCAGCACATCGACAGCGGGGTGCGAGCGGCCAACCGGACTATTCCTGAGAGTACAGCTGGGAGAGTGGAACTGCCTCCTGTTTACAGCCCCATCTAAGTACCACGGAGGGAAGACTGGTATGGCTCTCGGACGGGATCTCTGCGGACAACACTGGACTAACAACAGACTTTTACTGTATTCCAATTACCCACCAAATGCACCCTCGTTGTACTCAATACCTTGTAGGACTCCTCTCTAGTACCTTATCGTCTGACATTGCAGCTCTGGCACTAGCTCGTCGTGTATCGATAAAATAATTCGCCCGGTGTGGATATCTGTAATGAGCAGTCTAGAGCATCAGCAATGTAGCCACCAATGTGGACTCAGATGATTGTGCAAGGAGGCGTGTTTATGTGAAACATTCAGAATCACCTAGTCTTCCCTACTACGGTAGGCCTCACCTCCTTTCGTCCACAGATTTAATGGGTCGTTGCAAACTACCATTACGGTGGCCAGCTATCTCCTCCCCTATTATATATCTTGTAGGTAACCTACTCGGATATCTGATCCCTGCGAGGCTATACTTATAACAGTCGACGACCTCATACCTTCGCAAACGGCAAAGTAGACATATTTGGGCTTTCGATTAAACCTGTACGTGAGCATCTCCGCGAGTACATCGAGGTCAAGGATCCCTGTCTCGATAT
This sequence comes from Lyophyllum decastes, assembly GCA_025854295.1. Lineage (NCBI taxonomy): Eukaryota > Fungi > Basidiomycota > Agaricomycetes > Agaricales > Lyophyllaceae > Lyophyllum > Lyophyllum decastes. The sequence goes on along the minus strand of CP107712.1, from coordinate 1,667,346 downwards.
CTCGTTTGCCCTTCCCGTTAATCCCAACCACGCAGCTCAATGGGACCTGAGGGTAGATATGGTATTAATATTGGAGTCCTTACACTAGAGGATAGTGGGTGGAAGATTAGAGGTGAGGCAAAGAGGAAACTATCAGATGTCTTAGGGAAATCAGAGGGTGATGTGACCGCCGTATACGCGATAGATTAGCGTTGTGCGAGCTTAGGCACCTGGTTATCTTTTGCATACCAGCATTGGTCCAAATCGCTTTTGTGCAGTCTTCCTTTATCCGCATGCCGTTGATATATCACATACCTGAACCGCCACTGTCTAAGGAGCTCGTTCCACGGGTACTGGCTAAGAAGTGAAGTAGGATGCTAGAGCCGAAGCAGTTGGCCGGTCCCAACCCCGGATAATGTGTGACGCATTGACATGTAGGTCGTGGCTGACGTGCAGTTGCACGCGAACAACCGCAGACCGAGGGAACCCTTGACAACGCCACCGACAACATTCCGTCTGCATCATGCCTATTGCGATGAGAGTATGCATTACACTGAGTAGTAAACCTCTATTTTGGCACCGAAGACATGGTTTTGCCAACCAGGGTACTGCCGTGGCAGTATCAGCCTCAAAGCGACGTTACTGAGACGAAACACACCTGAGCTCGCACAACAAGTGCCACTCTGTCGCTTGGCAACAGAGTGCTCACGAAATTGCGCCCAGTTCCAGCCCCTCTTGCTCTGGCTTCCGTTTCCGCAGCGTCGTCTACAATGTCGTCCTTGGTCCATATAATCTTGTGCCGCCTGCGAATCCGAGAGACCTGCATGTTGCATTGGAGGTTCCACCGCCGTTCCTGTTGCAAAGGATTCTCGACTTCGCGACCGAAATTTCGACTAAAAGCGTGGTCATTGAATTTGTCTATAGAGCGCTTGCGGAGCTCCAAGAGGTACGCATCTACGCCTTCTCTATTGTCGCGAACGATGCCTGCTTCAAACCATGTATACGACGCGTTGTACGTGTCTAAGACGACGTTAGAGAACGTCACTTCGTGCCGCCGAGTGTGCGTACTGAAATTATTGGGGTCTCCGCCCCATCCCTGATCGCAGCTCTTGAGAGTGAACTTGACCATTTTAATATGCATGGATCGCTTCTCTCGTATAGCGGGAGTGACGAGGTAGTAAGCGGCAACGTTGTTGCTCGTGTAGTCGCTGGCAGCAACGACCAAACGTCTCGTACTTTTCACCGAGAAGGAGGGCCAATATTGGGCGGTATCCAGGATGATATCTACTAGTTCTAGTGGCAGAAAATGGAGCAAGTCGTTACGTATGGCATGAACATCATTGTCCCTTGGAGTGAAACCGGCATTGGATTCGTCAAAATCGCTTTCAGGGTCGTTTCCGGACTCGATATCGGAATCGTCGTCGTCTACTGGACGGGGACGTGCGAAGAAAGAGCAGAAAAACAGAGTTAGGAGAAGCAGTGTGCTCAGCATGGTCGGTGACGCATGGTAATTGGTATTTGCACACAAGTTGCGTTGACCCTTGATCAACGACCACAACGACCAACAACTCCTATTATCTTGCTCCGCGATCCCCAGCGCCATCCCAACGACTGGCACGCCCAGCATGTTCAAGTCTGCTGCGACCAAAATCGCACATAATTCGACACTTCCGTCATTGGGAGGAAACAGGGACCTACGACCATTGCAGGACCTGATTCTCGCCGAGAAGCAAGTTCTTACATCGTGAGTCTGCTCCAGAGGTATTCATGACTACCATGCTGAGGCAGCGCGTCATCAGCCTTCAAAAACTTAGCGTGGACTTTGGAAAAGCGGCGGAAGCGTTGAGGATATGGGGTTCGGGCGAAGGAGACGATCTAACGGTATGATCGCCCATTTCGCTGGTCACTATCACAAACACTGACGTCTTGTATCTCATAGGATACCCTAGGCGCATCTGCAACCCTTCTAACGCTTTGGTCGTCGGCGATAGCACAATATGCTGCGCATGGACATCCCATGCGAGATTACTTGAAATCGATTCGAACACGAGAAGAGAGGCTCGACGACCTCAAGCGTCGACGAAAGGCGGTTAGCGCGAAAGCCGAAACGGCTGAGAGGAAGCTCAGCAAGATGAGCCCGGAGCACAAGAATCTGACGATGCAGACGGATTCGTTAAATGCGCTGAGGGTCGAGATTCGCACTATGGATTCAGATATCATGACGGAGGAGGCCGCCATTGGAGACTTTAAACGCTCAACAACCAGAGCTTGGATGGGGCTTAAATTCGGTGGTTTGTTGGAGTGCGCTGAGAAGGGGACTGTACGTTCGTTTCTTCTTGCATACCTCCTACATCTCACATTGTGTACAGATCGCTGGAGAGTATGGAAAAGTCATCATAGCTGTACGTCGTGCTCATGCCCTTCCATGCCTTCGTTAAACGTCTCTCCAGGAAATTCCGGAAGACCACACCCAGCCGGGCATGGCACGAAGCCTCTATTATGGTCGCGCTAAGACCGAACAATTGCTCACAGAAGCCCACCGCTGCATCAACGAAGTCGTCATGTCCACCGTCCCGTCAAACTCCACAAATACTCAAAACGTTTTCCAAGAAAATCAGCAAAACTACCCTCAGCACACACCGCAGCCCAGCTTCCAGGGTGCACCACAGAATCCCTTCGGTACACCTCAGCCTCCCTTCCAAGGTGTAGGCGGCCCGACCCTTTCAATCGAATGGTCGCCACATAACTCCACCGACATGGCCGCCGCTGGCGGGGGTCCACCCAATTTCCTTCCCACTCCACAAGGCCTGGGAACTGGCCAGTTCCTCGACCAGCCTGGATCACCCACGGCTGGACCCGGATCACCTACCCATCAACGCTACCCGTCCGACTCTGGCCCCCTCCAGGACCTGGGACCACCCCGCAGTGTGGATGATTTCGGAGTTAACACCACGTCAGGACTTATCGACCAACCCGGCCCCGGAAGCGGCGGGCGATTCGCGACCTTCCCCGTGAAGAACCGCCCCTCCGGTTTGACGGCATATACACTCACGGACCCTCCATCTTCGGCCGCTCGTCAGGATAACGATTCGTTCTCGTCGTCTGTGGCACAGGCTTGGTCATCGTCGCAGAGCCCGCCTGGGACCGTCCCACAACCGAACTTCTCGGGCTTCAACAGGCCTGAACTTTCGTATGAGGTGGCCCATACGTCGTTGTATACACCGCCTCAGGGCCTGCCTCCTGGTGCTGCAGTGCAACCTGGTCCTCTTCCTGGAGCTTGGGCCACGGGATTACACCATCAGGAGAGGAATGCCGCCTCAGATGACGAGGAAGGTCTACCCTACATGTCGAATCCTGATGAGCCTCAAGATGGTGCTGCTTCGAGACACGTCAGGTTCGGCGGAGTGGACGATGTCAACGAAGAGCTAGAGAGACGCGGTCGGCTCTCGAACGATGTACCCCGAGACCGACAACACCAGCCGCCTCCGTCAGAGGGGCAGCCTCCTCAATATGAAGTTTTGCCACCTTCTGTTGAACCACGTGCGTCCTATCATATGTAATATATGACCTCAACTGACAAGAGGACTCACTGTCCTATATTCAGCCAAACCCAGCCTAGAGCTCCCGCCTCATGGCATCCAAGCCAATGGTGAATCCGGAAACAATTCTCCTACTACGGACGCTCGTTTCCAGAGTCAACGTCGTATCCCGCCGCCGTCGTTCGATCCCGATGAAGAAGAGCGTGCGCTCAATGCTGCAGCCGCGCGCGAAGTCAGCCGAGAATTAGATGCCCTCAACTTCAACCCGCCAAGGTCCCCTAACACCGACAATCAATCATTCAGGGAATCCTCAGATCGGGGACGTGCCTCTTCGCTTTCTCAACCCGGCTATGAAGGACCTCCGGCTGCGCCATTCGATAACTCACCGCTGGCCCCTCCGTCCGCACCTTTCTCCAGACGCACTCCTTCCCCTCATCCCGGAGCCGACTCCCCTACGCTGCCCTACACATCGTACAACACCCCGCCCACAATGTACAGTCAAGCCAATTCTCCAGCTCAATACTCGCAAGGACCAGCTCAATACCAGCAACAGCCTTTACCACGAGCACCTGATACCGCAAACGACATCCCAAGCACATTGGCCCCCAAAACGGGCCCAGCAATACCTACAAAGCACTTCCAAGATGATCATCCCCGGCCTTCTCCCTTATCAACCCAACTCTCCTCTTCACCTCACTCGTCGCCCTATCAAACTTCCGCGGAACACCCCCGCGGCCTCGGCATGTCAAACTCCCCAGTAACAAAATCTACCAGCTCGCTCAACTCGCAAGTTCCCCCCGGCACACGGACCATCTCGGCCGCAGCCTTCAAGCGTCCACCGCAACGTATGGCCAGTGGTGACCTACCCCCGTCGCTGTCGGACCCCCGCAGCACGAGTCCTCTGTCACTCAGGAAGCGGCTTCCGAGCTCTCCGTATCCCCAGCAGCGCGAGGGCTCCCCCATTCGGCGTGGCAGATCGGGCTCCCCTGCGCAGCCCCCTGCACCCGCGCCGTCGCAGGCGCTGCCTCCGGTTCCCACGGAGGACGAGGACTATGACTACCTCAGTGCGTACGTCAACACGGGCTCGCCTCAGCTGGACGCTGGCGGGAAGCTAGCGAGCGAGACACCAGGCGGGGCCAGAGCACCGGGAGGGTACGGGTACGGAGAGGGGAGGTTTGCGACGAATCTGGAAGGGGGCCTGCGATAGACTCTATTTATGGCGCGGCCCGGTCATGATTTCCGCCAGTTCGACATCCCCGAAGCCCTTTGTTTTCCCTCGCATCCCCGTTCGGACCACTTGACAATGACGTGCTCCGCTTCATTTTCTATGCGTGTGTTCAGGAGCAGATGATGTATGTACTTTAGGATGCTTCGAATTCTCGTGTCTACCCCGGTTGTATGTACTCGTACCTGATTGTCAGGTTCATGGACGCGCCTACCCCTCTTGCTTCTCGGGTGACAGTTCTGAGGATTGACAGGGATTCCCTGTTTCGATACTCGGGAAGACCTGTCCGCCAATTATGCATCGTCCTCCGTTCCCTGGCTCCGTCGGATACTTCGAGCTTCGGTTCCCGAAGCCTTAACCTTCATCCAGATCCCCACGACTCTAGCTGGGGTAACGTAAAGCCCACGGTCGTCGCTAGCTGTCTTTGACTGTTGGAGGCTTGTCGATGCTCTTGAAATTAAAGTCAATCTTGTCTTTAACGCCCCTCAGGCCTCAGGGGTGACAGAAATATTACTTCGTAATTCTCGGGTGCAGTGAGCGCTTGATAATTTCAACACTCGGATGCCACCGTTTGAATTAAATGAATTTCTTAGGACACTAAGGACAATATAGAACGGTCATTCGGACGCATGCGTATCACACGTATACCACCACTGCCGCTTTCTGCATACGACGACGGAACATAGTATATGGTGGCCGTCATTCACGGTTGCGGCGAATGCGGGCGTTGCCCAACACATGTGCACATTCCGATTGAGCCTGACCGTTTTTGGCAACAACTCGGGCGGTTTATTTCGTCCCCCCGAGGCTTGATCCCTGAGGCCAGTATTTGGGGTCAGGAAGGATCTTGCAGAAAGAAAGCAGAGAGGAGGAGTGGTGCCTCCAAAAGTTGGATCCGGGACTCTTCGCCACCCCTCACCCCTCCCCCTATGAACCTTGTGGGGGCTGATCATGGTTCCCTCCAGAATTTTTACCCGCATTTTAATGAGTTACCCCACCGGCTAGATATACAAATACTCGCTGAGTTCGATGACGAATGGCTTGCGACGGTGATGGTCTTTTCATCGCGCCTCACAAGTCGGGCCAATCGGTCGGCTGCAGGGCGCGTTGGGGACAAAGATAGTTATGATACATTGCTTTCAGTTGCTGTAGCAGTACTCTTGAACTCCGTGAGGCGACCGTACCATGCTATCTCATTTGTATCTTGCCGACCGACGAGTTTGATTGATGAAATTTCACATGATGCGTGATCTGGTTCAAATTTGATCCCGCCGATTGGAACCTACTACACGTGGACTGTATATTGTGTACACGCATCATTTCGGAGAGCTGGATGGCGGTAGACTGGTTGTTGTCGATTCGCAAACGGTGCAAACAGGTTGGGCACTACACAGTGGGCTGGAGCGCTCGTTGGTTCACCGAGCGGAGGTTATCAAACCCTAAGCGTCGTCAAACGTATTTTAAGTCTTGAGAAGTCAATCACACACTCTCTGCCGCCGCCGAGGACAGTGCTTCCCTATCTCTGCCTATCATGGCAAGTTGCCCAAGTCCCGAGTTGTCCGGCATAGTGCAGAATTTGCTTACCAGCCCTGGAGTGATGCACAGCTTCTGTTTGATGCATTGGTCGTGTGCCACACGGTTACTTGGGCTGGGGGGTCAGGTCGTAACGCCGCTGGAAACAGGGCTGGAACAGGCGCCGGCTGCAGCTGGCCATCTACTCTGCCAATAAAAATGACAGCAAAAAAATTCACATGTCCGATTCTGGTGGAGAATTATCAGAAGAGGTGCTGCTGTTCGATGTGTCTCGAACTTGACAGCGGTAATGGGGTCACAGCCTCGTGTTCTCCACCTCGACGAGCCTTGATTCCAGACCGGCGAGGCGTGTGGATTCTTTGCTTGGCCTGGAAGCCCTGCGCTGTGACGAGATCCCACAGTCGATAGAAGTGACTTGGAAGCTGCTGATGACTCTGAGCATTCCTTCGTTGGTGAGTATGCATCACCTTGTCACGTTGCGATAGTGTGGATCAAATGCTGCTATAAATGTGCGATAAAGTGATATCAGTGCGTTATCTGGTCACCCTCCAGTCCCATTTACTTGCGTGTCTGTGATATTAGGATAGGTGTTACACTGTTTAGGCCCAAAACCCGAAAAAGGGTCACTGGTCTTCCGAGATGGACATATGGCGCTGATATCTTCGAACTTTGGTGTGGAGGCTGGGAAAAGTTTCCGCAGCACCCGGTGACACCTGATGGTGCCGATATCTGGTATTTACCTCAGGTTGAGGCCAAAACGAGATCTAGCATGGAGTGCTGGTAAAATAGTTCAGAGCATCTGGACTAGCGTTCGGCTAGAGTCCGCAGCCACCGAGAATTGCGGCTAGAGCTTACCAGTAAGCCTAATAGTCCATCGAAGACCTCGTTATCAAGAAGAGTTTCAGGCGCACGATGGGGTAACTGCTACGTTCGAACCTGAAGGTTCTGTGACGCGTTGACCTGGACCATGCGGTTATTTTTGGCCAAGGGGTGCCAAGGATGGGATGTTTACCATCACCGATAATGGTAAACATACGCAAATATCCGCTTTTGACCACATCGCCAAACCTCCACAGCTCGTCGTCCACATTCAAATGCATGCCCCAGTGGTGACGGATCGGATCATGGCCGACGAAGACGCTCTCTAAAGAGAATTCCAGTTCGCCTGGCGCGTAAGCGTTTACATATGCGGAAGCCGTCCTAGTCCGAGCGAAACTCAAATTCGGATGGAGGCTTGCCTATCGCTTCATTTTTCCAACGATAAGATTGTTGGGCGTAATAGAGTGTTTCAGCACGTCTAGTCGCAGTGGGAAGGTCGTCAGACACGACCTCACGTCAGCTTTTCTCATTCGTCATTCGACGCGGTATAGCATTGTTCCACGCGGTCGCAAGGTACCAACCTTATCGAAGGCTGACAAGGCGGGTCTGGGGAGCCTTTCATCTTGATGGTTCTTCAAGATCTTCAAGAAGGACCATCTGAGGCTGCACAAATGGAAATATGCTGGATGTCACGATCGGAGGTCGTGAGGCGCAGGACCGTCTTTTTTTTCAATTTCCGACCGAATTGAGGTCAACGCGACATGATTTGGATCTGCGATACGTGAGATCGGTTGAGTTTTCTCAAGGTACTTTTCCGGGCTTCACCTGTTTCTAGGGGTCGGCGCTTGATGATGACCGCTGGAACATAAATACCAGTATACCTTGTTCGGGTCCTTCCCACTTCCCACTCCCACCCACACCCGTACTCTATCGTAGCCGGCCATGGCACACGAGAAGGCGGAGGAGAAATTCGACGTCGCGAGCGTTGGCTCGGACTCTACCCCCCAGGTGGAGTTCTATGACCCATCGAAGGAGAGCATATGGACCCGTCTCGGTGTTACATTTGAGAGCTTCAAGCGTGCTCCGGGAACTACAGGGTACGCGCCTTCTTGCCTCCACCTCTCTATGCAAGCGCTCACCCTGCATCCACAGTGGCCTAGTCATCGCGGGACAGACCCTTGAGGATACGGAGAGGTTGAGGGCAGACAATCCCATGCTTCAGCAGAAGATGAAGCCCCGTCATCTGCAGATGATTGCAGTCGGCACGTCGTGAACGCCGATTTTCCACGCTTCCATTACTCATGTGATACACGCAGGCGGAAGTATTGGTACCGGTCTTTTCGTCGGTTCAGGCTCGGCGTTGAACCTCGGTGGTCCCGCCGGCGTCTTGATTGCATGGATCCTCATGGGCATCATGTTGATCAACGTCACTCAGGTGAATACCTTTCGTTGCATCATCCGACGAACACGCGCTCATCATGTTGACCTAGGCTCTCGGTGAAATGTGTGTTCTGTACCCAGTATCGGGTGGATTTTATACACTCGCTGGACGATTCTTGGACCCTTCCTTCGCCTTCGCTATGGGTTGGAATTATTATCTGCAATGGGCGATTGTATTACCTCTCGAAATAACGGTCGCCGGAACAACTGTTCAGTATTGGGACGCGGCAGCCAAGGTTCCGCTCGCTGCCTGGATCACCATTTTTTGGATGGTAATCGGTAATCTCGTGGTCTTAGTCGATATGATCCTTCATACCTGACGCCTTGCAGTCATTATCAGCATTTTCGGAACGCTCGGCTTCGCGGAGGAAGAATTCTGGTCTTCGTGCTTAAAGCTGCTCGTTGTTATAATGTTCATCTTTATCGGAGTGTAAGTCTGTCTGAAACTGCACGTTTTTCACCGCTGACGGCTCCATGGTGCAGTGTCTGCCTTGCTGGCGGCGGTCCCAAGGGCGGAGAATTCGATCACTACGTAGGCGGTGCGAATTGGAGCAATCCAGGTGCCTTCGCGAATGGATTCAAGGGTGTTTGCGCCGTATTCGTGACTGGTGCGCAATTCTCCTTAGTGTTGCATGATGTGTACTGATTACTCCATTCCTCTCTAGCGGCTTTCTCCTTTGGTGGGTAGTACGCTCCATCTTGCTGATTGCCAACTGACAGAGGACTCCAAAACAGCTGGTACCGAGTTGATCGGTCTTGCTGCGAGCGAGACGCCCAATCCCCGTCAGACCATGCCTAGTGCTGTGAAGGGTACCTTCTGGCGTATTGTAAGTCTATTGATCATTTTTTGACGACAACCTGCTGACAGCTTCGATGGAAAGACCGTCATCTACGTCACATCGCTTACGATCATCGGCCTTCTGGTCCCCTACACTGAAGAGCGACTGCTCGGTGGAGGAGGCGCTGGTATGTCGGACAATTTCTTCTGACCTGGGCTCTTCTCACGCCAGATCCAGCTGCCTCTCCTTTCGTCATTTCCCTTGACAAAGCTCACATCCCAGGTCTCAACCGTATGTGCCAGCTGTCTCATGTTCGGTGCAATCCTTGTGCTCAGACTCATTATACAGACTTCGTCAACGTCACTATTTGCATTTCCGTCCTCTCCATTGGTTTATCATGCGTGTACGCCGGATCCCGGACTCTCACTGCCCTCGCCGAGACCGGATACGCGCCCAGCTTCTTTGCATATGGTACTTTTTTCGTGTCAATTGTGCAGAATTTGTCAGTAACCCTTTTGTTCAGTTGACAAGTCCTCGCGTCCCCTGTGGTCGGTGCTGTCGGTCTTGCTCTGGGCTCCCCTTGCATACATCAACGTCGTCAGTGCTGGGGATACTGTCTGTAGGTGCCTTATTAGTGGATAAGATTTCAAGTCACCTGAAGACGATTACTTCAGTCCTCTGGCTGGTCGCTATCTCCGGTCTCTCAACAATCGTTTCTTGGATGTCCATCTGCCTCTGCCAGTTCGTCGTCCAGCCCTTGATACTATCTCTCGTTACTCACCATGTCCCAGCATCCGATTCCGCAAAGCTTGGACCTCACAAGGACACTCCATAGAGGAGCTTCCTTTCCAGGCTTTGGGTGGCGTCTGGGGCTCTTGGTTTGGGGTCATTCTTCTTACGCTTGTGCTCATTGCCCAATTCTACATTGTAAGTCTAAGTTGTTGATACTTGGTTTCACGTTTAACGTGGTCACAGGCTGTATGGCCCATTGGCGGCATTAGCAGTGATCCTAAAACGGTTGCCGAGGACTTCTTCTGTGCGTATTTCACAATCCTACATGTGCTTCACCTAACATCTCATCGTCTCTCGTTGCCCTCCAGCTGCTTACCTCGCAGTACCTGTCATGATCGGCTTCTGGGTTGTCGGCTATGCATGGAAACGAACCCTTCCTAAGAGGGCACACGAGATCGACCTCGACGTATGTTCCCCTGTGTTATCATACATCCAACGTTGTTGACATGCGCTTAATGACAGACTGGTCGCAAGAGTTGGCTCACTGTTGAGGAGATGCGTGAGGTATGTTTTTGTATTCCCCTACATTGCTAACCGTTGTCTAATACGAGATTCTCTCTGCAGTGGCGTGCCGACCGCAGACGTGCCCCTCTCCACATCCGGATATATCGCATCCTTTTCTCGAACTAAGCCAGTTCATCCCCGCACTCTTCATGTCTTTAACCACCAGAGGTCGCGATTGTACGTTGCATTGCCCATACCATATCTTTTGTTGCAGTTTGTGCACTTGTGTGTTTTTAGCTTGTTCAATACTGCAATATACCATAATGCTCCAAAGAATCCCAAAAAACACATTCGTCTTCCCACTAAGCTTGTGATTCTGCATTGCGACATGGGACAACTTCCTGATTTGGCAGAGGCTTCTTAGCACACATTGCCTGCCGTGGATACTTGCACCGCGCGAGGTTATCGGATCCAATGCCAGCATGTGGTCCGTTTTTCCTTATCTCCACGCAGTTACGTCGGCCTCCTGCATTCCAACCCTGTGCCCGTGCTATACCGGTCAGCCGTTGCTCGCCAAGGTTGCCACAGCCTTCCGATCGTGTCTCTCAAGGGGAGATAATGCCGATGCCCTCTTTGGACCCAAGTTCCAACGATTCAGGCCAAGCATTTTTTTGCTTGCCCCCAGTAAAACACGAACCCTAGATACATATCCGTCTTAACAGGATCTCAACTTCGCAACTTGGCATACATTCGCGAGCGCGGCTGGACTTTCCCGTCGCCTCAGGGCGTGAGAGGTAAAGATACTGTTATCTGAATCTCCGTCCTGACAGGGTTACCATGACGTGGTTGTCGTTCGACTACACCAGCGTCAAAATGTTGAATTGCGGGTAGTCGCGTCGCGTAGAGTAAGTCCCCTCGATCTCGTGGTATCAAGGGCGATCTCCTCTGTCGAGAGACAGACCATACACATGCACGTGTTTGGCGTAGCGAGTTCCATCCATGGATAGAAATCAGAGCTGAAATGATTGACGATGGAAACGACGCGTGGACCCATTTGTTGTCGACGGTCGCTGGCAGTACAATCTCGAAAATTTTCTATTATTCATGGCAGTCGTTCCCCTGGCCGTTCTCGCTTTTCGCGAAGGAGATCTCGGAATGCAAGTGGGGTTGCAGAAAAACGAAGCGCAGATCTCTGAATGCCATTTGCAACGTCCAGGGCATTTAAATGTGATATCTAGAGCGGGATCGAAGAAGGAAGCAGGGTTTAGGATGTAAGGTAGGCGAGCCATTTGTAGAGTCCGACCTGATACAGCTGATATTTCTTGGGAGCAGGGTGACTGCGATAGAGCGACCTACGAACCACTAACACGGCATAATATGTAAGGGTTAATGATCATATACATACCGTGTCTCCGATGAGCCCATAAATCGAAAGTAGGAGCTCTGCCGCTGAGGAACATCCAGAGTTTCGGTCGCAAAACCAGGGCGGAACTAATCCTCGGGACATACCCGTCGAACCGCAATCAAGCTACCGTAGTGTCTTCTCTGCTTCCTTTCCTCAAGTGCAAAAACGTTGCGACTTTGCCGATCAGACAAGTGTTGGGGCAGCCAGACTAGGGTAATCGGCTTCATCGGCAGCAGGTTGGAATGGCTCCGGTCCTATGTACAGAGATTCGTACACGAGAATCACCGAGCAGAAACGTTGAACATCCGGTATGACTAGAGTTATGGTTTGGTAAGAAAACACAGGAGTTCACGCAGGATACAGACCTTAAATGTAACGCCTCCATATTTCTGGCTTTGCACCATTGCTGAAGAGCATGCATTTGCGTTCTCGACCGGTAATACTAGTGACCATCCCAGTCGTGGTCCCAACGAGGAACATGTGGGTTTGTATTTGGTGCCACTGGTACTACGCAACTGACACATGGACCAACACGATACTACAAGGACACATGCTCGCAGCATGCTGCATGCATTACTGATTCGACATGCCACACAAGCCTGGTGAGATTTGCGAGCATTGCCGCAAACACATCCACCCGCGAACACTGGAACCAAAAGATATTGCGCTGTTACATCCTCCGCCAGCATGTGATGCGTGCCTGCCTCGTAATCACATCCTGAAAGCATGCGCGAGCTGCAAATTGGTTCGATATTGCGTACGTCATTTATCGAGTCGAGAGTACTATGGTACTCCTCATATCGGTACAGGGAAGAGATTGTCAGAAAGTTCATTGGCCAATTCACAAGAAAGCCTGCAAGATTAACGCTGCTATGCAGAATGACGCCAAGGGGCTCGGAGAGGCGGTAGAGGCGAAGCAAGCATCATTTGCTCGATGGTGTGAGAACAATGTCCAGCAGTTTGCGGAGGCTGCTTTCCACGCTTTGGGCATTCATTCCCCGTTGGATCGAGAGAAATTGCGTAAGTACTCGTCTCGTCAATCTAGAGTATGTATTCAGCTCATTGACATACCGTCATCTTCCCTGGACCCTAGCGAACTATGCATTCCTGATTATGGTCAACACAGAAGACGTAACTCCTGCTAGCTCAAAAAAGCCCAAGTTTGCTCACTCGATTTTAAGTGCGCGCCAGGCATCGATGCGCGAGATGCACATCAAGTATGATTGGCGCTTTCGAAATCCAGCAAACCTAGATGAGATGCTCTCTCATACGCCTGGGTTGATGCGAATCCTCGTGAACAACCTGACTCTTCCACTGCCCTACTTGGATCTTTACACCCTTCCCGCTGATATTCGTGATGGTTCAATACCCCCCAGACACAATCCACTTTGGTTAGCACATCTGAGGGAGAGTATAAGGCAGTAGTGCTTGTCGAGAGAGGTGACCGCACAGACATCACGGCGTATCAGGTTTGCTGAAGCTGCAAGGTTATGAATTAGTGGATCCGGGATAGCTTACTGTTCATGTTCACTACAGTTCAAATGCAATAAATAGTATAACACACATATAACCAGAGCAGCTTCAAAGCATTGAGATGTACGCTCAACGGTGGCACAACATGTCTTTGATTCGAACGAGCTGCAGCCACAGAGCCTACTAGCAGCGGCGTACGGGGGCGCCATGGGTTTCTCTCATTGCATCACACTTGCTTACATGTTTCATCAAAGATTTGAAATATATGAGGCTGAATACGCGAGTGGAGAGTCGAGACGACTGCGAGCCCACATTTTCATTTCAACAAAACGCGTTCATGCAAGAAATCACGTGGTGCATCGCGACACACGTGACAAAGTTTGTTTTTGCTTGTCAACAAACCAAGGTTGGAATCGATTTCGGAATCCAACGCGTCTCTGCTCTCCTTTTCTCGCTCCCATCCATCCCTCCTTGTTCTCCCTCTCCTCCCCCTGTAATCATGCCCAGGAAACCAGCCACGACAACTACCCCAGGCACAACTGATAGCGCTGAGCCTCGTCGCTCCTCCCGGATCAAGGATTTGCCTAAGCCTGAGCCCATGGTCAAGAAGCCAGCGAAACCCCGAGCGAAAAAAGCGAACAAGGAAAAGGAGGGCGAGGGGGAAGCTAAGACCGATAAGCCCAAGTCCGGAAGAGGCAGGAAGCGCAAAGAGGCTGAAGAACCCAACGGCGATGCTGCAGCCGAGGGGGAGGGAGGCGAAAATCCGCCTCCCGCGAAGAAGGTCGGTTTCAAATCCCTGTTACAAATTCGTTTTTCTAAACTGCGTTTTCAGCCCAAGCCTGCTTCCAAGGTTTTCGAGAAACCTCCCTCGAAGGCTGCTGCGAAACCTACCTCCCAGGCATCCCCCAAACCTGCATCCAGGGCATCTGTTAAACCCGCCTCCACCGCAGCTGCCAAGCCTGCTTCTAGAGCCTCTGCCCAACCTGCTTCACGAGCGGGATCCAAGAAGCCTCTCTCTAAGGTTCGTGTTCACTCCCACTTCTTCACAGGATTACGTGGGATCCTGTGGTCGTCATGACCGTACTATCCCTATCGCTATTGTCGTCAATTCTTCCGCTCATAATATTCTCTTCCCTTCTTATTTTACAGGCGGCGGCTGCGGTTGAAGGACAGGAGCGGGCACCAGTTCCCATCTCCCAAACTATCGCAGAAGAGCCTGAAGGCGAAGCAAGCGCTGCAGCCCAGGAAACTGCAGTACGTTATCAACATTTCGTTCATGAGAACGTTCCTTCTAATCAATGTCCCCTCAGACTTGAATCGTCCATGCGCTCCATCTCGTCCGCCCTGTTATCTTGTATCCCACCATTCATCACACCGTAATGCACCCCCTCACCTAGGACGGACGACTGGATGGGCATTGTATATCATATCTCTTGCAACACCGCAGCCTGTCCTCGGCAGCCCACAAGGAACGAACGGTTCAGGCCTCTTTTTATTCGTCCTCGATGTCTTACGAAAACCCGTCGTGCTTTCGCTATCTGCTTTCCTTTTTTTTTATATATTTCCTCATTTTCTATATCATTTAGCTTATCGTCCCTCTCTCCCGTCGATGTGTGTGTGTATGTGTGTATTATGTGTATGTCTGCGGCACATTAGGTGTACAGCGTACTGCGTCGCGCATATTCGCCCTCCCCGTGTACCACTTTTCTTGTTCGCGACGCCGTTCCTCCCCCTACTTCCCTTTTAACCCACCCTTTTAAGGGTTTTGTCTTGTGTGTTTTAGTAGGTGCCCTTGTTATATATATATTGTAGTCGGCATTGCCTTTTCTTGGTTCCGAAATAAATATATATCATGACATCACGACGGTTTAGGCTTCTTGCTGTCTCACAGCGTTCGAATTTCTGGGGAAACGCTTCGCCCTTAAGAGATTCACCCACTGCGTCACGACAGATCCGAATTCACGAAGGCGTAGATAGGGTATTAGGAGGGGAATAACAACGATCCAGGTTATGGACCAGTATCGGTATACTTGACATGAGCCGGTGCAAATTCGATTGCGGAATCCTCTACTGGCGAAGGCACTGACCAGGTCTTCACTGCGTACGCTCTCGTAGGTAAACGGCAGTCGAAAAGACGAAGTCCTCCGACGGTGACCGACCTGCCACCACACAGAACGGCGCAAGCCCTCCCGTTTAGGATCAAGGCCACCAGAATGAAGCACACGGCCGACGATTAACCGCTCGCTATGGCATTGTCATCCTGTATAAACACTTCGTGAGTCGACAGTAGTAGTAACTAGTAGTACCGTTCACGGGCTGATACCATATATTGACAAAGCCTCCGTGCTGCCCAGTGTCATATATAGCAGGTTGACATTAAATAACATGATTGGTGGGCGAGCAGACCCGACAACGGGACCAATATACGACCACCACCATCAAACAGCCCGTCGCCACCCCCAACTGTAACGTGCTGTCACGGTAATTTCCGGGCCAACATCATGTCCGGTACGTCTAAGTCA
Organism: Lyophyllum decastes; assembly: GCA_025854295.1. NCBI lineage: Eukaryota > Fungi > Basidiomycota > Agaricomycetes > Agaricales > Lyophyllaceae > Lyophyllum > Lyophyllum decastes. The sequence continues at coordinate 1,651,396 of CP107712.1, read as the reverse complement.
GGTCGGCTGCGTTACACGAAACGAAACCGATATAACCATTGCAGAATCCACGGGACCCGACGCCAGCTCCTCCCCTTTCGGTAGCGAAACAGCGACGACCGCAGCTTATGCTCACATACGGCACGAAATCGAAAAACTCGAGGCGCAGATCAGAATCTGGAGAGCTAAGCACAACGCCCTTAGCTACTCCTCGCGCCTGCCTGCAGAAATCCTCTCGTACATCTTCCAATACGTCGCGCATGCCGAGCGTGGCAAAGAACTAGTGCGAAAGGTTACATGGATCCGCGTCACACATGTATGCGCCCATTGGCGCCAGGTTGCTCTCGAGTCTCCTAGGCTCTGGAGCGATATCCCATTCGCATGCGAGGGATGGGGACCAGAAATGCTGTGCCGTGCCAAGACCGCGCTGTTGACGGTTGAAGCGGAGGTGGGGTTCAGGAATTCGAACCAATTTTGGAATTTGTTATCATGTCTGGGGCAGACCCGAGAGCTCGTGCTTTACGAACGGCACCCGTTTGACCTTGACATTACCTTCCGCAGCGCCCTTTCGAAACTCCGGAGTGCTCCGTTTTTGGAGGTTTGCTATGTTCGCGGTAATCTTCGGCCGAGTACCGTCCCCGATGAGTTCCTTAAGAATGCGCCCCGATTGCGCTCCCTCGCTCTGCACTCCTGCGGCCTGTCGTGGACATCTCCACTCCTCAACGCTACGCTCACCACCCTAGAGCTCATCTAAACACCGAAAAATGCTCTTCCTTCCATGGCTCAGCTCATATCCGCCCTCAACAGGACACCGAATCTCGAAAGGCTGGTTCTGTCAACAGAGCTTCCCCGAGAATTGGGCGACACTATCCCTCCCGGCCGCAGTGCTCACCTCCCCTGCCTGCGCTTCCTACAAGTAAACGCGACCGTTGACAGCTGCCGTGAGCTCCTGCCCCGCCTCATACACCCCATAGATACCGCGATAAAGCTCTGCGAGCTTTTATGGCAAGGCCTCGGTCGTGACCTCGCCTCAATCCTATCAAGCGCACGAGGCCTCAGCGAGCTGTTAGGTAGTCGCATGCGCCCCATCTCCTGTCTCGAAATTAAAAGCGACAATGTTCATCACATCATCCGAGCCTGGAATGATCCACCGAGCAATAAGGCACAGCCTTATCTGCGCCTCCCGGAGGATATACCCCGCCTCGATATATATCTCCCTGCGTACAGCCAAGCGACAGCAATGTTCGACAATCATGTGTACCTGGTTGACACAATATGGAGCGGCCTGCCTATACAAGGTGTGAAGTCGCTGCATGTCGATGGGCTCTATACGACAGCTAGCCAATGGGTGAAGCACTTTGGGAGCCTAGAGCAGCTCGAAATTCTGCGCGTCGTTAAGTACTGGTGTGGACTCGTCGAAGCCCTGTCTATGGATGCCCCCTCCACGCTCAAAGCACTCCGGTATTTGGTGGCGGAGAAATGGCAATTTGGGAGCGAGTATCCATGGGAGGTTGAGGCGGAGAAGCTGCTCGCCTGTTTGAAGGGAAGGCAAGAGCGCCTACTTGGCCTCCAGGAATTCCACCTCTCTGAGAGTTCCCATTTGTTCGCTGCGAGTGTGGAAGATATGAGAGATGCAGTGGGGAGGCTCGAGTGGGATGGTCTCGAGGGCTTTAGTGACTGCGATGAAGAGTTGGAGGAAGCCCGATTTGAGAGTAGTGAAGATGGGACGGAGGATGAGGAGGACGAATAGGACAACGAGCAATCTGAAGGCGACGTTGATGGTCAGGACTCGGAGGATAACAATTCATAAGGTCAAACGGATGTTTCTTCCATATGTATGACATGCAGAATATACACTCAGTAGAAGATTACGGGCATAGTTCGGTTCTGCTCTTCAACGCAGGTTGCAAGTTTCAGTAAAGAAACGAGAAATCACGCTGGTCCCTGTGCACGACGATTTCATTTGTAGAACGTGATACCGAGGCTAAGCGATTTAAGTTGCGGAAGAAAGGGCCTATCAACGGCATCAGGATCGCAGCATAACTCCTCCTCCAACAGATCGCCGGTGGGGGTGTGAAGGATGTCCATAAGCTCCTCTGTAGTGAGGTCGGGGCGTGTAAGCGAGAGGTCAGTCAGTTGTGTACACGACACGAGCAACAAGATTGGTTCCACAACATCATAAGTTGTTGTATCGTCCTCTTCGCACCCAAGATACAGCGTCGTGAGGGTTGGGAAGGAAAGTTCTTCCATTGCTGTCTAGAGAGAGGTCGATTCAGATAACAAGAGTGTTAGCCCCCAAAGGTGCGGAAATAATATGGGCGGCCGTGGCGTGGTTGCCCATATCCCACGAGGAGAGAACTCTACGACGAGGTTCTGGAGATTTGGATACGGCTGAGGGAGTTCTTCCCAGGTGTAGACGGAAAGCGATCTTCCGAGGGTGAGATGCACCCCCCAGGTCGAGGGGAGGGTAGAAGTAGTTGTTTTCAGCCTAGTGTCTGGTAGTCCAAAGTAAGTCTTTGGAGGCAAGGCGTTGTTTGAAAGCATGGATACAGTCGGTGGGACGGGTTGTAGTAAAGATCGTTGAGCGAGATTTGAAGTTGATCAATGATATATTCCCCTGATGAGGTTGCACATAATAGACAAGTTGGAAGTCACTATCCATCTCGAAATCCAATACACGCATTTGATGTGGTATGGGTAGCGGCTTCTCGGGGTACGTGCAACTGCCTTCGGTATGACAACCCTGAAAGAGGTTGCATATGGCCCAGCGGACTTGGACCAAAGCGCTGTTGCATTGGTGAGTGTCCGAATCGTTGCTTCAGGGGGACTTTCGCAGAAGGCCTTGCCCAGTGAGGGCACATCACAACCGAGGAGTCGCCAGCGCCATCTGCTTCCACCTCGAACAGACGTAGCAGAGAAACTTTAAGGTTAGGGGTGGTGGTGTACCCGAGGCAACACAGATTTTTTTTTTGCAGTATTTCAGACGCAATCTCGCAAATTGAGCCTCGAGGGTTGGATGAGATTCCCGAACCGGCTTTGCCATGGTCATTGATCGGATTTTTATCCAACTGCCCGGGCGGAGTGAGGGATGCGGTAAGGGATGCAGTATATCCGGAGCTGAATTGGAACCAAACGGACAGATTCCGTTCTGTGTAAGTAATAATATCACATAGTTTGAAAGGCGACTTAGCCTATACCCACTAGGCCCAACTCGACGAAGAACTTGACTGACAAATTTAACTTCTTCCAGGAGACCCGACGAACTGCCGGGTGCGCAGTTCGAGCCGTCGGTCGATATCACCCATAACTGAATTGCACTCTAGAGAAAGTTATGAAAAAGCCTTCCTCGCCGCCGAAATCAGCTGACTGTGCACTACACCATGACTGCAATACCACGTGAGGCATAATGGACGAATTTGAAGTGTGCGCTTCAACCTTGTCGTTGTAGCGACATAATACTCCTCACAGATGGCCTTCACCAATGCACAGCATACCAATATTTATGGCGGCACCTTGACAGCAGTCAGTGGCGACTTCCACTACAGCGTTAGGAATATGTCGGTCAGTAAGCCGGAACCAGGTAGGCCCCTGCAATAGTCTAATCGTTGTCAGATGCTCACGCGTTCCGAGTTAGGTCTCCTTCCACTCTTTGGTATCACATCCCCGGGCGCCGCATTCGATTCGCACGAGCGACACCCACCCACTAAGTGCCAACCTGGCACGCGCAGCGAGATCCTTGATCAAATTACCCAGTGGACCGATCACAATGCAGACGATGACAACAGGCGTATCCTCTGGCTTCACGGACCTGCTGGAGCAGGCAAATCAGCCGTTGCGCAGAGTGTTGCGGAGGATTGTGCTCAACGGAACGTCCTGGCGGCTAGCTTCTTTTTTTCTCGGAGTCGGGTAGGGCGCGACTCTATAGATCGCCTTTTCACGACGATAGCATACCAGCTCGCCATATCAATTCCGAATTTAAAGTCCACGATTCAATCTATCATTTCTGACGACCCATCCATCACCCATCGACGTATATCCATGCAGATCCAGGAGCTAATTATCAAGCCGCTTTTGTCATTGGTTTCGTCATCTCAGAACATGCCACACCCTTCTAACCCTACGCCATCCCTCATCATCATTGACGGATTAGATGAATGTGCTGGGAGAGAAAATCAAGACCAGGTTTTGAGCTATGTCCTTGCTCTCGCGAGGACACCTCACCTTCCCCTCCGTTTTCTCATCGTGAGCCGACCGGAGTACAACATTCGACATGCCTTCGAGAAGACAGATCTTTCAAACTTCGTCTCTGAACCGATTTCCATCTATGGTGATTTTCGGTCTCGTGAGGATGTTCGTGCTTATCTTGTCCACGAGTTCGACAGGATACATTCATCTAGCACTCATGAACCACTGATGGCTAGGGTGCCGAAGCCATGGCCATCTACACCAATTCTCGATCTGGTGGTGCAGCGCTCTGATGGCTACTTCATCTACGCTTCCACCCTTGTCAGATTCGTGGATCAAGAGTTCCTCTCTCCAGCTAAGCAGTTGGACATAATTCTAAACTCATCCGCCTCGGGATCTGAGGCCTTCGGAGAGCTCGATAGGCTGTACAATGAGGTGCTCTGCACTATCCCTAATATTGATACCCTGAAAACGGTGCTCGGCGCCGTTTTCACGAGGGTTCCCACCAAGGCCATCTCCGAACTCTTTCTTCTCGAAGCTGGTCATGCCTCCATGATCTTACGTGCACTTCAAGCTGTGATTACGGTTCGAGATGAAGACCATATTCCAGTTCCCGTACATGCCTCATTTTTCGATTTCATCTTTGACTGCCAGCGTGCAGGAAAATTCTACATGGATCGTCACGAAATCTACACTCGAAGCACCCGGGCGATGCTAGACTACCTGAGGCGCCTTTCAGGGGTTTTCGGGGGGAATTTCTTTATTAACGCATCTGCGGATTCTCTGCAAGTTGCGCTTTATATTTATGGGAACTGGTTCGATTGCTTCACAGTGGCAAGTCACTACCAAGATACCCTTGCTGAAGAGATTAGGGCCATGGATCAGAGTCTCTGGTTCCCTCTCCCACCGGAAACAGAGCAACTTGCTTGGCATGACGAGAAGTTTGTGAATTTGAAGGTTCTGTGTGCGGGTAGTATGACAATGTTACTAAAATTCAAAAAAAGAATACTGGTAAAGTGCAGGAAATTTTGGACGTTAACATCTACTTACACCAGATCTTATTAGGATCTACGTCAAGAGTCAGATGATCTTACGCAGTATTTTGCCACCCTGTGTGACAGGTCTTTTGGACAACTTATTACCTCGTCATACCCTCAAGCTCGGGGGATTGTCTCCGTATTCAGTGTAGCTGCTATTCCGGAATTTCTTTCACGTTTCAGGGATCCGCCACTCTGCTGGGTTCAAGTCCACAGCGCAGGTGCACATAGGGATATTTTGATGCAGAAACTACTCTGTCTTGAGCGTCCACTTTCCTACCGCATACTCGAGATATTTGAACTTCTGAAGACCCTGGCTGGCTCATTGAACGATTATCTGGGCCAGCTGAGAGACTATCTCAAAAGCGCACCACCCGAGCTCCTTCTGGACCCTACAAACAGTCATGCCTACCTTGCTCACCGTTGCATGAACTTGCTGACTGCTGATGTGGACGAAGTCCTGGATGGTGAAAGGTTGCTTCTAAGAATCTACTTGCACGATATACTCTCAACTAATGCACAATAAACAGCACTGAGGAATATCAATATGCCAGATGCTACTGGGCATTGCATGTGAAGGGCGCACCTCTCGGTGATGACAAATTATTGCACCAACTTCAATCTATAGACCGACTCTGCCTATTCAATGTGGAATACTTTTCTGCGACAATCTCCTATGTGGAGGAACTGAAGGTATTTTTTGGAGCTAGCAATCTTCACCTTTTGACGTTCTCTTTCAATAGTGTGTCGGTGTCCATATTCTTCCAAAGGGATGTTGCAAGCTTTGCAGTCCAGGCAAAGAACTTGCTTCTGATGACCACGACAAAACTGTTCTCAAGTTGAGCACTTTCAATGGTGCCATCAGGCAATTCATGATGGTTGCGAACGCCTCAGAAGTCCGCATGATTTTCCTCGAGCATGATGTTGAGAACACGGAAAAAGTTCTGTCATGGTTAAAGGTAAGCCTTCTACGCAAGTGAATTTCACTCGCTTATCTATCGATACATTCCTAGGAACACCCCGATCCACCCCTAGATCTTGTGCAGAGATGGGAGACTTACCAACAAGAGCTCCTTGCTGCCCTTGTAGCTGTGAATAACGACCGAGATAGCAGTAAACAGGTGACAGATATTCACTGCATGTGACGAGCCGATATGGACAGCGAAGTGTCAGAGGACTTCATTGGAGACTAATGGCACCTTGTTCTTTGTTGACCTACTTATATATCACTTGAGTGGCCCATGGATGACTGGGACAAGTGGAAATCCATGAGTACATGTATCGTACAATATATCAATAATGATCACTAATGACAGGGCGGCTATTACACCAGACCAGCTGCATAGCATTGCGTAGCCGTACCCCCAACAGGTCACTTGCCTGTGCCTGATGCCCCACTAATTGGTAATTGACCACCCCCAACCAGACTAGTATTACCAGTCGGGCCTGCACTGGCGCACTCGGGACAGAGGCTGTTGAAATTGGGAGCTGGTAGGATGAGCACAGGTTGGGTGATTTGTTCCAAGCAACAGGTAAATGCGGTGATGTACCTAGCTGTTCTGGGTATTGATAACTGAGAGTTTTCAGTCCAATAATCGCAGAAGGCATGGGAGTTGAATGGGTAGGAGGCAAGGTCGCAATCACACCAGTCATGGAAGAATCAAAAGATGGTCAGCTGGCAACCTAAGATGTGATGTGGGACGAGACCATACTATTGCCAACAGGTCTGCATGCACTTTGGTGGACGACAGCTAGGCGGATGATGAGGGCTGAATTTACAAAACTCAACATCACAATGGACCTTCAAGGTATTGTGTTAGTCGACTGATAACCCTGGGTTACATTGAAGGCATACAATTTCATCAGGCTTTAGTAGTGATTCAATCAGAATATAGTTTTCAATGTTGTGCACATCCACTGACATTGTATATCCTATGGCCGCAGACCAGATATATATTGCATACTCTGGAAAAACATGAGCTGATAGGGAGGGCGTAGATGTACGAGTAGTCAGATCTTACATTCGGTAGCGACACATGATAGATATGATGAGGACGTCGATTGTGGATGAGATGCGGTTCAATGTCGCCACTAACCCACTTTTGCTTCCATACACGAGGATAGGGGATCACGTTCCCATGAGCGCTTAGAAACTTGTCCTGTTTTGGGGCATGTATTCTACAGTCAAGATCTGCCAAACATCTAGGCATGAATGGCGTGGCATGCATAAGGCACAACGAGAACAGACACTAAAATAAGGTGAGGCAAAATGCAGCAAGAACTGGGCATAGATGAAGGAGTCAAACAACCACAAAATATTAAAGTGTGACTCGGAAATCGTTTGAGTCTACATATTGCCTGAAAGTTTCCCCACTAATTATAGCGTCAACATGGATAGAAGTGATCCCCGCAAAGATGTTCGCCATAAAGAAGGTGTATGCATCTGTTGGAGCGTGCGTCATGTCTGGTTGCAGGCCCACTGTCTGTATGGTTGGGATGAAGTTCGGCCCTCCGGGTTGATAAGTCTCGATGGACACCGTTGGCGGATTAGATCCGACGACGTCCGCAGTGCGGACCTGATAAGGCGAATTGAGATCAAGATAGGGACCGCAATACATACCACTTACAGCAACGACCAGTGAAAAAGAGTTCCGTGTTGCGGTGGTGCGGGAAGGATCGAAGAGTACCATATCCTGGTTGATCACGTATCCAGATCCTCCATTGTCGACTACTTGCGGACCTAAGCCATCATTCTCATCGACGGTAAACCAGAACTTCGAAACAGAGGTGTTGAGAGGGATTTGGGTGTTAAACTTGTAGGTGACGAAATTGATGATTCCAACCACCGCTGCGAAAGAGTTTGCACTCGAAACCAAGGATGTCGTAGAATTAACCAGACAGCCGGCAGAGGGACAGAATGATCCCTGGCCTTCACGTTCTTCCCAGAACATGGTGACAATGCGGTTGGCGTTAATGGAGAGGCGCTGGATAAGTTGTGTCTTAGGTCAGACATACGCTCCTGCTTGTGAAAGGCGAGAAATCTTACCCGCAGACCGGCTCGCAGAACATAACTGCCATTTTGAGGAACTAGTGAGACGCTTCCGACCTTGTTCTCGATCGGGTCTACTGGTTCCGTAAGTATGACCTCTTTAGGAACGGTATCGATCATCCGTTGAAGCAGACTAGCACAGATTTTTCTAAAATTCTCCGGGGAAGCGATGCTAAATAAATGTCGTAAGCTATGAGAGATGCGATCGTAGACCCTACGACTTTTTCACCTTTGCATGGTTGCATTCCCGTCGCTTGAGAAAATTCGTAAGTCCGATCGCGTCGTTATATTGGCCGTTTTGATAAGTGGATTGGCGGTTGTATCGTCGAGGTACTCTGTCACGCTGAGGGAGGGCATTCAAAGGTGAGCATATCGATGTGAAATATCCACTTACACGGTGTTATCGAATTTTAAGGCTGTCCCGTCAAAGTTAGCGAAGCCGTTTGGGGCGCTCGCATCCACGGTTTCTGGGAAATCGTCACGTCTGACCCCACCCAGAGAGTGGCCACAGGCGACGAGCGCAATCATCTCCGCCTGGGTGAAACCTTGGCGCTTGAACGACTCGATGTGAGATTGCAGGTCTTGATGCGGCTCAGGCACCGTCGCTGGTCCAGCGACCTTTGCGTCAATTCTCCCACCACGGAAAGGTATGATGGGCCCTCCACAGGATGCGACGGCGAATACGGTGCCCATAGCAATGATGTCCGCCACTGTCATCTCTGGTCAGCAATCGTTATACACCACTCACAAACTAAGGAGCCCTACTTCCAACATAGGGAGTTGTGGAAGGGCTGAAGTCGTTGAGTGAATCGCGCATACCCGTTCCAACATTCTCGTATACACATAAGGAAAGGTCTGCCAATACTTCGTTGTCAAACACACCTGCGGTCGATCGAGCTCAAACAATATGGACCCGTCAAGACCTCCAGACTCATCAATCACATCGTGAGTTGACATATCATGGTAGGCCTGCGAAAGAAATAATGTAAGTTACAGGTGAAAGGTGACTCGCAAATACACGCACGATTCTAATCCACTGAGCTGCGACCGTCGTGCTTTTCCTTTCGGTACAGTTGACTGTCAAAGTGGGAAGGAACCCTCCATATAGCGTCGTTTCTATAGACTCGAGCTGCGGATCTGGCCACTTGAAGATCGCAGAGCAACTAGCAGTATGACGGAGACTGTGAATGAGCGCGAAGATGAATGCCGAGGCAGGTCGGGAGAAGACACGCATGGTGTGCGACGAGCAGTCTATGAACTCAGGCTTCTTATGGGTTTCGTTAACATCGCTTGGGCGGCATCCTGCACCGCTTCCTCCCACACAGGGGAAGAACTGAAAAAAGCTCCATGTGGACAACCGCAGTGATATTGACCATCGTTTATTAGTGCGCAACCCCGAATGGCCTGGTCAGAGGTCCTGCGTCATTTGAAAGGTCAAACGACATTCCAGGTCAGACTATGACGGCTTTCAGCGTAGTCCTGTGGGTAAGTTTCTAATACATATTTTGTGTATCAGTCAAGCGATATGCCGATCTCGAGTATCCTTGGTGGCGGGGATAGATCAACTTGGTTGGGAGCATTTCCGACTATTATGGATCATGATGAGCGACCCCTAGATGCCATCCCCATACGAAGCGGTCAAACATGTTGGATGGAGGATCCGGGAAGAGAGGTTTACGCCCATGAATAAGCAGAAACAGAGTCACAAGAAGAGCAGGCGATTTACACCCAGCACGGAAAGTCCTACTAGTTCACGGTTCCACCACCCAGTCAATGGCATCGTTTCCGTCGTAGGACGTAAGAGACTTCCAGATGACCATTAAGAGAGGGAGAGAGGAAATAACGTAACCGTCGATATTCCACTTCGAGCAAGGACAGTCAAGGTTAGAAAATGTAATGTGCGCACCCCGATGGGCACTGCGCATTGAACGCCCAGTCAAAATAGGATCGAGGGAGATGAGAGCTAACCTAGAAAAATCTGGAAAAGGGCTCATTTGGCGAGAACCTCGGATAATGTGATGTTGAAGAATCGAGGCAGGTCGCGTATCAACAATAGGAATGAGTCCTTTTCTCGATCCGATTTTGACTGGGATTGAACTTGTCGAGGACAAGTCACAAAGTACACATTACATAATTTGCGATTTCTGACTTTGCCTTCATGAGCCACTGCTAGTCTCAAGCAGCTACCATGATGAACTTCTTGCCGTCTGAAGGCAACCTAGTCACTCTACCGGCAGTTCATCCGTGTCTTTTGTTGCCTGAAAAAATTCATCTTGTGTGTGAGGCTGTTTACCTTGACAGTGACTTGCATACCGCAAACATCTTGCAGCAATGGCGAGAACATGCTGTGCCTTTTTCGAGCCCGCTACCGATTGTCTTTGGTCCGAGATGAATTCTATAGCCCCTTTGATAAAGTGCATGCCAAAGGACTTGTGGATGTGGAAGGACGAGAGCAGGACAGTGCTGGTGGGTTGACCGTTCTCGGGTGTCAAAGTTGCTCATTAAACGTATCCGCAAGACCTTCGCTAGAGCCATCATCTCCTCCGACCTCGAGGGGTTTAGCAGAAAAGCCCGCCGCGTGAGACACTTGACGCTGTCATCAGGGCCTCATTCGCACACAGGGACATACGTCGGAAATTTGACAGAAACGCCAGTTGAGATATACCATGCTCTGCGCGTTGCTTCGGGCGCTACTGCCTGCTTTCCGAATCTGGTCTCCCTGGTCTCTAATGGTCAATCACCAGAGATACCTATCCTTTACAATCTTCTCGGACCCCACCTCACCCAACTTTGCCTATATTCGAACCTTGGAGAAGACTATTATCCCTTGGTCTCATCCCTTCCTCAGCGATACCCAGGACCTTACTCACTGGAAGTTGGGAACGCACCATCTGATCTATTAGAGAAGACCATTTCCGGCCTTTCGCAACTGCGGTCTCTCACAATCCTGTGCATGTTAACTGATCAGGGACTCGCCCGTATTATGAAGCTGCCGAACCTTCAGCGTTTATCCGTGCACTCCTCCAGTGCAATCCAACAGCTTGTGTCCGACATTCCCACATTCACTGTTCTGGACACACTCACCTTTCGATGCGGCCATGCTGAACACAACCCAACTATTGAGGTGTGTGACTTCCTGCCAGCTTTCGATCTCGCCCTCATACTCCACGATGAGTTAACACCAGCTGACGCCTGGAGTCGTCTTTGCCATAACATGGCAACCCATATGGATCATTCGCCGCTGCATTTCCTAGTCCTGGACAACGATTTTCCAGATGTGGAAGATGCAGAGGTGCTTGAATCAGGCATTCTCGATTTCGACATAATCAGACCGCTGTTCGCGTTCTCATCCATCTATAGCCTTACCCTCGTGGTACCTGTTGGCCTCGATCTCGACGACGGCTGTCTAGTGGAGCTGGCCAAAGCGTTCCCTTTCCTAGGGAAACTCGATTTCTCCAAGGCAACGCACTCACGAAGTCAGCCTCGGGTGACCCTCGCGGGTATATCCGCAATTGTAGCGTACTGTCCCGACATCTTCGAAACCCACATCATGGTCGATGCATCAAACATTGAAACTGCCCCCATGTTCACGATTCTCCCTAACACCAGCCTCGTTTCTTTGTATTTTGGAAATTTTTTTTATTAGATTCTTAATGGGTTGCCTCTGAGCTCTCTAGCATGTTTTCAAGCATCATGTCTGTGGACGGCTATTGTTACATGGAGGCTGCTCCTGAGTCGAACGACCCGTCAACACTGCAATCCCCATGGACAGAGGTTAACAACTTGATTCTCCGCCGTCATTAATCCGTTCTGCCTGAATTTGCCACTGCGACGGGTTCAAAGGGCACGAGCGCTACTACACCCTGTGACGGGTGTAGGGGGTGTCTCCTGCCGATCTCTTCAGGGTTTCGCTCGGCGCGTGCATGCAGGCATGCTCGCAGTTGATGATCCTCGCATGTCAAATGCATGATTGGATGGATAACGAAAAGGGGAAGGCCAGTGATAGAATGAGAAGGATGAAGGGATTAACCAACGTCTGTACGTCTAATATATATGTAACTTGACATGAGGATTCAGGGCAGCGGACGTGAAGAGCGATGAAGGATGTGATGCGAAGGGGGAACGGGACAAGTGACAAGATCGGATGCGGACAGCGCCATAGTGTAAGAAGCAAGAATTTGAACAGAAAAAATTACACAACCGCCGACAGCCTACATCCCCACCTGCATACTCGAGGCCATATATCAGAAAGCGTTTCCCTTCATACGTACCAAGCCGCCCCCGACCGCTGTCATCATGCGAAGAGCGCAGAACCACAGTCTTCTTGATGTCCCCGCCAGACACCCGGTATCCTTTTCGAGCACACTGCCAGCCTCCAGAGCCGCCACTCCTACTTGTCACTCTCATCAAACGCAGCACGGATGTTCCTCAACGCAGGGAGATCGCCGGACGACTTCTGCCATATATGCGATGGGAGGTTGAGATCTAGTGGGTGTGCAGCAACTCCGGTTCTTAATCCTGACGACGCCAAGACACGCACTTCACGCCCTCCGCGAGCCTGTCCATGATTGTTTCCCAATTGATACCCTCCCTCGACACCACGAACGAGTGCACGATACGCAGCTCGCGAAGTGCTACTCCCCGCCTGCGTCGTTCCTTCACACAATCCTCCAGATCCTGTAATAGAGCTACGTTCCTCTCGTCTGTGCCGGATCGCCAACCATGCACCGCCAGGCTGCGCAGAGCCCTGAACCACAGCCTTCCCTGTATCCGAGGACTAGGAGCAGCCCGTGGATCTCCCGCATCGTCATCACCACAGTCATCATTGCTTTGTTCCGACAAGAGGATACGTCCACTCCGGAAAGCCGCTATGAACTCCAGGTCCATGTGTGCCACGCACATATGACGCAACACCGGTAGCCCGCCAAACACCTTCCGCAACATGTGCGCCGGGAGCCGAGGGTAGCTGACGTGAAGCGACTCCAGGCGCTGCAGCGGCAGCGCATCCAAGACCGCACGAGCCACCTTGGATTCACTGTTGTCTGAGGATTGGAACAACCGCAATGCTCTCATGACCACATCCACAGTGGTCGGGGCTGTGTCAGAGGGTCGGCGAAAAGCAGTCCCCGCGTGTGGCCAGCACTCAATGCGGAGACGCTCTCCGGACTCTTGTTTCATGCTGAGACACCGGATTCGGACTGTGCGTTTGGCGAGGAGGGAGATGAGGCGGTGGAGGGAGACTAGGAATTGTGAGAATCGAAATGTGAGGATAAAAGTACTCAGTGTCAGGAACGGAATGTGGAGGTAGTCGAAGCAAAGAAGTAGAGTGATGCAAGTGGTCACCTCGCTGCCTAGCTCAAGACAGCGCAACTGGGGGAGATGGGGTATTCGAAACGGGGTCCCGTCGAGGGATCGGTGGATCGTGTTGACGAGAACGAGGGTGCGGAGGTTAGGTAAGGCGTCAAGCGTGACAAGGAGCTCGCTGACAGAGAGCCTCGCGGATTCCGGGATGTTTTTGAGCTTGAGAACGGCCAGGCCGGGTGGGATTGCTAAAAGCGGGGTACACTGTTCGAAATGAAGGGAGCGTAGTCGCGGCGCGTCGCCGCGAAATAGGCTGTGAGGAGGCGCGCAAAAATGGTCGTAAGACACCGGCGACAAATGTATGAAGCCGCCAGCACTCATAGCGAATTTCTCAAGCATGGGAGCCGGCCGTCTGAGGCTCATGAGCACGTCTTCAAATGAAACGTCATGCTGCGAGACTCGTATGGAGAGTTCCCGAACTCGGTGCAGGTCGTTTAAAACTGGCAGAAGTTTCTTCCGGTCAGAATGACGATATCCTGGGACGAGTACAACCAAGGAGCCTGGCTGGGAGCGGGAGAGCATCTCTGCTACCCACCGCATCGGTAGTGAGCTCGAGACTATGATGCGACCCCATAAAGTGGGGCAGCCTAGAGCGGCGCTACGCCAATGAGAGCAGACATATGTCACGATGACCCAACTTGGGCGCCCGCCTGGCTCTTGCTGACATTCTGCAGCAGCGTTCCACTCGAAGATCATACTGAGAAGTTCTGGTGGTAAGCATGCAGCGGTATTCGAGGAATTGTTTGGCCTGTTGCAACTGGAGACCTCCAAAGCGCCAGCTTGATCTATAGTCCGCGCACATTCCGCATCATTGGGAGCTGCGCTGTTACAAGATGCGGTGTCTCCCGACTTATCTACGCACGGCCAATAGAAGTGTCAGCAACGATAAACACGCAATTACTCGTGTTCAAGCAATCGTAGTTGAGAAGACACGTACCATGACGGCCGACATTCATCTTTGAAGTATGTTCTCTTGCCCGCTCGACGAGTCCTAGGGAATAGAACCTCCTCACTGAATCAAGGAGTTGGGGTGGGTATCTTGCTGTATTTCCAACTTTGGTACATGAGCTGCCACTGGCACGAGGTTACATGAAAAACGTCATGTGATTATAACGCGTCTCCGTTGTTGCAGTTTCTATCCGACCTTACCTGCCTGCCATTGGACATGACTCCAAAAAATCCAATCATCGTAATTGACTACATTTCCAACTCTCCTGCCGAACGTTCACGACGACGACAACATGTGCCGGAGCATTATCATGCATCCTGTACGAGTCTGGGGCGAGGTGGGAACTTGTTCAGCGTTGCAGAACGACGGCGTGATCGCACATATTAGAGGCTCGCCGTGGGGCTAGTCGCGAGTCACACGGGACAGCACGACCTCGATACTATGATCGGAATAGCATTACCATAGCACGAAATCACCCAAGTGTGAAGCTTTCAGGATAAAACTAAAAACCACAAGACTCAGGACTAGTTGTTCTGTTGGATTTCGGTTTGGTGTTCCATGCAAATATCGTAATAGAGGTGCTCGAGCGACGGGGTGTGAGCGTTTAAAGAATTACGTATGTTGTGTGTGTTTTTTTTTTAATGACGCGGATGAGTTCGTACGAGATTCGCATACTGAATTGAGCTCTAGATTTCTAAGTACACGGGTCAGAGCAGTGGCTGCGGTCCTGTCGGTGGGTGGGTGGGGGGTGTTGCAGTGTCGAAGACGGCGGTCGGGGAAAGATCGTTCGACACGCTGAGTGCGTGAGGCCGGTACCACTGAGCGAGGAGCCTCAAGTTCAATTTCAACTCGCAACCAAGTTCGATTTCACGCTCGCAACTTCTCGAAGATGTGGGAAAGATAAGATAAGATCGCCCTCAGAAGCAAATGTCAAAGGATTTATTGTAACGTCGAACGTTCAACGGACGCCCTGACATGTCATGAGGCAGGCACGAGTCGCCCCGGTCTGCGCAAAGGTCCGACCGAGCGCCCCGATTACAGAAGTTACCAGAACATGTACACTGTGCCCCGGAAATCTGTGGGCGTGTCACTAGCCATCTGTCCCGTGGACAAAGACGAAGACTAAGACGGGGACTGGGACCTCGGATCGATAATGAACATGATGGATCCTTCCGTGACTTGACCATATAAACAATGACATGGACACACCAGCAGAGCCTTCTCGAAAAGGAATGACGTGGGTGCGTTGATCATCGATCATGACCTGGCTGGCTGGCCACGGGCTGCCGCATCATGACAACAACATAATACATATTTCAATTTTGTCCCCCCCGTGTACCCGGACCACGAGGAACAAGGTAAAATAACAACCGCCCCGTTGCCCATATACACTCGGCTGAAACGTTAGAGAGCTAAGTAGGGGGAAGAGAGGGACTTGTCGATGCATCAAAGCCGTTGTTGTTGTTGTCCATTCTTCGTGATTACAGGTTTAAATTAGAGACGACGGACACCGAGTACAAACTACCCCAGCTTTCCTTTCTCCCCTCTCTCTCACTCCCCCGCTTTTCTTTCACTTTCGTCCGAGCCACTACCATTACCACGACTCCACGATGGCCGGCATCGCACCCCCTCCGCAACATCATAACCACCCCAAAGAGCTCGAGCTCGAGCTTCTGGCGACCACACCACGGCAGCGGCACGCAGACGCCGAAACGCCCGTCCCTGCTGGTCCTAGCCCAAGTTCAAGTCCCAATCCGAGTCCCAATCTGAGTCCAAGTCCGAACGTGACAGTAGTGGTACTCAACCACCGCGCGACGCGGCTCCTCCTCAAGGCGCACCTCCTCCTCGCGCTCGTGGTGGTGCTGTATGGCGCGCTGGTGATGCTGGTGATGACCCCGTGGATTCAGACGCAGTGCGTTACTTGCTTTTTTTTTTTTGGTTTTTTTTTTTGGCTTGCGTCGTCATCGTCGTCGAGATCCTGGAGCTGATTGAGGGATTGTCAGCGTCGTGTACGCACACAGGATCGAATTTTTTGGGTACAATGGGTTCGAGCATCCTGAGAATTACGGGCTTGCGCGTGAGTCGATTTCAGGCTTTGGATCTTGAGAGATAGGTAGAATAACATACATCTCTCACAACAGCCGGAAAAACCGTGAACCTCCGTCTGCGCGCCGCAGACAACACCTCCCTCGGCGCCTGGTTTGTCTTTTCCGACTCCTTCTACCGCACCCTTCCCTTCCCTCCCTCCCCCACTTCCTCCTCCCCGCACCAAAACACCACCACCGGCCCCTCCACGTCCACGTCCACGTCCGACTCCACGCACCGCATCCGCGCCGCCCTCCAACACACGCCCACCATCCTCTTCCTGCACGGCAACACCGGCACGCGCGCGCTCCCCCTGCGCACGGCCCTCTACACGGCCCTCACCGCGCGCCTCCGCGCCAACGTCCTGGCGCTCGACTACCGCGGGTTCGGGGACTCGGCGGGGCACCCGACCGTCGCGGGCGTGGCGCTGGACGCGCGGGCGGCGTGGGAGTGGCTGAGGGAGATGGGCGCGCGCGGGGGGGATGTGCTGGTTGTGGGACATAGCTTGGGGACGGCGGTGGCGGGGCTGTTGGGGGCGCAGTTGGGGAGGGAAACGAGGGAGGGGGGGAAGGAAGGGAAGGAAGGGAAGGAGGGTCCGAGGGGGATGGTGTTGTTGGCGCCGTTCTCGTCGATTAGGCTGTTGATGGATCAGTATTATTTGTTTGGGGTGTTGCCGCTGTTGAAGCCGTTGGCGGCGTTGCCGTTTGTACCGCGTACGTGGATGTCTCTCCCCCTCTCGATCTTTTAGGTGTTGGTTGCTGATGCAGGTGGTGGGATAGGTGTTCTGACATGGTCGCTCGCGCATAACTTTGATACACTCACACTCGTACCGGTGCGTGCCCCGTAATCGGTACATTCACATTCCCTATACACTAACCGTACAAAAACAGGACATAAAATGCTCCGTCCTCGTCGCCCACGCCGAAGACGACTGGGACATCGGACACACCCACTCCTCGGTGATGTTCAACGCCCTCCTGGACCCATACCTCCCCTCCTCCCCTTCCCCGTCCTCATCCCAGGCCTCGCACCCCGCCCCACCCGCCGACTCGCACTCGCACACGCACTCGCACCCGGGCACCCTCCTCCCCGGTGCGGGTGAGCACACGAACCGCACCGCGATGGCGATCCCGTGGGACTGGCACGGTCTGAGGGCGCAGCAGGCGGCGCGGGCGGTGCAGCGGGCGGCGTTGGTGCGGAGGACGGAGATGGAGCATTTTGGGACGCTGGATGAGTTTGATGTTGCTGGGCAGGAAGGGGAGGGACGGAGGAGGATTGCGTTGTTGAAGACGAGGAGGGGGGGACATGATATTGCGAGGATGGAGGGGGTGCAGGAGGTGTTGGGGAGGATGTTTGGGCTTGTGGAGGGGGGTGATTAGAGTGTGTGGGGGGAGTTAGATTTTCTATGTACTTGAGTGGTGCTGTGCGGGATACCCCCCTGGTTTTGTGTATGCTCTCTTACTAGTTTACTTACTTTTTTAGACTGACTTGGTTATGATAATATTAATATCCCGCAGTGCCCGAGAGAGACAATAAAAAACAGATAACGCCGTGACATCACGCCCGAGTGCCCTGGCTTTATTGTTGGTTCCGACAATTAGAACAATAGCCTCGTGGCCCGACGGAGACGTGCAGTCGAGCAGGGAAGGCATCGAAGATGGAGCGAGCCGAACAGCTGACCGATCGACCCACCTTGTAGGCTTCTCTGCTCTTTTTTGTTCTGCGGCGTATGTAAACGGGGCCCCTGCGTTACACCCCCACCCACACTCCCTCAGACCCACCGGTTGCGTCTATTGTTGTGGTCCACACCCATGTCCACCGCCACTCCCGGCGAGCACCCCATGGCTAACGTCGTGCTCTTCCCGCCCCCGCCGCCTACGACTAACGCACTCAGCGCAGCCCAGCGTACCCGCCTCATGCGTTCCACCATGAAGCTCGGGCGTATCCTCGGCGCTACACCGCACTTTGTCGATGCCGGGCCTGGGGGGGCCGAGGTGGAGGAACGACGGTATCGCGGTTCGAATAACTGGGTTCAGTCCAGAGGTGGGTTGCAGTGTTGCCCCTTGCGTACTGTGTCCCCGTATACCTTTTCGTATATGCGGGCTACTATAGTATCGTATGCGAGTCGTAAGTCCTTGATCGCTGACTTGCCCCCACAGGAGTCTTCAACGACATGTCCCCGTCCCCATCCCCGTCCCCATACCCGACCCTCCGCTCCGACTCCCGCGCATCCACCGACTCCCGCTCCTCCTGCACAAGCACCGAGTCCGCTTCCTCCTCCTTCACCAGCACCACCACCTCGAGCTCCAGCCTCCTCACCCGCTCCAGCTCCTCCAGCTCCCTCCGCACCAGCAGCCGCAGCCGCAAACCCCTCCCGCAGCACGACACCTGGCCCACACGCAAACCACCCATGCTCCGCCTCGCCCTATCCTCCTCCTCCTCCCCACCCACACTGGAACCTATCCCCGCCTCACCCTTAACTCCCCAATCCACCACCACCATGACCATGACCACCACGCGGCAGAGGCCCACACACCACCGCGGCACACCCCCACTCGACGGCTCCAGCCCGTCCCCAGTCGAAACCACAACAACCACCCCGCCCCCAACCTCAGAACCCTCCCCGACCTCCCCGACCTTCACCATCCCCCACCCCGCCGCCCCCGCCGCGCGCCGTGCCAAGATGGAGCGCCTCCGCCGGACGCTGGGCGAGGGTGTACCCGTGCGGCTGGTTTTCCCGCCTCCCTTTGATGACGGTGGGGATGACGATGGGGATGGGGATTATGATTATGATTTCGACTCCGCGTCTGGGTCGGGGTCGGAGCCGTCCCTGGGCGGTACAAGTCCTAGTTGTGCGAGCTCGGAGGAAACGTTGGATACGCCGGATACGTCGCCTGTACTGGTGTCGGGCGGGAAAGCGCTGCCTGCTGTACATGTACATGTGCCGGTGGAGGTGGAGGTGGAGGTGGCTTCGAGACGCGCACGGATGTCGCCATTGACGAAGAGGGGGATCAAGTATACGAGGGACTCCGTGGCGGACGACGGCGACGCGGAGGGCGGCGGTGGTTCGTCGCCGCACCGCGCTGCGAGGAAGGGAAGGGGCGGGGGTGGGGTGCAGATGCAGATGGAGCGGCTCCGCGCGGTTGGGCTGCCGGTGGCGAGCAGACCCGCACCGCCCCCGCCTCCGCCCCCGCCCACGCCCCCACGTTATGAAGGCGGGCTGAAGCCGAAAGGGGACAAGAGCCGGGGGGTGCTGAGGAAATTGGCGCCGGGATGTGGTGAGGCGTATTGTGCGGATGAGGAGGGGCGGGAGCAGGAGCAGGAGCGGCCTGTTGTTACGCAGCACTGGCACCGGCGGTCTTCCACTTCCACGTCCACCACG
Source organism: Lyophyllum decastes (assembly GCA_025854295.1). Classification (NCBI taxonomy): domain Eukaryota; kingdom Fungi; phylum Basidiomycota; class Agaricomycetes; order Agaricales; family Lyophyllaceae; genus Lyophyllum; species Lyophyllum decastes. Next base: position 1,631,369 of record CP107712.1, on the reverse strand, counting down.
TCCACTTCCACTTCCACCACGTCCACCACTTCCACCTCCTCGTCAAGATCATCCACCACCACCACCGCTTCCGGGCCGCTGCTGCTGGACGTGATACACGAGAGCCCGCTCGAGCTCGAGTTGAAGGATTCACGTTCGCATTCGGGGTGGTTCGGGAGCGACAACGAGGACGATGACGACCGCGATGAGGAGGGGGCGGATGGTTCTTTTGAGGTGCTGGGCGAGGAAGAGGTGTTGGAGGCTGCCATGTCGGATTATTCTGCGGGCCGAGGGGGGTGGGTGTCGGGGTTGGGGTTGGGGTCGGGGGGTGTGGATGCGGGGTGTGGGTATCGGTATCAGTATCGGTGTGGGTATGGCTATGGGAAGGGGAAGGGGAAGGGGAGGGGCCTGGCGAGGAGTTATGGGAGGGTGAGGGCGGTGGCTGGGGTGTAGGCTGGTGGTGTGTTGTCCTCAGCTTCGTTTCATACTCGTCGTCCTCGTTTTCCGTGCGCTCTTGGCCGCCACCCGCAAGCCGGTTTTTCTTTTTCTTTTTTGGGAGGTATTACCTATGGGTATCTTGGTGCTCGGTCCTCATTTGCATCGTTTTTTCATTGTGCTTCACGTCTACCTTATACACACACATATATGTATATATATGTATATTATTATAAGGACATACCGTTAATTAATCTCTCTACCATTTCTTCCCTCCCCTCGTTGTATCCATCCATTCCATATGGGTCACCGCCGCCCAGCGCGCGTATTCTCTACGTCCTTTTTCTTGCACTCGTAAACACGAAACAGAAAACCTGCCTGTGGCGGTTTTTCTCTCTTCACACTTTGTTAGCTCGCTTGTTACACGTTGATGAGCGATGTATGCAACTGGGTGGTTTTCATGCGGTATATTACGACATTATCCAGGTACGTGGCCCTCTTATTCATTATGACACGCGTCGTTTACTGTTTGCCCTCAGCAGTTTTATATACCTCTCTCTGAAATTGGTCGTAGGCACTGGTAGCGGACGCACTTTACATTCTTGACAATCATACGATTGTGTCATGTACGACTCCATTGCGGTCCGCGAAGGGTTTACTGAGAGGTACGACACGTTTCTTCTCCCACTGGTTCCTCCACCACAGCCGAGTCCTTTTGTCACAGCTGGTTTGCGCCGCGTCCGGAACCAGGGACAGGGATTGTCGCTGTGCAAGTTCGTTGGTACAGCCTATCGTATCGTAACTTTTCTTGCACAATATACACCGTGCTCGTATGAAATCCGTGCCTTTCATCTACAAATAACCTCGACATCGATATCAGCCCTTCTTCGGACCTCATCGACCCTGCACGGTCGTTGAATGATTTGAGGCTACCCAGAATTCGAATCTAGAACATCCTAGCATCCTCTGAACGTTACATGACTTCAAAAGTAGGTGCTGTTTGGTGGAAATCTACTGCAAGCTCAATGCTGACTTCTTGGCTAGGGCTTTTTGCGTGAACAGCGGGTCTGCTTTCGTACATCAACAGCCGCAGAAAATATATGTCGCTAAGGTCCTTATAGGTGTACGTTCCGAAGATAAGGGGTTATGAAAGCGTGAAATGAGTCTTCGGGAGGTATAAGGACGATAGCTACGACATGATAACTCTTAGGCCAAAAGCAAGGAAAGTGAAAACCAAGGCTAAAAGCATGTATGTATGAGTCGTTCCAATTCTTACTACAAGTGGAAGACTCTCTGACTGGACCACTCCTACATTATCAGGGTGAATCCCAGAAGGAATGGCTACAACGAGGAGACGGAGTGCTCACCATCATGTGTTTCTTCCGTGCCCGATGTTGTCGCAACCTTGAACCTCTCTTCCTCGTCAAGACCCAACTTCTTTGTTCGCGTCTTCGCCAGATTTGCGACGCTCTTAAGCGTGTCAGGATGGTCCTCGCCGAGCAACCGCACTCTTGCCTCCATGACTGCAACCTCCAGCTTCTCCGCCTCGTCCAGGCGGCACTGCTTCACGTACGTGTCTGCAAGGTTGGCCATGCTATGGAGCGTGTCGGGGTGCTCCCCGCCGAGCACACGCTTCCTTGTCTCAACCAGCGCAACTTCTAGCCTTTCCGCCTCATCTAGGCGGCCCTGGCTCCTGTACATCGCTCCCAGGTTTTCGATACTAATAAGTGTTGATGGATGCTCCTCTCCGATTACCCGCTTCTTTGCCTCCACCACCGTAAATATGAGCTTCTCTGCATCGTCGAAGCGGCCCCGGGCCCTATATGTCACCGCCAGGTTTGTGGTGCTTGTGAGAGTGTCTGGATGGTCCTCACCCAGGACCCGCCTCCTTGCTTCGACTACCACCCATTCAAGTTTCTCTGCTTCATCAAGGCGGCCTTGCGTGCTGTATGTCGCTGCCAGGTTAGAAATGCCGGTGAGTGTTTCTGGATGCTCGTCACCAAGCATCCGCTTTCTGGCTTCCACAACCATGATTTCCAGCTTCTCTGCTTCGTCAAGCCGACCCTGGTCGTAGTACGTCATTGCCAGGTTCCCAAGGCTGTGAATAGTGTCAGGATGCCCATCACCAAGCACCCGCTTCCTTGCCTCCAGCACTGCTTCTCCGAGCTTCGTGGCCTCGTTGAAGTGACCTTGGTTGCTGTACATCATGGCGAGGTTCCCGATGGTAGTAATTGTGTCAGGATGCTCCTCGCCAAGCACCCGCTTGCTTGCCTCCATTGCCGCAACTTCGAGCTTCACAGCCTCGACAAAGTGGCCCTGAATCCACAGCGTCGATGCCAGATTCGCAATGCTAGTGAGCGTGGTAGGATGTTCGTCGCCAAGCACCTGCTTATTTGCCTCCACCACTGCGACTTCAAGCTTCCCGGCATCGCTGAAGCGGCCCTGCTCTAAGTACGTCCTTGCCAGGTCCCCGGTGCTCTCAAGCGTATCAGGATGCTTGATGCCTAGCACACGCTTCCTTGCATCCACCAATGAAATCTGGAGCTTTTCGGCCTCGTCGTAGCGTCCCTGCTTGAAGTATGTGAAAGCAAGATCATGAATGCTAGTGAGCGTGTCTGGGTGATCTGTGTTGAGCGTCCGCTTCCGTATATCTACCAGAGCCACCTGGAGCTCCTCCGCCTCGTTCAAGCGGCCCTGCCTCCAGTAAGTCGCAGCCAGGTTCTGGATGCTAGTGAGCGTTGATGGGTGCTCGTTTCCAAGCACTCTAGTGTTTGCATCCACCAGTAGGATACGAAGCCTCTCAGCGTCAGAAAATCGACCATTTTCATGATAGACCAACGAGAAATTTTTTAATAGCACTGGAGTAATGTCATGGTTGTGTCGCAGTATGGCATCAATGTGGGGCTGAATCGCACGTCGTAACTTGTGGTCTTCAACATGATATCGCTGATTTATTGATAGTCCAACTAGATAGGTTGTGCAGGTGAGAGATGAGCGCTCATCTTGAGCCAAATTACGCATCCAGGCGTGGACTAATGGGTGTATAGAGAAGACCTGATTTGCATCGTCGAAATTGATGAGGGAGTACGACTGGGCGTCGGCCACAATATCCCAAAACTGGAATGTATCCCACTCTCTGCTGGGCGTCAAAAAATTATTGAGGAAATCCGTGAGATAGAGCAGAGCCTCAGGATCATCGCATGAAGATATAGCGGTAGAAGAGGCCTTGAACATTTCCTCTGAAATACCGTCATGGTGCATGAATGAGCAAATTCGCAGGAATGTGGCTGCTACGGGCCGCAGGAGGTTGACGCTCAATTCCCACGTCGTGTAGACCGTCCACCGGTAGTCGTCATGTGTCTATACAGGCTGAGTTTTCCAAAGTCGTTCCCGGTTCCTCTTATACAGCTCGAGGTATCCACTAAGGTTTTGAGTTTTAGTGATGTATGCGCCCGCCTGTACGATTGCAAGGGGAAGACGACCGAGTTCCTTCGAAATGAGTTCTTTTATTAAGTTGTGCCAATAAGAAATGCGGAGACGTACATTCACGATAGCGGTGACTTGTGCTTTCACAGACTCCGACACGATACCATTGTTCCGAGAGACCATACTGAGGAGGAGATCGACAGCCTCGTTCTCTTCAAGATCAGTCACACGGAAGCCTGCATTAGGTGCATAAAGATGCAGTTCTGGGTTCCTCGTTGTGATGAGAATATTTCCATGGGAACAGCGAGGAAAGAATTCCGATAGATTGAGGTTGACATCGTCCGCATTGTTGATGAACATAAGCCATTCCTGCTGTCGGCTCGCAAGCCAAAGCAGCGCATCGTCCGCGAATTTGCCGATCCTCTTCGCCATAGAAATGCTTTCCAGGTCCGCTTTGATAGAATCGATGGTGCTCGCGTCGACAAAGAAGATATCTGAGAACCTGGATGACCAATCGTTCAGGTCAACCTCAATTTGTCTGATAGACGTTTCCCAAAATGCATATGGCGCTCCAACGTACCGTTGTTTCTCGGCACATCTTTCCACAAACCGGTATCCAATCTGGGATTTGCCTACTCCCCCGAGCCCATACAGAATGCATACATGCCGAGTGCCCACTTCGTTGAAGAAATAAGTCTCCATATCGTTGAGTATATTTAGCCGACCGGTGAAGAGCTGGGCTGAAGGAGGGCAGCGTTTATAAGTGACTTCTGCGCAAATTGGAAAGTCAGAGAAAATTCAGTCACCGGATTTTGGTACGTACCTTCTGAAGCGTCGGCATTTGGAGGAACATTCCCCACTCCAGGACCATGATAAGTCGTATAATTGCCATGGACTTCAATGAATGTCGAATCTTGTAGAGTAAAGTTGTGGGCACGAGCGAAGAAACCGGTGTCTGCAGAAGGAGACACAGTGGTCGAAGGAATTGGGCCAGATACGGATTGGGGAAGATTGCTACTGCCCTCGATGACATCCATTGTGGTGTCACCGTATTCACACCCAGCTGCATCGTTTATTGAGAGTGAGGAGCGTATGGCCAGAGAGCTGTCCATTTCTGCGGCGTGTCTAGATGTTGCGCTTCCGTCCGTGTGTATTTGAGCATTAATGTCACTGGTAGGGTCGTTCATTGGAATGGTCTGGAGAGAATTGACTTTTGAGGCATTGGTGGGAGTCTCTTTAGCCATTTGTATCGAGGTCTGGTGTGCAATGTTGGCATGCCCGTGTGCTGTACAGCTTCCATGATGCAGTGGCACTGCTGTGGTCGGGCTGGGATGATCAGCTGCGGAGTGATCAGTCTTCCCAATTGTGGGTCACATTGAGAATGGTTGTGGGATCCTCACCTCCATGCACCCCTCAAGCTCAAGACCACTCTCGTTGTTGCGGGAATGCGGCAGTCTGGATGGTCATTTAAGGTAAAGAGTTTAGCTGAAAAATTGAATGATTTGTATGTGATGCAATGCATCTCAGGCAAACATCTATTTCATCCTTGTCAAGGACCATGCTGTAGTAGAACATGATTAGTTACGAGCGTGTAGCTACTACCATATGGACTCTATGATATATCAATGCTTACATTATCTTTTCCTGCCTCTAGTATATAAGGGGCCATGTCTCCTAGATACATTAATCTTTCCGAATACGAGGACTCATCCTGCTTCTTCCTTTACCCGTAATTCAGAATATTGACCATTCCAACGGATTGCAAGCGTTACCATAAACGATGCCCCAGCTCTCCGAATAATCTTGCCGAGCTTGCCTTCGGTACGATCGACATCTCACGTCAGTTTCCGATTCGGACTGACAAGTCAGGGAATTCTTTTTGGACATCCCCAGGATTTCGCAGCTTGCATCATTTTGGGATCCTCCCGCTGTGGACTGTTTAAGCTCAAGATATCGGTATGGGCGCCCGTCTAGAGTCGAGGTTTCCTCCACCAGCTTCCACCTTGGTCCTAGATAAGCCCCACCAAGCATCCGCTTTCGTGGAGTTTCCTTCTTCCCATTGGCGAGGCTGCCTCCCTTTGGTCGGTGCTAAATTGGGATTGGCCTTGAACCTTCCTGGGATTGCCGTTATCGCTCGTCGGCCGATGGATTGGGGTGGGGGCTCCAGTCAGTCATGGGAATCTCTATGTCAGGTATCGGAATAAGACGGGAAAGCAGGGGGGAAGGGGTCCACTAGCATATATTTCGGGGATTTTTGAACCCATGTACCTACACGCGGCGTGTGTAGTAGGTTAGAGTGGCCACGGGGTGAGGCGGAGGGCCGCATTTCGGCTGGTCACGGGGACTTGACCAGTGTCCACCCACCAATGCAGCTGTCTTGATATGACACACAACATCCCTATTCAAACCTTTGTGCGTCCCTTTCTCGGGTATTTACACCCGATATCAGTCTCCCCCCCTCTACAACACGTCCAAGCTATACCCCCCTCAACCCAACGACTCTTGCCTTGAATCCTCCGGAACTTGGCCCCGATAGTTGTATATCATCATCATCATCCATCCATCGTCCTCCCCAGCCGATCGCTTCTGGACTTTGTGACACCGAGTTGACACGGCTGTTTCCCCCCACTTATAATCGACTCGATCCTTGTCTACCCAGCACTCTGCTTTTTCCCTCTAGACTCCACCTAACTTAACTCACAGCTATGTCGTCTGCAGCACCGCGTGCCAATACCCCGAAGAAGCAGCCTTATCCATGGTGGCTAGGAGGTGTGTTGCGTTCGACTTTGTGTAAGGGGGGTCGGTAATGATATCGACCTGTTCAGGCGTGGCGGCCACCATTGCAGCATCGATCACTCAGTACGTTGTGTTCCACCCTGCACGAGCGGCCTGCTCGATTGACGACGGTCCTCAGCCCTCTAGATCTCACTAAAGTTCGATTACAAGCTTCTGGCGATAAACGGATGATAGAGAGTATAAAGAAGACGTATAGAACTGCAGGTGCGGTCGCATTGGCGTCAACTGCTCAGGTCTCTTCCTTAACCACGGCGTCATATCCATATAGGTACTCGTGGTCTTTTCGATGGAATCTCTGGAACGTGGCTGCGGCAAATGACATACTCGGTGTGTCGGTTTTGGGCATATGACGAAAGCAAGAAGCTGCTCGGGGCAGGGAAGGATGCACCGGCGTGGAAGCTCGCCTTGGCTGGCAGTATGGGTGTGTATTCTGCCCGTTCTCCTATTGTGTACCACCCCTTGATTGATTATCGTTCTCAAGCGGGAGGCGTTGCTGGACTCGTTGGGAATCCCGGAGGCACGTTTCCTCCTCTAATCGTTCAAACATCTCTTCCTCACGTACATGCAGAGATTGTTATGGTTCGGCTGCAAGGCGACCTTGCGAAACCGCCCGAAAAGCGGTTCAACTACAAGCACTGCTTCGATGCATTGTTCAGAGTAAGCGCCCCCTGCTTTCCCCACATTCTCCAAAAGGGGCAACGGCATGGCATATGACATGGTTGTGTGGTGATCGGTGCCTTCTTTTCGTGGTCGTGTGCCAATGACGACATGCGCTATATCTGATCTATCCAATGCCTTCGTTCGACGCGTGGTGGCCAGCGCTACGTGGCGACGTTGGCAGTTCTTCTCCAAGTACTGATTTCGACGTGTTTCTGATTCTAGATGGTCCGTGAGGAAGGCGTCTCAGCTCTTGCCCGGGGTGTCGGCCCTAATGTGCTCCGAGCCGTCCTGATGAACGCGAGTCAGTTGGCGTCGTATGTACACCGTTTCTCCGCCAATCTGCGCTGTCCTAATTGTTCCCGCTCAGCTACGACTTCTTCAAGTCAGAACTCCTGAAGACGAAATACTTTGACGATAATATCTATTGCCATTTCACCGCCAGTTTTGCCGCCGTGCGTTCCTTTTCCGTTTCGTTTTTTTTTCATCACTTAATATGGTATCTTACCATTGTGCAGGGTACAGTTGCCACGACAGTCTGCTCACCTGCCGATGTCCTGAAGGTCCGTCCCTCCCTTTTCTTCCCGGGCTCCCTGACCCACGTTGACACATTCTGTAGAGTCGCATAATGAACGCATCAGGCCCAGGGTCAAACGTACGTTATCCTTTCCCCATCGCCAAACTTGCAACCCCCCTGCGATAGGCTGATTGTTTTCGCTTCGCCCGCCTTGTGTGTGTGTGTGTATTAGTCGACGCTCGGTGTCATCAAGACCTCGCTTAGAAACGAAGGCGCAATGTTCATGTTCAAGGGCTGGGTGCCCGCCTGGACGCGTTTGCAGCCCACGACCATCTTGATCTTCTTGACGTTCGAGCAGCTCAAGAACCTCGTGGATTATTCGCGCTCGAAGGGCGTCACGCTGTTCTAAGCGTGCACGCGATGTCGAAGTCGAAGGTGCACCACCCGCGCGGCGACAGTGGAGTTGGGGAGTTTGAGCGGCGGATGGAGGGTGTCTCGCTTCGCCTTGCCGGGCTCCCCCTGCTTGTTAGTTTTTTTTTGCCAAGTGATTCACGGTTTTGCCCCCATACAAGTGGTTGTATAATCTTAGCTTTTTTTTCTTTTTTTTGTTGATTGTTGATTGTATCATATATACATGAGCGTTTTGGCTGGTTGGTGGTGGGCGATGTGCTGGCGCGAGGGCTTTTTTGCTGTTGTTGTGGGCCGAGTATGTGGTGGAGAGTGTTTGATTCACGATTTGTTTCTGTACATAGGAGTGTTGATGCATACATACGCTTCTTACCATCTGCCCGTCTTGTTCGATCATCCACCAGACCACACTCTCAGGCTGGTAAACAAGCCAAGATCAGATGTATACGTTCCATCATCGACCATGATTCACTTTCCCAGAACAGGCCCGCAACATCGATATCGATATCTGTCAGTCTTGCTCAGAAAGAGTCAGCGAGATACTTCCGCTCTCCTTCCACCATACGTACCATAACTCTAACGCTGATATCGGGGCATCACTGGGCGTATACTATTCTTATCCTGTTTCCTAAAAATACAATACCTCTTTTTTTTCCATTTATACTTAGCTTCCGTGGTGACTCGCCGTGTTGTTCCGAAATTCCAGACCGCATGGGAGCTGAGAAGTAGTATGTGGATTGACGGCGCGTTTCGCTTTGTTGGCTGGACTTGACTCGCGACCCCGGGTCACATGTGAGTGCGGTGGGCTTCACGTGGGCTTATGTGACGCGTTGATGAGCGACCACATTAGGAAGGGCGGCGCAGTATATGTTTTTTTCTTGAATCTTCAACTTCGAGTCATTCAATGGGCCCTACAGAACAACTACCAAATCTCGCCCACCCCCCTCCGCCGCGTTCGTATCTTGACGGGACGCGTTGATGACGGACCGCGTCCGAACTCAAGAATTGATACCGTACCTCCGAGCTTGGAGTCATTCGGTGTGGCTTCAAAAAAAAAAAAACTATCAGACTCCTGTCCATCATGATCACCCTTGGGTTCTTTTTATTCTCTCTTTGAATGACTCCATGATACATGTGTTACCTCCTTCAGCTCCCCCCAGTGTGCTATTCACAGCTTTTGGCAGAGACCCATTAGTACGTCGCGAGTTCATTCCATGGATCCTAAACACAATATGACGGGTGGAGAAATCTAGAATAACATCGTTGATGCTGATTGACGTGACGCGCACCTTCCAGAATTCGATTCAGCTGGTTAAACAGCGCCCTCTTTGACTCAACGTTTGATGTATCTCACAGCTGCGCTCACAACATACCACCGCCCAGCGCGGAGCCGCTCAGCAACCTTCTTCCCAGGTCACTGATCCAGCTTCCTGGCCTAGTGTACGACCTGCTTAACGGCCTGCACTCACCGTGCATGTCCCTGAAATCACCTCTCAACTCTCACGAGCAGACGAGTCAATTGTAGGTATACTATCCTCGCCACGTGCGTTTCGACATCCTTCGCAGATAGCTGCTGTGGACGGGTAGAACTATCCATTCTGGGGAAGACGTCCTGGAGGGTATAAAGGTGACTTCGTCAACGCTAGGATTTTCTCATTGTCCAAAGCAATTTGAACAATTACCCCCTCTCACTTTCTCCTCACCGATTCAGAAAATGTTCGCTCGCGTCTACCTCGTTGCTCTCGCCGCCGCCGCCGGTATTCGTTTGGGTAAAGGGGAAATCTTACCTGCTCGCTGTGGCGTTACGCGCTCACTCGTTGATGTTACTAGCTAGTACCAGCCCCTTGATGGCCCGTGACCCCGTCTGCAGCCGCACCTACGAGGTGGTTCCCAACGACACTTGCGACGCGATCTCTGTTGCACAGAACGTTTCGACGTCAGTATTCGCCGTTATAGCGATCAGTGAATATATATATACACAGCTCACCATTGACTCTTGTGCCCGTAGGTATCAGCTTGCGGTGAATAACCCCGCTGTGAACACTGCCTGTGATAATCTCTGGGTCGGCCAGGTAAAAAATGCTGGCAACTCAAACTGGAATTCGGTGGGATGTATTAACTCGAAACGACTTTTGTCTGCAGGTCCTTTGTCTTGGGATTGAGGGACAGGACTGCTCCACTGTTCACCTCGTCGCCGAGGGAGATAGTTGTGCCGCCATTCTCGAAGATGCAGGGACAACGCTCGATATTCTCAGAGCGAACAACCCCAACGTTGATCCTGATTGCACGAACATTTATCCTGGAGAGGTGCAGTTCGGATTTGACGTTTGACTCTGCGGTCGCTGATGCAAGCTAATACAGGTCTTGTGCACCGCTAACACGACTGTTTATGTTAGCTAAACGCGGCCAGGATCGCTTTGGCTAGTTAATACCAAGGGATTTTACTTCGGGGGCATCGTGTAAATCAGAATTAGGGATTTTTTGTTTCGGACTCGGAGGGGTTTGAGTTGTGAAGTTAGGTCTTTCTATTTAGAAAGGTTATACATACTCGAGTACAACAAGAAGTATTTGTTTTTTCATCAGTTTAGACCGCCGTCTGACGGAATGACAAATCAGACAAGGCAAGAAAGTTGTTTTGAATGTTATGCTTACAGGATTTTATCCAGTGGGGTGTTCTCCATTCTCCAGTATGGCTGAACTATCAGATGACGGGAAAATTTCCCTGCTTTCCAAGTTACGAGCCTGCTGCTTCCGAGCCATCCTTAGTGTTTTGATATGGCCGCCGACCTGCTCCCACAGCTCGCCATAGCTGCCCGGTTGAATGCATTTCACTTTTGGGAAGATCCTGTGTAGATGCTCGGCGACGGACAGCGGGCTTTCGATAGGCGAGTTCTGCGTGTTGAGGACTTTCAGCTCACTAGATGAGATCGGGATATCCTCGGCGGCGGTGGGTGGGAGTCGACGGGCGTCGAATGGAATAGATAATATGCAAAGTTTGGTGCAACGACTTGCGAAGGCCTGCAAAGCAAGTAGGGTGGCATTGGGAGTACCTACGGACCCCGTGAAGCTTAGTTCCTGTAATGCGGGCCACGCCGCCGCGATTCTCTTATACTCGTCATCAGAGAATAACAACCATGAAAAGCTGAGAGAAATCGTATTCAACGTAGAAAGTTGAAGGAGCGGTTCAAACAGGTAGAATGCTGGCTCAGCAGTGACAGCATACTGGTTTCCTTGATAACCTAATGATAGGTGCCTCAAAAAATGGAATTTTGAAGATATATCTTGGAGACCCTGGATCCACATGTTAGGTTCTGGCAGGGATAGCGTAGGTGGTATGATCAGTTCATCGGCCGAGTAAATTGTAAGTGCTTCAAGGGGATGCTGCTTGAAGACGCTGAGCAGCGCGGATATTTCGTGGGGAGAAATGAAGATGAGGAGATCGTTCATGGAAGGGAAGGCCGAGGTGGACGAAACGGCTTTCCGAGACTTTGACGTGACCGTCGATACGTCGAAGTCGATTCTCACGGAGTTGAGGTACTCCAGGGTAGACAAGGAATGGAAAAAGGAGACGTTGCGAATTCCTCGGCATACTAGCGAGAGGTCGCGAAGATTGGACATTCGAGAGAATGATGTCAGGCTTGCGGCAGATAGCGTTGTCTGGACATGTAATACTTTGAGTTTCGGGGCAGCTTCGGGCAATGCCTCCAAGCAGGTCCAAACGGTTGGGAACAATTCTGTTGTGTCGTCCGGATGCATGGAAAGTTCGAGCAAACTCGGGGACAACAGGCAAAGAAGACCTGAGCATCGCGGCATGGCATGGATTGATTGAACATTTGGCAGAAGCGGTGAAAGTTTTGCAAGTTGGGAAAGTCGTAAATAGACGGAGGGATGGATTACGTCGTCGATGAAGCCCAAATGCCGGACGCGTTTTGCGTATGCATTAAATAATTCCCATTGTCTTTCGGTCACTGGGCCGTCGATGACCTGGTGAAAGCCGGCATTAGGGCTGTCGCTGGCGTCAAAATTGAGGACCTTACGTAGGCTGTACCGGCCCTAGTGAATGCAGGAAGAATGCGTAGGAGGTGCGCAAGATCGTCTAGCCTCCACCAAAGAGCGTCCAAAGCTGGGGAGCAAAATGTTTTGCAGGATAGCGCTGCATTCAAGAGAGCTGCTGCGTTTTCTGAGGGAGTGGGTTCAAGGTACCAGGCTGGATCAGGAAAGAAGAGAAGATGTGAGAAAATTTCCTCGAGGATGTCGGTGTTGCGGAGCGCAGCATGAGTTTCCATTATAGTGCTGTTCAAGATATATTGCTGAATGGCAAGCGCTGTTTGCTGAGAGGCTGCTAGTCGAAACGAAGATGGTTCAAATCGAAGCGCGTTATAATTTTGGAACACGTGCACTTGGCAGTCGTTCAAAATACTCGTCAACACTAATCTGTCCCGACCTCCAAGAATTGTATCTCATGGGTATTAAAGGCTCGCCTGTTCTTCAACGTTACTGCAGTAATCATGGGGATAACCATCAAGATGATACCTTTCTCTGCTCTGGAAGAATCTCCTGATCGATTCAACACTACCTACCACGAGTACGCCGAACTTCCCCCTGCCTTGCAGTTACTGGAGTCCGAGCGTACTGCTTCGGATATGGATGGTATCCTCGCCGAGAAGGCATACTCGGTCTTCGTTCCTTTCATCCATAGCCTGCGGTCCACCGCCCCAGATTACCACCACTTCCTACTGTCGGCCGAAGATTGTGCGGTTCTTGAGCGAACCGCAAAGGTCGCCTTGAGCTTGAACGACGGCCAAATCTCCCAAGTGGATGATGTAGACCTAGAGATGATAGCCCGCCGAATCTCTAGGACTGTGCAGTGCTTTGATGGCACGAGGCAGTGGTTCGCCAGAATGGAGGCAGGATCGCCCAAGAATGGTCGTGGTGGTGTCGGGCCGTTTACCGACGCTCGACAAGTGCTGAACAGCATATGTACAAGCAAACGTACTTGGGACTATCTCAAACGCGTCTGCAAAATTCCTGGCGCGACGGAGACGCTACATTTCTTGCCATGGCGAGAGGATATTGATCCCGCCAATGAGTTTAGGATGTTTGTGCCACCATCCGGGAGAGTTCGCGCGATCAGCGAATACCATGTTTCGGGAAAGTGGGCTGCGGTTGAAGTGGAGGGGGTGGAACACGTCGTGCGTAAGATGCTGGAATGTCACGAGGCCTTTAGGGAGAAGGCGCAGAATGTGCTACCCACGGCGGGGTATACTATCGACCTGCATTGCACGCAGGATGATACCTGTGGATGGACGGTGGAGGCGATCGAGGTCAACATGTTCGGCGCGCAGAATGGAGCGGGCAGCTGTTTGTTCAACTGGGTGGAAGATTGGCAGACGCTGTATGGACTTAGTGATGAGCTGCAAGTGCGCCTGCTTCACAAGGAATGATGATTTGAGGATGAGCCCTACTGCTTATAATCCTTAGGGGCATTGGAGAGAGAGATGGGTTGATCACTCTGGCTCGAACATACAGGGTCCAGGATGGGAGGAAGCAGTGTCCACGAATTGGATGTCACCTGGCGACTTACACTTATTCCTCTTCAATTCTGATGACTACTGGGATATCACAATTCATCAGCCATGGTTCATAGACCTCTAGGTTCTTTTTCTCGTTAACCATCTCTTGCTGTAGGAAAAGGGATCGCACAGAAGAGGTCGATGATGTTCCAAGCAGACGCGAAGGTGTTCCGGAAACGAGCTGTCCGACATCCTTCACTCATCACAGGTGCCCAGAATTCTCCTGAAGTTCAGCCTCTCGGGCGGACCCGAGCTCTGGGAAGACCTCGTCCCACATGGTTGTTGTGAGAAGAATGTTCTGAAGAGCATCCTTGCCTTGAACATTGAGATGTTTCGTAATGGAGTTCTGCATATTCTGACGTCTGTGATGCGATGGAAGAAAAGGATACCACTTAAGGTGATGTGCTCCGAGTAACTTTAAAGATTGAAGATATCTTGAGTCAATTCCCTGCCATTCAAAAAGGATAATACCCACGTTCTCTTCATCCAATGCGCGATGTGTTCTAAGACCTCATAATCAGTTTTTGCCGTGTCGTCAATCCAGGAGTGTCAACGAAAATGATGTCACGATCGCTGCCGTTAGGGTGCGGGCAATGGACAGCTTGTACGTCCTGTGTGCACAACACTAAATCGTCGCCGATGACGACGGATGATCGCTGTGTAGCTATATTGATGAACTGTGCTGCGCCCGTAAGAATGATTAATACGGACAACAGAACATTCTGACACTCACATGGCTTTTGCCAGTTCCAGTAGGTCCGACCAGGCTGTGGTGCATTCACTTAGTACGTGGCAATAAAGGATCTCGTCGAACTCACGCGATGATGATGTCCTGTATAGTGCTGTTCCGGCCCGGCTTGGCCTGAAAGCCCTGGCTTTGGCTTGGCCTGAGGTGGCTTTGGCTTTCTCAACCTCCAGGCCGAGCCAAAGCCGTCAACCAGGGCCTGGCTTTGGCTTGGCCCGGCTTAGGCCGCGGCTTGTATAACTATAAGTAAAAATTTTCAAAATTTCATCCAGCACTTGGTTCGCATTCAACCTGAGCATTAATAAGGTCAATTTGGCATACAGGAAGCTAATCAGAGTCATATACAGACTCCTCGTCCTCATCTTCAATGAGCAGCCCCTCCCAAGAAAAATTCTCGATGTCCGACTCCTCGCCGGACTCACCACCAGCTCCCGCATCCCCCAGCTCCTGGTCATCAGCTTCCCCTGCTTCCGATACCAAGGATGGCGCAGGTTCTCAGAACAGCAGATCACGTCGAGTTGCGCATTTCGAACATTGCAGGGCCTCTACGATGTCGCCCTTGAGGCAATTGCAGTGTTTTGAGATCGTGATCCCACCCTGTGAGAATGCACGCTCACTTGATACAGATGATGACATGATCGCGAGATAGTCGCGTGCCAGCAAGCCCCAGGCAGAATGATAGCACTGTGAATTACACTACAGAGTTACATTAGTTCCTCGTCAGAATACCAAAAATGAGACCACTTACACCCCACCACTGAACAGCAGTCCAGCCATCCCGCGCTTGCTCGAAGACATCCATGTAAGCACAGAAAATCACGGAGTCATGGCCGTTGAGGGTCATCCAGTACATCAAGCCCCATATCCATTGTTGGTTCGTCATCGTCCATGAGTTCTTGAAGGAGGGCATGCAGCCCTTTGCCTTTTCTTGATTGGGCAGAGGATGCTGTTGTTGAACAACGTTGAACCGCTACTCAACAATAACCATCGTTCTTTGTCCACTAAGAAGCCGCGGCCTCACGGCTTGGCTTTGGCTTTTCAGAACTGCAGGCCAGGCCAAAGCCGCCATGAAGCCGGCATTTTGGCTTGGCTCGGCCCGGCCTATTTGGGCCTGGCTTGGCCCGGCTGCCGGCCTGAGGCCGGGCCAAGCACAGCACTAGTCCTGTAAGATCGGGGAGTTCACAATCTCGAGCTTAGGTAGCGAAGTCGCTGTCGTAGTCACCGGATCACGATTGGGCAATATTGTGCTTAGATGCTTGAGGTGAGATGATTGTCCCTTGGTGGAAAGTAGTCCGACGGTGGATTCTGGTCTTTGTTGAGGTCATCGCTATCCAAAGGGTGACTTGAGATCAACTTCGTGAATGCTGCCCGAAGCGCGTGCTCGATGATACTCGGCCGCATGGTGGACGTGATATCATCAGAAACCTGGAGAGTATCGTGTTTCGGATTCGAAAACATCGAAAACTGTATGTTTCAATTTTTTGGGGAAAACCGTGTGGAAGGGCATCTTACCAGTTCAAGTTGAGTTTGAGGAGTCTCCACCTCGAGATCCGCTGGAACATTTGCCATAGCTGACTGCGTTCTGTTCAATCGGTGCGGCGAGATAGGGCGAGTGGCGCAGGAGATGTTACGAGCAAGAAATCGGAGCCGTTATCGGAATATAAATCTGCATATTTTTCCATTAGTAGAGATGCCTCGGGGCTGGCGGCAGAGCACCAGTCGTCATCACGAATGACTACACATTCGGAATCGCTGGTCTGTAGATTGGTGGCACGTGTGAATTGATATACCGAGTATGCATTGTTGGTTAAGACGAATCTCCATCGTAATTCCAAGAAATGGGATGGCAGGATGGAAATTCTGAGATCAGGTGTAAATCTTTAATGGAAGCGAAGATTACTCGCAGGCCCTTCAGGTCGTATAACCATTGCCTAAGAATCGGTGAGCGAAAGAACGCTGGGTGGTGCCGTGGTCCGCGTCGGTAGTGAAGTGCCGCCCTGAGCGTCAAGCTGGGCTATCTTCGTATGACCATTAACCGATCGTTCACGGAATTTGGGGTCGGGCATCTTCACGAATAGGGAAACTATCGATTGATAGTACGCTTTGAAAAATGCCGTACAGTTTGTTGGTAAGCGGAGCATTTTCGGGTAGTGCTCTTTAGCGGTTTCTTCTGGGCTCGACTGGTCTTCTCGACGCCGCTGGAGGCAGAAACGCCAACCCCTGAAGGTAAGAAGGGATTACCAACTGAGAAGGCCAAACCGAACTCCTTGCAGCTGTTTGAATCAAGGGACGGAACTCCATGCTGCAGTTTTCGAGGTCCCAGTAATCAGTATGAGATCGCCAGATCCAAGGTGGATATCCTGTGATCTCGCCAAATTAACAACGGAGGCGCAGTGTCGATGGAGATAGTTTTCGAGGCGACTGCTCTGAATAGCCTCCTCACGTATCATCTCAGACTCCAACATTAGAATCGCACCACGTTTGGAAGCGCATCTGAAACGAAATGATCTTCTGCAGGTAGCATGCCACCGTGGGTAAAAAAAATGTGAACATGAGGCGAAGGCGCGCATTGGGGCACACACCCTTGCCTTCCTATATCGACCTCTATAGTGGATACAGTCCGACTATGGAGGGGTCTAGGTTCTAACGCTGCTTCAAATTTGCGGATAACACCCATATTAAGGCGCTCAAAGTCGTTGGGGACTCCAAAGAGCTGGTCAGGATCATTGCAAGACTTAGCTACATTGAGGAGGCGGTAAAAGGCGCCTTCCTTCATGAATCCCAGGTCTCCTATCTCGATAGGCCCATCTTGTGGGTGTGGCTTAGGATAGTAAAGAGGCTCTCCTCTTCGTAGCTCGCTGAGTTGTTCGGCATAGACGTCGTGAGCGGCAGGCATATAGGGCAGCAGCCAGTTTAACGTGGGTCCACAAAGCGAGATCCCAGTATTTATACCGAGACACAATCACCGTTGGGAAATGAAGACTGCACGTCGCGTGGTTTCCCTCGCTCTAATCCATGCGTGCAGTCGTTAGACGCCTCTTAATATTGATTAGCATGGTGTGGAAGACACAGATTTGGAAGACACAGGTTTGGAAGAAACAGGTGTGTCACAGGCTGCGAAGGATGGTGGCATGGCCTTACACCTCATGTTTCGAGCCTCATGTTTGCAGGCAGGGCCCAGGATGGCACGAATATCACACTTGATTTCCACGAATCGGGAGATGAAACCGCGAATCACGGACACAGCCATGCACTGAGGAGAGCAGCGTTCTGGATAGTTGAGAGGAAAGCAAGCAGTGCAAATTGGTGTACAGAGCCAGGTCACAGTTTCAATGCAGTTTTTGTTTGTTGAGAATGATCATCGAGGACGTGTTTGGTCATCTAAGATAAGATAAATGTCTCCGATATGAGCGGTCTTCAAAAGGAACGTGGTAGTCTTGGTGTAGGTAAGTCTACTCTTTGGGTGTGGGGCGCAATGTGAGTCTATGTGTACATAGGCTGCCCTACCCAAGCTCGTGAGCCCCAGGTATTTATAATGATAGATCTCCTGCAACGATGATACCAGGACAGCTAATACGAGTCATATGCGTTTTCAGGTAGATATATAAGTACAGTCCAAAATTCTAGACGAACGCGACATCATGTCACCAGGATCAGCCGCTTTGTTCATCCTAATATCGGGACACAAGGCGACTAAGGCAACGGAGGGCGACTGTCCGGCAATCGAAGAACTGTTCCGAAATGACTGTTGTCACAACAACTACGAACTGTCTATTGACAGTGAATGTTGGACGTGAGGCCACCCGGTCATCCTTGCTCGCCTTGGTGAAAACGACCACAAGGATCGAAGAATCGGTACAGCAGATTGACGTCGAAAGCCCGGACTGAGGCTCTCGACCCACATGCCCCGTTGGCTTGGCTTGTCTTGGCATCTTCCTCG
The DNA here is from genome assembly GCA_025854295.1 of Lyophyllum decastes. NCBI lineage: Eukaryota > Fungi > Basidiomycota > Agaricomycetes > Agaricales > Lyophyllaceae > Lyophyllum > Lyophyllum decastes. Next base: position 1,612,893 of record CP107712.1, on the reverse strand, counting down.
ACGACGACCATGAGCCGGACGGTCGTCGGCAAGTGGACGAACGTCTGATCATGGTCACGACTCGGTATCACAAGACGGTATAAAGCCGCTCGCATCCCTTCAAGAGCTCTTTCCGCCTCCGTTTTTTTCCCTCCTGTAGGGCTGATTCTGGTTCCTCTCACTTTTACGCTTCCTTGTTCTTCCCCTTTCTGTCTCCAGCTAGCTGGTTTTTCCGAGGTTGCAAGCACGTTTCAAGTTCAAACTTCAAGCTTCACAGTTCACTTTCCAGCCCTTTGTCCATCCTTTGTAACCTTTGCCAATTCAAACCCTCAGCCTAGACGGCCATGTTCTCCCGCTTCATCCGCCTTTCCCTCCTTCTCTCTCTCCTCTCCGGTCTCTGCCTCCTCCAGACCTCCGCCGCGCCCATCTCCCTAGAGGTACGCCAGCGCACCCGCAAGACCGCGAAAACCGGCGGTGCTGCTACCGCGGGAGCCAAGACCAAGACGGCTACCGCCACGGACGGAAGCACTATCATCGACAAGCAGGTTGTCATCAAGTGCGTGGAAAGCTGCTTTGGACTAGTGGGGGGAAAATGACGCGTAGGTACATAGTGGCCTGAATATGCGCTTTAAGGTGTCCGCGCCCGCTTCAGAGTTGGTTGGTGCTAATGCCAATGGCGCGGCCGCTGGAACGGGGACTTTGGGGATCAACGTACGTCACTGCGGAAGAACGCGTCATCCTTTTTTTGAAAAGGGGAGTCATGAATAACGTTCTTTTGTAATTCGTAGGTCTTGTTCCATGGAGATGGCGGGCAATCGTTCTTCGACTTCCCGGTTCGTATAGTCACTTTCTTCTGTCTGCTTGGGTCTTGCGTACAGACTTACGGGTGTAACATAGAACCAAGGTGTCAACGACGGCCTGATGGGGGTTGCACTGCTCGCGCCTGACCCACAGTTGCGCTGGGGAGGTTCCGACCCCAACGACGCGACCGGTCTAATCCGGTAAACGGACCCCTCTTGTTTTGACGCTTTGGGGCGCTGACACAAGCTTTCCGTTACTTACCACAGTCCGGACGGCGCGGCGCACAGCGCGGCTGTTAACCAGCTTCTCACTACTGTAAACTGATACCCATCGTCCGAGACCATACGCGTGCTGACATAGCCACTTTCGCGCCTGGGGTACAGGAACTCTCGAAGGTTGTCAACTTTGATGCGACGAAGATATTCATGGAGGGCGTTAGTGGTGGTTCGCTTTTGTTGAGCGGTAAGTACTTGGAGTCATGTTGTGGAATATGCGGGCTAAAGATGCTGGTTGGATCGGGGTCGGATAGGCTTCATGTTACCGACTTTTGGCGCGTCGCTTGGCGTTCCCGGGGCTGTCTTGGGCTGTGGTGGTCTCGCTCCGTACGTTTCCAGCTTTTCGTCCCTCCACTTTATCGCAGAAGTTGATGAGCAACACACTTCTCATTGACAGAGAAGTCGCCGTCCAAGGCGATCTATCCAACCTCAGGCTGCATTGGCAGAGCACTGTTGATGAACTGCCAGATCTCCAAACATCCATGTGCGTCTTGCTCCCTTCGTGTTCCATCCTCGAAAATAGCGTTTCTACGTGCGTGATCTGACCCGCGTTCCGGCATGTACAGACCCCAGGCTATCGCAGCGTACGAGCAATTGGCTTCGGACGCTGGACTGTCCGATGCGCAGATCAGCCAGCTGCAGACGGCTGATGCGTCCCCAAATGGAGGGCATTGGTGTGTCACATTTTACTACCTAGGCTCGGCCCGTGCTGATTCATTCTTGTTGCGCCCGTGTGCAGCGAATTCGACGAAAAAGACTTTGTATCTGGTGTGCAGCTGCTGACAGACAATTATAACGCCATCATCGGAGGGAACGGGGCGCTCAACGGGGTCACCGTCACAAATGTAAGCACTGTATTTTTAAATCCCATCTTGCCAACCATTTTGTTGGAGTGAAGCAGCATTGCTGATGAATATTGGGATGGACAGGGCGTTGTTGGGAACGAACAACTGTTCGCTGGGGGTAATGCGGCTGGGGGTCAGACTGGTGCCACCAGGACCGGGGCGACTGCTACGAGGAAAAAGGCGACAGCGGCGCTCCTTCGGGGAGGTCGGAATTGATCCTGCTGCACTCGATCGCTTGGGTTTTGTGGTGGGTCTTGGGGTCCTGGCTTGTAGGCTATGCGTCGTTCCTCCTGGCGCGCAGCAGCTGCATGGTTGTAAGCCGGTTGTGGAAATGGTAAACAGGGACTATTCTATTTGGGCTTTGGGCGGTGTATGGTATTGATGTGCAAGTTGAATCTCTGATCGTTACATTCTACACGAGGGCGTTTTGCTGCGGTAGTTGGGTTTACAGTCGAAGATATCCTGGACCGTGGTAGGTGTTTACATGCAGCATTGAGTCGTTTCAGAAAGGCCCATTGTTTTCCCTCTGGTATTATTTTCCTTGTTGACAATTTCCTGTCGCGTTCAAATCTGATATCGACGGGGGAACGTGGCCGAACGTGGCGTCCTGCCATGTCCGCTCCACTTTGCCAAGTATACTTGGTTTGATCATTGACAGGATATAATATGATTTGTTACGGACTGGACATGAATGACCTTGTCACTCTGAAGAGGGTGAAATATTCCAGAGCCAACATCCCCTGTCGGAAAGTTCGCAGGCTGAATCCTCTCGGCGTCTCCTTTACTTGGTTTCGCCAAGCCACTCAGGTCCGCTTGCACACTCAGCGATCCTGACACACCCCAGTTTGTCGTGCTTTAGTGACTTGCCTTTATGCAGACGCGTTCCTGACTTGGGCTCCAAAATTTAATAGAAGAGGAACTGCTGGGTGGTCAACTTGAACGTGTAGATTGCGAGGCATGTAGGAAACCGCCGCTGTGCCTTTATTTGAGTGTTCTCGGCAAAACGGGATCAATGCCCAGCGATCAGAGGGTGGACGTGGAGTGGCCGGGGTCCTTTGTCTTGAACCTGTGCCAGTAATGCTGGTTGTAGTAAACTGTATCAGTCACCAGCTAGACTATCCTCTACTCTCCTTTTCTTTGTTAACGACCCTCCTGCCCATCTGCCGTGCTGGTTCTCGGTATTGAAAGACTCAACTGGCAGTCCTGACGGATTTCAACTCGACAGCGAATCATCAGCACCCGTAACCTACGGCCCATGTCTTTTCTAAAGCGAAACCAGCCCCCACCGGAAGAGCTCACTGACGAGGAGAATGACGACACGATCGACCCTGAACTGAGGCTACGCACGGTTCGAACGGCCGCCTCTGCGATTGCAGAGTCAATAAAGTCGGAACAGCGCGCCGAAAGGAGGAAGAGCTTGCGGAAAGGCTCGCGGTTCTTTCGCAGGCATGCAGGTGCGAAACGGCCAGAGTCAGTCAGGACGACGACAACGGAGGCGGGGCCAACGAAGGAGGTGCCGGGCGTGCGGCGGAACGTCTATGTCAACTATCCGTTGTCGGCAATGGAGGTTGATCAGAGCGGGGAACCGTTGGCGCGGTATGTGAGGAATAAAGTACGGACAACAAGTGGGTTGGATTATTTTTCTCGTGTCTGGTATCGCGCCTCATTATTTTAGAATATACCATCATCACGTTCATTCCAAAGAACTTGTACGAACAATTCCGACGGTTCGTAGTCCGCATTATCCTACATGAAATGAAACACTTATCGTTATTCGCAGAATCGCCAACCTCTTCTTTCTTTCTCTTGTTGTCCTACAGCGTAAGTGTGCCATGCCCCACCGGGTGCTTCCCTTCCTAATTCATTTTCAGTGTTTCCTGTTTTCGGCGCTGCTTCGGGGGCAATATCTGTCCTCCCCTTGGCATTCATTCTGACCGTAACGGCTATCAAAGACGGCGTGGAAGACTACCGACGTGGCACCCTCGACGAGGAAGTCAACACCTCATCCGTCACCAAGTTCGCTGGGGGATGGCGAAACTTGAACCAACCTACGGACCCGAGGTCATGGTTCGAGAAGCTGTTCGGTCTCAACGCACCTGGCAAGGTCACAAAAGGAGTGCGGAAGCTTAGAGATCGGGAGGCCGGGGTAGCAGGACAAGGGATCCAGGTGATGCTGAACAAAGTGGGCGAATCGCAGGCGAGCTTCCAGACGGCACCGGAAGGCAGCAGGAGCAGCATCGACCTCCCACGACGCGGTGCCGGTGGAAGGAGGCTCGAGGATATCCAGAGCATCGACTCACATAGCTACCCGCCGCAGTCCCTAGCAGAGGCGTCCGAAACTTCGCTGTCGGAATCCTCGACGACGCTGGTTAAGAACCCGACGGACCAGTTTGGGTCGCTATCGCAATACCAGCAGTCCATACACTCACAGTCGACGATTGGTGTTATTGACTGGCGGAAGCGCATAGGCGGGTCTGCGCGATGGGAGAGGACGCTGTGGAAGAAGCTCGAGGTGGGCGATATCGTGTTGCTTCGGGACAACGAACAGGTACCGGCGGACATTGTCGTGCTCTCCACATCAGATGCGGATAGTTTGTGCTATCTGGAAACGAAAAACCTGGACGGGGAGACGAATCTGAAGCCGAGGAGGGCGGTCAAGGCAACTTCGGCCATTTCATCGGAGGAAGACATCGAGCGATCATCGTTCTACCTCGATTCGGAACCACCACACCAGAACCTGTATCTGTACCACGGCGTGCTACGGTACAAGGACACGGCGACCGGGGAGACGAAGCAGGAGCCAGTGACGATCAACGAGCTGCTCCTGCGTGGCTGTGCGATTAGGAATACTAACTGGATCATTGGACTGGTGGTGTTTACCGGCGCGGACACCAAAATCATGCTGAACGGTGGCGACACGCCGTCGAAGCGTAGCAAAATCGAGAAGGAGACCAACTTCAACGTCTTGGTCAATTTTGGTGTGCTGACGTTGATGTGTCTGATTGCGGCCATATTCAGTGGGCTTGAAGACTCGCACACAGGCACGAGCGCGACGATCTTCGAGGCTGGGTCTGACCCTACGTCGTCGTACATTGTCAATGCCATCATCACCTTCGCGTGCGTCCTCCCAAACACGTTCTTATGGCATAACTGATATATCAAAACACAGGTCCTGCCTCATCGCCTTCCAAAACATTGTTCCCATATCCCTCTACATCTCCATCGAAATTGTCAAGACCATCCAAGCTTACTTCATCTCGCAGGACGTCGAGATGTACTACCGGGCCTATGACACGCCCTGCGTCCCTAAGACATGGAACATCTCTGATGACCTCGGCCAGATCGAATACGTCTTCTCTGACAAGACTGGCACGCTCACGCAGAACATCATGGAGTTCCAGAAGTGCTCCGTCAACGGCGTGGCGTACGGCGAGGGCGTCACGGAGGCGCAGCGCGGTGCCGCGACCCGCGAGGGCAAGCCTGATACCCTCGACCCCCAGGAGCTAAACGAGAAGCTCGCGGCGCTCAAGCACCAAATGCTCAACACCATGGAGCGCGCATTCAAGAATCGCTACCTCCAGCCGGAGAAGCTCACGCTTGTTTCTCCAAAGCTTGCCGAGGACCTCACAGACCGTTCAGGGCAGCAACGGGTACACCTCATCGCGTTCTTCCGTGCGCTTGCGTTGTGCCACAGTGTCCTGGCGGACAGACCCGACCCGCAGGGCCAACCACATCTGCTAGACTACAAGGCGGAGTCGCCGGATGAGGCTGCGCTGGTGGGTGCGGCGCGGGATGCGGGGTTCCCGTTTCTGGGGAAGATGAAGGAATCAGTGGACATTGAGGTGATGGGGCAGCGTGAGCGGTGGACGTTGCTGAAGGTGTTGGAGTTCAACAGTACCAGGAAGAGGATGAGCGTGGTGGTGCGTGGGCCGGATGGGAGGCTGGTGTTGTACTGCAAAGGCGCGGATAGCGTGATCTACGCGAGGTTGAGGGCGGACCATGATACCGTGCTAAAGGAACAGACGAGCAAGGATATGGAGATGTTTGCGAACAATGGGTTACGGACGCTATGTATTGCGTATCGGTATCTGGAGGAGGACGAGTATTTGTCGTGGGTGAGGAAGTACGATGACGCGACGAATGCGATTGAGGGGCGGGATGAGGAGATTGACAAGGCGAATGAGCTGATTGAGCATTCGTTGCTGATCTTGGGGGCGACGGCGTTGGAGGATAAGCTGCAGGAGGGAGTGCCGGAGGCTATTGAGATGCTCCATAAGGCGGGCATCAAGCTGTGGATCCTGACGGGTGAGTTGTGTTTTTGTTTCTGGATCTGGAGATATGGAGACTCAGCTCGTTTCAGGTGACAAGCTGCAGACAGCCATCGAAATTGGATTCAGCTGTAACCTCCTCAAGAGCAACATGGACCTGATGATTCTCTCGGCTGATTCCATGGAGCAGACTCGGGCTCAGATTGAGGGCGGGCTGAACAAGATCGCTTCGGTGCTCGGCCCGCCTTCCTGGGATCAGCGAAAACGTGGTTTTGTCCCTGGAGCTCAAGCTTCCTTTGCTGTGGTCATCGATGGTGACACTCTCCGACATGCGCTATCCCCCGAACTCAAGCAACTTTTCCTCAACCTTGGTACCCAGTGCGAAACGGTCGTGTGTTGTCGTGTGTCACCTGCACAGAAAGCCTTGACTGTTAAGCTCGTATGTCATAATTCGCCTCTATTCCACTAATCTTGACTAATGATCCCTCCTTGTGTAGGTCAAAGAAGGACGAAATGCCATGACGCTGTCGATCGGCGACGGCGCCAACGATGTGGCAATGATCCAGGAGGCGAATATCGGCTGCGGGTTGTTTGGACTGGAGGGCTCTCAAGCTGCCATGTCGGCGGATTACGCCTTTGGCCAGTTCCGATTCCTGACCAAGCTTCTCCTTGTACACGGACGCTGGTCGTACCAGCGCATCGCGGATATGCATAGTAATTTCTTCTACAAGGTTCATCTATTCTTCAGCACAGTCTTCTAGCATACTCACGCTCTGACGTCGCAGAATGTCATCTGGACCTTCGCCATGTTCTGGTATCTACCATTCAATAGGTTCGCGTCGCTTTCACGATCTTGACGGAACATCGGTCGCTGATGCCTTCTCTTCAGCTTTGATGCAACCTACTTGTATCAATACACCTTCATTCTATTGTGTAACCTTGTATTCACATCTCTCCCTGTCATCGTTCTTGGAGGTGGGGTCGAAGCCCATCCATTCTCTACATTCTGACTGACGTGTGCCCGTTTCCTAGCGTTCGACCAAGACATCAACGCCAAGGCAGCCCTTGCCTTCCCGCAGCTGTACATCCGTGGCATCCGCGGCCTCGAATACACGCGCACCAAATTCTGGCTGTACATGTTCGATGGTTTATACCAGTCGGCAGTCATATTCTTTTTTCCATTCCTCATATGGACCATGGGCCTTCCCATATCATGGAATGGAAGGGGCATCGATTCGCTGGCGGACTTTGGAACTACGGTCGCGGTGTCAGCGATTTTCACGGCTAACTCTTATGTAGGCCTTAACACGAATTAGTACGTGAATTGGTCCATTTTGGAGGAAGGGAAAGCTGACGCTGAGCTGGGATTTTCTTTGTTACAGTTGGACGGTGATGACGTGGATTGTAGTGTTTGGGTCGACAATTGTGATGATGCTGTGGATTGTCGTCTATTCGTTCTTCCTGACGAGCGACTTCATTGATGAGGTCATCATCCTGTTTGGCGGGGTCACGTTCTGGACGACGGTCTTCCTTTCTGCCGCCGTCGCACTCGGTACGCCGTACTCCGCTGTTAAGAATTTCTAGCTGACGAATGAACAGCTCCAAGGTTCATCATCAAGTTCGTCACTGCAGTATACATCCCTCGAGATAAGGACATCGTGAGAGAGATGTGGGTGAAGGGCGATCTCAAGGACCAGCTTGGGATCAACCATCGCAAGGCAAAGAAACGACCCAAAGGCAACCATCGTGCCCTTGAAGCTGCGCCCATGTTCCAAGGGCAGCACAATCGGTCGCTTTCCGAGATATCGAACGTTCATGACCAATATGAGCCTACCATGACCTCCAGCCCCCATGCAGGAAGCGAGCCCCGGCAGACGTATCTGGATACCCCGCCGATGAGCCAGGCTATAGATCTTCCAATACCATCCGTCCCGACGGAGTATGTCCATGTGAAAAGCCATATGGATCAGGAAACGCATCTGTCTCCCTACCCCACCACGGAGACCCGCCTGAGGATCAACCCCTCCCCTCAGCCCTCCTACTACTCCGTTTCCGAACTCCCTCCGCAATCACCGCTGCCCTCGCCCAAGTACAAATACCCCAATGGTGAGATCACCAGCACGCCCCCAAGTCGGCGGACGAGTATCGCGACAACGCGAGCTTCCGGACGCGGGGCACCCTCTGCACCCATGCCTCTATCACCCTCATCACCTCCACATCCTCCACGGTCACCTAACACCCTACAAGTGCCCGGGGCCGAACAGTCGCCGGGGACATTCGAGATGCAGATGCGCGTCCGAAGTCCGCCCAGCGACTATGTGCCTCAGCACGCGTATGGACATGGCTACGAGCGATCGGGAAGCTCGACGTCCTACAATACAGGGCCCGACGACTACTGGACGGCCGATGAAGCATCTCTGCACAATGTCGATCATGCGCATGGGCGGCGGTCTCCAGGGTTCCCTCATGACACACGTCAGCTCCAGCATCGGCAACGGCCTTCTGAGGACGATGATACCCCCACGATTGGAGGCGATGACAGGCGACATCGGCACGCGCCTGAGTCGTCTTGGGATGGACCCGTGGCGTTGTAGTTGTCGTCCCCGTCCGCAGCTCTCGTTTCATTCCTCGTCCCCTGGATTCCCCCGTATACTATTTTAGTAGTGCATCTGTGACTGGACCATTTTTCTTTTCACTTATTTTCCGTCTGCGCATTGTTACTCTCTCCCCCTCTCTCCCCCTCTCTGGCTTGGCTATATCAGAATTCCCCCATGCAATGATATCTCGGAAATGATTTGGATTCTGTTCTTCTCTACCTCCGTTCCAAGCACTTTTGGCTTCGAGGCGTCGGTCAGGGATGTCCGAGTTCTGGACCATCTTTGACCCAAGATTTCTGAATTTGGGCAAGAAAGTGACGCCGAAAGAAGAAAATTAGCATGAAAAGTCGAATACGGTAGGTCTATTTTTTTCTCCGTCCAAGTCCATGATTATCAGATGCAGCATCGCCATGGGTCTAACGTCAGCAGCTCTCCAATGCCTATTGATTCTCCAGAGTTGTATCGGCCGTGGGGAGCGATTGCATGGAAAAGGTTGCCAATTTCAATTGACCAGTATCGGGTAAATTCGGCTGGGTAAGCTTGAATCCGAGAATAACAGGCCTAGTCACGATTCCCATGTGCAATTCTATACTTACATTACACCTGTTCTGCCTGTCATTCTACCGTCATCATGCCCCCAATCACTACTGGCGAGTCCCAGGACCAGGGCACCTCCTCGTCCTCGTCAATTCTTAAGGAGAGGAGGTTCAAATTAAGCAGGTAGGCACTTTGTTTGCTGTCGACCTGTGGGGGCCAAATGGTCTGCTAACCCCACATTAAACAGGGCGTGTGATCGCTGTCGGTGAGTCTCGTATATATTGCATGGGTCTACCACGGCTTGAACAGGAGTGGCTCATGTGTAATTTACGTGCAGGCGGAGACGGATCAAGTGCGACGAGGGCCATCCTTGCCAGGCCTGTCTCACCGCGAACTCACAATGTACGTTCGAGGAGCCGGGCAAGAGGACGCATCCACACAAATCAAAGTGAGTGTCCATTTGGACTCTACCAAGTTGCTACCCTGTCTGGCTGCCGAGTTCTTACCCACTGCCTTGACGTCATTCAGGCGGACGGCGACCCTGGAGGATCGCATGCATCATCTCGAGACCCTTATTCAAGCCATCCCACCTGCGGTGTTTGCGGCGGGAGGAATACACCCACCAACTGCCAGTGCGCAATCGTCTACCGAGCCGGCAGCCAGTCCCATAGCGCCTTTTATATACCCGTCACAATTCCCGTCAGGCGTCCCTCCGCCCTCATTGCATGTATTCCCCCTCACGAATCCCTCTACGCATTTTACTCGAGACTCTACCTCTTCTAATGACGACAAACGCAACGGCGTAGGGTCTCTTCTAGACCCCCATCACCAGATCACCCCGGACCAGCTTGCGGAGGAGGCATCGCACATGTCGCTGACGGCGTCCTACCTATACTTTGACGACGAGGGTTACACTCGTTGGCAGGGCGAAACCTCTGGTCTCCCTGTTCTCGATCTACTTGTAGAACGACATACGCCAGCAAACCACCGGCAGAAGCCCGTTCCGCAGTTCGATAACTCGCAGGCAAACAACATTCCCCGCAACACAGAGTGGTTCCCGGATCGTACACCACATCGCACTGATGTGAACCCACAAACACTGTGGCGACTGATGACAGCTTACATCGTCCCGGAACTTATGGACAGGTAACCGACCGCAATTACGATTATTTACCGAAATAACGTAGCTGACTGCAAAAACAGTCTGGTCCAGTGCTATCTATCAACATCGTACTATATCCTTCCGTTTCTTCATGTGCCTACCTTTCTTTCGGTCAGTTTTCTCCCGCTAACTTTCCTTCGATGTGCTTAACCGCTGTCAGGATTACGGAAACCCTGAAAAATGGGGCGAACCAGGATTCGCGGCGTTTATCGTCTCAATATGTTGTCTCGCCTCACGACATATCGACGACCCTCGTGTCCGCGCTAACCCGACTGATGGGATCTCTGCGGGAACCCATTGGTTTGAGCTGCTTGGGCGCCTCCGGACTCTCCCTATCGCCGATCGACCTACTCTGTACAACATTCAAGCAGACTTGATTGCAGCCGTCTACGCAGTCGGTCTGGGGAAGCTCTCCAAAGCAGCATCGCTCCTCGCAGAGGCTGTCACCATGTGTATCGACGCGGGGCTTCACCGATGTGCCGATTCCTACGATCTCTTCGATCCCATCGAGGACGAAGTGCGGAAACGCACGTTCTGGTGTGTCTACATCTGGGACAAGCAACTTGGTGCGCATTTCGGCCGACCACCGTTGATAAGGCTGAGAGACTGCGATGTGTCGGAGCCGGCAGCCGTCGACGACGAGTTCATCACTCATGACGGCGTGGGAGCACCGCCGCCAGGGACGGAGTGCAGGCTCAGCGCGTTCATCTGTTCCTTGCGGATTATGGTCGTCCTGGAATCGGTTCTTGATGTGCCTCCCGCGCGAAGCTCGAGCGACTCGTCGTCGTTCTTGTTGCGCGCGACACATGTCTTGTCGGGGTCGCGGCGGTTTAGAGAGATGCGAGAGGAGGAGGCGCTGTTGGATGAGATACATCACAGCATACCACCCTACTGGGCACATGGCGCGGAGACACTGGCAAGCGAGGACACGATCAGGCTCACGCAGGCCGAGCGATTGCATTGCGCCGAGCACTTTGTGCGGTTGTTGATATACAGGCATCGATTCTCGGAGCTCATGGCGGAGAGGACGAGTGGGGGCTCGGATGAACCGCCCAGTGAGCAGGAAAAGGCGACACTGGTGGCTGCTCAGAGCTCTGCCCTCCAAATCATCACGACTCATCTTCACATCGCGAAGAAGGGCCTTATGACATACTGTACGCGTTTGCTTTTGAGAGACGGGGGCTCGACTGATTTGGTTGTCCTTGATGAGTAGATGGCGTTCACGTGATCCATCAATTGACACAGGCTGGAAGGACGCTCGTTGCCATTCTATTAAGCTGCAAGACCGAAGAGCTACAGCACCTGATCCCTCCAGGGCTCGACGCTCTTCGTTCCTGTGTTGGCCTACTGCGTAGGTTCAGCGGTCGCTATGTGTGCGGACTTCGGTCAGGGGACCTCATGGAAGAGTTTTGCCGACGTAAGTATTTCCCTTCACTACCGTATGTCGTTCCGTACGACTAATCTTATTTCCCCTTCGTTTTCTCCCAGTGACCCAAATTCCATTGGAAACGACCCGGCGAGAAACTGCAGCGGGCAGCAATCGACCGCCATGGATACGGCCCGTGCGGAAAAAGGCTCCGTCTGCGCCGCGTTCGACCAACAGCACTGATTCGCCCCCACAGCATAGCAGCCCAGAAGGCTTCTCGCCATCCGATTTCTTTACAGAAACGCCCCTAGCCAAAAACTGCCCTCTTTTCACATCAGGTTCTTCGATGACTCCGAGCACGTCACCTGCGGGTCAGACCAGCCCCCCGCAGCCATTTACTCCTGCCAATCAGCCCCAGGCCCCGTTTATGGACACGTCTGGCATGGGCATGGACATGATAAGGGAAGATCCTCAAATGTACATGTCTCCGGCGGACATGATGGCGCTTTTTGATGATGGGGTTGATGTGCAGCAGCTGTTCTCGAGCGGGTTCGGCTTGCCCCAGACTCAACCGCAGCAGCAACAACAACAACGCCCTCAGTCCCACCTGCAGGGCAGCCCACTGGCCTCAGGTGGTGACGTGGATGGGTTCGACACCCGATTTCTTACGCATAATGGACTGGCGACCTCGCCATAGCGACTATATGTGTTTTCTGGTTCACCCTCTGGCTTCGATCTTTTTGACAATTATTGCTATCTATCAGCCCTTTTCATAATTAACTCATGAGTCGTATGCTGTATGTAGCTATCGTTCTATCCCGGTCGTCAATGCAAAACATTTGCATATCCGAAGCAACCCTGGGGACACAGTCGTGAGGCTGGGATACCCGGCCAATTGTTCAGCGAGCAGGTGGTCTCCTCGTCGTAAAGCGTGTTGAGCAGTTGTGCAGGTGGGCGCGACCTCGTGACCCTCTGCTTACCTAAGCGGGATGGATCTGAGATCGATCGTGATCCAAATTCTACCTTTCCTTTGTTCCTCGCCTGCATCCGGTCATTCCTTTCAACCTGCTGAAATGAAATGTCCCTCTGATTCCCTCTTTCGTCCCGCTCTCTCCTGGTCGCGTTGCCGGAAAAGGCGTGTAGAAGCCGCCAGCATGGTGTGATCACACGGTCTGATTTTTTTTTCGTGTGCTGGGAAGGTTTCTCTGACGCGCTTCTTAGCCGAGTCAGTTTATGTCTAGTGGGTTCTAGGCAATAACACCGATGGCTGCAAAACAATAGAGACAATGCTCAATTCCCGATATGATCTGTGATGGGGTTCAGTCAATCAATTTCTTGCTCTTTTGTTTCTGCTCTTCCAGGTGATCTCATGGGACAAAGGAGAAGCGGACGTAGCTCCTTAAAAACGAGCTGGCCGTCGGCTTCGCCTCCTCCCTTTCGCACTCCCCGTGTCCCGCTGACGGTCCGCCATGGCCTACCGCCCCCTCGATGTCCGCTGTGCCTCGCCGATTCAGAGGCTCCCCGTTGAGCTTTTGTCGTATATATTTACCCTTGGGACTCATAGCGTGGACGAGGACGAGGATACATCTTGCCCCCCTTTCGACGCCGAGACGATCAAGACACCTCTCATCCTCTCCCAGGTCAACCACCACTGGCGGCACATCGCACGTAATACACCGTCTCTGTGGACCAGTATTTGTGTTACCGCCGCGCTGATCAACGCGGATGAGGGGGTGGCCCCGCCACGGAAATCATCCAGACTAGATGCCAGTCATCTCACAACATACCTCTCCCTCTCCCAGAAGTATCCGCTCGATATCTTAATAGATGCTCGAGATCAGGATTGGGATTTTTCGGAACCTGAGTGCGTTTTTTTTACATTCCCCCCGCCCTTCGAAAACTAATAACATTTCATAGGATTCCTTCCGAATACGAATGTGACACCTACACGCCTCCGTTCTCGTCCTCACACATGAAGATAGCGATATCCCTCCTCCTTCCTCACCTCTCGCGGTGGCGGTCCGTCAGCATCCTCACCGACTCCTGGGCCCCCATGTACGTCGCGCTCCAGCTAATGCAGCCTATCATCACCGCCGTCGGTGCACCCTGTCTTGAGTCTCTGACCTTGATGCGTTGCAACGACTTTGTGAGCTATTCGCCTACATTCCAGCCACACGACATGAGGAGTCCCGCCTTCCTTCATCTGAGCGAAACCTCGTCTCGGCCGGAAAACATTCTTCCTCGGCTCCAACACCTCACCCTCCGCGGGGTTCATGTACATTGGGCCTCTCTTGCTACCATCCTCTCCCGCTCCCAACCGAGTCTCAACACTCTCGAACTCTCGTCGCATTGCTCGGACGTTCGTCCTACTCTCCCTGAATTCCACCAGCTCCTCTCGACGTGCCCGAAGTTGACGAAACTCGTTGTCAACGGATCCGGCCCTCGCACTTCAGACGAAGCCAGCAATGCGGACCCAGTCGCCGTCGAAAGCCTCCAGTCCATGCCACTCCCTTCTCTTCGCGACATAACACTTGGATACCGATCCGCATTGGAGGCCCAGGCCGTATTGGAGCTACTCGACGCTCCAAACGCCAAAGTTCTGACTTTGGAGGATGCAACCCACCCCGGCGCGCTCGAGGACGTCGACGCCGGGAGCCTGCTTACCTACATGGGGACCGGCGAGTTCCCTACCAGGGATAACCACGACTTCCTCTTCTCATTCACGACATCCGACGGGGAGTACCATCAGGTTCCTATTCCAAAAGACTCTGTCACCATCCCGGATCAAGCACAACTCAGCAGCGCGCAAGCGGCTGCAGAGGTGCCGCCTTCCACAACAATGTTTCCGCTTCTCGAGGCTGTCACACTTCGAGGGGTTAAGTCGTGTCCACGACCCCTTCATACCTTCTTTGGCTCCCTACCGAACCTGCGCAGTCTCGAGCTCATTGGTATGCCGATGCAAGCCATTCGGGCTTTACTTCCGCACGTTCCATCCGATCCCCCCGCGTACATAACTACCTCGTGTCCCTGTCCCCAATTACAATCGTTGTGTATTCGGTGGTCCGAGCATCAAGAGACCCGCGACTTTGTCTTCCTCGTCGGTGCCCTGGCCATGGAACGGCAGAACAAGGGAGGATGTGGGCTCAGGGAAGTCGATATCCACGTCGACAACACTAGGGGATGTGTGACTGAGGACGTGGTGCAGGTGTCTGATGTGGGGACGACGGTGAAGGTCATCAGGGAGGTGCCGCAGGAAGATGATGAGAAGAATATCGTGGACTGGGATTCGGACAGTGACTTCGACTCGTACGAGACTGGTGGTGCTTTCCATGACCCGGGCTTCGATTCACATTATGCTCGTTCCGCGTCTGCACACTGAGCATTTTTTTCATACGTATTATTATTGCCTTCGTTCACCACGGCGACTTTTCGATTGTTGTAATTTTAGAAAGAAAAAATAACGGTAGATTGTATTTTAGAAAAATTGAAATGGGACTGACTTGTGTGGTCGTGGTCAGGACTAAACCCACTGTTCATTGAAGGAAGCCTTAGATCGAAAAGATAGATCGCGTTGCTTGGCATTACCACAGAAATTAAACACCCGCCCATACAGTGGCTGGGGTTAGGTCTTGCTGCCCTGGTTTTTGTTCCCTTGAAGTCATCGGACATCCTCCTGTGCACCATGGATTTTTCACTTGCGGCACCAAGTGTTTCAAACGCAGGGCCTCACCCTTGTCTTCTCATCCCTGAAATAATCGGTCTCATATGCGAGGCTGTCAAAGCCTTAGGCGCTGAACGCAGTCTGCAGTTGTGGCACGGCCTCAACTCTATCATCCCAACGAGTTCTAGTTCTCGCGGTGACCTTGCATCGATAGCGCGAACGTGCCGTGCCTTCCATCAGCCCGCGAACGACTATCTTTGGTCGGAGCTTGATGCATTTGCGCCGTTAGTGAAATGTATGCCGAGGGATTTATGGAAGGAGGAGCGTCGAAGGACTGGACCGCTTCTAGTCCGTAGACTTGATTTTAAATCCGATTTGCCATCTTCCTGACGACTCCACTCTTTTCATAAGGTTTTTTGTAGACCAATCGTTCCGTCTGACTTACCAAGTTTCATGGAGAAATCCCGACGTGTCAAAAAACTGCTCATGTACAGGGATCCGAAGTACATAGGAGCGCAGCACAATATAACATCCATCCAGAATGATATTTACGCAGCTTTAAGCGCAGCCGCTGAGTCTCTTACCTTGCTACCGAATTTGACCTCCCTGTCACTGTTGGAGCCAACATCCCCATCCATATATAGCTTCCTTGGACCGAAACTAGCTGAATTCAGCCTGTTCATCTTCCCCCAAGACGCGCACGGAGGCAATCTACACCGTACTTTCATTGCATCGCTTCCAAAGCGTTACCCCGCCCTTCGGTCGCTTACCATCCTTGACGCGCCAAGTCGATTGATTTCGGATGCTCTTCTAGGCTTACCACAACTCCATATGCTTCACATTCCACGTCTGTCTCTGGAACCTTACGCTCTAGCTCACGTCATGCATCTACCACACCTGCTGAGCTTCTCATTCAAGTCCGAAAAACTCCTTACGTTGCCGGAATCTGCGTCAAATCTCCCCGTCTTTGAAAATTTGCAAGACTTGACGCATGAAAGCAATAGTGCAGAAGATACCATCGAATTATTACAATGTGCGTCCCGATGTCCGCTCGAGAGGGTCCAGATCATGCACGGGGAAATCTGGACATCCAATCCTATGTGGTGTCGCCTCTTCCAAACCTTAAGCACGCATATATCCGGTTTCTCCTTGACAGACGTCGATATGAAGAGCCGCGCTCGTTCCCCTCCCGATCCCTCTTCGCAAGAGAACGTGAGTCTCAGCATTGGCGACATCCGGCCGTTGTTGGTTTTCTCCAACCTTTCGCGGTTGTCTCTCGCCATTCCAGTTGGGCTTGATATCGATGATGATGGGATACAGGAATTAGCGGAGGCTTTTCCTCGTTTGAAGATGCTCAATTTAGCCTCGGCATTACCCATGTTCAACGCTCGCATCACTCTTCGTGGGATTGCGGCGATAGCACGACACTGTCCAGAGATCGCAAGGCTCTACATCGGAGCTGATCTACCCAAAAATATCGGAGACTTGCGCTCGCAGTCATGGGTCTCGAACGAAAACCTCACTCTTCTCGACATTACATCCCCGCGGTCGTACGACCCGTTCAACGTCACATCAGCCATTTCATATCTCTTCCCCAGTCTCAACGAAATCAAGCATGCACCGGGCTCTCTGAAAGCTAGCTCCCGTGTTTTGCGCTGAATGTGTCTATGCCAAGCGGGCATCACAATGGCCTTACCTGCTCTGTGCAGTTACGTAACGTACATCTGATATAACCAGACGACGTACCAGTGTCTCGATTACGTCGATATAGCATTTCGGTACATGCAAGCCGGGAACATATTGCGACATCTCCAAGTCATCTGCGCTGACGATTGTCACCATGGAGCATATCTAATCTATCAACGACACACAGAGTTTAAGAGCGGGATAGAGTATATCACAGACCGTGTCTTCGTTAACTTCATAGAGCAGACACGCCACAATGACCTTCAGCTTGCGCAAACGGGATACAGGGTACGAAATGTGAAATAAAAATAAAAATAAAAAATAAAAAAAGGGTAACATCGGATAGAGAAGACTGATATGAACAAAAACAGCTCAGGAGGAAAGGACAACATAGAGCACCCGAGGAGATTCAGGAAACAACCCGGTTGACAGAAAGTACGAGCTTTGAGCCTGAGACAGGGTCATGTGATCATAGCGTCGTTGCCTTCGGCCATGATGCATGACGGTTCGACGCCTCAGTGGAAGTTAGAACTCACCATCATGCCATGCACCCAGCGTTTTACATACTTGGTGCAAAAAGGCTCTGAAGTCACAGACGAACAAATCAAGACATGCTCAGATTTATTCAATGCCAACTATGGTGTTTGGGGATCACAGGCGAGCCTGCAGAGCGATTTTTTGAAGCCGGGTAGGTAACGCATTCAATTTTTCGAAGTTTCCTTGATCCATACCAGTAATCGAAAAAATGTTTATGGATAAACCGGCAGGAACGCGGGTAAAGTTGCCTCCTAGGACGTTACGCGAGAAACTCAGTCTCAGGAAAATCGACGTGTTACTGTGCACTTGTCGCCTGGATGGGTCGCTGATCGCACACGCGTTCGCTTCTACCTGGAATTACGGTCATGGTAAGCATTCTTAGATCATTGGCAAACTCGAAAAGCGGACACGAAGTAGGGAACGTTCTCTGGATTACACAGTTAGTAGTCCGTTCGGATCATCGAAGGAAGGGCATCGCGACGACTATGCTGCGCAATCTTCGACGTGAGTGCATGTCGCGAATCGCGATCCAATCCGTGGGCATTGCCTCCTCTCATCCCGGAGCCTGCATGGCCCTCTCAAAAAGTGTCGGTAGGTACAGCTCCCCGAGAGTTGGTGACGGTCCCTGATACTATCTCCAGATGTATCCATGCGAGAGGTGGACCTCTCGCATATCAAGGCGCATGCTCTTGAGATCCTGTCATCCACCCCTGTCGAATACCTCCGGGGTGCTCCGTTGCGGGGAAGTTTATTTGATACAATCGATTCCAGGGGAGCAATCGCATCCGTCGACACTGGGTTCTTTGTTGACCACGATGAACCGGCCCAAGCACAGGCAGAGTTTGAAGTGACGCATGGCATGGCGTGGCCGCTTGGCCAGTTGCTTGAAGGGCACGAGTTTATCGTTATTCTGAAGGTGTGAGATTTGAAGGAACACCGTCGGCGGACCGCATTGCAGTCAATGTCAGTATGAAGTACGGTAGAGTACATTTCGTTTCCGTGGTTTATAGGGTCTTAGAAAATCTCGAGCCCCATATAACTGCAGAGGCCGAGGGCCACTGCACCTGACAGCGCAACGATGACCAACCTTCGGGCATAGGTCTTTGCAGTAAGTCGTTTAGCTCCTCTCGCGCCCGCCTCGTCCAAGGCAGCGATATCATCCGAAGTCAACGCTGCATTCACTAAAGGTTAGCATATATATCAAATTCTACCAGGAGCCCGTACCAAGATCGGCAGCACGGAGGTACCCTTCAAGTCTGTATTTCTTGGAGCTTGTGCTACGAGGACATCAGAAATTGACGAATTAACATGTTGAGTGAGGCTTACGTGACGACAACGGCGCCTTTCGATTTGACCCACGCCAAGAGCACCTGATCATTCGTCGCATTGAGGCGCTCCGCAATCCCATTGAGCGGCCCATCAAGAGGACCTCCGGGGAGTTCTGTGATCGGACTGGTGTCATACAGGGTGCGTTGAGATATAAAACTTTGACGATGAAAGGAATCCTTACATGAGGGCGCTGTACCCCTCGGTTACGATACCGTGCTTAGCCCCATATTCAATAATAGGCTTCTGTCTTGCGTATACATATGGGTGAAGCAGAATCTGATCAATGTTCTTGTGAGCCACTTAACGTTGAATTATTGGCATTCACACCAACTTGATTGGCAGCCGGTTTGACTTTCGCGGAAGCAAGGAGAATCTCGAGCTCTGCAACCCCAAAATTGCTGACGCCAATGCTCCTACGACGCCAAATAAATACCGGAAAGCATTGATATATGGGGTCCACAGCTTACTTGACCAAACCTTTTTCCTTAAGCTCTTCCATTTGTCTCCAGGCGGTGGGTATATCGGGAACAGCAAGACGGGGATGGTGAATGAGGTAAAGGTCCACGTACATAACCCCAAGCTGAAACACAGGATAAAAAGGCTTTAGTGCTTTTGTCATACAGATGTTAGAAATACTTACATTATTTAGGCTGTTGTTAATCGAAGTCGGGATATCGAGGCCATCCAGACCAGAGTACTTAGTGGTGATGAAAATATCTTCACGGGCAAGCCCGCTTTCTCGAATGGCGACGCCAGCTTCGGCCTCGTTTCGGTATGCTTGGGCAGTATCTGATAAATTCACCACGCTGAGGAAATTGACGACCAACCAAAGGCGCGCATACACACCAACATGACTGAACCCTACTGAGAGGGCCTGGTCGACTTGGTCTGTAGGTCCTTGACCGTTACCTAACTTCCACGTCCCGAATCTAAGGTGCGTTTCATACGGTTATGATCAGTACAACTGGGACGAAACTTGGGCGAAACTCACGCGATGCTCGGGATAGAGTGCCCTGAGCATGAAGTTTCAGCTACGGGAAAGCTCAGACTGCACTGTTCAGTCGTACCGTCGTTGAGCTTGATAACGTCCCAGGGCATGTTGTGTCGTGGGGATTGTGATTGAGGGGGTCGAAGACCGGGGTTGGTTCTCGATCACGACAACTGCGTGGCAGGTCGAATGGAACCAGAGAATATATACCCATTTCTGACCAGACTGACACGGATGCCTGACCAACATGAGCTCATGCCGAACAGTGGTACTGAGTGATGGTTGCCACGTGGCTGCCGTTATTAAAGATGGTCGAGCGGCATATTAATACACAAGCAAGTTAACATGAATGGAATCTCGATATCACAATTCATGGGTGTTGTTGCGGCGATAGCGACCTAATCACAACCAGCCTGGAATTGGGAGCGGATCGAGGTAAACCCAAAGACCCACGATCGATATGAGCGGCTGTGGGTCATGGACAATGACTCCTCCTGAATGCTCCATAGAATAGAGCATGAAGGAAAATCTTGTGGAAATTCCAGGCGACCGTATCTGGTCAATGTCATGAAGCATGCGACGAGCAAGAGTGAAAGGGTGCGGGAGAAACGCTCTGAGGTGACTAAGGCATTCAGTCTTTGGTCGCGCTATCGACACGTTCGCTTTTGTCCACTTCGTAAAGTATCTCCGTCCTGATAACATACTTCGTTCCAACCGTAACTCCACTTCCCTACACAAGCTGTCAGAATGCAGTGCTCTAGGTATCATAGCAAGACATGATCGAACCTCATGCAATAAACTCCCTTTGGCTGCTCCATGAGGAAATATGCACACCGTGCCTGCCCTGGGTTTGACGGGACGAGCTTCCAGAACACCCTGAGTGGAGGAAGGCAGAAAAAAAGTAGTGCAGCCGCCTTCAAAGCCATCATTCAGATAGATGAGCAGCGTCAGTCGCGAGTAAACTGTGGGATCGGAGTCATAGGTATATGAAGGCGGAGTAGTCGCCTCGTTCAGCGCGGAGGCTGGCCATGCGCCGTCTATCTGAAGAAGCCTAGAGTGAGCACACACAGGAACGTAAAATACCTGAAGACGCACATGGGGTCTATATAGTGCCCCAGGTCGGTATCGATATAGCCTAAATCGAGCGTTGATACCTTTCACGGCTCCGCCGTGAACGGTCTGTGGTAGATGCTCAAGGATTCGACTATATAGGACGGAGATGAAGTCCTTGTCCGCCAGCCAGATCAAATTATGCGCAAGAACAGATGAAAGCTGCGTGGCAGATCCTGCGATCGGTTCGTCTGGGAGAAGTCCCACTTTCTCGGCCGTTTTTATGAGCGATTGACACTCGCCGAGTTCGAACACATCATTAACAATAAAGGCATCAGGGACTCCAGGTAGATCATGTCTCTGCGGTTGTCGAGTGCGATGTAATGAGGATACTAAAGGGAAGGTGTTCGGCGGAGAGTAATGGATAACAACAGGGTGCTTATTTGGAGGGCGTCGATCGGGGCCCGCCGTCACATGGAGGGGTTTCATATTTTGGGTAGCTGCTTCTGCCACAGCGTCGGAGTCGATAGCATGCTTTTGATGATCCACAGAAGGGGGCTGTATGGTAAACGGCTCGTACCATCGTAATCGAGTACCAGGCCGTAGGGTGCCACCAGAGTCTTGGTTTAAGGGTATAAATTCTGGTTGCGTTGTACGAAGGATGGCATCGAGGACCTGCCAGACTCGGTTCTCTTCTTGCTGGGTCATAGATGGCGTCAACACTGCATCACACTCCCTTACCCACCGCTGGAGGGCGCCGAGTTTGGGGACGTGTTCTCGGATGATCATTTCGGATAGCAAAACGAGTGCGTCGACATGTCGCTGATCGACGAGCGCGGATGAGACGCGTGAAGTTAAGGAGTTTCCTACAGGCTTCACGTAAAATGGTGCATCCATGTTGCATCGAAACACACACCTGTGTTAGTTATTTCGTGAGCAACTCTCCAGTAGTCATGCACGGCAGTCTTAAATGGCTTCAGTGCTTTTAAGCCAATCAAGGTTGGATTCCTGGCCAAAATCGTCAGTGTTTCCGTGGTCGTCTCCAATTCATCGTGATAGATGAGATTGCCAATCAGAGGAGTGTCTTCGACAGTGATGTGATCTTGCGCGTCCGACTTCAATTTCTTGGAGGCCGAAGGAGGGTTTCCTGTAAGTTGCTTTCGTTTTTTGGAATTTTTTGCCATCGTTCGGATTGCAACCGCTTTTCAAGGAAAGTGAAGTTGATCGGTTATTGATTGGTAAGCAGCGTGCCGAGGTGATCATTGTTTGGCTTAGGGGCTCTTGGCAAGCTTTCGCTTGTCTGTCCCGTTTCGATGTGTAGAAAGTTTGTCGAGAAAGCTGATTTTGGCTTCCTTCATTCTAGTCTGGCTAACTCCGTTTCCTGAGCATTCATAATCATCGAGACTCTGTTTGCATTAATCCTCACCTTGTGTAATCACGCCGAAGCTAATGCCAAATCGCAATCTAGGACGCGTCTCATGTTTTGACATACCACTTTCTGGACCATCGGAAAGTCTGTGCTTGACATACCAGTGGGCTGGAGAGCCGCTCTTGCCGATACGGCCGAACCATGAGCTCTTCACCGGTATATACTGCACTAAACGTGCCTACCGTCACATCATACCCCTCCGTCAAATGTTTACAATGGTCTGGTGACGGCCAGGCGTGTTTTGCAACAAAAACAGCCGCCTATATCATGGTGAGTGCGCAGAACTACAAGTTTTAACATATACTGCACGCACGCGTTCCTAGACCCCAGATCACGGAGTACACTTCGATACATCTTCAGCCATCAAGTCCGTGGACGAGAAGGACAGTCGTGATGCTATTCCTCCAATCGGCTGGTTCAGAACGATCATTCCGTTTGAAAAGTCAGATCTGCATAGATGGCCTGAATACTCACAAGGTCTACTACGTATTTTCCCTTTCTCTAGCTCGCTGAATATGAACCTCTACAGCATGGGGTGCTGCCTCGCTTGGATCGATTGACGTCGCGCTTTGGGATGTCACATTCTCTCCCAGCGGTTTATCGACCGACTCCGGGTGAGTTTTTTTGCTGCATCAACAGCCGCACGCTCGTATGAATGAAATCTATAGGTGTATTCTCGCCGCGTTAACTTCAAATATGAATCTAACCCTTTGGACGGCCACGAAAAACTATCTGAAAGGAGAATGGATCAGGGTATGCTGATATATCATCCGTTGGATCTTTTGGAATCTCACAGTTTTGAGCAGGTCTACGAGGTTACGCCATTTTTGCTGGAAGCCTTCTCTGGAGACAGCAGCACTCCGGGTCGGACTGCACAGGCTCTCAAAGCGCAGATAACTAGTGAGTAGGATCGCTAAACTTGTGGCCAATAATGTTAACATGCTCTACAGGCATAATCTGGTCCCGACAGGCTGACTTTGGCTTAATGCCAACCCCAGTCGCTGACGGGTCCCTCCTTATAGCAGGAAATAGAGCGGGTTGCCTTATATTTCTGAGGTTAAAGCAAGTTTTATTTCTAGACCAAAACTCCGGCTGAACGTTTGCAGGTATCGAGCAGACAAGACGATCCAACTTGTCCACAACTTTCCTGTTGCGGATACATGGATCACAAACGTCACGTTCTCGTCCTGGACACCCGTAACACGAGGGACCTGTGAGTACTATAAGCCGCCTCTCCCATGTTACTTTTGATAATCTTCGCAGGTGAAGCCTCTGTGGCCTACGGAACTTCTAACGGAACCGTTGGCCTCGTAAAGGTCATACAGTCTCTCGAACTATCTGTAAACCAAGAGCCGGGTCTGCTTCTAACCATTGAGTCTGATGCTCGGCTCTATGAGCCTCAGAAAGCTGGTATCACAATGTTATCCTGGATAGAAGTTCCCCACAAAGGAGTCAGTTTAGTCCCTAGCCGTTTTTATCACTTTGCCTTAACATATCACAGCGGGTCCTCGTGCACTGTAAACCTGGTGTGCTACACCTGTGGCGCCTACCTTCTCCCAACATTAGCTGGTCAGGTTATCGGAGTTTTCGGCTTCAAAAACAAGAAACATCAACAGATTCCTCCCCACTACATCCAGCTTCCGGGATCCAGTATATCCGAAGATTGGATGCCCTAGTTTTAACGTTATTTGACGGATCCTTCCATGTCTTTCACAATCTCTCCACAGAGCCGTCCACAACGCCTGTGGCGAGCGAGGATCTAGCAACATCCCAGAGCCTTTCAAAGGCCGTTCGGTCGACGTTCGATTATCTGGAACATAATGTCGATTTCAGTGTCATGAATCGTATCACGGGCCTGGACTCTTATGACGGCTCCGCCACGCATATTTGGATTCATGAGTATGTCCTAATTCTCAACCTGGGTATGTCTTATAGGGTAGTGGTCTCGCAGAGCATCACGTCTTTCGGACTTCAGCTACAAGCACGAGGCGAAACATAATAGTACACTCGTGGTCTCTAGACTATGGGACGACAATGACGACGACGCTCTCATTCATGAACTTGGAGAAGTTGTAAATGGGGCAAAAACTGGTTTGTCCCGTTGATAGATCTACCCACCTGTCATCTTACTTTCGTGAGTACAGCTGCCGGACTTGCACCGCTCTACCTACTACGCCCTTTCTTTTTCCGCCTTCGAGACAGGACGAGGCTCAGCCTTCTGCATTTTCGGATACTCGGGGTTTTGACACCGCAGACTAATGACCATTCTATCCATGTGACAGTCCCCTCGTGGCCAGGAATGACCCCAGATTTTCGGACTACATTCCGGAGAAGTCTGACCCAACATCTCTTCGGGTGGGATGTGCTTCTGTCGCTGCGCATGCGGCTTTCTCTCGCGGACTTTGTATGGGTGTGTAGCTGTCGCGTGTTTGGAATGGAAGTAATGACTTATTTAACGTGCTTCGTCTTTACTTAGAAACATTCCGAGAGCGAGGAGAAACAAGACGAATGTGGTCGTGTCGCCCAAAATCTGCTTAATCTGATCTCACATCGTACACTGCGAACCATCGTTCGACACCTCGCAGCCGCTGTCGACCTGCTTACTCGTCGGTCTTCCATTTGCAATTCTTGAATAATCTCTAAATCATCCCTCCAGCCAATGACATACCATTCGTATTGCGTATGGTTGTGCAGTCGATGCTCCCAGGATCGCCTCCAGATCTCGCCGCTGAAGGCCAGAATCTGCAGGCCATTTCGCAAGCTGCCGTGTTCCCGGATCCACGGCTAACGCCTGTCACGAATAGCTTTAATGAACTTTGTCCCGCCTGTCGTGTCGAGGTACCGCTCCAGGATATAACCACAGCCATCTGCTCCAATGGTCACACATGGGGTAGGTGATCTTCCCTATAATAGCGACGCGTGTCGCTGATAATACCCGCCTCAGCCCGCTGCTCAATCACCACGTTTATTCTTTCAACATCTCTTGTTCGGACATGCGTTGGCTGCAGCCGCAAGGCTTTCCTTCCCTTGTCAACGGCCGACTCACCGACTCAAAATTGGCTGCCCAACACAGCACGTGGTTGGGTCGTCGAGGAGCTTCTCGAAGCTGTCCACCGTTGTTTATTCTGTAACAATAGTTTCGTGAGCGTGCTTTAAGATCGTCGGCCATTAGCTTGGTGAGCATTACCCATTGCGATATTGGCGAATCTACGCGTTCTCCGTCCCGGCAGCCGCAGTCGGCGATGGTTAGGGGTCTACGGACGGTTACTATAATATCTGATGACGTTGTGGGATGGAACTCGAAGTCGCTCGGCGGTTGGCGGTTGGACTGGCATCCAATGCCCGGTGCGCCGCCTTTATTCTCTTCGTAGAATGCGCCTCTCTCTATATATACGTACATTCGAACTGTACGGAGCGGAGACGCTGAGGAAGATCGTATGAGATGTATAAGCTCGCAACAGTAGAATTTTACACAATTATCAGCTCGGTAGACGAACGCGACGACGTAAAGGTAATTTACTATCCCCATCTACGTTGAACAACCAAATTGTTCAGAAATGCTTGACGTGTAGTGAAAGTCAAGTTGCCTGGCATGCACGTTATAAAAGGTATTACACAGTCCAGGTCCGGGAATGTATAACAGGTCTCGCCGTTATCCTGTGGTGATCAGGTCCTGGTCTAAAACGACGAAGATAAAGCTTCATAGATGAGACCAATGATCGAGGCGTCAGTAGGCGGGAATGCCCCGTTGTTGAGGTGTTCATCTTTGCTGGGTGAAGCGAGAACTCCGTCGTATCGCTTGAAGCTGGGTGTTGAAAAGTTCATCGAATGGAGGAGAAACAATGCGGATCGTGAATTCAAACATTGTAGAAAGGAATTGTTTTCGCTGAAGCCCACAGGTATGGACTGATGACGGGCGCGGGAACAAAGGTTGCATATTACTTAATAATGAATCAACCTTGCCTCGTCCTCCCACATTCTTTCGAACTTGTAATACCAAGGATCCTATTGTTCTCTTATTTACGATTGCAAGTTGTACATCGTTTAGTTTCTTGGATTTTTCTCCCTGCCCTAGCGCCGACGAATTCTCCAGCTGAACGGACACTACCTAGACCTGATGCATGTCTCTCTCATGGGCCCAACGCAAAGCACGGCTGGCGATGCTTCTGAAGAGCCAGGGAGACGAGGACGCGGAGGCACTGGCTTTAGATCGAATGCTACACGGGCAAAGCGTGATCGGGAAGACATGTTAGTATCGTGTCGCCCAACACCCCGTAGACACGGCTGATGTTCATGATGCGCTTACCCAGCGAAGACGACCGAGATCGACGCGATAAGATTCCAAGATAGGGACTTGCAAGTGGCTGGAGCACTTGAATATGGGCAATTCGGCGTGGTGCGTCAGCGTTTAGCGTATTTCTAGGAGCTGTGTCGCTGATACATTTTGCGTCATTTTTATAGATCTATGTTGTAACATGCCGTCTAAACGGACATGTATATATACGCAAGACGATCGAGAAGAAATTCGCACTAAGAAGCCGTGACGTGCGCCCGTCTGTCTTGACTATCGGCTGTGCACTAATTGTGGCAATCTAGCAATGTTCCCCTCAGTTCGAACGCGACATCCTGCTCCAAGCGCACAAAACCGACTCCCAGTGGGCTCCGCATCTCCTTTGCGCCTTTCAGACACCGACGCACCTCAATCTTGTGATGGACTATGCGGAAGGCGGCAACCTCTGGGACGTTTTAGAGTCTAGTCCTCATGACGGCAAGGTCTTGGAAGCGGATCTTATGTGGTGGGCTCCCCAGATTGTCAGTGCTATCCACTGGTGCCATTCTCAAGGGTTCGTACATCGGTAGGCCGCTCGACGTTTTGGCATTACTATAGATACTCAAACACGCGTTCTAGGGATATCAAACCGCATAACTTCGTGTTGACGCCTGATGCGCACGTCCTCCTGATCGATTTTGGCTCGGCCGCACCGCTGCTGCCCCCCGACTCTAACGGGGTTCAACTCCTACCTAAACGGTATTGCCTCGTCCCTTGTGGAACCTGCGACTATATATCCCCAGAGATCCTCCAGGCTCATGAGGAGGCCCTGGTGGCACTGGAAATGGAGGACGATTCGCAGTTCGTGCCTGCTGAGGACCAAACCTGGGGGTATGGCCGTGAAACCGACTGGTGGAGTCTGGGCGCCATGCTGTACGAAATGGCGTACGGAACTGCTCCGTTCTTTGCTAAAGATATCCGGCAGACATATATGAGGATCATGGATCACGAGGTTTATTATTTTCCGTTGTTGTGCAGCGAGTCGCTGAATATCGTCTCAGAAGTGCCTCATCTTTGATCGAAAGACATCGGTATCACCTCACTATCAAGAATTTCTACGTTTGTATGATCGTTTGGCAACCCTATGTTTACAATTTCGCTCATCTGCGCTAGATTATTGACTCATGCCGAGCGACGCCTCGGCCGCCGAAATATCCAGGAGATCACTAACCATTCTATCTTTCGTGACGTGGAGTGGGGTACCCTTCCTACTCGTAAGCTCATGTCTATCCCATTTCGATATTCTTTTGAAGGTTGTCCGATTTTAGAGCAAGCGCCAGTCGGGCTCCATCTTCCGCAGTTCACATACACTGAACCTGCGGAACTTGCCCCGTCGCCCGCCCCCCCTGGTCCACATTCGGAGACTGACGAAGGCCACTCTCAAGGGTTTGCCTTCTCTGCCCTATTCCAATCTTCCAACGGATCGTCGTCCCCAGGACTGTCTATCTTGCGCTTAAGATCTTCACCTCACCCTTCACGTCCACCAGAGGAAGGTGGCACTGCCTCATTCATCGGATTTAGTTGGGGACCAACGGCGGATGCTTTCACTGCTCCAGAACCGGACGAAGACCCCGCAGCCAATGATGGCTCCCTGTCCTACATGAACACCCCCCGTCCGTTACGTATCCCCTTAACGTACCTTACCCCCAACCCCGCATTCATCACACCCCGTTGGTCTTCCGCACAGCCTGCCCCGTTCACCGGCCCCGACAGGTTCAGCACCCCCATCCGGCCAAGCGCCGCCGCTACCCCATACGCGACGCTCCAGCGCACCAGCACCATCCGCCGCACGAGCGAGCGCCGCACCGTGTCCGATCGCGAAGCGATGAAGCAGCTCGTCGACTGTGTGGGGATGAGCGCGCGCAAAAAGGTGCTCGAGAGCGGACGCAAGCCCCGCCTCCTCACGCGCTCCGGCCCCGGCAGCACCGGAACCTTGACACGAAAGGAGCTGCGTTTCCACCCCGGAGGTCCCATCCCTGTCCCGGACCTCATCAGCGCCAGTACGAGTGCTGGAACCAGCAACGGGACCGGGGTCGCATCGTCCCTGCACTCACGCTTAGGCAAGCCACTGAAGCCGATATTGGTGAACCACCACCAGCAAGCAGTGTGGTCAGGCTCGGAGGACACGGATTCAGAGGGCCCGCCTAGCCCCAGCCCGACTCCACGTCCGGGCTCGGCGATGTCGACGTTGTCAAGGCGGAGTGGGACGCCGACTGTGAGCTCCATGCGGATGGGGATGGGGACGACGTCGAGTACGAGTACGATGTTGCTTGGGATGCCGAGGAGTGCGAGCGGACAGTTGTTGAGCTTTAGCCGATCGATGGACTTGTCGGCTTCGTTTAGGAGCTCGATGGGTGAGGTGCAGGAGGAGCAGAAGCAGGTGCACGATCGGCCTACGCTGAAGCCGAGCGTGTATGAGGACATGGAAGATAGGTTGGTGGCATTACTGGGGGATATAAGAAGTGTTGAGGAACGGCTAATGAGGGTGGCAGGGACGATACATTAATAATTTTTTATTCATTGGTGACTTTGCTTGAACTCTGGGCGTGAACGATGCTGGCATGTCCACGACGGAGTTGTCATTTACATTAGAAGGGTGGCTACTCTACAACGATGTACAGATATACAAAGCTCGAATAATGTACAGTTCTGCCACAACAGAATACAGAGAGCGCAAATGATTCACGTACAGCTACAACCTTTCAATTCCTCCTATCACCGCCTCGAGCTCTAATTATGCTCGTGTGGCAGTCTCAGACTCCAGCGAGTCAACAACCTGCGTCGTGACCTTCGAAATCATAAAGAACGCGTCAAAAAGCGCCGGGACGACAAACGGCTCCCTGCACTCCCGTTGTACATCCGCCAGCGCCGCCTCAGCCTGTACCCTCAGCTTCCTCTCGGCCATCAGCTCCGCTTCCACCTCTTGCAGCCTTGCCCGCATCGCTACCCGAACATCCCACCTCAGTCCTCTCTCAATGAAAGGAACTGTATTAATTGACATACCAGCATCCTCCAAAGCCTTCCTTGACGTATTGGCATTTGCATCCGGGTGCTGCGGATCGAGCGCACGCAGCTCGGACATGATGGACGCCTCACGCGCTACGCCTGCCGTGATCTGCCTGCGCACGTCCCATAGCTCCCGCGCCAGCCGTGCGGCTTTGATCTGTGTCCCGGCATTTCCATTTCCTCGCCCGTTGAGGTTCCTGTTGCCGTTCCAATGAGTTCCATTACCGTTCGGAGTTGGTTGTGCAGCCGGGATGGGTCGTGTGCCCGTGCGGCGGCCGCTCCACAAGTCAAAGCTGGGACTGCGGCTGCGTTTGAGGGAGGTGAGCGTGGGGGTGGGTAGTTGGGTCATGGTTTGGGTCTCAGTTTGAGTCTGGGTTTGTGTTTGTGTTTGCATTGGTTGGGATTGGGTTTGTGATTGGGTCGAGAGGCTCAGGCCAGGTGGGGTCTGCGAGCAACGATAAGGAAGTCAGGCAGGAGGCGATCCGGGACGGGATTGGGACAAACGAAGTCTGGCTCATGATGGGCGAGGGGTAGTGGTGGTATCTGTTGCGTTGATATTAAATCGAAGTTGGGGGTCGACGTAGCGGATATACGCACTGTAGGTGAGATGGGCTGGACTTTTATGGGCTTGGGTGGCGGGCGAGATCAGTTTGAGAAAATTGGTGGGATTTGCGGTACAGGACATACCATGGGTGATGCTTGCCAGGAAGACGATATGGACATCGGGGAGCCAAATTCCCTGGCATTCGAACGCACTCCCTGACAATAACATAAGATTGAATTCTATGTACATAGGGGGTCGACAAACCAACGAAAGCCCGAGTGTTGGCGGTGACGGTACAGACGAAGCCACGGAGTCTCGAGCAGGGGACTGTGGAAAAAAGAAGGTCAGACTTTGACATGACCCCCACGTGTCAGAAATGAAGAACTTGCATTAGGAATCGGAGGATCGATCGGTTCGCTTTTAGGTATCTTAAGCGCTGAGGCCATGTCATCTAGCAACATTTGAGCCTCATTTTGCAGGGCTGGCCCGCCGTGGGGCACGTCGGATCGGCGCCATTGCTTGTTTCCGTATTTGGGCTGTGTGTTGTCGTGAACTCGTTCTTTTTTACGGGACGCGGGCACGCTTCATTGGAAAGAAAACATTAAGCTGCCCAGAAACATGCATGGGCGCCTCATTGGCCATGACGTACTGATGCACCTCGTGTAGTGACAGCCTGACGCTGTTCCTTTTCAGCCCAGATTTCGAACTAGAACAGAATATTAGTACATACATCGACAGTTCGTTAAGCAAGCGCCTTCGAGCCCCGTCATCGTCGGGACCATAGATACGTGTTCTTAAGTGTTTGTACAAAACCTAGCCGGTGACATCTATGAATACTTGTCATTCTGACTCAATAAAGGTTGTACTCACAGCTCCATAGGTGGCACTCGGCCATATAAATACGCATTCCCCGGTTCCGTTCGACAGTTTCTTGATTGTTATATTGTCCGTCTTCGGGTGAGGCAATTTAAGGGCAGCCAGGTCATCTTTCAATATCGTGATACCCTTGAAGCTGCTCGGATAGAAGTCTTGAGCTTTTGGGCCATTGTACCAAAGGGTGACTGTAAGATCAACGAGACCCATTACAGGTACTGGTCATAGAGTGGTGACAAGTGGCAGGAGGCTTGCAGCTCCGTGTGGTCACGTGGTCGTTATAACTTGAATGAGATCATCACGCCGTACAGCAGCTCAACTATTCACGTTTGGCTGTCTGGGCTGATCAGACGACAGAGGGCATAGCGATTTGACAGCGATAGGTGCACCGGAATGAGGAACTATGGTTTAATAGATACAGAAAAGTCTTTCGTGCTGCTTGGCTGGCGGCACCCCTAAATCGTACAATACACCTAGAATCCAACACTGATCAGATAATCCGCCAATGCTTCGACGACAGGCGTGGTTTCTGGTGCCTGGAGTGGCGCAAGGTATTCTGCGACAAGTATTGCCTGAACTGTCTTGACGATCACGACGCCATCAGCCTATGGGTGTCGATGAGTACGATCGAAATAGTCGAGGACCGTTCTACGCACCTGCTTCTTGCCGTAAAGACTACGATCCGTAGTTCGCACGATGAAGAACTTTTGGCCGCCCAGACGTACACCCTCAGCTTGCGCTTTCTCCGGTTTTTTCACCGCGGCGATGAGGGCATTCTGTTCCTCGGTGGATAGCTACAGCAGAGTCAAAACGATTAGATCTGCTTGACTTAAGATCCGTGGTCTTGACTCACTGTGTATCCTGGCGTTGAAGCCCAAATCCCACCCTGGAGACCTACGATCGCGGCCTTGGATACTTTGCCACTTCCGACAAGGTTGGTATCGACATATGCTGCAGGGGGTTCAGTTTATTCTGTATGCAAGTAAATTAACGAAGTGTTACTTTGCCAGGACATGTTGTATAACTTGGGGTTATGGGGTGATGAAGGATTGGAAAGGGGGATATACGACGAGCGAGTACTATCGGAAGCGGCGTCGGAGATGTCCTAGATATGAATTTGATCGGCGATGATGTAAGAAAAATGCCGGCCCTACAGCAGTCATAAACTTTGATGTGTGGACGCGACGCGTAGACCATCGCGTACCTACGCAAATTAGGTCTTCTAGCAGAGTGCATTATTTGATTCAGGTAAACAACCCACTCATCTGCATCTCTATGTTTCCATCATTCACCCCTTAAGGAGAACTTTTGGGTGGATCAAATGTTTGACCAGGTTCCACAGATTGTGCGCATAAGTACTACCTATCATCCTGCTTAGGATTGTAGCAAGTCCATACAATGTTAAAACGTTGAGCCTAGCTGGTATGGGAAAATTACTGACATTAAACGCATCGATTGACATGGCAATATGCAAGATATGAGGGCAGGATCACACGAAAGCGGAAAGGTTGCCAAGTGTGGCTCAAGGACAAAGGTGCAATGGCATAGCAAGAAAATTTGAGATTTTCCAGTTGAGGAAACACTCTGGAAAGGGTATGACACGAGCTCAAATGGGCGCACGCTCCGATTTACTCGAAGTTCAGCTTCTAAAACCTTTGGCAACGAAAGCCAGGATTCCTCGCACCATAATTCCATTGCCAACCACGCATTTGCAACGAGTTTCTCGTGAACTAAATTTTCGGATCCCTCGTAAATGCGGCACTTTCTTCAGTGGTGAATATCTTGTTCAATGTGAATGTGCTCGAACGTATTGCAGAAAGCTTGTTGGAGAGCCCGGCCTTCTCCACGTCCGTGGTTGGGGGAATGATCTCTAGTCCGGCTGTGGAATGAGTGAACGGATGGGTCAGGGGTAAGGACATGGATGGATGGAGAAGAGATGGAGTGTTCGTTTCAAGTTGGATCGGAAGGACAAGCAAAACCCACACCGAGCCTCCAAGTCTTCGAGTTCCTCGATAGACTCATTGTCGACGTCTAATTCCACAATGGCGCATCCGAAAATTTTATGCTCCGATGTCCTGATGCGAAGTGAGGATCACGCTACAAAACTATCATTCCCCGAACGCAAGTTTCTGCAACATCCCCAAGTCATGCTCCGGTCGGATGGGTAAAAGATCTCCGACACCTGCTGCCCACTCGATGTTCGTTGAGAGGTTCAACGGATAGTGCGTATACTCATTGTCTGCTTGGAAGAAGATCTCGTCCGGAGGCAAAGTGTTGGCTTGGACCGTGACGGCCATGTCGTACGAGCCAGACCAGTCAAAGTCGATAAACTTGACCTCGTTGCGCTGGTCGAAGAGTACGTTGGGCCGTCGCAAGTCGCCAAAGACATATCCTTGGTCGTGCAACTTGCTCAGGACATTTTTGATCTGTTCGCGTGCGTTCTGTGGCCAAGGCTCAGGGTGACGGGTGATGTAGTCCATGACGACCATTTTCAGAGGACATAAGGGCAGTGCGAGGGATGGCTGGCCGTGGGTAGGAGGGTTTGGAGCTTCGGAGGAGGGTTGGCCGTCATCCCCCAAGATATTTTCCTCGTCGTCAACAAGCGGTGGACCGAAATAGCGAAGGCGCGGAGCGTGATCTCCTCTCGCGAGAAACTCGTGGACGTCCCGCCCATATCTAGCCACAAACTTGACTACGATGTCCCTTGGAGAGTCGATGTCCGGAGAGTCGACAGAGCGTTGGATCTTCGCCTTGTAGGTTACACACCTGGGCTCGTTCTCCAACATCCCGACGTATTCGAAGCGCACAGTTTCGCCGCTCTCTGAGTCGATAAATGAAGTTGAATAGGGATAGTTGCGGGGATGCGGATGCAACACGTGAAAGGCAGGGATGTTGGAATTGCTGATTTTCTCGTAAAAGTGGAGAAGTCGACGAAGGCTGTTCCGGAACGCGACAAGAACTCGTGCGAGACGATGGACTCTATCCTCTTCGTGGGTAGAGGAATGTCCGATCCACATCATGTCGGTTAGTCTCTGCACGATGAACTTGTCGGTGAATACGCCACCAAGAACTGCCAACCATGGGCCGCCGCCTGCTAAAATGAGGGTAGGACAACAGCATTTCTTGGCGAATTTAGCTCTCTAGGCAAAAATGAGACAAGAAAACAAGCGGAGGTGAAGGAAATCCATACATATTCCTGAGTCCATGCTCGCCGCATGGAAAGAGCGGCTTGCGTGGAAGCATCGGAACCACCTTCGCCTAGCTCTCGCTTAATTTCCATGATTACAGCCGGGAGACCGACACCCTCGAAATCGAATGTGACCAAACCATCGGCACAGCTCATGGCAGCGTTTGGTTCCTGATGAATCCTATGCCGAACAATTGTCAACAATTTCCTCCGCAGTTCCAGAGCATGGGTGGACTCGTCGGTTATTTTGGACGCGACGCGCATGAGTTCCTGAGTATGGATGAGATCCTGGAGGGATGGCTGGACACGAGAGTCCTTGGCATCGCGGACGAATGACTCGAAGATAGGATTGAACAATTGGATTGGTGGAGCGATTGTCGACAAATCAGACCTGGCCCATCGTCCATCGTAGATGATTTCTCGTGGTTTGCCCTGTGCGCTAGCATACTCGGTAGACTTGGATCCTTCGGATGGGCTTGCTCCTTTGTGGGACAGGACGTCGATAAAACCTGTACTATATGAGGCTATTGATCAACCATTATCGATTGTCACTCACGAAGATTCTCGGGAAGCCCACGGACTACATCGCGCTCCTCCTCCTCCTCCTCCTCCGTCTCAAGGTGTTCTATTTGACGTGGCGGTATGTATGAACCTTTAGCGGTGACGATCAGATGAACGATATCGTTGTCGTCCAACTTGCCCGCCAAAGCAGTGGCGAGAGGTTGGGCCGGAAGAATGGGCTCAAAGGCGCTCTTGAAATCGATGATGGTCGTTGGCCACTCATCCTCTTGGGCCGTATCCATTGAAAGGCGCTCCCGAGGCTACTACAAATGTTTTAAGCACTGCACATCCGGGTTGAGAGAGAGTGAGGCCACTTACTTGATATAACTTGATGCTCGCTAGCCGAGCGATGAAGTCGAGTTCCTCACGAAGTGCATGCATAAACAGTCGAAGACAAGCTTGCGACTTCCCATTGAACAGTTGGCGAGGAATGTCTATGCTGCGAGATGCCGTTGTATGTGACAAATCGAAAAAGAACCAACTGACGGAGACGATGTCGTCTTGAGCTGCAATGGACTGCCCCGGGTTCGCCTCTGCTGCTTTTTTCTGTGCGCGCGTCTGTATTCCGCTGGAGTTCCCGGTGGACATAACGAGGTCCGACGGGGAAGGATACTGCGAAGCCAATTCTAGTGAAGTAAGAGCGCAGAATGTGACCGAGAGCCACATTGCACGATGGTCACGAATCACATGACGGGTTACGTCGTGACACGGCGAGGAGTTCAAGCCGAACTTTTGGGCCGCTCACAATCAGAGGACTTCACAGAATCTGCTGTTGCTTTCTTCGTTCTTACCAGTTACAATGCCATCGTTCAAGATTTTCGGTTGAAACGAAACAAACGCCTGGCGGGATAGTTACGGCCTCCCGGCGGTCAAGCACTTGTCAGTGTTCGACCAACGTTCCAAGCTGCTGAGTACCTTCAAGGGGTAGTCAAAAGTCGAAAAATAATGTGCCGCGTGACTTCGAGGATGCAAGGTGGTCGTACATTTCAAACGACTACAATAGCGAGAAAGACTTCCTAGGGAGGGCTGAAAAATGAGAGACGTCGCGTAGAATACATAGGGTGTGGACGGGATGGAGATACACATGGTATGTATACAGGTAAAAGTACAAGTACGGCGGCCGATCTGGAGGCAGGGCTGTCTAAAGCGCCATCGAGATGCCAACCAATGCAGGCCAAAGGATAGCGAGTAGCCGGAAGCGCATCGTCGCCAAATTCACTTTCATGCTCGAATTTCTTTTAGGGCCAGAGCTGCCGGAGCTTCTAAGGGGAGCACCAGGGTGGGCACCCAGCGGGTTCGTAAGAATCGTTGGAGCTACAGAGGGACCAAAGGCGTGCGTCGAAGTGGATGACACGGTGGTATTCACAATAGCGGGCCTGGCGGGGAAGAGATAGCTATCGGCGATGATCGAGAAGTCGGAGGTGTAAATGGTTGAAGGCGGGTCCTTGGTTATGAAACGCAAAGTGCTGCGAAGGTAGACCGATAAGCCTGCCATCACTAAATAAACAGGAAAGCAGAACTCACTAGTGCGAGGCGCCTTTTAAACCGGGGGGGATGAAGACAGAATGAGAACAAGCCGTTGGATCTACACGTTTCGCGAGGGTGGCTATATATTCCTAAAGTTCCACGCCACGGTCAATAACGAGCATAATTACGCAGAACTCAATGCTTCGGGCACAGTCTCTAATCTCCTCGTATCCATACAGTCCATCGCATAGATCGCGTAGCTCAGTCAAGACTCACAGAGTTGTTGCCGTGGAGGTCGATCCTCATGTGTCCTGTGTCCCTGAGAAGAGGCTTGCGCGAGTCGTCGCGCCAGGTGACCAGAGCGAGCTGTCCGGAGGAGAATTTCGTCCTGGCGATGGGCTGTGTTGGGTATACCGAGCCAAGGACTGCGCTCAATTGTACTAGATTTGCGATTGCGAACACAGTGAAGAACCAGGACAGTCGAATAGACATGGCAGAGCGTTCAAAAATGGATCGCCGGCTTGAGCGGGTATTCATTCGTCGGTGAGGCTCTATACTGATGTGCGACTTAGGCCTGAGGAGAATTCGAGAAAGAACACAGAACAAGTTCTGAGGCTCACAAAAGTTCGTAAACTGCTGATATATGCTTACATAATTTGGCGGCACAGGCTGTACGCCGAAGTTCCTCCTCTTTGAACCTTGAAGCTTGAAGCACGAATTTTACTACATAGACGTTCCTCTCACATTCAATCAAAGAGCAATCAAAGAGTCTGAAAATTCGGTACTCGGTTTACGCCAATCCTGCCCCAAAGTCCACAAGCAAGAAAGTAACTAAGGAAGGGAAATAATGTACGATATGGAACGTAATTTTGTCCTTAGAGAGTTCAGTGATACCAGACAACGGGAACAGCACGCATTAGATATCGCAGCTACGTCTTGATCTGTCCAGCTACGTGTTTACATCCAGTCCCTGTTGGTGGGGTTATTGATCTTATGTCTAAGGTCCCGAAGTCAGAACCCACGGTGGCTGACATTGGCTACTACAAGAGACGTACTTATCTCGCAGGTGCGCTATCACCCCACTCAATATGAATGTGCGACGGTTGTTGGGTGGCTCGCAACGCGCACACCGCACGGTTGTCGCACCGCCGGCTAAGGTCGGTGGGGCTGCGACCTCGAGGGCAGAACTAGGTATCGTGCAACGCCGTTCGTCAGGGAGGTAAAAGAGGTCTCGCGGCTCTGTGCAGCCTGTCGTATGATGTCTACCGCAGTCCGATCAGAACTAGTTCAGTGAGGGTTTCCCCGGTACGCACATATTTTTCAAATGTTCTATCACGACATCTCGGCGTTCCCAATTATCAAAGTAATTATTGCAGTAACTGCAGGTCCAACACTTGTCGTGGTAAACAGCATTCGGCGTCTCCGATCGTTTGACAGTGGTGGCTTCCTCGATCGTCAATACCTGCCACGTTGGAGGTTTCGGGTGGTTATGCTTCATCGCATGAGCCACCTAGAAACGAAATTAACTTAACATATGATATGCTCGACGCAGAGGGAATGAGAACCTACCCCGGCGCGCCAGGTATACACAGTTCTAGCGAAACTACCGTTCGTGCACTTCCTCACAGTACATTCAGAACAGAAGAAACGCAGATCGTGTCGATCCATGTCGACAGGGGTGGCGCGTGCAGCATCGAGGCCGGCGAGCGCAACAAGGTTGGCAGCGGCAGCGGACCCCGTCACCGAGAAATCCAGTTCGAGCGTTGTCCCCGGGTCGGAGAATCCGTGGTGCATCTGGGTGCAATGGTGCGCACCCGCATCACGCCAGGCGAAGAGAGGATTGCCTTGTTGATATCCCCATGGCGAAGCGTTCAATACACATCCTCTGGTCTCGCATTCAAAAACAGTTGTTGCCAAATCCATAGACTTGACGTTGATCTGGCTAATGTTTATCACGAATCAAAATCGGGTCGCGTCCATTGCAAACGATCGACTTACATCTTTTCCTGTAATGCCGTCCTTCTCTCGTCAGACCATGCAGATATCAAACCAGGAAGCATAGATTTGGCCTCTTCAAAGCTTGATTCGTCGACAGTGACATCGTCTGGGAGGTTGATAACCTGGTCGAAAGGAGAAAACTGGCGGATTTTGTTCGCCTTCGGGTGGTACAACCATTGGGACGGGACGAGCGTCTTGAGGTAAGACTTATACACCACACCAACGATTCTTTTCCTGCTCTTAATGAGCACTTCACGAGCGGCAGTGAGGCGTATCCGTTTTTGCTCCAGTACCAAGGGCTCCAGGATAGGTTGGATGCGTTTCCAGACTTTACGATTATAGTAAGTATGTCAGAGAAACGGGATAGGTTTCGGGCGTACTTCTGTCCGTGAGCAGTGTGTTCTGGTGACATTCCTTCTCGCGCTGTATGCCAGAACGGATATCTGTATCCAAATACCCGAACTCTAGGAATTTCTCGATGATTCTAAAAAAGCCACATAAGCTAACACAAGGAGGGGGTAGAGATTGAGGCCATACGCGTTATATCGTTCAACTTTCTTGTCTGCAGTCGCAGAACTCAGTGACGCGTACCAGTCGTCAAAAGTGCCTACATTCTAAGGCATCTCGTCAGGTCGCAGAAGCAGTAAGAAGTGTGCCCGTTATTCACATCGACAACCTCCTCCACAAGGT
The DNA here is from genome assembly GCA_025854295.1 of Lyophyllum decastes. Taxonomy (NCBI): domain Eukaryota; kingdom Fungi; phylum Basidiomycota; class Agaricomycetes; order Agaricales; family Lyophyllaceae; genus Lyophyllum; species Lyophyllum decastes. The sequence goes on along the minus strand of CP107712.1, from coordinate 1,573,727 downwards.
TCATTCTTTCCACCTGGAACTCGTTGAGCTTCTTCTTCGCGTCCGGGAGTTTATTGCGGACGTCCTCTTTGAGCTTTGCCAACCGCCTCGTCGTGTCGATCACATCAGATTTCCAGTAAAATTTGCTTCCTGATCCACGGCCGTGAGCCCATCCGCCAACTAAAAATATACACGATTAGCGAGATGCAAACGAATAGCATGGTTCACAAAGCGGCACCGTTGGTGTATGGGATGAAACTCAAGACCGTGTCATCGTAATTGGGGAAAACGGTGGAAAACCTTGACGCCACGACAAGGCTAAAGAAGATCAAGTGTTATGATCACGATCAACTGACATTTATGGGTAGAGAGCCATACTTGTTCTTTTTACATGGCACGCAGACGCGACGGCGAATCCTGAAGTCCACTTTGAACACGTTCTTCGCCCCGCAATTCTACAAAGGTGACACATCACCGCCAGATTCGATATATTAAGGAAGTAGAAATATTAGTACAACTCACCTGACAATTGAATCCAAATACTAGCGCTGCCCATCTGGGTTCCGAGAAGTCGGAGGGACATTCTGGGCATCCGACGTTCTCTCGAGCAGATTTCCAAATGGTGATGGAATTACGTGTCATTAGGGTCGCACGAAGAGATTTACTCGTTCTAATAAGCGAGAGAAGGTCCTTGGGAGACAGAAGCCCGAATGTCTGAAGGCGGCGTGGTAAAACATCAAAATGACACAAGGGCTTGACATGGGCGATTCATACCTCAAACAATATGTCCAAAGGCATGGTCGGCAGAAGACTGAGGGATTTACGCTTGTTTTTGGACTGTTGGGTTTGTTTTTTGGGACTAGCACTGTTCGACAGTCTCGCGCGTTTTCCTGGCGCCTTTCCGCTCAGTGCACCTGAATATATAGAAGTTAACAAGAATTATGGGGAAGATAAACGCGTACTGACGAGACGCTTTGTGCTCCCAATCACTGTCCTCGCTCTCAGACATGTCGACATCGACATCATGTTCATGTTCGCTGTCCATATCTGAGTCGTCGACTGAATGCTCAGTCCTCCTCGTGACTTCAGCAACCTTTCCATTTTGGCGCCGAGTAGCCACCATTTCGAACCGCTGGACAAGCGGTGGAGTATGTGGGATGATGGGAGACAAAATTCACGCTGGGTGGCACGACAATTTATATGTAGTGCGGCAGAATCCTGGCGTTATCCTGAACGCTCAGGGTTGTCAACCACGTGGTCATCGGCCACCAATTTAGGTAACACCTGCTCACTGACGAGTCAACTTCGAGTCTGCCATCCATCTTCTGCGAACACTGTCTAGGCACTTGATGGGCGCCCACGACATGATCGCGGTCGTAAGGCCCAAAACGGCCCACGAAACAATAATCGACCCGCCATGATCAGTTTTGATGTCCGAACTCTCGACGTTGCGGGACCGACGAATTTCCCAAAGAAGACATCCCGTCGGTCGCCGACTCACCGTGGTCAAGGTGAGTTTAGGAGTCAGGGAACGTCGGCAATCAGGAAGCTAAAGTAGTACCTCCTCTAGGTGGCGGGCGGTAGTCGCCGAAAGAAAGCATGTGCGGAAAGGCAGATACTGGCGTTCAAGTACAGCTTTCAAAGTATGCCCAGTGCGAACTGAGTTGGTTGGCAGGACGCTTCATACCCATGAGTTCCATCTACCCGTGCGAGAAAAACTACCTATACAAGTTACAGTTGAGAGGAAAGTAATAATAGATCATACATGCAAATGGCCCCCAGAGTACAAGTGATCTTCCAGTTCCTGAGGGCAGGGAAAGTTAAGAGAACTATGTAGGGGCGGTAAGAGACAGAGAAACAAACCTCGATATTCAAAAATAGCCCATCGCAGGCCTCATTGCTGCCTTCAGGTCTCCACTGACATCGATACACCATATCAGTCCCTTTCGGAGCCGTATCATCGGCCCTTTCCAACGTCTCTAGCCTGGCTTTGACCTCGCTCAGTTCGAGATTCAATCTGGCGGCCTCTTTCCGCCACCGTCCCGCCTTCAGCCCCAAATCCTTGACCTGCGTCTCGCGATCTTGCAAATCCTCCTGCAGGCCATCTATCACCTCCTTCATCACCCGATTGTCCTCCTCTAACTCCTCACACTGTGCCCTCAACTCCGGCTCCTCCGCCGCCCGTCTCCGAATTTCATCATTCGTCCGTTCATCTTTCTCCGTCATAAACAACGCAATCCGCCTCCACGCCTTGTTATCATCCTCCAAGGTCTTCACCCTGGCCTCGAACGTCGCTTTCACCATCGCTACCCCCGTCTGCGCCTGGTCCTTCGCGATCTGCACCTGCTTCTCCAATTCATCGTTCTCCGCCCGCACGGATGTCACGAACCCGGATGCCCTGGCGTACTGCTCCCGGAAAAACTCGCGATCCTTTTCCGCGTTCTCCTTGCCCCGTGCAAGGTCTCCCACACGCTTCTCGCTCTCCGCGAGAGATGTCATCGCTTGATCACTGCTTGCCCGGGCCTCTGCCAAGTCCTGCTCTAGCTCCTTTTCGCGAGTCGGTGCCCCAGCGGTGGCTGCAGCGAGAGCTTTCCGAATGGTCTCGAGTTCTTTCATTAGCTCCGCGTTCTCCTGAGATTTCTCGTTTAGCAGAGCTAGCGTCGCAACAAAATTGGGTTCAGATGCAGGTACGCCAGGCTGGATGGCTGATCTTAAGCACCTAACAAAAAAAAAAGAACAGAGGATGAAACCGCGACGGACCTCTATACTGATATCTGGTAACGATGGCGCAGGCGCGGTCGGTGGCAGAACAAGATCATGCTCAGGAGATTGTTGCCGCGCAAAACAGCCGGTGATCGAATTTGACTTGGATTTCGAACGACTGCGGCGTTCTAGTTCCTCGTCTACCACAGCTGGCGCTAGCTCTACCTCCAGCTGCTTCTCCGGTTCTAGCTGTAATCCTAGTTGCGACGGTGCTTCTGGCTGCGGGTCCGACTCTGATTGTGGTTGTGGTTCCGACACCTACAAAAACGCGCAATCCTTTAGTACGATCGCCGCCCCAACCAGAGTAAATCCAACCTCAAGAGGAGCTCCAGCATCAGGTCCTGTCTTCCAGTCCATGTTCACGTCCTCCATAGGTCGCATCTCCCCAACGTCCATCATAAGATCCTGGGTCGACTCTTCCTCCTCCTGGCGCAGGGCCAACGCCTCCAGTTCCTTAACTTGCTTGTCCCTCTCTTCCAACTCTCTTTCTTTCCCCTTCTGCTTCTCTCTCCGCCGCAACTTCTCCCTCTCTTGCCTATGCCGTTCCTTCTCCTTCAAATCCACCAACTCCGTTAGAGGCCGCCTCCTCCCCTCGCCTAATTCGCCCGTCAGCTCTCGCAGTTTCTTCCGTCGCTCCGCACGTGCACGCTCCGCAAGTTGCAGCCCACGCGTCCGGACCACCCCCTCCACCTCGTCCTCTCGGCCCTTATCGTCGTCCGTGACAGACTCCGCGCTTGCCTCGCCATCCGAGTCCGTCGCCTTTGCCTTTGCCTTCCCCTTCCCGTTACCCTTCGCCTTCCCCTGACTCTCCTTGCCCTCTCCCGGCCTCCGCTTCCTTCCGCCCTTCTCAGGCGAGCTGAATTGTTCAATCTGTTCCATCGAACTAACGAGCTCCTCCGCCACCTCTGCCTCGTCTGAGTCCGCCGTTCTCGCACTGCTATTCCCATGGACCGGCACATCGGCACTCGAAGCCGTGCTGGGGAGGTGCGGTGTGAACGTAGACGGCGAGAGCTGGGGAAGCGGACGCATCGCCCCTGAGCCTGTCCGCGTAGCCGTGCCACTCCCGCTCCTGCTCCTGCCCTCACTAACACCTTTCTCCTCCCCACTGTCCTCGTTCTCTACATCCTTACCGCCCAAGACAACGTCATTATACTCCTCATCCTCCCTTACCACATCAAGCTCTGGACTAGGGAATGCGAGGTCTGGTGCGATATTGTCCCCGAAAATGGAGAAGTGCGAGCTCGACCCAGGCGTGCGCGGTTTCATCTTCCTGATGAGGGAGGACCGCGCCGGCGTGGTGCGCACGGACGCATCTGGGTTAGGGAACGGGAGGGTGGGCACGCGCGCTGGTTTTCGGCGCGGCGCAAGGTCGGCTGAAGGTGCTGGTGTCTCGATGGGTATGGGTGGTGATGGGGTTGGGGTTGGTGTTGTGATCGGTATGCGGACCGCTTTTTGTTCTGACTGGGATTGAGGTTGCGGGTAGTCTGGTGAGGGCGTTGGGAAATTGGCCGCAACCTTCCCTTTGGGTTTGTGGGTGAGTCGGAAGGGTGATGGTGGCCGCGGTTGGGGTAGTGGTTGAGATTGCGACTGCGACTGGGTGTTGTTCGACGACTCGGTTTCGGTTTCGGGGACGACGCCTTGGCGGTATAAGTCCGGGCTGAGGTTGTTCGTACTATGAGTGACGCGGGTGACAATCGTCGTCCGCTTTGTTTTTATCATTGTGGCAGTTGCGCTAGACTTGCCAACTTCAACTGGGCGGTTGTCTGACTGCATAGCCTCGATTTTTTGCAGATCATTATCGAATTCCTCAAGGCGCGCAAGGGTGGCTGGAGAGGAGCGGCGGTGGAGCGGTGGAGGGGAGGGTGATGGTGTTGTTGGTTGGTTCTGAATCGGACCTACGACTTCAACTTCATCTGAAGATGAAGACCCAGACCCAGACTCCGACAGCCGTCGTTTTTTCCTGGGTGTCGAAACCTTGCCCGACTTGAACTTCACGTACGCTGGTTCCGGCTCTGGACTCGGTGGTGGTGGGGTCTCGAGGGGCGGGTAGTTGGCTTTGGAATTGGGTGGCAGTTGTTTCGCGGACGATTGAATGCTAGGGATCCGTTGATCGTTCTCCTCCTCCGTGTTCTCCTCCTCCTCCTTCTTCTCGATGATTTTGCCCTTGCCTTTGTCTGGCCATCGTTCGCTCTGCGCCACGCGCTCCACATGCCACGACGGCTGTTCCGGTGGCTCCTCTTCCTCCTCGATCTGCTGCACGACCTTCCGTTTCCTCTTGCCTGGTGGCCGAACCTGAAAGCTCTCAGGTTCTGCACTCGACTCAGCCTTCATCTCTGGCATATCGACTTTCTGCTTCTTACTCTGCCGTGCAGGCAGAGCCGATGTCGCATCGCGAGCAACACCATTGCCGGTATCGGAATCATCCCCATGTGTGCGCTTCCCGTTATTATTCACTCGGGCAGTGGCGGCACTGGCTTGCCGGATGCTACGTTTCGTCGTTGTAGATGACGTAGCAGTAGATCCACGAGAGACCGCCGAGACACGAGAGACGGCTGACGGTCGCGACTTGACGGAAGACCGTTTATCTCCTACATTGACATAAGGACACTCCGATGTATGTAATGCAACTACGCACCCTTCTTCTCATTAGCCTTCTTTTTCTTCAGCGCCTGCTTGCGCTTCCACTCCAAGACGAGGTCGTCGGTGCAGTCGCGCTTCTCTACCCAGCTCTGTGGCCATGGCTTGCCGTTCTTGGGGTCAACTCCAGCCCAACGAACCTTATATAAATTGGTCTTCTCTGCGGTGATTTCTATAACCTCCCATAGCACCTCCGCGTCGTCGTCCTGCGGCACAAACTGTGATTGTGTCTCCCGCTCAAAAACGTCCGATTGGATGGACGCTGCATCATCCGACATCGTTTGATTCACTAGGATTCAATACAATTTAGCGACTTTCGTACTATTTGCCACAGATTCTCTCACCTCTCGTCGGCGTCGAGAGCGACGAAGAGCTCTTCCAGCTGGACGCGCGATGTCGATAAACAAGGTTGAGCACGCGCTGACAATTCAAGTTTCAACCTACAATAATTACGTAAGCGGAACATAACAAGCATTCAATGACCGTGTGACCCTCATCATCCTGCCTCGAACAGCCCAGAAGGAAAAGCCGACAAGCTATACACCTAAGCTCGACCATCTAGATGTCTTCCGTGCATTGTTTTGCTCATATCCAGTCCTACTAGCCACTGAAGGCTTAGCGCTTGAGAGTGAAACCCCTTCCCGCCACAACCGACCTTCCTAGACCTCAACCAATCCTCGAGACTTGCAGCAGATAGACGCAGGCGGAACAGGTATAGCCTCGAGCGCCTGGCTAGGATTTTACCTTGAAATGCTTTATGAAATGGATGCCAGTGGACAACGAGCAGCTTGGTCTCGACGATCACTGCAAGTTATCGCTCACCGAGAAATCACCAAAAGCTACCCGCTGGCCATCGTCAATTGACTTGTGTATCCGACAACGACGCAAGACACGAGTTTAAATTGCCCCCAACAAGACATGTACTGGGTCATCAGCATCTTAACGCTACAGAATCCACAGCGAGAATGCGCGGAAATCGATGCTCTGCCCTAGGTACAAGAATAGCCCCAAAGTGGCTTCAAGTGGCTCCCTAATGACTTCAAGGATCTTGTCAGTAAAATCCTTGTAGTTTCAGGTTCGGAACCCACGCTGTTTCAGGGGATTCGCCCAAATTGTTGATCATAGTAGCCTGCCTGACAATGGGTATCCGTACGACTGGAGTTCTAACTCTTCGTCTCCGTGTTGTTTTCTAGCTTTAGGGGTGTTTTTGCTGTTGTTTTCTGACATGGTTTTCTCGGTCCTACGTCCACTGTGAATCGAAGTTGAACCGCACCTTTTGTTTGATCGAGACGCCATTAAAACGCTCATCGCGCTCTTACCACACGGGCACTCAGGTATCGCCAAATCAAGATCAAAGCCAAGGGGAACGTCGAGGACAATGTCATTCATGTTGTGGAACGCGAATAACGACCTGATCATGACAAAGTCAAAAACTCCAAATTCCTGCAGCTCGTCGTCACCCATAGCGGAACCAGTCACCGGACGTAGGCGCATCAAGGAGGAGTGAGATACGTGAGCTACCAGTGCGTGGCAAGCGTAATTCCATATCTGGGGAGTTGCCAATTCACCACTGTACTCAAGTGTTAAACGAGTAAACCAGCGGCACGTCCTCCATAGGTTGACAAGATCCTCGCGGCCTGGCTAATATCCGTGACCACCTTCGCTATTGGAGTAGACGGCTTCACAAATAAGGCGGATTATGTGGGGTGTTAAAAGGCATGCCAGATGGACTGTCTCGGATACCTCTGTTCTTCTGGAGACTTAATAACGTTGTTGCGTCGAAACGGCTGATTACAGCCTCAGTACACAGTTCACCAGCCGAGGTCCAAGCTCGAGATGACGGAAAGGCGATTATCAGTGCCACCAAGTTCGTTCGTTGCCGCCGGGCCGCGCATTCAACTGCTATCGATACGCCTCGTTCGCAGCAGCAGCATTCCCACTAACATATCACATATGCCTATGGTTTTCTACGTTCTGCTCATCAATTTGCTCACCCCAGTGACTGGAGCGCCCTCCCTGACCAGCTCCCTCCAATCAAATTACCCACATCGCCGCCACTCCGCACTCCTCGCGGCACACAGCTTCTGGGAAAACGGGAGTACCCAGAGCAACTGGTTGGATTTTCAATATCAAGGACTTCATTGAAGTGGATGGACGATAGACAGCTCGACCTCGATCTTAACAAGAACATGAGGCTACAGCTCACTGTATTTGAGATCACTAAAAGGCTTCCCCTCACTCACTGCCACTTGACCTCGATATATGATAATGATGGCCAATACAACCTCTGCTGGGTCTGCCCTGCTCTGTAAAGATCCCAGATAATCTGTCCTGAACTTAATGGAGGTATGAGACTAAACCACCGCACGTCAAGTAGACCATAATTGATCACGCACATCGAAGAGGCCTCATTACACCACTCAAACGAGTCTGAGGGTTGCCTATGTGAGCCTCCTCACTGTTGGTTCAAACCTGCGCAATCATGGCCGGCTTCATTCAGGTTCACGCCACACTCAGATCTGGATGTGTTGACATCCATATGGCCCTATTTGTCCCAACCTGGGTTTGAACTTGAACGTGGTTCGAACGTTCGAACGTGCCCAGTTAACCTAGCGGACTGAAAGCCTGACCAACTATCTTTCCCTTCCAACCACCGACAGATAAGATGTGATGTGTTTCTCTGACTCTGCGACCACTCGCTTTTGTACTCACCCTTGGAACAGGAACATTCACTGCCCGCTGCCTGCAATTGAACTACCCCCGCCGCCACCGTTCTGTACGCGTCGTCATGCCAGGACCAAATCGAAGCCGGTGCCACTTCAAGTCTATGGCTGGAGTTTTTCAATACTCGACCTGGAGAAGTGGGCCGACGAGTCCAAAATCGGCATCGGTCTTGACGTACATCTAAAGGAACAACTTGCCATGGCGGAGATCAGAAGAAGGCTTCCCGTTGGTCATCGACAAATGACTTCCGTTCACGACGCCGCCGCCGAGGAATACGGTGGCATCAAGCTCTGTTTTGTGGTCGGCTCCAACAAAACGCCCGAGGATCTGGAGAAGGCGCAGGATACGGCACTCATTGACCAGTTCCGATCCGTCCTGGGCTGGATGGATCCCCCAAAGTGGTATTACTTTGCCCGGAACTAGTTTGACATCCATGGTGAAGCAATCCGTTGTATTGTATAATCTATCTGTTCGCTACGAAATTGTGCTTACCCGCGCAGCCTTGCGTAAACTAATCACTCGCAAAAGTGGTCCGCGAACAGAAACAAATGAAAGTGTCGTCGTGTAGACGACACCTCCCTCCCTTCAATGCAAGGCATATCATAACATTGAGCGCGACCGTTGCACCAACCTATGAGCAGCTTTTGGATGATAGACATGGGTTCGCAGTAGTGACCAGGCCATCCATATTAACGTCGATATCGCCATAACAAAGAGCTTCATCTTTTTCTTATAAGAGAGTGTTGTTTCACGCCGAACCCGTAATTCGAGCCATGCAAAGGGCAAGTGGAGACCCAACGACGTCGACCTCGCCCACGCCACACGGGCGCGTTGTATGGCTCTATTTGTCCCGACCCTCGTTCATACTATATGGTGACCTTTCAGTAACGTTTCCAACCATCGACAGATAGGATGTACTTAATGTGTCGCTTTATCTCTGCAACTGCTCCTATACTTACTTTTAGAACAGGAGCAATCACTGCCAGCTCCTTGAGATCGAACTACCCACACCCCCACCACTCTGTACACGTCGTCATAACAAGACCGAGCCAGTGCCACTCCAAGTCTGTGGATGGAGTTTCGAAATAGATGACCTGGTGAAGTGGGCAGACAAATTTGAAATTGGTATTGGTCTTGAAGACCATATAAAGCAACAACTTGCCATGACGGAGATCAGAGAAAGGCTCCCCGTCGGCCATCGACGAATGAGCTCTGTTTACGATGATGCTGCCGAGAGATACGGTGGCATCAATCTATGTTTCGTGGTCAGCTCCAACAAAACACCTGAAGATCTGGAGAAGGCGCAGGACATGGTACTTATTAACCAGTTCCGATCTGCTTTGGGCTGGATGGATCCCCCGAGGTGGTATTACTTTGCCCGGAACTAACATGGTGTCCATGGTTGAGATGTCGCTCGGGCAATGCAAGGGCAAGTTGAGAGGTACGAACTCAACTCAAATACGTCATATCAGCCTTCTGACCAAAACGCAAGTGAATATCTATGTCGCATCCCTGGTGTTCTTTTTGTCAAAACCATCCGTTGTACTGTATATTCTATCTGTATGCTACAAAAATTGTGCTTATACACGCAGTGTCACGTAGACCAAGCAATCCACCCACAAGAGTGATTTGACTGGGGAGATCCAACTACGAGATAGCTGGTGAAGACTCCCGCCCAAGGGCAGCATTGTTCTACATTTGCATGGAGAGACTCCATGCCATTGAGTTCATGGAACAACCCCAAGGGCATCCGTTGCGGAGGTGGACCTGATTTGTCTACAGTCGTACCTTTGTGGTACTGTGCTTCTTCACTGGAATTGTATACTCGATCATTTTGTCCTCGTCCAAGGAGTCCAGTATCGAGCTCATTGCGAACTTCATCACAGGAAACAACACGAAATTGCCACCATTCACCAACAACGGCAATGAGGACTATGCTCACCAACACAGAGAACTCTTTCCGCTGGAAGGAAATCACAACTTCGCTGTAGGCGTCGCAGGCAGCAGCTGAAAATTGTATGTTCAAGACTGTTTCGAACTCCTCCGCGTTATCAATCTGACGTGAGGGGGGGGGTGCTTTAGTTCTGCCAAAGACATGGTGTCCCTAACAAATACATCATCTCATTCCAGAGGTTGGGTGTGGAAGGAAACATGGGTCGCTGAGCACTGGATTCACCATGGCAAAAATAGCGAACTCAAACACTGATGATGGTGAAGTCTATGACACTGCTCTTCCTCACTCCCGGATTCCGTCTGCAGGTATATGTTTGGGTACAAAGGGCGTTCTTCATGATAAATGGTCATCTGCAGAGCGACAAACAGATACTGCTCCCTATAAATCAGGTGGCTGAAAACCTGATTTCAAAAGGCATGGAAGTGGTCTTCAAGGTGTCGACAATGGTAATGATGAGGGCAGACAGGGCATTGGGTTGGTTGACAAGACCAGGAAGCTCAAAGTCTGAGTGATCAGACATGTTGAGTCATCCTTGAACAACAAATCGAACGGGTATATATAGCTAACACACAACCATAGCCAGATTGGCCAGACCTGCGGTACATGATTTGAGTCATCTGAAGTGGAGAACAAAAGCCATCTGTGAAATGACATTGGTGGACTATTGTCCACCACTCTCCATATGGTTGGAAGCCTAGCCAAATCTGCAATCAGGGAGTATTGTTATTGTCAGCTTGCAGCACTCACGAAGAAGGTCCTTGTCATCAGTTGCAGTGGAACAAGTGTACAGGGAAGACGGAGACACATGTGGACCCCCTCCTCTTGGATCAATGACCTGCACAATTTACAAGACAGGCAAACATTGTTTTATGGGCTGGGTTCCTGTGACAGTCAGTGACATACGGTGATAGGGAAATGTTCTGCATTGAAACATATGCACCAGCCTATATAGAGTACTAGTAAGAGCTTGCTACTTGATCCATGGACCTCGGGTTTCCAGTTTAGTTCAACAATAAATTAGCATGTACCAATATATGAGCACAGAGTTTGCTAGGCAACTGACTAATGCCGTACTCACTGCCATCCGAATTGAGGAGTCGGTTCCACCATAATAGAGCTTCATCCTTTCTTTAGACGATATTGTTGTTTCAAGTTGAACCTGGATATCGTAGTTCGAGCTATGCAATGAGGGGAGGAATAATGTGCTTGCCATCAGTGACTTGCCGCGCGTCTCACGTGACATATGCATGGCTCTATTTGCCCCGACCTTAGTTTATAGCATGCGATTCAATAACGACTCTCCCTGAAGCCGACCCACGGTCTCTCCCTTCCAACAATCGACAGATAGGATGTAATGTATTTCGCTACCTCTGCAACTACTTGCTCCTGTACTGATTCCTAGAACAGGAGCAGTCACCGCCCGCTCCCTGCAATTGAACTGCCCCGACCCCCACCGCTCTCTACACGTCGTCATGATAAGACTGTCTCGAAGCCGGTGCCACTTCAAGTCTGTGGATGGAGTTTCACGATGCACGACATAGTGAAGTGGGCGAACAAGTTCGAAATCGGTATCGGTCTTGACGACCATATAAAGCAACAACTTGCTATGAAGGAGATCACGAGAAGGCTTCCCGTTGGCCATCGACAGATGACTTCCGTTTACGACGCTGCTGCCGAGAGGTATGGTGGCATTAAGCTCTGTTTCGTGGTCAGCACCAACAAAACGCCCGAGGATCTGGAAACGGCGCAGGATATGATACTCATTGACCAGTTTCGGTCTGTCCTTGGCTGGATGGATCCCCCGAAGTGGTATTACTATGCCCGGAACTAGTTTGACGTCCATAGTTGAGATGTTGCTTGGGAAGCAGGCTGGGAGGGATGATCTGTCGCGTCTCCAGCGTTCCCATTATCGAAGCCATCCATTTTATTGTGTATTTTGTCTATACGCTATCAAATTGTGCTTATACACGCAGCGTCGCGCAAACCAGACCGCGCACAACTCGTGCCACTTATATATGGAGGGTTGCCTCCAATTTTAGGTAAACCGTAATGTCTACGAGGAATCATCAGTAAAATGATCAAGGACGGGCTCTCGCGAAATGCTGAGCAATTCTGGACGGGACATTTTTGAGTTCCATTGACCATATATCCGAGAATATCTCACGACGAACGAATATTCAATGGACGCTCCGTGGACGAAAGATCTATGCCATCCCCGTACCGTGACAGGTGGCAGCATCGGTCGTTATGCGGACAGGGTGAATTCGATACGAGGCTAGCATGTGGCTAAACCACTAAGGCAAGAGATGTGTAAAATGTGGGTACATACGTATACGTAAAGAGGCGCAACTGAAAACCACTGAATCATCGCCCTCCGACACCTGCACGAGACCGACAGTTCCTACCAGTTGTCAAGCTCTCCCTGGGGAGGCAAGTTCAGCTCATCTTCGGAGTTAGAAGGGGGATTCTAATGGAATGGTTGGAAAGCGGCCGAAAAGTAGAAGGTACGTCAACGCTCACCCAAAGCTCTGGTGGAGAGGGCTCGGCTTCCTGCAGGAGTCTATGGATGTAGTAGAAGCATTGATTTGACTGAGGAGATCCAAATACGAGATAACCAGTGGAGAATCCTGCCTCAGGTCGGCATTGTTCTACGTTCGCGTGAAGAGGCTCCATGCCCCTGAGTTTGTGGAACAACTCCAAGGGCTTCCGCACTGGAGGACCTGGATTTTCTACAGTCGGGCTTTTGGTAGTACCGCGCTTCTTCATGGGAGCCGTATACTCGACCGTTTCCCCGTCATCGAGGGAGTCTAGTATTGGCTTACGGCGAACCTCATCGCGAGTGACAATGCGAAATTGCCACCATTCACCAACGGCAGCAATGAGGATTAGGCTCTGCAATGCGGCGAAGTCTTCCCGCCGGAAGGCAATCACAGCTTGGCTGTAGGCGTCCCTGGCAGCGGCAGCAAGTTGCGTGCCCAGGGCCACTCTGAACTCCTCCGCGTTGTCTATCTGACGTGAGGGCGGGCGTTTTAACTCTACAAACAATCGCGGTGTCCCCGATAAATACACCATCTGATTCCAGAGGTTGAATGTAGATGGAAACATGGGTCGTTGGGCGCTGGATTCACCGTGGATAAAATTGCGAACTCGGACCCCCATGATGGTGAAGTCTGGACGCCGCTCTTCCTCTCTTCCCGGTTCTGTTTGCAGGGATACGTTCGGGTGTAGATGGCGTCGTTCTTCATGATAAACGGTCATCTGCGAGGCGACGAATAGATATTGCTGCCCATAGATCAGGTGGCTGAGAACCTGTTCCCAAAAGGCGTGGAAATGGTCTTCAAGGCGGCGCCGATTTCCCCGTCTGCTATAAGCGAAGACGATTGTAACGATGAGGGCAGACAGGGCATTAGGTCGGTCGACAAGACCAGGGAGCTCAAAATCTGAGTGGTCAGACATGTCCAATTGTTTTCGACATATCAACTGGGTATATATAGGTGCCGCGCAACTATGGGCTTGACCTCTGGTACACGAATCAAGTCGTCTGAAGCGGAGAACAAAAGCCATCCGCAAAATAGCATTGGTAGGCTGTTGTTTACCACTCTCCGCATGGTGGCTAGGCTGATCTACGATCAGGGGGTACCGTTATTGTCAGCTCCAAATCCAAGCATCACGAAGGTCCCCGCCATCAGTCGCAATGTAACAGGCATGCAGGGAAAACCAAGGCACTTGTGGACGCCGCATAGTGTACAAGATGGTGAACGTGGCTCTCTAAGATAGCGCCGCTGCAGTAGTCAGTGGTATACGGTGATGGAGAGATATTCTTGGGCATGAGATATACGCACTAGCCTATGTAGAGCAGTGGAAGCTCGCTTCAGATACACGAGCACAAGAAAAGGCTGGCCATAGCCACCGATCGTGAATGCTCACCAAACCAAACCATGTGCTGTCATCCGACCATAACAAAGAGCTTCGTCGTTTACTTGTGAGAGACTATTGTTTCGTGCCGAAGCTGTAGTTTGAACCCCTGACTCTGAACATGTGGATGCGTTGCCACCTGTATTGCTCTATTTATCCCCACCCTAGTTTATCTGTGGTTCAACCGTTTCGACAACCCCCTTAACTGAAGCCCGACCGACGATTCCTCCCTCCAACGACATTAATTGACAAATGTAAGGTGTTTCGCTCTCTTGCGACTGCTCGCTACTGAACCCACTTCTGGAGCAGGAGCAATCACCGCTCGCTTCCTGCAATTGAACTACCCTCGCCGCCACCGCTCTGTACGCGTCGTCACGCCAGGACCAACTCGAAGCCGGTACCACTTCAAGTGTGTGGCTGGAGTTTTTCAATACTCGACCTGGAGAAGTGGGCCGACGAGTTTAAAATCGGCATTGGTCTTGACGTACATCTAAAGGAACAACTTGCCATGGCGGAGATCACAAGAAGGCTTCCCGTCGGTCATCGACGAATGACTTCTGTTTACGACGATGCCGCCGAGAAATACGGCGGCATTAATCTCTGTTTTGTGGTCGGCTCCAACAAAACGCCCGAGGATCTGGAGAAGGCCCGGGATACAGCACTCATTGACCAGTTCCGATCCGTCCTGGGCTGGATGGATCCCCCAAAGTGGTATTATTTTGCCCGGAACTAGTTTGGGGTCCATAGCTAAGACATTGCCTGGGCAGTGGAATGGCAAGTTGAGAGGTACGAACTCAACTCAATACGTCATATCAGCCTTCTGACCGGAACGCAGGTGAATATTTATGTCGCGTCGCTGGTGTTTTCTTTGTCAAGACTATCCGTTGTATTGTATATTTTATCTGCATGCCATAAAAATTGTCTTTATACACACAGCATCGCGTAGTCCAAGCAAGCCACCCGCGAGAGTGGTTCACATAACAGAAACAAATGAAAGCGTGGTCGTGTAGATGGCGACTCGTGCCACTTGTAAAATGGAACGTCTGGCGCAACCCCCACAGGGTTTTACCCGCGCATCCTGCCCCACTAGGCCGGGGTGTCCTATCTAGCATGTGTGTGTTCTCCGCCCCCCTCAGTAGGTACGTATGTTCTAGCGGTGGCCGAGGTGGATGTGTGGTGTATGTACATGTGTACCGACGTAGGCCCGCAGTAAACTGGTTGTTCCGATTCGGGACCTCGCCAGGATAATAAATTCCTCCTCCTCCCGCACCGACCTACAGATAGTTTTCGGATGGGACAGGATTGGACCGGGTGCAATTGACGTGCAGCGATGTTCTGTACGATCATGACCCGCAACGACACGGACGCTCAATCGTTTCGATACGATAGATAAGGCGAGACCAAAGAATCTTACAGGTTACAGTCGCTGGTGGTGTAGAAGGGTGACACATCGAACGACCTGCCGTTAGAATCACCAGCTCGACGTATTCCCCACAGTTGTTGATCGCACAAATTAGCTAGACCCGCCAGACATGGGGTAGGGTGACAGCACAAAGAAAGGGGGAAGGGCCTGAATCATATGTTGATTTGTGCATAGTGCAGCATGTAGTGTATGGGGGGGCGGTGGGTGGTGCAAAGCAAATAAGAAAAGAAGGAAGGAGCCCGACTGCACCTCCACGACACAGCAACATCACCATCGCCGCCCTCCCTTCCAGCTGCTGTCGCGATGTCCAGCAGTTATCTCTGTATGTGTGTGCGTCGCGAAACTCCGGCGGGTATCTTACTTCTCGGGGTTGGGGTTCCTATGGGACGAAACAAGTAAGCATTGGTGTTCGCGGTTGAAAGTCAGCGGGGAAGGAAGGAAAAAGAATCAGATAGGAGCGAAAGACGTAAGATGCATGTTTATCAACACATTTGTTTTCAGTGTGAACTATGCTGTATTCGGTTTGTATCATCACGTTGAATCCGGCAGGTGGGCAGCGCCAAGATCACGATTGTTGTGGTCGTCGTTGGAGAAGTAGAAACCAATTTAACGCAGAAAAGAAGTGAAAAAAATACTAACATCCGCCGTTTGCCTCCAGGAAGTGTTGTTACATTGACGAAGCTGTAACCATAGCAATCAGCATTCCGATACTCTCACCACTAGGAAAATGCTACTCACCGACGGTTGTACAGAATCCTCTTCTTAGCACGGCCCTTGGGGGTCTTTTTCTTCTCTTGCTTCTCGACCTTTGGTGTCTGCGATTTGACTTTACCAGCACGGGCGAGGGAGCCGTGAACTGAGAAATGAGACGGTGGCCAGCATCAGAGAGATGAGCAGAATAACGACAAGACGAGCATACCTTTTCCCATGTTGTCTTGACGTTACGGAGGTCGTCTGGCACGATACCGATGGATCTGTTTGTCAATAACTGTACAGTGGCTGGAATTAAGGTTTCGCTGTTTCAATTACTGTATGTCACGTGATAAGCTACATAACCACCATCGTCGACTTGTGATCAACGTGAAGTTCGCTATGTACGTGCTCCCCCTCCATTTTGGGCTGACCATTTATCGTGGCTGGCATTGTAAGACGGCAAACATTGTTATATACAGGGTAATAATCCGCTCAGATTCCATATCCTAATCATTTGGAGGATCGTAAACGTCGTACTCCGCATCTCCATCATCCAATTCACCGGATTCCCCGTCTCCTTCATCGTCATTTTCCTCGGGTTCTTCTGTAGATTCTTCTGTAGTATATCCCGAATCCCCGTCCCAGTCCACGTTCTCGACGACTGTCCACAACTGATCCACATCGTCCTCCTCAACGTGAAAACATTCATCCACGACCAACTCAAAAAGGGGTATCCCCGCCCTCTGCCTCGCTCTCAGACAGTCCTTCAGGGTTTCGACATACGACCTTTCTGCCACGTGTAACCCATCAAAACCCATTCCGTCGAATGTCCAGCTGCTAAGGGTGAGCTTGCGTAAGGCCTTAAATTTGAGACCGGCAGCAGAGGCAGATTTCTTGCACAAGGCTCGCGCAGTGCCCTTTGAAAAAGCGTGAAGAAAACCCGTGGCGTCCAGCACAACGTGAATATTCCTGAGCTGGCTCAAGTTACCGAAATGGTCGAGCCAGACGGTCCTGTTCGGATAGATAAGATGAACCATTAACGACTCCAAGTGATCCAATTGGAGTGGTTGGAGGATGCTTGTTAAAATTTCCGCCCCAGGGACTCCGTCGCTGAAACCCTGGGATACCTGGAAATCAAGGTCGGCCGGGACCAGTGGATTGTTTGGAGAGATCCCAGGAGACGACCAAACCTGGATCCCATACTCATGCACTACCAAGGAACGAATCGGTCCTTGGAACCTTTTTGTGAGATCTTCGACCAATTTCTGCACATCAGCAGGTTCTACAAGACTGCTGAAGTGATGCATATTGCAGAGGATACGGACCCGAGTAGTGTTGGGGTAACTGATGTGATGCAATAAGAAAGCGCAGTGTTCAAAACTGTGCCCTACGGTGAGTTGAGCGAGCCGCGGGAGGTCGACGACCATTTCATCGGAGATTTCATCGCGGGACGGAGCAAAATTGGAAAGGAACTCGAGTGTTTCGAGGTGGCGCATGGTAGACAAAGCAGGAAAGAACTGGTCCCCAGGCGGTTTTATCCAAACCGGGGCGAGATGATCAGTTACGAATCGAAGCGACCGGAGGTGGGTGAAGAGCGGGGCTCGCCAGTTCAAGCCACACCTGGCGATATTCAGGTGGGTCAGTCGTGGTGCTTCCCCCATAAATAGGTTTTCTGGGAGCTTATTTCGATCGCTGCGGAAATTAAATTCGATCACTAGACTCTCCAAGAGCGGCGCAGGAGAACTAAGGTGTCCGATAAGCATGGATTCCTCCTGGCCATGATGGCCAACGTCGGTCAGAGAAAGAGCCTTAACGCGCGATAACTGGGCTAAAGCGGCCTTGAGGACTGCATTATGGCGCAAAAGGCGCTCCTGGAGACTGTACTGGCCAAGGACGGCCACGATTGTCAAAGGAACCTGTTTAGACCGTACCAACATCTCTTCTGCCCAACTTGAAAGAAAAAATGGGATCTGGGTCCAAAGATATGGGCAGTCGAGAGCGACAAGACGCCAGTAACCGCAAACGTGAGATACGCGGATCGAATCAATGGCTGGAAAGGCCGGGCTCTCTAATGTGGCCGACTCGGCGACAGAAGTGAAGACAATCGAGAGAAGCTCTGGCGGAAGACGAGAAATGAGGCTCAGCTCGTTATAGCGTCGCTTCCAGGAAAGTTTGATTGCTTCGGTTGAACCACTGCCAATCTCGTCCCGAATACGCGCGTACGCGGCCTGGCGGACGCTGATATCGCTGAACGCAGAGGCTTTGGTGAGTGTGTCTAGCAGGTCAATGGATTGAGAAAATAATGTTGCATTCAGTTTATAATCTCATACCATCCATAGTCATTTACGCTAGGTTATTGGTAGGCTGGAGAATGGCCTAAGGGACAAAGAGGAAGTCTCGGAGAGTGAACAAAGAACAAGAATGGCCGGAACCGAAGCTGTTTGTTATGAGCTGCAGAGACAAATACTACAGTAGTCCTTCGGCCCGGACCGCCACCACCGGGGCTCCCCACATTCCTGCCATCTCGCTGTTCATGCAAACTGAAGGAGTGAATACCAAAGATGTAACTCTTTGCGATGCTAGCAGCTATACTTACTTATTACTGATATGAGATGCAGGCCGCCTAAAGGTGGGACAAAAAGGAAAGCTCCTGTTGACGGCGTTTCGACACCACTACCTCCAGTAAGACCACCATTCAATCATGCGACTCCGAACATCGTACCTGACAAAGACGACCAAGTCTCTAGCAGAACAATTATCTTATCTTCGTAGTCCTCGGCCCTTCAAGAACCCCGGTTACACGAAAAATGTAAACCGGCGGGTGAAGAATTTGAAGAATGTACTGAGTCAGGAACGTGAACGTGAACGGGTGGAACGCGAGAGGCGAAAGCTCGAGAAGCTGGAGGGTACAGCTATGGATGTTGAAGGGGAGGAAGTGGAAGAGGAGATGCCTTCGTGTGGGTGTCCTCAGGCCAGATCATATCGGAATGAGCACTTACCGACGCACCAGACGCGTCTATCGAGGCACCCCCCTCAGTATTGCCACAAAAACATTACTGTGACATCACTGGCCTTGAGGCTCCATATACAGATCCAGCGACAGGCTTGCGCTATCATGACAAGAGTATTTATGACGTCGTCAAAAGCCTGGTGGGTAGTACAGATACCCAGTCTTTACATTTTAGCCTGATAAACATGAATTCAGAGTGTCAGCTCCGCCAAAGCTTATTTAACAGGTGCGCACCCTTCGAATGAACATTGACTTCACATCTTACTGATTTTTATTCCAGCTCGCGGTGTTAGCTCAATAGTTAAATAATGATTGGGCTGCCTGAGGATCCGGGACGTGGTCTTAGAGAGACTTTAAGGTCCAACCGATTCTAAATGAGCCTCGGGAGTAATTCTATTCATAACGCAGAGAACCAACAAGTAGTCGCACCTAGGATTCCCTGGTCAACCGATCCTTCAAGGCAAGCATCGCCTTGACTTTTCACCAGGTCTTCGCAGCTTCTCTTTCCGGCCGTCTTGAACGAATGTCCATTGTCTGCCAACTTTCCTTCCGCGATCTAGTTTTCCTTCCTGTTCTCAGGCTCTGAGCTGTGGCATTGCCGAGAAGTGGCAGACCCACCGAAAACGTTAACACTGCATACTTGATTATGTCTACCAAGAGTGTACGCCAAGACCCCTAAGACGCCGTTTGATAGTCCCAGGCGAGCTAGCCATGTGCGCGGTCCGAGATTGCTGCGGTACGGGATTGCTGCGGTACGAGATTGCTGCGGTACGTCATGTCGCTCACGATTTCAGTTAATCAGTGCTGCGGGGTGCCATTACAGAACTAGGCAACTTTTCAGCGTCTCCGACTTTTCGTTGAATGTCCATTAAAAGCATACCGAGGACACCATTGATAGAGGCTACAGCTGCCTCGCCAGGTTCCGCAGTCACGGATGTCCACCGGCCAATAATGTTCGAGCTATGTCTCTCCGAACCCAAGCGATCTCTTCCACCACCGCTGATACTCAGGTACATGTTCACGTCTTTCCTGGGAGCCGCAGTTTTTGCTCGGAAACTTTCAGCTTAAAAGTCTTTTGGTAACCTTTCTCAACTCCGTCATCTTTTGCTTCACTATCCCGTGCCATATCTACCTGCACCTCGCAGCCCAGAAAATACCCCCGCTCGTCCGCTCGTCGACATCCCGTATTCATAATCCCGACTGTCCGTCTACGGCTTTCCGCATCGTCCCGTCTAGACCTGTCGTTGTTCTGTGTTGTGGTCCACGCAGGCGGACGCCGCCCAAGCATCGCAGTGACTGTCTTTTGTTTGACCGGAGTGGATGGCTCTCCTCTTTATTATGCTTCAATCCGCGCTCGATGTTTGTCGAGCGGAGAGAGACTCTGTTTCAATTGCAGAGTCCCAATCCTACGTTGTAGACGGAGACGGAGAACAAGACCCCGACATGTAAGTATTACCGTACAATGCGTCGTACACGATTCCCTGTGCTGACGTGATCGCCTTCGAGCAGTCTGTCCACTGCCAAGCCACGCCGACTACTCCTCATATCCTCCGTCCTTTGTACACTGACTCTCATCTTCTCCATCGACATCTCCTTCACCGCTCTCGCAAATCTCATCGCTTTCTTAATCACAGCGCCACATCACATCGCACTCTACGTTGCGTACTTGCGCCCTCGATCACCCACCCCTCTCCTCGCCTACCGATGCAACGCCTTTTGCGTCTTCCTCCTTGTGGCACTGTGGTGCTGGGTGTTTGTTCTAGACGTTTTGGTCGCGCAAGGCTTGTGGCGTAGGATTGTTACGGGGATCCTCAGTGGTCTCGAGGGTCTTGTCATCATCGTGCTCGCTACACTAGCCGGTCCGGAGAGATTTCCCGATGGGACGATTAGCCTATGAAACAGCTTATATGCTGAAGAAGGCCAAAGTCTGCCCTGCTGTGCACTTCCTTGCTCAGTGACGTTTTGTGCTTCGATCCATTGTCTGAATCATCTATGACGACGGCGCCCACTACTTCTAGTCCGTATGAAACTACCCTGACCTCATATGATAGTCTCTGATTCATCAGTTCTACCCGTTCATGCTCTTCCTTTCTTCGCTTTCCCACCCGCATCTATATCACATCGCACCGCTCGTGTTTGCGTCAATACAAACTGCTTTAGAGTATAAATGTTTGGCCCTAGGTCCAACCAGTGCCGAAGTTCGACTGAGCTCAGCTGGGAATCCAAAGTCCATTAGTAACGATGTGTATTGTATGCATAATGTACAAAATGCTTGACGTTCCATCCGAAATATTCCAGAGCGCAGCCTATAACGATCCTACGTTTCTTCCTCTTCGGAGGTATCGGTTGATTCCTCCTGGTCTTCCTTTCCAAGCGCCGCATTCTCAGCTTCCGCTACCTCCCGCTCCTTCTTATACTCATGACCCACGAAGTTCATCACACTGCGCAGCCCAGGCGCCGACAATCAGCACACTAAAAGCTTCCCAGAGGTTGAATAAGAAAAAACGCACTAGATAGTTCCATCCGCGCATCCCACGACCACCTCCTCATGGCTCAGCTGCATTGACATCGGGTTCTTCTCAGGTGTCGCCAGCCCCGCGAACTTCGGTGGCACCTGCCCCAGCAAGCCCTTCACACCTGCTCCGGAGTCGACCGCGGCAAGCGCAGCCCATGCGCCCGAAAGCGGTGTCACATCCGTGTCGATGTCCACGGGGGGTGGCAAGGGATCGCGCACAATGGCATTCTCATCTTCCTCACCTTCTTCAGTTCCCGGAGCAGGTGGCCTTTCCTTATCCTGATGGGTTGACATGAAGATCTATACAAAACCAAGCCTACCATCAACCTCAACAATTACAAGCAAAAGCAAGAAGAGACTGGCCCTGCGATCTGCTCCTGCCCTCGAGCTAAACCTCGTGGCAGTGACCACCCTTCTCTTCCTCGGATCCACTGCACCAACGGCCACATCGGGTGTCTCTACCAGTGCCACGATGCGTGGAGGCGCTGTCAGAATCGCCGCACGGCCGAACCTTACGGGGAACAGCGGTGTCAGCGGCGTTCCCATCCGGGGAGATGGGCTAATGGGCGTCGTCGGCGTACGCGGGACGGGGCCGGAGCCGCTGACGTTGAGTCGACTCTTGGTTGCGAGGGTGGGGGCGACGAGGGAGGTCCTGCGAGCGGGAGTTGAAAGACTGGAAGCGGAGGAGGTGGAACGCGCCAGGGAGGAGATGGTACGTGGCCGAGGGTGTGCGGCAGTGGAAACTGGAGAGTGTGCTGTGATCGCTGGAGCGGCGATGGGGGTTGGGACGGGCTTGTCGTCTTCCCCTTCTTGCCATTGGAGATGCAGGATCACGGATTTGGTAGCACACTAAAGAGGATGAGAGTTTATTACGATTCATGCAATGTAGTGAACTGCCTACCGTCATCTGAGTGCCTTTAGCTGCGAACCATCTGGGATTGACGTTAGATCAAGGACAAAAGCATCCCAGGCAACACTCACTGAAGCATATTATTCGGCGCTGCCCCCACATTATACAGCCTGGAATTCAACGCCGGGTCACTACCACCTAGTTCCGACAGCTTGAACTGCGAAATCATCTCCCGCCGTTCTGCACGAGGCTCAGCCTTGCAAGATGCCAAGTCCCACAGATTGTACTCACTGATCGAAAAGACCCTCACGATCCCATCAATCGTCACCCCCACGACGCGCTCGCCTTCGTCACTGTTCCCGCCTGCAATAATCTGCACTCCGATGTTGATTGTCGTTTGCTGCCCGAAGCGCACAATTTTCGTGCCCGCGCGCCAATCCCAGCACACGAGCGCCTTATCCGCGCCTGCCGAAACCAGGTTCTTAGATGAAAGTGCGACGGCACGGATGCCGTTGAGGTGCCCGGCTAGTTGCTGGAGCGGCGTGAATGTGAGCGAGGAGAAAAGGTGGACGCGTCTGTTACACATGTCAATGCCAACTCTTGATATTCATATCAATCATCGACATACCCGACGTCGTGGAAGCCCACCACGAACACCTCTATACAAGCACGTCAGTGCAACTCATGTCGCAAAAATTACGGATAACACGCACCCTCCTCTGCCAAAAAGTCCACACAGCTCACGGGCTTCTTGACCTGCAGACACTTCTTCATCTCACCCGTCTCGATGTCCCAGAAGCGAATCGTCTCGTCATAGCTCCCACTGATGAGGCGTTTGCCGCGGAGGAGCAGCGTCGTGCAGAAGTTGGTGTGCCCGCACAGGAAGCGTAGCCGTTGCGGGAGTGCATTTCGGAAGTTCGACTCTCGGTGGTGCAATGAGCGATACAGAGGCTCCCTACGAAAACAGTTCATTACCATGCTTGATTGGTAACGGGGATACATACCAGCCTTCGGGCGTGGGAGGGGCCTTGACAGGCATAGGGTCCGTTGCGGTAATTCGGAGGCAATGATACCTCCAGAGGGCGGGGTGTTGTACCATTGTCCGCCAACCTTGGGATACCTGCGAAAATTAAGTCAGAATTTGTAAAGAACATACACAGGGACCGTACTCCGCGAACGCCCACGAGCTCCTTGACACTCAGTTCCTTCAAGACGCGGAATGCAAGGTCGGGCGCAAGGCGGCCCACGATGTCAAAGGTAAAGCGAGCATATTTTTCCAGAAGGAGGATCTGTAAGCGGATGTCGCCCGGAAGGCATGCTATTCGAAGGTCAGATGAGCATTAGGAGCATGTTTGGTGACATACAATCCAGGATGATAGCAATCCTGGAAATCTATCAGAAGGCGATATTATGAATGAGGAAAGAACTGACAGTCGCATACGGCTTTCGCGATTCAAGCCCCGCAGAGCCTTCCTAACATCCCGCTCGCTAAAGTCATTCCCTTTGCCCTTTAGTGCCTTAACAAGCCGCTTCCCATACTCCTCCTCATCGACATCGTCTGAATAATCCTCGTCTTCTCGGTATCCTGCCCAGTATCCCTTCCTCTTCTTACCACCACACACACAGCGATCGTCATCCCCCGCCCCAAGTGCATGGGCATGAGGCAAGTACGAGGCAGAAGACGAGCTCTCACGTAAGACGCGCACCTCTGCCTGCAGCGCGTGTAGCTGAGCGGCAGCCGATGCCTGGGAACGTTCCAACAGCCGCTTATAGTGCAAGATTTTGCGTGCATGCAGTGCCTGGACTTGCGCCAGCGCCGTTGACATCTATTGGGCGTATCAGGAATGGAAAAATGACTAGAGGGGAAACACACACCTCCTCGTCAACGTCTCCCTCATCGATGTCTGTGAGCAGCTCCATTGTCATGTCGTCTGTCTCTCCGCCCCACGATGAGAATGCCTGCAGAGGGTTCGATCCGTTTATCATACTCATCGCCGTGCTGTTAGCCAAAAGACTCAGATTTTCGTGGAGTACTCCCTGCTGTGACCACGGTACATCGGGCATGGTGGACAGCTTCGAAGGGGTGGACTGCGGAGTCGGCCGTTTATTACAGGACACTTTTGAAGGTGTGCTGTTCAGGCCGTTACTTGTGCTTGTGCCCAGACTCATGCGGGGTGGCGTGCTCTGGGGCGTGGTTGAGTGCTGCTGTTTGACTTTCGCTTTTGGGCTCGGCGAAGTCAGGTTTATTGTGGGGGAGCCAGTCGAAAGGAGCGCGGGTGACTTGGCTGGCGTCGCGGTGCTCCGACGGGGAGGGGTCATCGAGGTAATCCGCGCGCGCACAACGGGCGCTTCAGGTTTTGCTGGTAGCATATTGGAGGTCAGATACATTGACGTAGACCGGGCGGTGCGGATAGAGCCTGCCACAGAGCCTGGCGGCTTAGTGTTGGCGCCAGCAGTTCGGGCGGGTGGGGATGGGGTACTGGGCCCATTCGACCGGGCGTTGGATGTTGAGTTATCGATACGAGGGAATGTCTGTGGCGGAGCTGAAATACGACGAGAAGCCAAGGAAGGAATTGACGATGACAAGCGTTTGGCCGCACTCGAAGGTAGAGGCATCGGGGTAGCATTGGGCGAGCGCGAGCGCGTTGCATTCGACGGGGCTCTAGATCTAGAGCTAACAGCTGAACTGGCTGTGGAAACCGAGTTTGAGCGCGGAATGGTTCGCGAGAAGCGCGTGGATGTCTCTGAGGGCGTGTTTGTGGATGGCTTTGGCGGCATGGCTGCTATGTGTCTCGTTCAGACAGGAAAATAAATGAGAAACGCGTCAAATGGAGTCTATTGCAAGGTTAAGTATCCGTTTGCTGAAGATGTCCATGATATGTATGAGTTCTCCATACCTCTACGACGTCGTGAGTATTATCATGCGAGGGAACCCTTGACTGAACTGATCCACGCCTTGCTTGGAGTCCTCAGGGTATAAGCCTAAGTTTGCACCCAAAATACCCCTTCTGAGCGTGTTCGACCGTGTAAAATGAAGTGAATTGGGCAGAAGGAAGAAATCGTGAAGTAACCGCGAAAACGTGTGGTTCGTTGCCTTGTGTTTGCTTGTTTGGCTGCATCCTTTTCCGTGTGTGGTGCGGCAGCACGATCATATATATATTTCCAGCTTCCATTGAACCAGGTTCAATAACCCGTGCCTTTTCCACAACGAAAGACTATGGAAGGTAAGATATTCGACACTGACTCTGATCCTCTGCCCAACTGAACGAGGGAATCGAGGCGACCCTAGCGGAGGCTGCGCGTTCAGCAGCATCACTGCCCGAAAGGCAGCCTATGAGCGTATCCGAAAGGAGATTGCCAATAGTTCAACGGAAGCCACAATACGTTCCTGGAAACGACGCTATAACGAATTGAGCCTTATCTCTTGCCTCCCACCAGAACTTCTCCTGATCATCTTCAAATTCCACGCCGAATCGACAGACACGCTGCCTCACCTGCAGCCAACCGTGCCCTGGATGTTCATATCTCACGTTTGTTGGCGCTGGCGCCAAGTGGCATTGGACTGTCCAAGTCTGTGGGGTTATATAACGTGTTTCACTCCGGGCTGGGTTAACGAAATGCTGGTACGCACCAAAGCCGCCCCTCTGAATGTTGTAGTACCCCTTGGCACGAAACGTCCTCGCTGTGAGGTGGCATACAATGAATCCACAATTGTCAAGACCACTTTAAATCCATTCTCGCGTGTTAGGGGACTCACAGTCACCTTGGCTGGTCGTGGCTACAAGGGCTACGACACCTTTTTGGAGGTTATCGAAGTCTTGGAATCTCCTGCGCCCCTCCTAGAAACTTTTGTCCTCACTCTTGGAATTCGTCGAGGTGACACGAATAAACTCCCAGAAAACTTATTCTCGGGGCACTCACCGCGGTTAACTTATCTACATATCGAAAACTGCGCGTTGAATTGGCGGGCCCAGATCTTCACGAATCTCAGGTCCCTCAAAGTACATGATACCTTCGGAGGACCCAGGCCACCCGCGGACCAATTCCTTTCCGCTCTTTCAAACATGCCCCGCCTTGAAACGCTCGAGTTCCATGCTGGGTTTACCGTGGCCAATTATGAGGGTACCCCGCATGCCATGATTGCGAGTCTTCCGCATCTCGTCCATCTCGATTTAAAATACCACCCAACCGTTTGCGGTGTCCTGTTGGATCACATTACCTACCCTGACACTGCCTCGGTCCGTATTGATTGTCAGGGGTGTCGCTTCGATATTAGTGATACCGACCGCGTCTCCCTTCAGCGTTTGGTCGGAAATCTTGCACAAAGGATACAAGGACCCATTCGTTCTCTCGCACTTCGCGACGACGCGATCGAGCTGTGGACATCACTAGTGACATGGCCTAGTAACGCCTCTATCGTACTACAGTTCGATTTTGGAGTAGGCTGTGGTTCAGGGGTCAAAGCCCTCTCGATCATCCGCCAACGACTGCCTTTGACGCACCTAAAATCCTTGATGGTCCACGTTGTCAATCCCACCGACACCATGTGGCTTGACAATTTTGGTGAATCCGGGGTGCTCGAGAATATCCACGTTGTCTTTGACTCAACGGCGTTTCTTCACGCGCTGTCTACGTCAGCAACGATCAAACGATCCGATCCCAGTGCCATTCCGAAATTCAAGGCTTTACGCAACCTCACAGTCAGAGGCTGGACCTTCGATGAAGACCTCGGGACACCAAAGAAGACGTGTATCGCGGCCTTGAAACACTCTGAAGGCCAGGCAAAAAAAGGGAATGACCCTTTCCGAGTTAGTGGTGAAAGCATGTTTCCATGTTGAGGAGGACGATATCGCAGAGATGCAAAAGATTGTCACGACGGTTGAGTGGGATGGGGACCGAGGCTACTGCACGGAAGAATCTGAAGAAGACGACGAAGAAGAGGATTACAATGATGACGAGGAATCGGAAGCGGAAGAAACCGAAGGAGAAGAATCAGATTCATCTGAGTACTATTCCAGCCACTGATATTTCATGGGGCACCCGGTCTTTCATCGCACCACGATCTCTTTACCGCGTTATCCATCATGGATGCGACAACCTCATCGTTGTGGACAACGTTGAGGGCGGTCAGCTCTCACGGATCCAGCCGACTGTGTTTCTCCTATGCGCGTTGTATTTGTATGTTCGTTGGCAATGACGATCGCCTTTGGCTCATCGACCGGAGCTGGACCGGTTTCCACCCACCATGGTTCTAGGATGTCGCCTGAACGTTAAGTCAGATGATGAGGAAACATTGGTGAGGCACAAGCAGCCATCGAGGGATGATGGCTCCGTTCCGGCCCTTACTTCGATACGAGGGATAGGTTTACCATATGGCCCTATCGTTAAGTTGGGTCTAAATGTCGTTCAGCATCAGTTGTTTAGTCGCTCCAGTCAACGAGTCAGGAAAAAGAATAGGACAATTACATAACATATGCCAGGACACCCATTTTTCTGTAAAGGACGTGTAGGTCCAGCGTCCGCGAACTCGGCTAGCCGCGAGCATACGCGCACCTATCACGACAGTGAATGGACAATGGCTCTAGGACGCAACAGCCGTACTGGTAGCGCAGCAAGTTGTCAATTAGGTCTACTGAACAGGATGATCTAGCTTGCAGAACAGGACCACAGCCGGCACAAGCAGGAGAGCGAACGAATTATACTAGTATACTGAAAACACTTATGCAACCTACAGTGAGGGAAGAAGGGCTAGGACGTCAAAGTACGTGACAATACGGAGGCTGCATAACAAGACAACATTTCGAAAATTCCATCGTGAAAGACATCATGCTGGATCCCACATGAGATCGTTCAGGGGGATATTGAGTTGTTTCGCCAGCGCCAAAGCCACATCGTATGAAATCCCACACTTGAACGATGGTGGCCCATCGATTCTGTCACCAGGCGACGTTCGGTGCAGGAGTCGCATTGAGGTCAGCTCCATGATCTAATTTATCGTTAAGTAGCCATGCCTTCAGAACGGGTCAATGACACTTACAGCTGAGTAGATTCCCACTCTGCCCGTCTCCATGTCAGTGTATTCTCCCGGAATGGTGTATTCTGGCGCGGGCAACCGTATCTCAGCGTCATTTTCCTCCAGCAGCGCGCCGAGAATGGCCAGGAGTCTGTCGAGTGGGAATGCGAGAGGGCCGAGCAGCCGTTGCGGGATCTGAACAGCGAGTGAGCAACAATAATCAATGGAGCTGTAGTGCAACCCACCTTCGCTGGCCCGCTCTTCGTCGTCCTCCTGGGCCGCCGCTTTCGTTTCTTTTCGTCCAGACCCCGCCCAAACATCCGCACATCCGACTTGGCGGGATTCGTCGACGCCAGGAACGCCGCGACTAATATAAACCTCGACATTCGTGGAAGCGCCTGGGTCCCATCATCGGTGCGCTTCGGATTCTGTTCCGCACCCCTTGCGAAGTGTCCTGGATGTTTCGAGAGGAGGTCAGGTTCCGGTTTATTCTTGGATGCCCAGTCAGTCGCGTTGGTGAGTCGAGGGTACAGTTCCTCCATGGCAGTGCTCAACGATGCATTAAACAGCCTGGTAAGACGCATTCGGACATCTTCCGATGGAGGTGCGAACGGGGGCTCTGAAGCGTCATCTCCTTCATCGAGGTCCATCTCCACGCGTTTAGTCTCAACTGCACGTTGGTAATCGTCTAGGACTGGCTGCACAAAACCAGGCCATCGAGCGGCCGCGATGTACTCTATTTCCTGAGTGTCGTGAATGAAGGGAAAGCAGACGTCACATAGCACGGTTATAAAGTGAGAATATAATCCAGTCAAGGATGCGTGATACGGGCTGGGACTGGGGTCATCCGATATTGGGAATTGGGATATCACGCGTTGAACGATAGCTTTGGCAGCGAATCAACGTCAGACAGTTTCTTGTACAATGGAAGACACGTACTTTCTTTCGTCGGCGGAGGTATGTCGATGAAATATGGATCGGGAGACGCTCCGAGAGCAGGTCGCATATCTTCCCAACGAACTTCGGAGATAAAGATAATTGTCAAGTCAAGCCGCGTCTATGGAATGTGAGGACCGGCGCATCTAATGCTTCCACGAGTCACACACCAGCTCAGCCAACCGTGTCAACGGGACAAGAATATCAGGAAGACTTTCCCTCAGCCTTTCCGCACGTTCGATGACGATAACCAACCTCACGTCTTCCGCACCCTCTCCCATCTTCTGTTTGCCTTTCCCCTTTCCTTTGGCTTTATCGCGTAGATGCACGCTGACTGCACGGAGCCCATGAATGAAACTATCGAAATTCTCGTTAAATCGTTGGACGTTGTCTTCTAGGCCCCAGTTTGCGCATCCGTCTGCCCAGCTCGCATTCCATTTTGTCAAAGCGTTCAGGATCGAATCGTACAATAGTCGACTGGTGAAACAAGCGACGGCATTCACTTTAGCGTAATGAACGCTCTTCAATCCACCCGGTTCTTTATCCTTAATATCGTCGAGAAGAGAGGCTACGACGGAAGCCGTCACCCGCGGCGACGTTGTGTTGTTGATGTATATGAACGGAGGAGGAAAGGCGTCCACGAGAGTGCTCAGTTCATCCGAGAACTGTTCGTAGCCCAACTTCCAGTTATAAGACACGTCGTCCATAGGAGGAGCAACGCGAATTAAGAATAGCAACTTGAAGCAGATCTTCACGAATGATGCTATCGACAAAGCATGGACTGAAAACCATAGTTGTTTGGTTTCGAAGTCGTAACCCCCTCTAGGTCACAAAAAAAGTTCATTGTCGCCTCACCTTTGCGCGGCTGACCTCGTCGACGATGTGTACAAGACTATGGGGTTGGAGAGGATTTTACTTAGAATGCACGGTCAGCCAAAGAAGTCATGGTTTTGAGGCCTTCAACTCGAATGTACATAAGGTGTAAGGTAGTACGATCACAAATCTATCCGTATAGGAATAGTATACTAATACCAGTGCGAGGCGAGCAACGGGGGGTACTTAATCATAGGAATAATACTCAGCGGATACCGACTCTTCTTCTTCCTCTTCTGTAAAGTTCGTTTCTCTGTCCCATTCGATCCTGGAGACGATCTCCTCCAAGTCTGCCACGTTATCTTCATCGACGTGACGGCATTCTTCTAATACTAACTCGGAGAGAGCGGCTCCTCCCTGACACCTCGCCTTCAGGCAGGCAATCAAGCTCTCGATACACGTTACGTCAGAACCACTGGGACCATGCGCTTCATCAAATACCCAATCGTGAATGGTCAGTTTGCGTAATGCCTTGAACTTGGGACCTCCGACGCGATCGGATTGCTCCGGCGCGGCCGATGTGCCAGACGACAAAGCGCCGAGAAATCCAGTGTACTGGGTCCCAACCTCGAGTTTCTTAAGCCGACTGAGACCACCGAAATGGTGGAGCCAGTCCGTCTCTTGGAGGCGAACATTGTCGACCAGTAACGATTCCAAATGGCGCAACGAAAGTGGTCGAAGAAGTTGCATAGTGATCCCAATTATAAGATCGCTTGTCATCTGCAGGGGAACGAATCGGAACTCGAATTGGGGCAAAACTGCTGAATATAATCTCGGAATGATCACAGGTGACGTCCAGACCTTGATCCCCCGTCGCCGAACTGCCAGAGTGCGAATAGGTCCTTCCACCTTTCTCCCAATATTGTCAGCCAACCTCTGGACCAACGAAAAGTGGGCCTTGAGATCTTCTCTGGAATCGTCAATGTCACATGTAACACTAATGCGAGCAGTGTTGGGGTAGGTGATATGATCAAACAAGAGCGCACTGTTGAGAAGATGGGACGTAATCGAGAGTCTGACAAGCTGCGGGAGGTCGGCAGTTGTGGCGCAAGGGACGATAGCGCCGCCGGTCGAAGCAAAGTCGGCGTGGAATTCAAGTATTTGAAGGTGGGGCATGTTAGATAGGGCAGAAATGAACTGGTCCACGGGCGGTCTAATTGTTTCTGGTGTATCATTGACGGTGAGGGACCTGAGACTTATGAAGATCGGGGTACACCAATTCAACCCGCATCTGGAAACGTGTAGGTGGGTCAGCCGTGGAGCGTTCTCAGAAAATAAGTTTTCGGGGAGCCTGTTTTGGCCACCGTAGCGACTTCTGCAGGAGATACGCAAAGTCTCCAAGAGGGGTGCAGGAGAATCGAGGAGGCGGATAAGCTCCGCGAAGGCCCCCCGGCTGTCATAGCCCTCATATTCGCCTTGGGTGAGCGAGAGTTTCTTGATACGTGATTGTGTTAAAGCGGTCTTGACAACCAGAGCGTTACGGGCCCCAATGTGTCCAGGTCCAATGCATTCGCCAAACGCGACCACGATATTCAAAGGTGCCATTTTGGAACGCACCAACATCTCCTCGGCCCACCTAGGATGCCTGAATGGAATATCGGTCCAGAGAGACGGACATTCTAACGAGATGCGAAGCCACTGGGAGCACACATGGGTCACGCGAAACCAACGAAACCTTGTATGCTGCCACTCCGATGCCTCTATGGTGCATTTGAAGATAGTCGTTAAAAGTTCTGGAGGAAGACGCGAGATAAGGCTCAGTTCGTTGTGTCGTTGCTTCCAAGAACGCGTTACTTCTTCCGACAACGCAATTTCTTCTCGAATTCGCGCATATGCGACCTCCCGGATGGTCATGCTACTAAATGCGGAGGCTTCAACATCGGTCGTGGGATCTGGCTTTCTTCTTCTGAGCGTACAAGTCAAAATTTACAGAAAATCCCCTACCATAGTGATGTGTGCCGGGAAAGGTAAGTACTCGTGACGGTGCTGAACAGGTCAAAAATATGGAAGAAGAAATAACTGTGTTTGGTAGTAGCCCGCGAAACAAACAAAGGTTCTTGCTTCCAACGGACAACGAGCATTCAACGAGTAACTGTACATTGGGTTGTGTTGAGTTGCATGACGGCTGGGATAAGTACCGTTCTGCCACACCTGGTGAGTTTTGCAACAGCAATGAAACTTTCGAGTTGAAACGATGATGGCTTCTGTCAGTCGCCACGCAGGTACCACTGCTTCCGATCATCGAATTCAGGGTCATAAAATGTCGGCTTAGCTCCATCCTCAAGGCTCGTTTTCTCTCCTACGAGCCATGGGAGCGATACCGATCCACTCATATTGCCTATCTAGGGAGTATAGTCTCGTGGAACGGCTATATGACTTGAATCCTTTGGTTCAATCAGTACAAGCTAGATATCCAATACCATGCTAGTGTTTCAACGGCCGTTTACGGAGATCTGTCTCGATTCGCGATCGAATCTGGTGTTTGATGACATCCCTGAGCCTCCACACGGCCTATATCAACACCACTGAGAATTTCCGTCCCGTCAACTTCAGGCTAGGTCCTGCTATCCCCTCCTCTCCTCCCGCACTGAACAGGCCGGACCTGTTCCTTCCCATTCATTCCCCTCAATTGAATAGGCAGGCCTTGTTCATCCGCCCCCCTCTCTCCATGTCTCCCACCACCACTCAGAACTTCCCATCAAACGTACCGGCTGGTCCACCCAAACCGCAATCGTCTTTGGTCCGCTATGTATTGTTGGTGACGATAGCCTTATCTCTATCATTTTCGGCTGTTTTTGGCACTGTCGGCGTCTTGGTTCTCGAAAGAATTGGTGAGTTGCGGACGCACGCCTGTCTTTCATGGCTCAGCTAATAACACCTGAGAACTAGGGAGCCAAATGACGGAGCTGCAGCAAGTAGCCATCTGGTTCCATATATTCATCTACGTCCTCTACGCGATATTGTGTTTCCTTGGGTGAGTCTCTTCACGGAGGTCTGCCTCGCTGAAACTCAATCCTCATGTCCGTAGGGTTTACGCGTGCATTGCCAAGCGGATAGGCGCGACCTCCCTGTTTACGTCGCTCGTGATCGGCCAGATCCTGTTCAGCATTGGCTCAGGCGCTCTATGCCTTTATCTGCTTTTCAACACCACGACAGCTCAACCCTGGGACACGAACAAGTGTTTGGCGGCGGCTTTCGATAAATTCTCTAGAGAATTATGTAGGAAGACTATTTTGCTAAAAGGACTTGCGATAGCGATGTTCATCGTGACGTGGCTTGTCGAGATCGGTAAGTTTGACTACTTGATGCTTCTGAGTAGGTCTTTGACGGACACTTTCATCTAGCGACCATTTTTCTTGGAAATGCCTTCTTGTCTCATTTGCGGGAGGAAACCATGCGATTGGGTGTGCTGAATCCCAAATATGACTGTGATGGGTATGATTGCTGAAGAAGCTGGATGAGGGTCTCGGGTTGATGGGGAAGACTCCATCGTCGCCCGGCACATCCTGGTTGGCGATCGCAGCGGGAACATCGATGCATGACACTGACCGTACACTCCACCAATCCCATGGTTCTCCGTTACGGATAGCTCGTCAAAAGGAGTAGGTCCCTCCCGGAACGTATACGTAACACCGGGATAATTCCGGGCCATGGTAGTTCAGAACACCGTTTGGCTAATATAACAGATGATTACTTGCATGTACCACAGGCTCGAACCCGCCATACTGCCATCTCCAGAATCAGTCATTGGTAACTATTGCTTCATACGTTTCTTAAAAGTTCCACAGACACACGGCAGGTTGACCGCCCCAAAGGGACTGGTGACGAGTCTAGCAGGACCACGAGAAAAATAGTGACCGCGACGACGGCATGTAAGTCCGGGGGCTACTTAAATGGAATAATAATGATACATGATTTGAAATCGAAATTGTCTTCAGAAGCATGTTCGGTTTGTGGAACCTTTACGATTCAAACCAGGCTGATGTGCCGTCTGAGATGATCACGACCTGCGACAGTGACGGAGTCTTCAACGAGCGTCGTTGTTCCATCATGGTTACTGTCTGCAGGTCACTTGTGCTTCGCTTTGGGGTCCTCTGAATAACGGTTTCGAGCTGGTAGAGGATGTCCGACATCCCCTCGTGCTCCCTACCCTTCTCATTCATATCCTGAATGACCCTGATGAGCTTTTGCCAGACTGGCTCGTGCGGGCGCAGTGTACAAAGCGTGACGAAGGCCGGTATCCAGTGTCCACTGACCTCAAACAGCCACCACTTGCGGGAAACGATGACTGCGCAAATGGTTTCAAAGAAATCCGAGTGGAAGATATGATCGAGATGATGCTCGGTTGGAGTTCCTGGGGTGGCCTGTTCCTTGCCTTCAAGATAGAGAGCGGTACTGCTATTGACGAACGCACACAGTGTCCGCCAGCTGTCCACTTGCAGCCGACGATTGTCGATGTCCCCGAACTTGGCAACGCGAAGGATGGCATTTATTCCACTGCTTTCTGTGAAGGCCTCGATAACTGCTATGGGACACTCGGACAGCAGGGGTCTGAGTAAACGAATGGACCAGCTAGTAACATCTTGGTGGGAGGATGCCAGGAGAGTCGCCACCAGGGTCTTCACGAATCCCGGATGGTGGGCGGGTGAGACCCGAGCCTGGTTTAGGAGGTGTAGGACGTCGGCAAGAGTAGGATCTGGAACGACACCGACTGCAACGCGTCCGGCCATAAACAGTCCGAACAAACTGGATCGTGCCACGGCTCTCAGCTCTGAAGAGAATCTGTGGGATTGTGTGACGATGGGGGAGGCCAATCGAGATAGTTCTTGCGCGGCGACGCCAAGGAGTGTGTCGTTTACACCAAAGCGTTCAGGGTTGGCGGCTATGGATGATAAGGCTTTCAGCATGACTCTGCAGTGAGATTCCCGTCGCTGTTCTTCGCTTCGATATTCAAACAGGTTGACGGGGCCGCACGTGAAGACATACAGAGCCAAACCCGCTGCGCTGCGTACGCTGGATGTCGGCAAGTCCTCGATATGCTTCAGTAAGCGTAATAAGACTGGCACGGCTCTGATAGTCGTCTTCTCGATGACAGCAATGGGCATTTCCCACTGGCAGAGACCTTCAATCATGCTGTCGAGGAGCCAGGACAACGTGGAATGTGAAAGCTGGACCTCCCCAGCAACGTATCTCGAAAGGTAAGCAAGTAATTCCCATTGTGCAAGATGCGAATCCACCGACGAGAGCGCTACGGCACATGAGGCGATTGCTGCGCCGTCGATGTGGTCCCTGAGTTCCTGTAAATTCCAAAGTGGATCCAGGAGCTCGAGCGGCCACTGCTCTGACGTTCCCCGCGTCAAGTTCATCCAAGCTTTGCAGTACAACCAAGCGGCTTCAGCATCTATAAGGTGCCACTTGAGACCGATGGTTGTGTCCTTGTCAAAGCAGGATTGGAAGCCTTGCTTCACCAGCCGAACCGCCCCGGCGTCGCGAAGGATATGGATAGCTGAAAAATCGCGTGGTAATCCAGCGATTGCTTGGAGAGCCACTGAAACGACATATCTGTCCGTTGAGGTGGTGAATAACCAGACTAAGGCAGACGCGTCAAGCTTGTGGTCATGGGTAACAGTCATATCTCTGGGTAAGAGGGATATTTCTTAATGCTGGGTATGGGATGGTGGAGGGAGGTACTCACCGCTCTCTCTGTCTAAGATGTGCATTTTCCGCATTGTCTAGTCCACTGTCGGAAGTTGGAGGGTTCGAAAGCACGGTTCGGTCAGCCAGGAACCATCGTCGAAGATGGTCAGATATCGGATGCTGGTAAGGACAGTTTGGATCCAGGATCGGAAGGCAGATTGACGCGAAGTAGAAGGTGTAGGCAAAAGCCACGATGAGTAAGGTGGCAAAAGTCGTAGCTCTGTTCACGGACCACAAGAGGACGACGATGCCGGCGAAGAACAACAGGAGAGCAGCGTGAAGCAGCAGCGGCAACGCATTAATTAATGTAAGGACGTGCCACGCTACTAGCTCCATGTACCTCAACTGACGCTGTCGGGCTCTCTGACGAGGAGAGCCGGAAATATTGCTAGTGTATGCTTGCAACCATTGTTTGGCTAGCATGGATATTAAAGCGCTTGAGAGACTGCATGCCAGCGCAGAGAACCACAGTCCGTTGACCCAGGTCACTTGAGTAGACGTGGGCGAATGTCCGGCAGGGGGTGGAATATCCCGAGCCGAATCTGTCTGGAGGGAGATGAGTGTCTCCAGGAGTGCATTTGTAGTTAAGCTGGCATCTGGAATGAGAAGCTGGAACGACTGTATTATGAACGTGGTCAAAACCGCGGAAAAAAGACCAGTCTACATAGAAGTTAAGTAAGATATGTGACATTTTGCACTGGGGGGGGGGGGGGGGGGGGGGGGGGCGTACGAAGACAAGGAGCACATCAACACCCCTGTTCCATCCTTCAGCGAGAGAAGAGTCGAACCTGGTAGCTTCATCAATATAAATCTTCCAGACACGAGCTACCTCCGATGTTTCTTCGCCTGGCTCATCTTTAGGATAACGGTATTCGATATCTTCAAATCATGTATCGAACGCTCTATTGAGATGTAAAACAGCGCGGTAGATGAGACAACTCACCATGTTCCTTCGTTTTCACGAAACTCTTAGTGTGACTTCCAGGTGACTCTTTGAAGTTTCCCAAGAGAAAGCTGAGTGAAAGCTAGGAGCGTGAAACAATATAATGAGTGAGATCGCTTACTCTTCTGGATCTATGGCCTGAACCCTATTGGGCCTAATCCTAGAACGATATCCCAAGTGTACAGGCTCATCCAAGGTGTCGAGATAAGGGTTCTGCTGAGCAAGGGGCGTCGATGCTCGGGTTGGTGGAGGGCTTTGAAGCCGATTGATTGTTTTGGGGTCCATGAAAGCGCGATCCCAAGAGGGCCAGGGAAGTATCAGGGTCGCTTAGGTCCCAGCCATATAAACCACATCACGGGCGTCAAGAAGCACGCTGCACAGCCTATGAACAGTGAGTCGTATTGCATAGGATCGCTTTCATCGGCGTCAGGCGTAGCGCATGGAGTATACGCGCTATTCTGGATTTCCTGATGGCCCCACGATGAACTTGAAATAGAAACTATCGGGAAGGAAACTGGCAAGTAACTGCAAAGGAAGGGAACAGCGTGCTACTGGAAAGCCTACCTATGGATGTCGTATCTTGAGGATGCCTACTTTCAGAAATTTCTCGTCTGTGTTATGTTACAGTACTTGTAACAACTTGAACGACAGACAGATGCTTGTGAGATGGAGCCAAAGGAGGTCGAGGTGTTGCTTGAATAGGATACTGGTGGCTGTACGACTGTGCAAAAGATTACATACCCATCTGATTCTGATTTCGAATCATCATGCGTCTACTGTCGATGTCACCTCATTGCTGAGCTCACGACATCTGGATTTTGCAAACCCTTATTTGCGCAATATTGTATTCATTGGTTGGCATCCTACAGCCAGATTCATATAAATAGGCCCCTTTACGAAAAATCATAGAGCGGACAGTAAAAACGAGCGCCAGTTGCGTCCAGCCATGTATCACTGAGAGCAGCAACTTGTACATAGCCTGCCTGCATCGGGATACTTCCTGGACCCGGCGTTCCTAAGTGGGACCGTGCCGTGTAGTTTTACCTTACCTTACCGACACGCATGGAGTGGCGACTGTCCAAAAGTTGTTCCGAGACAGCCGAATCCGAGTCAGCCTTTGCTGTCACTCCGCTCTGTGTAGTAGTAGTAGTAGTAGTATTCTTTTCAAGGGGGCCTATCAACGGATTCGGCTGTAACAAGGACAGCTCGGTTCTATGTATGGACAGTACTGATCAAATACATTAATCACCATCTCTGTTCAGAGAAAAAGGTCACACCTTGCTGAATCAAGTCCACAGCATGAAGCAGCAACTAGTGAAATCTAGTTGACTTGCCCCCACCCATCTACCTTTCTGACAAGTTGTTTTGCACAAATAAATTGTCACAAGCATACTCTTTTGGATACACTGATAGCTATTGAGTACAAGGCTAAGACACTATCAAACATCCACAACCATCTATTGCCTGGCATCCATTGCATTGTCAACTGACAAGCACCGAAAGTACCAGGAAAAAGAAAGTAGGGATCCCCCGACAACACAAGCCAGTAGTGCAGCAGCAAGGTCATCATGTTTCCGTGTTGCAAGCAGAGCACAGAGAGCAAGGGCGGCAAAAATAATATAACCAAGAATGGAGGCGGTGCCTCCATAATAGTGGTTAAACTATTAAGAACAGATACTACACTTGATCTAAGCCAAAAGGCCAGAGTGGTAAGGAATCTGTGTGTACGCCTAATGCTTTTATATTGTCGGAACCGCGCACGGACCATCGCAAGTTTCCATGCACATGATTACCGTACATTGTCATTTCTCGGATCGACGATTTTTTTTTTTGCAGACTTCTCTAGTACACTGGCGATCGATGCAAGGATGGATTCACCCAAAGAAAAAATCTAATTATGTACAAATAAAATACCCGGGATACGCTCCTTGCGAAATGACTTCTAGTCGGGTAGACTCCACATATACGACTTCCCCGTCTCTTCGCCGTGAACCAGAGACTCCCTTGCGAATATATCATGTCAGAGAGGTGACTATGGGGGGTCAAATAAGGACTGACCCCAAAAACTTCAACGATGTGACACTGGGTGGTCGAGTGACGCCTCGACCGACCATCCGTGCCTTCATTGTCCTAATCGTAACGAATTCCCATTGAGCTTTCTCATCTTCCGGGGTTCCATCCGCTGTCCAGGTCCTAAGTGTGATTGATCCATCCGGTCCGCCTGTAGCGAGCACTCCCAGATGAGAATACTCGCGTTCATGGAATGCCATTGCAGTGATGGTCGGTACAAGCGCGGAGAAGGAGGATGTCGTCGTCAGATCCAGAGTGGCCATCGGGCGAGCATTGATCGTATGCAACGATAACCTAGACCGCGAGCATGTCGCGATGTAGCCCTAGAGAATTCATGTCAAGAAGGCTCAGAAAGAGAAGAACGAACACGCACGGTGCTTTCGTTGATGGCAACTAGATTCACTGCACTGGATTCTCCACCTTCGCCGTGCCATATCGATCGAACATATACACCCCTGTTAAGATCCCATAGTGCCGCGCTTCCGTCCCTCGACCCGCTAAGGACTAGCGACCAGGTCCGGGAGGCCGTCACGCAAGTCACCTCATCGGTGTGTATCCGCATGATGTGCGACAACACGATGCCACTAGCGGTACTAGAAGATCCAACACCACCACGAGATACCTTCCAAAGCCGGACGGTGTAGTCGCTCGAGCCAGTAACAAGGCTGTTAGAATCTGCAAACGCTGCGCAATTGCAGAACGCGTTCTCCACCACTTGAACCACCTGCAAAGTTCATCAGTCATGGTGCGGCAGAAATAGGGCGCACGTGAGTTACCTTGGAATCGACGACCAGGCGAAGTTCGGCCCCTCCAGGTCGCCATTCAACCTGTTCGTGAGGATGCATAGGCGCGCATAGCACTCCTTCGGGACATGGTATGATCTTCTCGCCAACCATATCGAGGACCAGTTCGCGCACGGGTGTGTTTTCTCCCAGGTCTAGCGAGGAAGAGCAAGGCGCGTAAGGAAAGGAAGATGAAGCGGACTGCATCTCAGATCACCTTTAAAACAACGGCTTCCCTGGATGAGTAAGTGAGGATCCTCCTCTATCCCATGCAAGACGCCGACAGGAAGGGTTGACAGTCCATGGTTGAAACGTTCAGGGTGAGGTAGGGTGAACAGCTTGCGAGGGGTCTGGCCGACTGGTGTCAAGATGTCGTCAGTGGGTAAGAACTGGGGGTGGAAAAGGAATTACAGTTGTGTATTATGCCCACTGTGGCCTCACGTTCCAACTCATCCGTAATCGTGTCCAGGTCTGGAAAATAATGTTATCAAGAAAGTGAGGTGACTACACGAGAATAACGGACCGATTGAACCCTCGTACGAAAGAGGGTGGAAGACGTTCAGAGACTCTGGGTCTCGTTGTTTGCAGCCCCAGATGAGGTCAATCCAGGCCGGAAGGTGTTCGCTCACGAAAGGGCTCTCGAGTGCCTGATGACATGGTTAGCTGGCGCTCTGCTAGAATTCAAAATGCTTACCCGACGATTCAACATGATGAATAAAAGAGGGTCCTGTCGAGCCCAAGGAGGTAACTTAACATCGTGTATCCGTTCGCCTGTATTCTGCTGTACCCCGAAGTCCAAGTTGGCCGAATTTTCAAGGAACCTGAGGGAGCGAAAGTAAGCCTTGAGCAAATGATCATCAGATAGACCGCTTGCTCAGGGCAGGTAAAGAATTCAGGGATCAACTCGCGGACATCTCCACGGACATCACAGGCAGCAGAATCATACGCTCTGGGAAGATCACTGGATGCAGTATTAGAGGGGCGATAAAGGCTTGAGTCGACCGACTCGCACCTGAATAGTCGATCTGGTAAATCCCATTCGCCTCCTTGAAGAGTTTTGAACATGTTCGTAAACGGAGCCAAACGAATCAGGAAGTGGCAAACGATCATCGAAGAACTGAAGTGAGTTCCGTAATGGAACGGTTCTTCTTCAACGCTTTGCAAGTTTACATATCGGGTCTCGGCCGCCTCACGACGAGCTAGAGTAAGAGCTCCCATCGGTTTCGTTAGACTTAAGAAGCAATCGATCAATATAAGCTAGCGAGACTGGTGATAGACTCACTCTCGATAAGAATCTGGAGAAAGGAGGTCTAGTGTCTGCGAAGTGTAGTCTTTCAGCACCCATGCTAAACAAGGAGACTCAGACTAGAAAATCGGTGAATGCTTGGCGGCACGCACGGAAGACAGGATACTGAGTCGCATCACTAGGGGTACGGCCCGATATTTGGTTAAGGATGCTGAGGTACGTAAACTTCAAAAGTGCTTGGTAAACATAGCCTGTGCTCAAAATGATGATCACGTACGTTGCTGATCTCCCGTGCTTGCCACTTCCGCTGTGCGGTGTATAGTTCATCTGCTTTGAACCCTGAGAGAGCTCTCGAACCCATACGGCCAAGTAAGGGTGTTTTCCGAAACCCTGGAGTCAACGAACCATCGACCGGTTGTTTGCCAACGATCACGGCAAGTCGATGATCTACTTCTGATCGCTTCTTCTTGTCCAAAAACACGATCAACAAGGAACGGCTGTCTTTGAAATAGATCTCGAGTCTGTACGAGACGTCAGCTTAATCAGGGGGTCGAACAACGTGAAGAAGCTTACGCGACATCGCGGAAAAGACATGTCTTCTCACTAAAAGTAGCAATTTGTTCATGGGACCTTTCAGAGGAAGATAAATGACACTAATAACTTATAGCGGGCGCGGTACGCACCACCGCTGAGCTCTTTGAGGGCCGTCGAGTTCGACGATGCTTCCCGGGACGAAGAACAGCCGCTTCGGCGCGTCGTGAGCCTCGACCACTTCCCCCTCGTCATTTTCCACAAGTCCATCGAGCATGTACAAATGCGTCCGTCCGATGATGAGCAACCCAGCTACATCATATTTCGCATCAGTTGTGAAGATTAGGGAGAAAGGCGTTAGGAAGCATACGGGATGAGTCTACGCCGGCGATGCGAGCGACGGTTCCTACAGCCTCGATGACATCCCCAGGTTCCAGCTCATGCCGCACTCTGCGATGTTTATCCTCTGAGATTTCTTCTGCCAACTGCCGATCTGTGCATGACGGTGAGTGGCATTTCATAAGAGCCGCACATAGAATGCTTACCATCTATTTCTGTTGCGGATATCTCATACGTCTCTGCCCATGGTGGCACCTCGACTTGATGCAGCGACGTTGTATCGGCGTCTGGAGCGTGAATATTCCGAATGTTCTCGTCGTTTGTGTCGACCCTTGAGTTGGGTGCGTTGTCATTCTGTGGCTCCAATTTCTTTCTAAATGCAAGAACGTGAATGAACTGGGGAGTTTGGCAATCCAAATACTAGATGTACCGTATCCGGTAAGGGCCCTCCGTTTCATCCAATCGCCATTGGCGGATGCCCTGGTTGGGCCATAAACCTCGCTCGGACGTAAGCAAATGTGTCCACTCATACAAGGAAGATATCTGCCGTCGAGTTTCCCGACTAAACACAGCCGTATCAGCACCACACCGAAGAACGGAGTATGGCTTCGCACAGATCCAAGACTGTCTTTCGCAATCGTTTGCGTTCCGAAACCTGGATCGTCTTCCTCCACTCCGACATTCGCGCGACGGTCTTGATGATAGTTCTCTCGCCCACTTGCATGCTGAACCGGGCGGAGGCAATTCGCTGGCGCACAGACCGCGTATCTGCGACCAGGCTCGGGTCTATTACCAACTTCTCTGCAGAAGGATTGAGCACGACATCTGCCGACTGAAGGGTATCCAAAATCTGTCCAGCAGCGTTAGTTCCATGTGAGATAAATTAAACTGGGACAGAACATACCTCGCGTTTCTGATTACCCGCGATCAAAGGGTCCAGCGCCAGGGCTAAGCCAAGATGAGTGATCTTTTCGAGGATCCGTCTTGTCCACTGATTCACTCGGGGTGCTGCTGTCACCTTCGAGACGAATGTCTTGTAAGCATCGACAAATAACTGGGTTGTTTGCTGTGACTTAAAAACTTGGCGAAAGGTAGCGCTAGATGCATGGAGGTCCATGATTTCTTCGACGAGGTTCTCCATATTTGATTCCGTCGACCACGAGAATTGGGCCGATGCTGCATGAGTGTTAAACTAGTAGACAGGGGTCGAGAAGAAAGCACACTCACCATCTGACACATCGGACACATGGCAGTTGTTTGCCACTGCAGCGAGACCTGTCTGCATAGCAGATAGTATGGCGGGGACAATGTTAGGACAGACAACGGTATTGGGGGTTTGTGCAGGCGACTTCTTGATATGATTGAATCGACCGAGGAGGATGTCGAAAGCAGTCTGATTGACCCTGGGATCCCAACAATAGGGAAGAACGGTTTTCATCACGCTCCAGCCACTGATCAACTCGAACTTCCGGCTGAAAGATGGCGATATCGTGTTGCTGACACCAATCAGAGTGAGTATTTGCGTGGCGACGGCCGAAGAAGGTCTGTCACCCAGTAGTAAGAGACAGATGCGAGTTAACGGGAGCGCGGCAGCAAATTTTGCGTGGAAGGATTG
Organism: Lyophyllum decastes; assembly: GCA_025854295.1. NCBI lineage: Eukaryota > Fungi > Basidiomycota > Agaricomycetes > Agaricales > Lyophyllaceae > Lyophyllum > Lyophyllum decastes. Next base: position 1,530,219 of record CP107712.1, on the reverse strand, counting down.
TATGGAGATGGTGGAGATGAGTAACTCTAATAGCTGTTCGGCTTTTTCGTGGGGGTTGGTGTAATCAATACGTGATATGATCGAATGTGGAGAGCTGGCTCCTTTTGGATCTACGGAGCGGTCAGGTATGAGGGTTACACGGAACGAAGAGATATCGAACCTTCATGTAAGTTGGCTGCAAGGTACGCAACTATTGGCTTGATGGTATCATCCTTGGAGAAATGTGCCTGCATCGCCGCTTTGAGCGCATCCATCACAAACGGGATCATGTCGTGCTGGAACCAGTCGGTTTGCAGAACGAACAGCAATTTCCGGACGAGTCCCAGTTTTGCGAACTTCTGCCGGCTGTTGAACCTCCTATACCGACTTGTCTGCAAGACCGTTGTGAAGTGCTCTAGATATATCTGTTGAATGTCCTTGCGAGCACGGGACCAAAGTTCGAAATCAAGGGCTATCGCCCTGTAAGCAACTGTATTCACGACCGTCGATTGCCTGCTACTTGCGTCAGGCATGTTCAGCGATTAGAGGTTGAAAACGAGCACGCACTCAGGAAAGCGGGAATTCAAGCCTAAGAACTCGAACAAGGTCTCAAACCCAGTGACATTGATCATCTGGGCTTTGCCTCGCAAGATGTCGGCCAGTATCTCGTAACCACCTTCCGGGCAAGCTAAACGTCAGATTGATGTGTTAGTGAAGAAGCATGATTAACGCACGTAACCGTTCCATATCCTCCGAATTCTGCCAGCTATTCTTCAACCCGTCTGTCAGTACCCCTAATGTTCTCGAAAGTTCATGCTGAGTCTAGCACCAGAGTTCAGGTTGACGCATTGTTACAACCAGGAGCAAAACCTTACATTCGCCACCTGGACCAACCGCAGAGCCACCGCCGCACCGCCAATCTTCCACAGCGCCATATCTAGGCAAGCTGCCTTCACCACAAACACGTCACCCTCATTCCTAAACTCCCTCGCAAACCCATTGACCGCGACGGCTGTGCTGGGCCCTGACTGGCGCGCGTTCAGGGGTGAAACAGCGAAACAAATGGCAGTCTCTGGTATACCCAGACCGTCCTTGACGGCCTTCATGACGGCAGATTGGGTGGCGGAGGATGGCTGCTTCGCGGCGACGGTTGAGAGGAACATGTTGAGCGAGGTCGACGCCTCGTATGTCAAAAACTTGATCAAAGCGGGATCCTGGAAGTTTCCCACGTACCGCGGACCTAGATGGTGGATAAGCCGAGGAAGGTCATCACCTGTGGGCGGGCTGAGCAAAGCAGTTCGCGTGCGAGAGCTAGGCAGGGACGCTACCTAGCGGGCTGGCGAGCAGATAGGCGGACGCGATGCACCAGCTCATCTGTGCAGAGATTGACGCGTCGCCGATGATGTATGCCCCAGGCTGCGCGGTTTCTGCTTTGGGAAAGGCCCAGTTCAGAGTGTCGCTAAGGACGCCATCCACGAATAGGCCTGCAGGAGCATACTAGCATCAGTGGATGACCGGGACGGATGCCGTTGCTCACGAATGGTTGGGTTCGAGGCGCGGTACGGATAATGCACGAGTGTGAGATGCGTCCACCGGAATTTATGAAGTTTCCCACTACTGAAAATAGCCGACTCCTTGTTTCCGGATGTCGAGAGTTCGATGGTACCGTCCGGATGGACGCTGATCGTCAGGATCACTTTGGAAGATAGCTTGACGGTGAATAGCGGATGGGGTGTTGTGCGTGGAAGTACGGAGATCCATAACCATATCTAAAAAAAGTTCAGAAACAATGCAACGGCGAAGAGACGACAAGGACCATGAATGTAAACCCCGCTCCCGGTACTCCCCTCAGATTCTCTTCGCGGAGAATCAAGGCGGCAGGCGACTCCATGGAGAAGTGTTCAAGCCACCGAGACTTGATCCCGAACCTAATCACGTCCAAGATCTCCGTGTCCAGCGTCTGATCTTCCCTGATTGTCCTTTGAAAGATCAACCTTGCCTCCGACGTCGTTGCACCCATATCTAGCAAACGCCTCAAAAGCTTCTGAAGGATGTATCGCTCCTTCTCTGGCACAGTCGGATCGTTACGCGTCGCGTAGAACCGCTCAAACAACGACTTGACAAGGCCGAGCGTGCTCAGGATCGCCTGATTCCGATGACTGGCGTGCGAGAGTAGCTCGAAAAGCTTGAAAACCGCGCAACGCATGGTGCTGTCGCCGGACGTGATCTGCGGAATAGCATTCCATAAGATTAAGATGGCACCCGGACGCCTGATAGTCCCTAGACGTGCTTCAATGCCTGCGATAGCGAGCTCCAGCTCATCCTCCGGGGTCGCACGGAGGCTCGAGAAGATGTCGGACACGTGCAAGTCGTGAATTGCGAGGGACAGGACGAGACCAAGGGTATGGTCCACCGTTTTGGGGTTGACAATGAGCCCACGCAGGGCGTCCTCAAACGAACCATAGCCTACGACGTTCTATAGTCTCGTTAGGATGCTGCCTGGTAAACAAATTAAACCCCACATACCCGAAAGTACTCTGCGTTCTCGGTGTGATCGTTTATGGCCTCTGAAAGATTGGTGAATATGAGGCGTGTGCCCTCGAGCACTTCCGAGAGCACTTGTTCCTCCGGCTCAACAACCAGCGAGTTGGAACGATCCTGGATATTCGAGAGTAAGCTCATTAAGATGAGAAACCCGTCAAGCTCTCGAAACACGTCTTTTGTATGCGCATCCTGGAGAAGGATTCTGTGTATCTCCGCTAGCACCTGGATCGTTGTCAGTCATGTTCGCCCTAAACACACACTTCACGCACTTGAATCCTCGTCCTCGTGTCCTCTGCGACTTTCAGATTCTCTACTGAGTTCCGCATTAGCTCTACGATCACATCCCGTGCAAAATCCTCCGGTGCCAGCTCATCGTCGTCCTGCGTAGGCGGTAGAGGGTTTGCAGGGGTCTTCGGAGACAAGTCGAAACGAGCGCGCAAAGGCGTCAAAAGCGTTCGTAACATAGATATCTAGGCGTAAAAGAGTTGGAACCGGGGCATAACCCAGTTTTCAATCTGGCAGAGGTGCTCAACCGCGCCCAAACCAGTATTGACTTGACGGATAGTGATCGAGTGACAGCCATAGTGATTGTTGTATTGATGAGTCCGGACTTTCAATTGTCCCTTTCTCCTTTTCTCGTACCATCGCAAGTCGCTTAGTAGATAGATGCACCCCGGCGATTGGTTTACGTGAATAGGCCCATTTACAGCTGAACATGTTGGCCAAGTATAATTGCGCTGCGTCGACGCAGGCGAACGGGTATAAAACTACATAACTTCGGAATCAATAGTCTGGACGACAGTCTTCAAACGTCACTTCTCCAAGTTGCCTTGAGCAATTCCCGGGTAGGCACGATACAGGTCCCATCCCCTCAGTTCCACAATTTCAATGCCTTCCCGAGAAGCACCAACAATGTTTTTGAACTCAGAAGATTCTGCAGCCGTTGAGTTCTCCAGTTCTTTAACAACGTGAGATGTGTGGGGATGCAATGTAGGACATACTTACCATGCAATGCCAGGTATTTCGGTATGACCTGCTCTTCTAGACCTCTCCCCGCTATTGCAGTCCCAGTTTTCAGGTTGTCGATGCACCTGAAAGTCCTCGTCCTCACCCAGCCCTTCACGTTCCGCAATTGCTGCAGAAGAACATCTGGCCAGCCACTGATTTCTTGACCTGCGGCCAAATTTATGCCATGAGTGACGATGAATTTTGTGGGATTGGACGCAGCCAGGGAGGAAGTGATCGTAGACACTCCAGAATCGGCGATCACCTCGCAAGTCCTGCGGTCCAGGACTTCCAATCTCGCGACAAGGTTTCCCTCACGCGGACTACGATTCGCCCGTAAACGAGTATAACTCTCATGCTGAAAGGTCGAGATGTCATCGACGTCGTAGAGAGCTAGCCAGGAAGGTTTTTGCGTGTCCGCGGCCGAAAACCTGGCTCCTGTTAGGAAGGACGGCAGGTGGTCCATCCGGAGAGGGACGTGTTCATTGTTGTACCAGTCTAAGCACATAGAATGAGCGATTGCGGCGCGGCGATAAACCAACGATGCAGACCTTGAAATTCTTCCATAGAAACTTGGGTTCCAGGCTCCGAGAAGACGACGAGAAATCCGAGAGGCATCGTACTCTCTTTGGCGCCAGGAAGGGAAAAGATATTTGTGATCGGCTCGGACGGATGCTAATGCTCCTATCTAATCCGTTGCCCGGGTCATGACAAGGAGCAACTACACGAGCGAACGAAGACGATAACTGACCTTCCACCGATATGCTACGAGGGGGAGTTTATCTAACCGATCTGCTTCGATTGCCCCCTCGATGAGGAGGACCTGGACCAAGGAGACTCAGGGTAATAAATCAATGCCTTAATCGGGACGCGTGCATGTTCACGTGGTGGGAATATATTTCCAAACGAAACGTACCTTTGCTAGTTGCATAAAACGTCAACCAGTGAAATTCCGAACCAAGATATAGCCAATGGTCAGAGCCGTGCACGTGGGATCTACAGGACATTTCGAAAGCCTTTCGTCTGAAGTTGAGCCTTCGTGCTCGTCTCTCTGCTGCTCTTTCAAAATCAACTGGTAGGCAAATCAGATGGTATTTCGCAGAACCCACAACCATCTATGTGAGGAGTGAAGAGCCTTGAACCTTGCTTCTCCGTCAGTAGTCGAATGTTGAGACACAGAACATCCGACAAGGACCCGACGAGCGCCCCTCACACAACACAACCTCTGGCAGTACCTTCATACCGCAAATGATATAGTCAAACTTGCAATGGAGTGATTTTCTAGCTCACGCATGTATCAGGGCCGCCAGACTCGCCGTCGAGGCTAGAGTTGGACGAGACCCGCAGTTGCCGCTGCTGCGTGATGCATACACCTGGCGCATCCAACATTCGAATCCTGGGCCAAGAATGTCCGCGACAAGGCAACAGAGTGATATTTCGACTCCTCCACCAAGTCCCCCGAAAACTCTGGTTTGGGAATGTCGGGAACTACTGTATTCTTCCTTTGGTCCCGTCAAATATCTGGGATCAATGCTGATATCTTCGTGATACGTGTGCTTATTCATCGAGACGTACTGTTTGACAGAGGTAAGGCGAGGTCCACATTGGTGAAATAACGGAGATGGATTGGCCAGTCTTCGGTATCAAAAAACTAAATAGCGATGATGAACGCGAATCGCTGCCAGTCAAGACGGTGGGCAAAAGGGGATGCTTGCGGTTTTGTGAATAGCAATGACTGGTAGGCTCCATAGAACACGAGTTTGAGTTTGAAGTTGCGGACAATCGCAACTGGTGCTTTCTCGGCCAAGGTGGAAGCATCCCAACACGGCAGACGCCCCAGCGATACTTCATCGGGAACAGCAAGCTAAAATTCGACCATTCTAGAGGGAGAACGGCTGCTCATACGAAGGGTGTGAGAGCGCCCCATTATGTCGCGCCCATTCGTTCAATGCCTCCGTTAAAAGAGCTGCTCCCTGCCAATTGAGTCTTCGCCCACGGTATCAGGGCGGCCAGTATTTTCGTTGTACCCACGTGGTGATTGACAACAGATATGCCTCTGAACAAGCGATCGTTGCCATAGCCGCCCAAGAGGGCTGTGAAAGGAGGCTGTAGATCGGAGAACAGGAACACTCCAGTCTGTTGTGTACAATGAAGGGTGGAGTATCCCTTCTGACTGGTTCGGTCTCGGACTTCCTGCAGATGTGAACGTTGTGACTAGATTCTCGGGAAGACATCAATTCGTGATGTCGAGCCCATTGTGATATGTATGTCCTGGTTTCTCTTTTCGCTTGTAACGAATCGGTTTCCTGTTGAATGCGCGTATAAGCAGCCTTTATGGTTTTCGCGTAGCTGCTGGTTTTGCCATTCTTGTTCTAGGTTTCCATAGCTTCGGATCCAGCAAACCTTAATGAAATTGTACGCACTAGCCGTATTTGTCGAATGAGGTTACAATCTGGTGCGACCAGACGAGTTATCCGCTTAATGACCAGTTCATCAACTTGAGTGTCGGCCGAATTAGGTAGGTGAAAGAGAGGGGCAGTGTCAGGGAAATGAGCAGAAGCGGTAGAAGTAGAGCAAGATAATGGCATATTGCCCTGTGTCAACGGAGGATGTGTCACTCGATGGCGACGGCATTAGCGATGAAGCAACGTGTGAAGCAGTATTCGAGGTCGCGAAGGTGATGTTCACAGTTCCGATGTCCGGGAAATCTGACGTACGGGCGTTGACATTGATGCGCTCACGCGCTACCGCTACGGATGTTGATAAAATTAGTTCCGATGTGTTCTGTACAATGGAGCCAAGGTGGCACTGACTGCAAGAAAACCACTTGCGGCGAGGAAATCTATTCACTGGTTGCCTTCAGAGGTTACGTACGTCAATTATCCACAGCTTGTATCAATGGAGGTCAGCCTTTCTCATCATTTCTTTTTTCATCTCTTCTGTTGGGAATTTTGCAAATGCATCCTTTAACTTATCCATGGGTGCTGTCATCAAGCTAACGAGCGTTTCGAATGGTGGCGCGTTAGGCTCGGCCGGGAGGGATCTTAGAAGAAGACGCGAGTTGATGCATATGGGGCTGGACGTTGGTATGCACTCACCGTGTGGGAACAAACCGCTTTGTCCTTGAGAAATCCGCGGCGGCAATCAGACTTGCCTCCTTACCAAGGACAGGTTCAAGGAGGGGAAGGTCCTCTTGTTCCTCGTGACAGTTGTGCTTGCGTAGGTGGTCCATGATTTCTCTCAACAAAGCTGCGTGTTCGAGCGACCCTGGAGTCATTTCCTCGAGGCGGTAAAGCCTTTCTTTCACGATCTTTCGATATTTTAGGAGGGAAGTTAGATTGATGTTTGAGCACTGGCATCCCAATGCCCCTACCTGGTGAGCCTGGTGATCCTGATCTGTTAGTTCGGCGCCGTGCTCCCCGAGGCACGCTTCGACCAAGGGACAGACGACTATTTCTTCGCCAATTGCATGGCGAACGATTTCCCAAGTCAGCAGCCTAGACCAACGTTCCTGGGCATCCTTGTCGCCGCAAGCTTCAACATACGCCTTGTAGTAGTTGCAGATCTGCATTGCAGAGTCAATTGCGCTATCGGTCCAGGATGTTATGCAAGGCGCGTACCTCACGGTGGTCCTCCTTGATCGCATCGGTCAACGTTGTTGAACAATATATGGCACGCCTAAACAGTATGGCCCTTGGAAGGCCAAAAGAGGAATTTGGGGATCGTCGGAATGACCAGGAGAGAAATGAAGATGTTGGAAACCGATGCATGGAAGTGGATGGCTGCTGTGTTTTGAGAATTCATTAGGATTGTGTCTTAAGCACGATCGTAAATGATTATCATGACATCATAAGTAACACCGGGCTACTTGTCCTGTACTGAGGTACTGGCGGGGAAATTTCGTCGGTAGAAAACATTTCATGACGGGAAAGAATCTCTGAAGGCTGGGGGTAGGAAGTTATGTGAATTGTGCCTTCACCGTTGCTTCACCGATTAGGAAAAAAAAACGACGCGTCGAGTTCGCGTGACCCTGTTTGAGCACAAATAAACGTCTACAATGGTCAACGCGACCATGGTGACCTTTCAGTGACCGTCCCAAAAAATCCCTACGTTCCACTCTACAACCACTAGCCTTCTCCGCGAATGGTGTAAGGAGGTCGAATGGAGCCCTCATGGCCGCTTTGAATGCTCTTATGGCCGTTGGCGGTGACAGCTATGCGAGCGGGCCGCAATGATCACAAGCTAATGCTTCTCTTCTTCGGAGAAACTAACCACAATACATTGACCCTCATGCTTATTTAAAACTGGAGGGGAAAAGTGCCGATAATTTACGCTTTCATGGTTGCAGCAGCTTTTCTTCCCCTACTGATTTTGTCTACTTGTGCTTTTGCTCAGGAGGCAGGAACCACGCCTTTGCAGACATCTGCTGCTTCGAGCATATCCACTGGCTCTCCTGAAAGTTTAACTAGTAGTACGCAGGTCGCCCAGCCGACGTCTGGGGCGAGCTTTCCCCCCGTAGGCTCAATCCCGCGTGATTACTCGCCTGCTGGCCTTGAAAGGCTGTGGAATGTGGTACGCGTTGCATCTGAAACTATAAGGCATGTACGTCTGTTCTCACTGCGTCGAAGGTCGGACCAGTAGAAAATCCCCCCTTCACTACCACTCGAGTCCCTGAACTCCCCGTTGCCGTTCCTTCGTCTCCCCCAGCGCTCTATCCATCTTGGTTTGCCCCTACCCCCAAAGATGTCCTGCCAAACCTCAAATTACCAAAGAGATTCAAGTTTGGAGTAGCCACCGCTGCATACCAGGTCGAAGGCGCGGTGAAAAACGAAGGTAAAGGGCCTTCAATGTGGGATTGGAACAGCAGACAACCTGGAGGCGTGATCGATAATACCACTGGTCAGTAACTTTCCCTATACGTTATTCAGTGGCTGTATTGATATTGGATCTGAAGGTGACATTGTTGATTTGCAGTATTATCTGTATAAAGAAGACGTCGCCAGAGTTGCCGCGATAGGTATCAATGCCCATTCGTTCTCGTGCGCATCTTCGATTATCCTGAACGACCTCTTTTAACGGGTGGATAATCAGGATCTCCTGGGCAAGGATATTTCCTTTCGGAACGGCGGATTCACCTGTCAACAAAGCTGCGTTGGACCATTATTCCGATTGTAGGTTAAAGCTGGTTAAAACCTTCATCACTCCCATGAACTGATCCCATCGCTTTCAAATTCAAGTCATTGATTATCATCTTAAATCCGGGGTTGAACCCGTCGCGACTTTATGTGAACTTTCGTCATCTGGCTGTTCCTGCCGACATTCTGAAACACACTTCCAGTTCATTGGGACACTCCACTCGCGATTCAGGCTTATTACGGTGGCTTTACATCACCCAAGGTGGTGGACGATTTTGTGAAGTACTTACGATCTGCAGCCCGTCCAGAAAAGCAAATCTAACACCTTCAAAGCTATGCTAAGACGGTTTTCAAGGCTTACGATGGTCGGGTCAAGACCTGGTACTTATCTGCCTGTTGCACAACAATATTCATGCCGAAAGCTTCCCTTGAATAGGTATACTTTCAACGAACCTCGTGTCTACTGTGGACAAGTCGGCGGATACCCTTTCAGTAGGTCGCCACCGGCTGTAGTCAGCCACACTGCAAACTCATGGCGCATAGATGTTTCGCTGGCTCCAGGCGTCAACTCCTCAACTGCACCGTACCATTGCGCATACAATGTCCGTAAGTATCCAGTGAACACCTTTTCAATCCTTCTTGGGCTAATGTGTTGGTTGGGACAGTCAAAGCTCACGCCGGAGCGGTGAAAGGTATTGCCCGTTCCTGACCTTGAGCATGATATATGTAACACAGAATTGAATAGCTTTCAAAGCGATGAAAATCCAGGGAGAGATCTCCTTCAAAAATGACGACTTCGTGTAAGCATTTCATCCGCTCACCACATGCTGAATTCATTTACAAGTGACAATCAACATCAGCGGTATCCCATGGCGAGCAAACAATACTGATGATATAGCCGCAGTCGAACGACACGCCGCCTTCCGCATCGGTGTTTTCTCAGATCCAGCCTACACCACCGGCGACTGGCCTGAGATCATGACAGATACCCTCCCGCCGTCTTATCTGCCTCGCTTTACTCAAGCGGAAAAAAAGGACCTTTTAGGCAAGCTTCCCCCACGTTCCTTCCCTTCGCGATCTCACTTTCGGGGAACATCAGGATCAGCTGATTTCTTCGCCATTGATGCATATCGCACGCAGTGGATTGCCGCACCCCCCGATGGGTTGGCGGCCTGTGTACACAACGTCTCCCACCCCATGTGGCCCGAATGCCATACCGCGGTCCTTTTTGACTCCAACGCAGGATGGGCGGCCGGTCCGAGTCCTGATCCGCTGAGCGAAACTTGGCTCCAAGCGACCCCTAACTTTTTGAGAGCGTCCTTGCGAGATCTACAGAGGAGATGGCCGACAAAAAAAATGGTGCGTCTTTGATTATCTTACTCCACCCAATCTAAACTCTCTCTCCCTGCCATTTACAGTACATATCTGAGTTCGGCTTTGTTGAACCTTTTGAAGCTCAAAGGACTGAACTCTTCCGGATCACTGAGGATGTTACGAGGACAAGTAAGAAGATGGAGATGTTCCGATCATTCCGAAACCGCTAACGTGATAATGCGCAGACTATTTCATGACGTATCTCGGGGAAATCTTGCGCGCAATACATGAGGATCAGCTCCCGATTGCAGGCACCTTTGCGTGGGGTTAGTGCCTGTTCCATCATTCCATAGCCAGGCAACACAGCTGACAGTGATGGTACACCTTTCCAGCTATGCTTGATAATGCCGAATGGAACAGTGGGCTGAGTGCGAGGCGAGCCCATCACGACAAGCCCGCATCCAAGTCGGGCTTCTTGATAAGATGATTCGCTGACATTCTCCCATTGTAGGTTTGGCATCCAGCATGTGAACTACACTACCCTGGAGAGAACATACAAACGATCGGCGTTGTCGTTGTGTCAGTTGCATTTTTTTGTTTTTCCTATTCAGACCTTGGCTTACCGTGTTCATCTTATCATTAGCCGAATTCTACAAGGCTCATGTACAAAAGTAATTTTCCTTGGATCGGAAGATGTATCAGGTCGTATCTATGGATCCTTTAAGGTTGTCGTGCCGGGTATCCTGCTCATGATGTGGGCTTGCCATCTTTCGCCCCATGGAGTCAACGATCATTCATTGTTGCAATGTCATCAGTCAAGACTGCCACTCGAGAACTCAACATACTTTGGGGGAGTATGGTATTGGCAGGCCCATATTCTATGGTACTCGATGTCACATGTCGAGATGCGATGCTTTCTTGAATACCCGTACCTCTAAAGTTCATGTCGTAGCATCCAAGCTCCTCCCACCACTGTCTCCCATGATCACCGATCGATACTGATTCATCATGAACCCCTGAGAGAGTTTTCCGCCGTTCAGAAACCTCCGGGTCAGGCTCTGACATGCGCTCCCTCGCTTCGCTTCCAGAAAATTATATATAAGTCCCAGTGCAGATCGTGGCGACTATCGCTTCCAAACATCGATATCGAAATTACGATTAGATCATGGCTTCCAGGGTCTGGCTGATTACAGGTAAGCCAGGGGCACCCCACTTCGTTGTTACTGCCTCGAATAAAACCTCACTCAACCTTTCATTCTACGCAGGAACTTCATCCGGGTTTGGTCGGCGCCTCGTAACGTCAGCACTTGCACGCGGCGATCGTGTAATCGCGACCGCGAGGTCGCTCGAGAAGCTGCAAGACCTCGTCGCGAGCTGCGACCCCAAGGTCCGCGACAATCTCCGCGTCCTCCAGCTGGATATTACAGAAGGAGAAGCCACTCTCAAGGTCAAAGCAGATAAGGCTGCTGCGATATGGGGTCAAATCGATGTTCTCGTGAACAACGCCGGTTAGATCCGATATGACTACTACCCAACGTTCAAGTGCTCATCGAACTACTATCAGGAATCGGTTTTGCTAGCATCCTGGAAGAAGGAGGGTACGCCTTTTTCGTTGGGCCTGTATTTGCAACACTGATTCTAGCAAACATATACCCCTTCAGCTCAGCCCTGCTACGAAAGCAATACGATACCAATGTATTTGGCACGCTGGACATGACTGTGGCTTTTTTGCCCCATTTACGTGCCAGCAAGGATGCCTCGATGGTGGTGGTGGGAAGTCGGTCTGCGTGGAGAACTGAGAGTCCTGTGAGCACCCTATATTTTTTATCTATTTATGCAGGGTTTCATGATTCATATAGGGCCTGGGTAAGATCAACACAGCCTAAAAGAGGTCTTTCTGCTCATACACGCGGCATAGGTCTCTACGCGTCGTCGAAGGCAGCCGTTCATTGTAAGTTATTGTTCCATCTCGAAGAGACGGATAGCATAACCAACCATGCGCGCATCTAGCTTTGACTGAAACTCTTTCGGCCGAATTGGCACAGTTCAATATTCGCGTTCTCCTTGTCGCCCCTGGGTCTTTCCGCACCGAGGGAATCTATGGCCAGCAATACCACGTTTGCAACCCCATCGCTGCCAACGACACGATTCGCGGGTTGAGCATAGCACGGTTCAAGTCGATTCCAGGGACGGAAAAGGGCGACCCGGACAAAGCAATGGAAGCTGTGGTAGATGTGGTTAGAGGGGAAGGTGTTGCGAAGGGACGGCCGTGGCCCGGCTATCTCATTCTTGGCGAAGATGCAGAGCGGGATGTGAGAGATAAGTGCAACAAGGTTTTGGGGGTGCTTGACGAGTGGAAAGATGTTTCTTGTGGCGTTAATTTTGATTGAGCTCGTCCTGCATTGGTACGCCGTTCATTTCTACTGACCTCTCCACACTAAAATCCCTACTGCTTTGTCGCAAAGCCCTCAAACGGAGATCCCGTCTGGAACCTGCTATCATAAGCCCTTCATTCCGCAGATGTTAGAGGCTAATGTTCTAATACCCCGCCGTTTTAATGAAATGGGACCGTTTCTGATTGTTTCTTAACCCTGGAGTACGTTCGGAACGTTGGGCAGTAACGGTTTCGGTGTGGACTTCCAGAGGCACATCATTAACACGTTCATTACCGTAGGTGGAGCTCCTTATGGTAAGGTCCCTGGGTGAGCAGTGTCAGTTAGCGCACCGTCGTTCGGTGGGATGGCACGCCAGTCAGGGGGATATGTCATCGACGACCCCCGCGAATGGAAATCGTCAAACGCCACATCCTTCAAGATATCTGCCAAAATCTGAAGACCGATCTCAAAGCGAACTTGTCACTTAAAGACCTGTCGGATGAGTTATCTCATCCTGGCGCTGATTGCCTCTTGCCTGGTTTTAGCCTCATTAACGTGGAGCAAGGTTAGTCACCTTCTGGCTGTCGGTGTCATCACGGTCCTTTCGTCCCCCCGTGCTCCAAAGTGTGATATACCCACCGTTGGATTCGAAGGCAAGCTCACATCATATTCTAGTGCTACTCGTAAGGGAGGCTAATGTTGTACTCCGGAAAAGTCGTTACAAGGTCCGTATTATACATCGCACCCTGGGGCGAATCTAACCTTCAGAATCGAGCCTTCAAAGTCCCGTTGGTGGATTGCTAGCTCCTAAAATTCGAAACGACATGCTATCCTGGGTCATGAACAGGCGCACGAGTGCGCTGTCGCTACATATACAGAATGTGAATTCTATGGGAATCCATGCGACATATGTGATACCCCTTCCACTTTGTATCGTTTCTGGAGCGAAGGTGTAACGAAACGAAATAGTCGGTTGCACATGGACCGTGGAACTTGGCGTCCCCGACTCCGGGACCTGCGGGACTGAATGCAGAGCTACCTGGCCCTGCCTAACTGCCCCGTAAGGTGGACGTTGGGAATCCTGAATGCTGTGCAAAGCTTGATAGCTTCCTCGCTTGAAGTTGGCTGTTATCGGGCACGATCTTTATCGTCGCCTCCGCAGCGCACACCGAGATAATGCTCACTGCCATGAACTAAAGGATTGAACGATTTACGATTCGCACAACTCTGCGAGAGGATAGCACCCTCGGGCGAAAATGGGTGGACAGGAGGGCTAACGCAGAGTATCGGTCAGTAAACACCGGTGGTAAACATATCCGGTAAGTTGCACTTCTCGGCGGAATCGCTGAAATCCATCGCCCACACTCAGTTGATTCTGCTCCTTGCTGTTGAAGCGCATGATGGTTCATTTGCTGCTTAATGCCGACGTTAAGACAGAAGACGGCGCGTGGCCACAAGACAACAAATATGTCCCACCACTGGCAGCATGCCTTCTGTACGCGCTAGGATCCTATTCTGGAGGACGACCAGGCAGATGCAATCGACTATCAGTATCATTGGCGGCTGCTTGTACCTCCATTCACGATACCGCCGTCCGCTTCTACACCCAGTATTCAGAGTTTAAGTCGGTCGGAACGACGTCTGAGCAATTCGTCAAACCTGGCTAGCTGAAGCACCTCCGTCGAAATGAATCCACTCGCATGTTATGATTAAGTTTGTCGCTTGTGACAACGCTGTCGTGCTGTAGAAGGCCCCGAGGCCGAGCTCAACCTGAGGGCGGCGACAATCCAAAAGTCTTCCGAGGTAGCCAAATTAGCGTCTGAAGGACCTATCGATAATAAGCGATGAATCCTAGGTCAGATCATGATGACAATAGGAAATCAAGAAGGTTGTTGAATTTCAAGTACGGACTTGGTATGATGACGTTGCAGCAGCCTCACCGTGTTTGTACAACCGATGCCAGCACCTGCTCTTACAATGCTACAGGTGACTAAGATGTTGAATGACGAAGCGTAACTTGGGCTACCGACGATGTCCATCGGTCCCGTCTCGGCTGGCTCTTCGTCCTGCATGCCAAGGACAGAGACCATTCTCACATTAGCTGTATTCAATTTGCAGTTTATTTCGCCAATTTATTTTTGAGCTTCAGGTACGCGGGTGTGATGGAGCACATGCAACACCGCTTGGAGTTCGAAAATGTTCCCGGAGATGGCTGAGTTCCAAAGCGGCAGACACAGTTCAGGACGAAGAAAGCACAAGGATTTCGAATTTCATTAGCAGAATGCAGCTTTCGTGGCATTTAGGGAAATGAGTATTATTGGAGTCGAATGTGTGGCGTCAGTGTTAACATCGATGAGCAACTCCCGATGATATCTTATCTCGCTCTTCCATTGCCCGCCCTTGGCATGCCGGCAAGTAGTCCCTGTCGCATCACAACGCCATGTGTGCACCAAGCCATGGGAAATAAACTGGCGAAATAAACTGCAAATTGAGTACAGCTATTGATATCCCCGAAGTCCAAATTCGTTCTCTGTGTTCCGTGTTCTCCACGACATGCACGCTTCTCAAAAAGGTGAGTCACACGTCAATGACCGCGGTAGCGAGCCATCGAGTTTTAGTGACATAAATCGTAAGACGCTCGCCCTGCTGCGTAGTATTCCACGTAGTTCGAACCGCTCCATTGCTTTGAACCTATACAGTCTCGTTGAGAATCGCGTCGCGCCAGCGTGCCCCTCGGCTAATTTAACATCGGCGCAACTGCCTCAGCGCCTCAGCGCTTGGCATGTGGAACCCCTTCAATCCGCCGCCCGCGCCTGCTGCTTTCGGTGCAGGTAAAATCCTTCCTGAGAGAACTGCATCGTATGTTCTGTCTTGCAAATACGCGTCTTTGCTTTACTGTGTAGCCTAATCGTCCGCCATTGCACAGGTATTTGTCCCAATTGATTTTTCACTGGCTCGATCCCTTCCTGAATGTGGGTTTCTCAAGACCATTGGAGGAAAACGGTACTTGAGCTCTCCTTCCCAGTGTGTAAGTTTGATTGTCGATTTTTCAGATCTATGGGAGTTACCGGATCATCGACTCACAAGGCTCCTTACAAATGACGTCGAGCTCAAGTTTTATTCACGATGCCCTCCGGACAAACGACCTCAGTCCATTCGGGAGAAAATTCCGGAAATAGAAGAAGTGTCGTTGCCCCACAATGCCGAAAAACGAGATGGGGAAGTCAACGCGGAGTCTCAGAAGGTGGGATCGGCTTCGAAGGCACCGCGACGCTTTTTCGGAAGAACACCCTCAACACGACAACCAGTCTATGATTCATCTCTATTCAAGGCTTTGTATGCGTCATTCTTCAACCGCATGTGGTTCGCTGGTGTTTTGCTTGTGCTCTCGGGTATGTATACGTTCACGATATCGTCCCGATGCCAACCGCCACAAAATAGACACACTCAGGACTACAACGCCGTTGGTCACGAAGATTCTCCTCACTTGGCTCACGAACTCGTATATCTATTATCGCTTGTCGGACGAGCAGAAGGCCTCTGGAATTATTAAGGAACCTCAAGGCGTTGGTTACGGAATTGGTTTGGCCTTCGCTCTGTTCATGATGCAGCGTACGTGTGGTTCTCGCCATTTGGATCTGGTCATTTACTGAATGCCACCGCAGAGTCCGCCAGCCTGGTATATTTTTCTCCGCTTCATCAGCCGAGTCATGAGCTCACGAATAGTCCCAGATGATGAACCACTTTTTGCAACGTCAGTAATGCCCGTAATCGTCTGTGCATTTCTTGATGTATTCTTTGTTAGTCGGAATGACGACCGGGCTATACATGCGGACAGCAGTCAGTGTTTTGTTAATCGTTTGGAGCATCCAATTCACTGTAAAACTAGGTCATTGGCGCTGTATTTCGCAAATCTTTGCGGTTATCTGGTCGAGCACGGGTGGAACATACAGTTGGGCAAGTTACGACGATCATATCCACGGATACCACTCGAATTGACCAATTTGCTGCCTTTGCACACTAGTAAGTCTGATTTTAAGGAAGATCACGCCTCTCCCATTACCAGCTAAATTGCCTCATAGCATTTGGGTCGCCCCGATCCAGGTACACATAGTCTACGAAGTTACTGACAACGACTGATGTGGTAATAAAGATTGTCATTGGTTTTGGTCTACTAATCGGCAACGTAAGCTTCATAAGTTATTTCATTCTCGCTCAGATATTCATTCGTTTTAGCTCGGTTACTCGGCGTTAGTTGGGCTTGGAGTGCGTATTAACTTATAAATTGAGGTGTTGCATTTCCCATGCCGCTGTTCTCAGGTCTTGGTCATGGGCATTCCATTTCAAGGAATTCTAGTGTTGATCTTATTCAAGCAACGGGAGAAAGGTGTCAAGATTACGGATACTAGAGTGAGGCTTACTACCGAGGTACGACTGTACTTCCACAGCACTCAACACGACAACGACCAAGAGAGCAGGTTCTGCAAGGCATACGGCTTCTCAAGATGTATGCATGGGAAAATTTCTACGCCAACCAGATAGGAAAGCTTCGTGCGGGAGAAATTGCGACGATCAGGAAATCATCGTAGGTTTCAAGTCCTCACACCTTCACATTGGACACTCATCCTTCCAAAACACATAAACAGGATCGCATCTTCCATTTTGATCGCCTCTATCACTTTCATCCCTATAATTGCCACCATCCTGTCCTTCGTTCGTCGATAGCTCCAACAAGCATGAGCCAAAGGACTGACGTACTCTTAGATAACCTATTCTCTTACTGGACACGAATTGAACGTCGCAACTATTTTTACTGCTTTGCAACTGTTCAATGTGCGTCCGATCTCTGCCTTATGTTGTTCTGATAGTGATGCATCCTGCACTTACCTAGGTTATCCGCGTTCCTCTTCTCATCTTCCCTATCATTCTTTCCAGTTTAGCTGACCTTTTGGTGGCGCTTGCACGTATCTCCAAATTTCTGTCCGCTGAGGAGCTTGGGGAGTATTATGCAATTGACGAATCCCTCCCTGACGCGGTCAACATTGATGGTGACTTTACCTGGGAAACGGCCGGGAAACTTCCAGAGGACTCTAAGCCTGCCACTGCTGATGAGAAGGCTGAAAAGAAGAAGACGAGGGAGAAGGACAAATCAAAGAACGGTAAGAAAGTGACAGACCAGGACCTGCTACCGACGACTGCCGAAAAAATTCCTCCACCTGCCGGCGATAAGGACAAGGAAAGCGACAAGGACGAGGAGAAATTTGAGCTGAAGAATTTCAGACTCTGCGTTCCTAAAGGCTCCTTCGTGGCAATCGTTGGGCGTGTCGGTTCTGGCAAGGTACTCTTTCAGCGGAGATTGGTTGAGTGTCTACTGAGGAGTGGAATTTTCGCAGAGCTCTGTTCTCCAGTCTTTGATTGGCGAGATGCGCAAGACAAACGGCGAGGTGGTGGTATATAGTGTTGTTCTGTGGTCTTTGTGCTGAGGGTATACAGGTTGTTTTGGGGGGTACTATCGCGTATGTGCCTCAAACACCTTGGATTCGCAATGCTACTCTACGGGAGAATGTTCTTTTTGGTCGTGAAGACAACGAAGCGAAGTAGACCCCGCGTCGCTTCTATCATCCTACCTGATTGACACCCGCTTTTAGATTCCGCGAGGTCATCAAGGCGTGCCATTTAGAGCACGACCTCGAAACCCTTCCACACGGTGAAAGGACTGAGATCGGAGAGAAGGGCATCAACCTCAGCGGTAAGCATGCGATTCCGCTACGCTACCTGTCAGCTCACGAGGGAGGGATACAGGTGGTCAGAAGGTATTCTCCCACTCAGGCTTTTCGAAAACGAATCACTGACCTGCTCACAGGCGCGAGTCTCTCTTGCACGAGCCGCGTACTCGGGTGCCGACATCGTGCTGCTGGATGACCCTCTGTCAGCGGTCGATGCATACGTCGGCAAGGGAATCCTCGACGAATGCCTGCTGTCCGGCCCACTCTCAAAGCGCACACGGATACTCGTCACACACTCCTTACATGTCCTCGATAAAACGGATTACATCTATGTCATAGAGCAAGGCATTATAACGGAACAAGGGACATACAGCGTACGTAGTACGGTCCTTATCTCCAACTTTTTGTGATTTATTCATGTTTGCAGGATTTGATGAGGGACAGCGTCGTCTTTTCCGCTCTCATGGAGGAATATGGCAGTCTTGAGGCCAAACAGGGTGTTGTCAAGCTTGGGGCACAGGGGACATCTCCAAACACCGTCGTCGATTTAGACCAAAAGGCCAAGAAGGAAGCCGAGGCGGCCCTTATGCAAGCAGAAGAACGAAATACAGGCGCGGTTACCTGGGATGTCTACAAGAAGTACATGCGGTACGCCGGTGGTGTATATTGGGCGCCGGTTATCCTCTTCTTACTGGTGATCAATGAGAGTTCCCAAGGTTTGAAATCTCTGGCTTTACGGATACTATGCTCATCGGTTGACTGGCAGTCGGCAACAATCTCTTCCTTGGATTCTGGACTGGGAATACTATTAGCGGTTTTACCCAAGGAAAATATATGGGCCTTTACGCTGGTTTCGGTAAGATAGGAAGTGTTGTAGCGCGCTCATGCTCGGATTAACATCCCTTTCAGGTGCAGCACAAGCACTCTTCTCCTTTCTTCTCAGCCTTGCGTTTTCGTGAGTACCCGATTGGCCCGCAAACGCTCGCATGCAATTGACGTGACCTCTAGCCTGATGAGCTTGGTAGCAAGCTTGAGACTCTTCAAAGCTGCCCTTAACAGTGTTCTTCGGTCTCCAGTTTCGTTCTTTGACACTACTCCAATCGGTGAGTCACATGTTATGGATTGTTATACCATATGAATCGATCTACCCACACAGGAAGAATACAATCGAGGCTTTCCAAGGATCAAGACACCCTCGACGCCGAACTATCAATTACACTTTGGCAGGTTCGCACGTCCACTACTGTCCGGAATCCATCATGTATTGATGTTCGATGCGCACCGTAGTTCTTATCGACGTTCGCCTCTGTATTGGGGACTGTGGCACTGGTGTTTTACACGTTCCCGTTACTCGGTATACTTTTTGCGCCACTCACCGTCCTTTACTATATCGCCTCTGTATACTATCGACGTACGTCCGTTGAGACGAAACGCCTTGACTCTCTGCTACGTTCCATAATGTACAGCTCGTACTCTGGTGAGCTCCAGCTTGTCGTGTAGTCGACAAATACGTTTGACATGAGAGCTACAGAGACGCTGACTGGTCTTGCCACCATTCGGGCGTACCGCGAACAGGTGAGTCTACTCCGCACGTATTCAGTATAATTACTGACATTAGGTCAGAACTCTTCTATCTCAAGTGCTGAAAGGGGCTTGGACAAGGAGAATCGAGCCTACTATATGACAATTTCCATCCAACGTTGGTTGGCTGTCAGGCTTGATTTTTTCGGGAACGTTCTGATTCTGGGGATCGCCTTGTTCGCCGCCGGATTCCGTCACACAGTGAATCCTGCCAAAGTCGGTGTGGTGTTGTCCTATGCATTGGGCAGTAAGTCCTTCTGTCTCCAAATGCTCACCTTATCGCTGACCGCGGTATAGTTACTCAAGCGTTCTGTACGTATGCCCTATGGTACCCAGACTCTTTTGCTCAGTTTTGCTGCAACAGCCGAAATGATAAATCAGTTTGCAAGGAACGAACAGAATATGAATGCGGTTGAAAGGGTTCTCTATTACGCGGAGCTGCCTCCCGAAGCTGCCTCCACGACTCCAGACGATCCCCCTGCATCTTGGCCCACTAGTGGTCGGATCACTTTCACGAACGTCAACATGGCCTACCGAGAAGGTTTACCACTTGTGCTGAAAAACGTTACCTTTAAGATTAACCCTGGCGAAAAGGTGTGCCTAACATGCCTATGTCGAGTCAAAAGAGTTCGCTGACAGCTCTATTCTAGGTCGGAATCGTGGGTCGTACAGGCGCAGGTTGGTATATATCACCTTCCTAATATTTTCAAGTTGACACGGTAGTCTTTCGAAAGGAAAGACTTCTTTATTGCAGGCACTCTTTCGGTCAGTTCGGAAAGGTATTTTCTCGTATCTCGTTGGCATTATGTATAAATTTCCAGCATCGTGGAACTCCATAATGGCAAGATCGAGATTGACGGTGTCGATGTCGGTCGAATCGGCCTTTCTGTGCTCCGTGGCTCTCTGGCTTTGGTACCACAGGAAAACACCTTGTTTTTGGGTACACTGCGGGACAATCTGTACGTTTAGCCATTTGCTTTAAATTTCGCTCCAATACCACCTGCTGATAATCCTTCAAGCGATCCTCAACGTCTTCGTACCGATGCCGAGTTAATCTCGGTGTTGCAGCGAGCGTGGTTGCTCCCTTCCGACGGTGCTGCCGATCCAGCGGCCGAGGCTAAATTCAGCCTGGATTCGACCGTCGGGGATGAAGGTTGGCCTCTATTGAATGAAGTGTGCATTGTACTAAACGTCGTTGCAGGATCTAACTTTAGTGCTGGCGAGAAACAGCTGTTAGCACTGTGTCGCGCGCTTGTCAAGAACAGCCGAATCATTATCCTGGTAACACTCTCCTTATATAAAGTCGTCACCAGGTAATCAACGCGTTACCTACAGGATGAGGCGACTAGCAGCGTTGATGTTGAGACGGATGCAAAATTGCAGCGGACTATCAAGAAAGAGTTTGCGACATCCACTCTCCTATGCGTTGCCCACCGTTTGAACACCATTGGTAAACTTCTTTTTCGTTCTAGTCGATCGATCTAAATAAATTTGCAGCGTATTATGACCGCGTGCTGGTCATGGACGCTGGCGAGGTCGCTGAGTTTGATACGGTGCTCAACCTTTACGACAATGAATCCTCGATCTTCCGTTCACTCTGCGACGAGGCAAACCTACAACGGTCAGATATTCTGCGCATTCGAGCGGAACACAGCGAGGAATGACAAATGCATCAATAAATACCGTCCACTTGTTTCACCACTTTCCTTCTCACCCCCTACTCAGCCTGTGCACCCACCCCCCCACTCGATTACTATCTGATCGCTCATAGAACGAGTCATGTGTTTATATTACATGCACTATAGCAGTGTAGCGGATTGTGACCACGAGTTACGATCGCGGTCACTCCCACATGGACTCTGAATTACCGTACCTTATTCTGTCTTTACCCCTATTATCTATGTTCCGAAACCTATATAAACCCCAGTCTACGTATCAGTAACCAGTTTTGCGAATACAGGACTTATACCAGTTCTCTCGTGAGACTACCTTGTGTCGTTACGGTTTCCTAATCGGTTACCCTACCGTCACAAGCAGCTTGTAGTAGACTTAAAGTAACCAACCCCTCCTCGAGAATAACAAATGTTTATGCATCTGTTGCTCTGGCATTGACGATGAAACTTGATACTCGATCTTCTACTTCCAGCCTAGTACTAGTCTCCTACCCCATGTTTGTGGCTCCATTTTTCCAAAGATTTCCTGCCCGTCTCCGTATACATGGCAGGTCGATTTCAACTACAATGCCATGCTTGGCGACAGCCAGCGCTGACGGCGACGAACTGAAACCATTGTTCGGCACTGTTCCGTCACACCGAACCTACATTTTTCTTCATGCCAACGAACCACCAGCAAGCTTTCCCCCTCGCGTTTCCACCCCTCTGCAACGATCTCTACAACTCAAGGTGTTGAAATGGGGAGGGCTCGTCAATTTCGCGTGGTTCGGACCAGGTCAATCGACCTCGACCAGAGGGCGCACTTCTGCCACGGCATTCTCGACCTCGGGCGGACGACTCGAGATCCCCGAAATTAATTTGGACAACTTGGACGAAGTGGAACAGAAGCTAAGGAGGCATGCTGAGGGTCCATTATTGAAGGAAACATCGGACGAAATCCACTTCTATGTCTGCACTCACGGCGCTCGCGATTGCCGTTGCGGAAATACGGGAGGAGCGGTGGCGAAGGCCCTGCGTGACGAGCTAACGCGCCTTAGGAGGGCAGATCCGTCTGGAATCGCCAGCGGCGCAAAGCTCGTGGAAGTAGGACATGTTGGCGGGCATCAGTTGAGTGGCACATTTCGTTTCCTTGGACTACGTTTTGACGCACCTGCCCTTTAGGTATGCTGCAAATCTGTTAATTTATCCTCATGGCGAATGGTACGGCTATCTCTGATTCACTTCTGCTTATGTCGCCGAGTCCTTAACACCCAACGTTCAGGTTGGGAATGCTGAGACCTCGTGACGTTCCCGCAGTCCTTTCAGAAATCTTCGACCACCCTACCCGGCCTCTAGGTCCCGATGACAAACCCATGCTTCCTGCCCATTGGCGAGGACGGATGGGACTATCGAAGGACGAACAGATGGAATTGTTCGCGTCCTATTCGCGAGGCTAAGTCAAGTGAACCCTACAGCTATCGATACCGTCCGAATGTCAATTGTACTTGTCACAAAGCCCTGCTTAAGCCTTCCACACGCACATTCCACCTACCCCCTGGAAATCCGGGAGCGGCTCCATGGCTGCCATCCCAGCCCTCGGCCATCATTGCCACTGCGAGGAGCAGGGCGCCGGAGCCAGGGAAGTACGGCGTAGGCACCCTGACTCCCCCAATTGGCATTCCGACGTCGTCGAAGACGAAGAGCGGGTGTAACAACCACTCTATGGCTTTCTCCTGATCTCCATTGCGTGCGGCAGACATAGCAAGCATTGGAAAATCCCATCTACGAGAATTGTTCAGATAGATATCTCATCCCGTGGCTTGTCGCTTACCCCCAGCATTCCGTGATATTCCAATGTGTCCACACCTTCTCCGCGGTCGCCTTCGCCATTGTGATGTCCAAACCTGCAGTTGGCGGGAGCCAGCCATGTAGCCCGACAAGGGCCGGATGGTCACTGGTATATGCGGGGTCCGTCCAAAAGCTACTCTCGATACCCTCGTAGACTGCGTATGTTCCATTGTCGACAGGGAGTTTGGCAAGGTTGCCTGCAACCTCTGTCCATTCGCTCGGAAGCTCTTCCCCCAATCTCGTCATCCATGTCGAAGCGATCCCCAACCCCAATCGCCAATAGGCGAGCTCGAGTGCGGAGTTCTGCGTGACGTTCGGGCTGGTATCCTCGCTTACCACATACATTGGTGGCCCGAGGTCGTAGACCCCTGTCGTTGCATTGTGCCAGGCAAACGCTGCCATCCAGTTCGCCGTTTCATTGACGATATCTCTCCACTTCACCAATGTCTCCCGCACCGGAAATGCACGATATTCGTACAAGGCGAAGATAAGGGGGTGGGGTTGTTGCCAGAGGAGGAGATTGTTGATCTGCCCCGGAGCCGATCGACCCGAAGGATCAGTCATCTTGGGCCATCGAGCACCTGCCACCCAGCCCTGTTGTACCTGAGCACGCTGGATAGAACTCCTGAGGAAACGTGCATAGATGGAGCTTGAGCGTCTGAGCAGATCCCAATTGTTCCAAAGCGCCCAGTGCGCGCTATGCCAGAAGTACATTTCTGCAGGTTGGCCTTGAGTGGCTCGCTTCTACAAGGACCGACATTGCTCACCCATGTGGAATTTTCTGTCGTTATTGGTGGGACCAGTGAACAGGGCCTCAATTGCAGCAGGGTAGATAACTCACCCATACTGGACGCAAACAGGATACGCCAATGGTTAGGTGGAAGGATCGCGCACAACAGACAAACAACGTACCCAACCGTTGTTCACCAGCCCTGACTATTGCATCGAGTTCAGCCGCTGTACCACATTCGGGAATCCGCTCGTCTCACCTCCTGCGGTGGCGTGTCACCAGCCTCATTCACCCTCATCAAATACCGCGACAAAATGATCCGCCTTTGCAGTTCCTCCGCCCGGGGATCGGCGGAGCCCGTCAATACGTCCACGAAACCACTTTGCGTCCAATACTTCCCCCATGCCTTCGCGGACTCTGCGAACACGTCGATCGCTGAGGGGAGTTCCTTTTGACTGCCGTGAAGGCTGTAACCCACTGTGATAGAGAAACTTGAAGACTTTTCCAGCGGTCGAAGGCTATATCGGTGCGCTGTGGGCGCATCGCGCGAAATCTTAAATCCATCTCCCACCACGGTCGTGTCGAATGATGCCGAATTCATAGTGTGCACGATGCTCGCGCCTCCTGCGCTGATCGCCTCCAACACGGTAGTATGATTTGCGGTCGCATTCCAGTTCCCAACAAACGGAGCGCTGAACTTGGCTTTCCCGTCGTTCCAAGGGAAGTCCAGAAAGACACCCAGCCTTCCACCCCGTACAAGGGAGGAGCGGATAGTTATTCCGACACTGCTTGTCTCATCAGCGGCGGCTGTCTCAATGGTGATCCCCGATCCTTGGAACGAGAAGCGACTCGTTAGTTTTCCTGTCCACAAGTCAAGTGACTGGTGTATGTCAGTGAAGTTGAGCTTGGACGCGTCGAGTAGGTCACCCGATGCGGACCAGAACACCAAGCCGACTCTTCCTAGATTAACCCGGTTGGGATTTGATATCAACCATTGTTCTACCCCCCCACCACCAAAATCGTACTGAACGGGTCGGCCGTGGTTGAGCCAGCTGACGCCTTTGTAGTCTTGGACGTCCTGCATAGTTTTGCCTGGAGGAAGGCTATCGTTCTTCCACCCCCATGAAGACATTATGGCGAAGGGCTGCAGCGTCTGCAGTCCCGTCACATCCGCTCCAAAGGCGAAGTTTCCGTTGCCGACCTGCATTGGTGTGCTTGTGTTCTGGAGGAAGGCATTTCGCATGGGGTTGAAGCGTTGGATCAGGGAACGACGGTCGATTCCCTTTTGCGCACCGTCCGCAAGAGCGAAGAGGGCGAGAAACCACAGCATGGCTTCAATGGCCTATAGGACTTCTGTTAAGCAATATATATGGTGGATATTGGCGGGCCGGCAGTGTATCACTGTCTTGTGATCTTCCCCGGACTTCACGGTCCTTCGTCGAGGTGGTGTGCTGCAGTACGAATTGGTGTGGGAGTATGTTGAGAAGCACAGCGTACCAGAGCTTTGACGTTCGAATTCCAATCGAAATCATCACTGCTGGAACACAAGTTTTTCCACCAGCGTCTGGATAGCGATCATGATCAGATGATCCTTGACAAAAATATCTGAGTCAGTAAACAATATTTCTATAGGCAGTAGTCCCAAAGCTCGACGTAACGTCGTCCGTTATCACCATGAGTCTGAGACTGCGCTTCGTGCAGCTGGATGTTTTCACCACAACTCGCTTTCTGGGGAATCCTCTTGCCATCGTGCACCTCCCCGACAAGATCGAGCTCTCGCAGGTCCAAAAGCAACGCATAGCGGCCGAATTCAATTTGTCCGAAACGGTCTTCTTGCATGAAACCTCCGATTCAAATGCACCGGTCACAATCGATATATTCACTACGACCGAAGAACTACCATTCGCGGGACATCCTACAATTGGCTCGGGATGGCATTTGCTCTCGCAAGCCCCTGAAAAGGATACCATCACGCTGAGGACCAAAGCGGGAGACATACCCGTCGTCCGGGATGACAAGAGAGTCAAATTACAGGTCCCTATCGACTTCAAGGTTCATGAGCCGATCACGGAGGTCAACGTGAAGGCGCTGCAGCGCCAGCTGAAGGATGGGGATTTCGTCAATGGCAGGGACGGCGCCGAGGCAATGGCCTCTATCGTCAAAGGAATGACATTCATTCTTTTGCAGCTTGCGAGCGAAGAGGCGCTGGCGGCGATGCGACCCTACCCCTCTCGCCGGTTCCTTACAGCCGACCTCGGAGAATGGGCTGGGTTTCTTGGAGTCTACGCATTCTTTGAGCGGGAGGACGGCGTCGTGAGGACAAGGATGTTCGACGGGTCGTTGGAGGATCCGGCGACTGGGTCTGCGGCTTCAACATTGGCAGGTTGGTTGGCGAGAAAGAAGGGTCAAGGAAAATGGCGAATCGAGATTATACAGGGGGTAGAGATTGGGAGGAAGAGCGAGATTTCCGTCGAGGTGGAAGTAGGGGCCGATGGAGAAATTACGCGTATCAACTTGGGAGGAACAGCGGTCGAGGTTATGGAAGGTCAAGTTCAGGTCGAATAGATGGCAACCGTGAACTTTTAGTGCATGCTTGTTTTGAAAGGTGACGCCAAACACCAGTCCAACTACCACACGAATTTTTTTTGTTTCGTGTTTCCGCGGTCCAGTCTGGGGTCTCTCTCGCTTTCCTTTGGCTTACGAAGAATAACTATGATACGAGTTTTTCCCCAACTCAGTGTTAAGTCGAGAACCGAGGACCCGATCAGTAGGGGGACTGCTGCAATACCAAAATTCCAAAATTTGGCCAGTTCTGTCATGGCGGATCAGGCCGATTTTTGTACGCCCACGGATCGGGAGCAGTGACCAAAGATTGGTCGTTTCTGTGCGCTCACCGGATATAACATAAAAACACTAGCACTTCCCAGCTACTGACCACACATTTCAGTGTCTGTCTCAACCCAGGAGGGGGCAGGGAGTCGTGTGGGGTTGTTTTCTGTACGCACTCCACTTGGTCATTCCGTCCGACAGGTAGGTTCTGTACGCACACCGGATCGTAGAACATGCCCAAAACCGCCGCCTTCTGTACGCCTAAGATCGGACGAAACGACCAAATTTTGCTAGTTTCTGTATGCCTCAGGATATGACCTATTATAGCATAGTCCCCCCCTCCTAGTTGATCTCGATGGTGTCAACCCTTGTTCAACACACCTTCCTTATTCATTACTCGCACTATCCGCGGGGCTGCTTATGCACTTCTTAGGGAAGAAATCCCTGCATCCGAAGTCATCACAAAACGACGCCAAAACGAGCTCAGCCCCATCCCTCGACTTGCGCTGAAGTCCTCGTAATTATTCCCAATCACATCGTGGCGTCACCGCGACGAGCATCCGTGGGATTTGCGTATCCCACGTCTCCGCGTTGGCATCGTCGCGTTAGACAGCCCGAGTCTCGAGCAATTGACCGCCTTATCATTCGACTTAATCCAAGGAGATGTTGGCGCGCTTCATGTCACAGCCGTCAAACCCCCTGACGCCACTACCGCTCATGAATCCACGTTCGCTCGCCCCGTGAAGTCGCGACGAGGATTTTACGCACCTACTCAGATTCCTCGATCGTCAGGCCCTCCTCCAACCACCGCAGTGGTACAGTTCGTTCACGTCTCAAAATCATTATCGAAACCTTTCCTCCAAGCTATATCTGGTTGCTGGATCATGTCATTCCGAGCACTCACCTACACTTTTCCTTAGTCACATCCCATCGTGGCTGACTGGATGCCCCGCCACAATTCAATTACTCCTTACTAAATAACACCTGGAGCAGAAGATATGTCTAGGATCAACTTACGATGCCCAGATGTCAGTTCGGGTACATGTATCGTGTGCGCACAGATGTAGCCCTACGCACGCCCTATGTACGTGTTTACGATGCGTCGAAGTGAACGCGTCTCCCGGCAAAGCGGCAGCCATGGCCCCGATCATGTCAGCCGAGAATGTCAGCAGCACGGCCCCATATGCCCCGCTGAGTCAGATCCTCAGGCCACTTGGAGGGAAATGTGAACACTCTGATTGGCCAGCGAATTTGATTGTCAATCTGAAATCCCAATCAGTGCCGGTGAGTGCGTCACCTTGTGGACTCGGATTTACAAGATTAGAACCAGCAGCTGGGAAACCGTTAAGAACACTAGGGACCGCAGTATGCGTGTTCGTTGATCTTATATATATACCTCGAGCCTGCGCGCTCCTTCGAGTCACCCAAGGAGCCATGTGGCTACCAAATCCTTTCAAACCTGCTCCTGCGCCTCCAGCGTTTGCGACGGGCAAGGTTCTCCCCGAAGGGAATGCACCGTGCGTTTCAAATGCAGTTCTATACGTGCTCGTCAAGTACCGATGATCCCAACAGATGGCTCTCCAAATTAGTCTTCCAGTGGCTTGTGCCTTTCTTGGACGTAGGGTTCTCGCGACCTTTGGAGAAAGACGGTCTGTTTGTTAATTACTATCAGCTCGATGGTGGTATCTACCCCCTCTGACATAAGATCTATGGGAGCTTCCTCCACATCAGTTGACCTCGGCAACGACAGATGCGGTGGAGACCCACTTCTTCGCCAGATGCGAACCCGAGAAGCGACCCCGGTTCATGCAGGGGAAGCTTCGTGAGCCCCAGGACGTGCCACTCTCTCTTTCCTCGACGAAAGAGGAAAAAGCCGACATAGAGCAAACGGCCGGTGATCCGGCGGGTTTTAAACCGACCAGGTCTTCGTGGTTTCGCAAAAAAGATACGAAGAAAGCGAAATACGACTCTTCTCTATTTCTTGCGCTGCATAGAACGTTCTGCTTACGCATTTGGGTTGCGGGAATCCTTAAATTATGTGCTGGTGGGTTTTGGACCCAACGGACATGGTTGTATGCTGACGCTCAAGATCAGATACGCTTAAAACGACCACACCACTTGTAACGAAAGTGCTCTTGACGTGGCTTACGAACTCTTATATCTATCACCGCCTATCAGACGAGGAAAAAGCCTCGGGGCGTATCGCGCAACCTCAGGGAATCGGGTACGGTATAGGTCTAGCAGTTGCATTATTTGTAATGCAAGGTATGTCTTCCTAAGCTAAGTTGCCATTATCTCCTTTGCTTATTCATTTTACAGAGGTTTCTAGTTTGGTATTTATCGTCCCTTGTTCGTCTTAGAGTTTGCCTGATGCATGTTGCAGATGACGAACCATTATTTTCTAAGTAAGCCCTCGCAGGTCGACTGTCATCTAGAACGGATCACTGAAAAAAAAAAACTTAGCGAGTCAGGCTACAGGTTTACTTGTCCGCACAGGGGTGAGTAAAAGTCAGGATTGTTTCTTCGCGTTTACTCAAGACCCACGTAGATTATCGGAAATGTCTTTCGCAAGTCTCTGCGAATCTCTGGGCGCGCAAAATTGGAGCATAGCGTTGGGCAAATCACAACTATGATTTCAACTGACGCAAGTAGACTCGATCGTTTCGCAGCTTTCGGGCACAAGTGCGTCCTGCTCGAATGATTGGGTTCATACTTGTTTGACAAATGACGCGTTGACAGTCTTTGGGTTTCCCCGATTCAAGTAGCCTTCATCTCTTATTTAAAATGAGGAAACAGTACTGACCCCTATCGAAGATTATCATTGGCATCGGTCTCCTTCTTGGCAACGTAAGCTTTGGCGCCTTCCTTTGTATCTGAGCTCCTTTTCATCTTCACAATCGCTTTGTAGCTTGGTTATTCAGCACTAGTCGGACTAGGGGTAGGTCTAGCTTTCGTCATCCAACGCTGTATCTGATAATCGTCCGACGCACAGGTTCTTCTACTCGGCTTCCCGATTCAAATGCTACTTGTCAAAGTCATGTTCGCTCAACGACAAAAAGGTGTCAAGATCACAGACACACGCGTCAGACTCACCACCGAGGTGTGCTGTCTCATCATGCTGCCCTTTTATTTCTAACCGTCATCGACTTCAGGTGCTTCAAGGCATCAGACTAATCAAGTTCTATGCTTGGGAATCATTTTATATCGACCAGATCGGCTCACTGAGAACAAGAGAAATAAAGACGATCAAGAAAGCAGCGTACGTTTGGTAGCCGTCCTTTGCCATATTTCATATCCATGCGAGCTCTTCTCCTCTTCAGGATTGCCCGTTCAGGCCTGATCGCCATCGTCACATTCATCCCCATTCTTGCTTCCATATTGTCTTTCGTAAGTTCAGCGGCGTTGAATGTCCATGTCTAATAACGTTGATGTCATGGTTGCTAGATTACTTACGCGCTCAGCGGGCACGATCTGAACGTCGCCATTATCTTTTCTTCCCTCCAGCTGTTCAACGTAAGCCCCGTGATCAGTCATCCTTCCTCTCCACATCTCATGTCCCGTCGCAACGCATAGATCATTCGCGCCCCTCTCATCTTCTTCCCGTTTGTCCTATCAAGTCTAACAGATGCCCTCGTCGCTCTCGTACGCATCTCCAAGTTCCTGCTGTCAGAAGAGCTCGCCGAGCCCTACCTGCTTGACTACGAACGAAAAACCGCGGTGTCGGTCGACGGGGACTTCACCTGGGAGACAGCAGGTAAGCTTGAGGAGAGTAAGTTCTTGACGGGTGCAAAAGGAAAGGGGGCGAAAGACGCGAAAACGATGGCGGCGAAGAGGCGCTCAAAGGGCGCGGAGGAAGTGCTGCCCACAACTGTTGATGCGGCTGCTACCAGCGATGAGGGGTTGAAGGAGGATGAGAAGCCTTTTGAGCTGAAGAATCTGAAGTTCAGCGTGCCTAAGGGTGCATTTGTGGCTGTCGTAGGTAGAGTGGGATCTGGGAAGGTATTTTCTATTTTCTGTCAGTCTTGCCCCTCAGAGGCGTTTGTTGACTGCGTCTGTCCTTGTTGCAGAGCTCTATACTCCAAGCGTTGATTGGGGAAATGCGGCGAACGAGGGGCGAGGTCAGTCGCTTGCATTAGACGACGTTGTGGACTTTGAAGCTAACTCTTGGCAGGTCGTATTCGGCGGGAGTGTAGCCTACGTTCCTCAGACGGCTTGGATCCAGAATGCCACCTTGCGGGAAAATATCATTTTTGGTCAAGAAGACGAGGAACAAAGGTGAGGCTCTTGATCTTACTCGGCTCAAGAAACATCTCAACTGATGCCGTGGTAGATTCCGCAATATCATCCGTGCCTGTAGTTTGGAGCATGACCTTGAAATGCTACCTAACGGTGAGCTCACCGAGATCGGAGAGAAGGGAATCAACCTCAGTGGTAAGTGCTCATTGCGAGACATCGCCAGATAGACATTCACGCCGTTGCATTCTAAGGTGGTCAAAAGGTATTGCTTGGTCCTCTCGCATCGTTGTCCTACCTACTAATCTCTTTGAAGGCTCGTGTGTCCTTGGCCCGCGCCGCCTACTCGCAATCCGACGTGGTTCTCCTTGATGACCCCCTCTCTGCCGTTGACGCATATGTCGGTAAAGCAATCCTTGAGCAATGTCTCCTGAACGGACCTCTCTCCGACCGCACTCGTATTTTGGTCACTCACTCACTCCACGTCCTTGACAAAATGGATTACATCTACGTCATGGAGAACGGCGTCATCACCGAGCAAGGAACCTATGATGTGAGTTTTCCTGCTGCAGCTTCATTCTCTGCCTCATCTCGGCGATGTTAATATTGTTTTTATAGGCTCTCATGAAAGATAGTGTCGTCTTCTCCCGCCTGATGGACGAATATGGCAGTCTTGACGAAGAGAAGGAACAACATGGGGAGAAGAGGGATGGTAAGACGGGCGTCAATGACGACAATGACGATGGCCCGGATAAGCAGAAACCTGGCGCGGCACTCATGCAAGCGGAAGAGCGGAATATCGGATCCGTGACGTGGGATGTGTATGCAAATTACCTACGGTTCGCTGGCGGCATCGTCTGGGCACCTATCATCATCATCCTGCTGACGATTACTCAAGGGGCACAAGGTGGGTTTGCTCGCCTTCTCGAGATTGCAGCTCTTGATATGTGCCATAGTCGGTAACAACTTGTTCCTTGGGTTCTGGACCTCTGGTAGTATAAATGGCTTCAGGCAGGGAGATTATATGGCTGTTTATGCTGGCCTCGGTAAGACCCTCATCGTCTGCCGTTCGCATGTCGATCCTTGATCATACGTCGAACAGGTGTCGCACAGGCGCTCTTCTCTTTCATACTCAGTTTCGCCTTCTCGTTAGTTCTCTCTCCTCGTTTCACGAACCACTAATACTAATTGTTACCTACCCAGTCTAGCGAGTTTGTTCGCAAGTTTGAACCTCTTCAAAGCTGCTTTGGCAAGCGTCCTGCGGTCGCCCACTTCCTTCTTCGATACCACACCCATCGGTGAGTCCCTTCATGGTGAAATGATGGTTAAAGCTCATTTGTGGGCAGGCAGAATTCTCTCCCGGCTTTCGAAGGATCAAGATACCCTCGACAACGAGCTGGCCCTCACTCTCTGGCAGGTAACTCGGTCAACGTGTTTGTATCTAAAGTCATCATTTGCTGAGTCGTTCATAGTTTTTGTCCACATTCAGTTCCGTCCTTGGAACGGTTGCATTGGTGTTCTACACCTTCCCTTACCTTGGAATCATCTTCGCTCCAATGGCAGTGCTCTATTATCTCGTTTCGATGTATTACCGTCGAACATCGGTGGAAACCAAGCGACTAGATTCTTTAATGAGATCGACACTTTACGGCTCGTATTCCGGTACGTCCTGTCCTTCTCTCGAGCTGGAGCCTTGCTGACCGAGACGCAGAAACATTGACGGGTCTCTCAACAATTCGGGCGTACCGGATACAGGTAAACATCCTTCCGCTAGGTACAATGGCCGTTCTTACTGATCGGTTTCACACAGGAAAGCGCCATTAGGAATGCTGACCAAGGGCTGGACTTGCAGAATCGTGCATATTATATGACAATAGCTATCCAGCGCTGGTTGTCCGTTAGACTGGACATGTTCGGAAACATTCTCGTCTTCGGTATTGCTCTGTTTGCCGCAGGCTTCCGAAACACCATCGATCCATCGAAAGTCGGCGTCGTCTTATCTTATACGTTGAGCAGTATGCATCTCAATCTCCTCCCAGCAAGCCCTCCACTGATTGAATACAATGTACTAGTCACGCAGGTGTTTTGTAAGAGGGTCTGTTATCCCGTGAACCGCTTCAGAAATTGATGTGCCGTCATACTACAGCTGAAATGATTTCTCAATTCGCACAGAATGAGCAGAACATGAATGCGGTCGAGCGCGTACTGCACTATTCTGAGCTCCCCGCCGAGGGCGATGCTATCACTCCAAACGATCCGCCTGTGTCATGGCCCACAAAAGGGCAGATCTCTTTCGATAACGTCAGATTAGCCTACCGGGACGGCCTACCCCTTGTCTTGAAAGGCGTGACATTCGATGTGAAGCCGGGAGAGAAGGTATTGAATCCGGATTGCCCATACCTTCACTGTGCTGATACACCCCAGGTTGGCATTGTAGGGCGTACCGGCGCAGGTCAGTTCATATATCTATCAGACATTCGTGTATATTCAACCTGGCACAGGCAAAAGCTCATTACTTCAAGCCCTATTCCGGTGAGCACTTCATATTACCTTTGACCAACCGGTTTTTGAATTGACTTGTAGAACGGTGGAGCTTCAAGACGGAAAAATTGAAATCGACGGGCAGAATGTCCGCACTATCGGTCTCGAGGTTCTCCGAGGTCGTCTGGCTCTTGTTCCTCAAGACAGCACCCTCTTCCTTGGTACTTTACGGGAGAATCTGTAAGTCATGATTCCAAACCTAATAAAACTGTGACTTATGCAGTAACCCACAGCGACCCGCAGGGACTACGAACAGACGCTGAATTAATTTCCGTCCTCCAGCGGGCATGGTTGCTACCCCGCGATGGTTCTTCAGACCCTGTTGCCGAGGCCAAGTTCAGTCTTGACTCAACTGTAGGTGACGAAGGTCCGTGCAATCTGCTTTCGGCCGTCGTCGAGATCACAGAACTGATAACAAGCCAGGTGCCAATTTCAGTGTTGGGGAAAAGCAACTCCTTGCTTTGTGCCGTGCTCTCGTGAAGAACAGCCGTATTATAATCCTAGTTGGTTTCTCGCGTTGTTGATTTATGGGCCTGCCTAATCTGTGAAACAGGATGAAGCAACAAGCAGCGTTGACGTGGAGACAGATGCCAAGCTTCAAAAAACAATACAGACCGAGTTCGCATCCTCAACACTGCTCTGTATTGCCCATCGATTGAACACAATCGGTAAAGATGCTTCCTTCCTTGTTGTGTTCGATATGATTCTAATTCCATTGTATCGCAGCTTACTACGACCGCGTACTCGTCATGGATGCTGGCGAAGTGGCAGAATTCGACACAGTGCTCAATCTTTATGATAACGAGCAATCTATCTTCCGCTCCCTGTGTAATGAGGCAAACCTCCAAAGGGCAGATATATTGCGGATACGAGCCGATCATACGAACATGGTGGCCTCCCACAACGACGAATGATTTCATACACTGGTTTATTGGCTGTCCGAGGATTTCTTACTTACATTAAGAACAATACCAATATACCCTATTTGATCGCTCCATTTCTCCTCTTTCTAGACATAACTAGAGCATGTTGACGATTTAGGATTCTATCTGCTGAGGCCAGCTTGCCATTAAACGTACTTACTATTGTAAGGACTGACATGGGCCCCGCCCAGCGGCCAATGGACAGGGATAAAAAATAAAAATAAAAAAAAGGGGGGGGGGGGTTCTACCTGTAATCCACATTCTTCTGATCAATTTGAGGTTTCGTAGCAGTGATATTTTAATCTTGACTTCAGTTCTCGCATGTCATCATCTGAGCTGCGATGTCTTCCAGGGGTTGCGGTAAAGTGGGCATCTAGGCATCAGTTGATGGCAAAGGTATAGGCCAACTTGGCGTGAGGTACCCAATCTTGTACTCCACCACCACATCAGACGGATGTGGCCAAGGAATTCACCGCCAACTTTGCAGATGTTCCAATCTTTCAAGTACATACTACGTTTGCTAGCATTTGTGTCACGTTGCGTTGAACTGTCCCAACCTCAGGAGTGACAAATACCTTGCGTGACCACAGTACGCCGTTCAGGCGATGCGCCGCTCCAGACATTCCCTCCCTCTCTTGGAAACCTTTACCGTCACCTGCGCTCACCGTGGTAGCAGCCCCCCGATAACCTCTTCGTCGAAAATGACGCCTACCAAGCGGCTTGGTACATGTAAAGCTTCTGCACTGCGGCATGGAATGACAAGAGCCGTTCTTCACCGACTTCAAATCACTTGAATTTGTACGATCGTTAAAAACTTTGAGCAACGCCACGAGGAGGAAGTCTGGACAGGGAGACTGATGCCGTCAAGGAGTTTGATTATACCGAGGCGTCTGAGTCTGCCAATGATGACAGTACCAGTATTGGGCTTTCTGACAAAGTGGAATATGCGATATCACGATGGAGAATTAGATGACACTCAACCCTTGCAGATCCATCCTGAAGACCAGTAGAAGACAAATCACTCGAAGCCGCCTTTGAGATGTTCGAGGCATTCAAGGATCCCCGGAATAATGACTGGCTGATCACATTCGCGCTTGACGTCGAAAAGAACGAGTTCGGCCTCTCTGCGTTTTTGCCGTTCAAGGACGAGGTCAGTCGTGGCCTTGACAAGTTGCGTGTGGATATCTATTTCGAAGAGGTCGTCAGGGGAAGCCGTTTCGAGAGTTTATAACCTTGCAGCACATACTGTCGCCTAGTTCAAAAGGCTCGATAGGCACCGCGAGTTGCTTCTGTTGCTCCTCGAGCGCGGCAGCACGGAGGACCATTGCAGTCAGGTCTTGGCGAGTTTTCGAAAGGTCAGCTTCGAGACCTATGCGTCTCGCAGCTGATTTCTGCAGCAAGGCATCCATGGGGGTTGGCGGTCGAGGAGGTATACCCGAGAAAGGGACCGAGGAGGCCCCCGCTACCACAGATGGCTCCTCCGTTTGAACGGTCTGTGGAAGGTCTCAGTAAGAAAAAATTTTAAGCATCACCCACAAGATTTACTAACCTGTAACGACGCGTCCAGATCCTTTAAAGACTGCATAACGCTGTCAATCCGTGCGACCGTTGTCGGAGGATCAAAGCGTGAGATCCGCCGACCCATTAAGTCTCGAGTGGGAGAGGTTCGATGCCCTTTGAATGGGATCTGTCGAAGTGTGGCTGGGGTGGATTTTCGAGGATGGCTTGGATCATGATGTTGTCTTTGGGGAGAGCGCTCACATGTGATTCGCCGTTGCGTGCGCTCAGGACTGCGGGACCTTCGACGATCTCCATCCGAGGTTCGTCGCGCTCGGAGAGGACTGGACTCATGAAGGATGGAATCGCGTTTTCGTCGTAGGGAAGAGGGTCGCTCCCGCCGAGGGCTACGAGCACGGTGATCTACAAGTGAAGTGCGTCGGTTTCGAGCTGGGCTGGATTCACGAGGGATGCAATCACGTTGTCGTCGCTGGGAAGAGGGCTCCGAGTCGCGTTTTGTCCGCTGTCGTGTAGGCTCCCGGCTACGTGACCTTCGATGATCTCCCGATGTAGCGCGTCGGCGAGTAGCGGTGAAATCATGGGGGACAGAATCATAATTTTGTCGATGGGGAGAGGCTTTGTGTCGTTCCCGTCCTCGCCCCGGGCTGTTGGACCACCGATGGTCTCTAAAGGTATTCTGTTGACGTCGCGATGGGCTGGAGTGGGGGGAGCTCAGATTGTGTTTTTGTTGTCGGTGGAGAGATCGGTCGTGTTCCCCCCACTGGCGCGATCGCTCAGGGCTGCGAGATCTTCGATGATATTCACGCGATGATCGTTGATGTTGGGCAGGGCTAGACCCGGGAGTGGTGCCCGGACCGTGACAGTGTCGCTGAGAGGAGACTTTATGTTTCTTCGCAGGCCGCGTTCGTTCGGGGCTGCTAGACATACGGGAATCTCCAAACAGGGACCCTTGGGGTCCAACAGGGCCAGTATCGGGAGAGGTATCTGATTCGTGATGGTGCCGAGAAGAACGCTCTCGTCGTACACGCTTTCCCCTTCGTTCAGGACTGCGAGACTTCCCATGGTCTCCAAACGAGGACCGCTGTTTCCGCGAGAGGCTAGAATGGCGAGGAGAGCGTGAGCCGTATCTTCTTCGCTCGGGAGAGGGCTCATGTGTTTCGCGGTTTCGAATTCGGCCAGGGCTGTGCGACCTTCGATAATCTCCGAACGAGCGTCGTCGAGGCTGTGAGAACGTAGAATCTCGACGATGTCTTGGGAACGTAAGCTCTCGCTTCTTCTCTACTGAGGTCTCTCGCACTTGTACAGGGCTGCAGGGCACCTCGTGGTATGAAATGTTCTTGCTGTGGAGAAATCACATTAGGGAGTGCACAAGAGAGTTGCTACGTTAACTCACATGTGGCATATGTCCTTGGTTTGCCTAATGTTGACGTCTAAATTCTGGCTTTCCACGACTCGTCTGACGTCAAGATACAGATTCTAGTTTATTCATAAGTTTTCGGCCTGGAGGGAAAAGAATATAGCTTACCGAATTCGGTGTCGTCGACCATGACACCCGAATCCCTTCCCAAGTTGGGGCGCGAATGTTCCTTTCTGGGGGGTGTGGTAGCTTCAATAATGAAAAGTCGTATCGCACATTGGATGCCACATCCTTCTTGTCCATTTCAAGGAACCGTTCGAGTCTCTGTGGTTCATACTCGACCTGGACAAGTATATCAATCATGGTGGTTACTGTTATCAAGCGATATCGATGTCACTAACAGGCGCGCGTTTCTTGTTGACATGAGAAGGAGCAGATTGGCAAATTCCAAAGAGGGTTCAACTCATGTAGGGGTTTGAGTTACGTAACTTCATCAGGATCTGCCCGTGGTTGACGCCTACAAGCACCCACAAAGAACCCCTTTCCGACCACCTTTCCCAGTGGACGTAAACCCTGCGAAACAGGAGAGAGGCTACTCGGGTGCCAGGCTTTTTCAAGCTCGGTGTAGGCTTTTTTGGTCGGGATCATGCCAACTGGCCTTTTCGACGTGCAAACGGAAAAGTTTGACATGGAACACCCACTCTCTCGTGTAATCGGGGCTGCTGTGTTCAGTATTGTGGGTAGTCAGCTCTGAACTGAATTATTCTGTCGGTAAGTCACAAAGGATGATCATGATACGACGGTGAGCCTCCTACAGCCCGGCAGACGATCAGCGAAGCATAAAAATGGAACACTTGGAATAAAGGTTACCTTAGTATATAAATTTCCAGGACTTGGGTACGGACTGCCCTACTCCCTCCCCGTCGCTCGATATGTGCTTGACACGACCTTCGCGGAATAAACATGCAAAGAATCGGAGATATCGGAAATCGGAAGGGAAGCATTACCATACGGTTTTATAAAGTGGCATCTCCCGCCATTGCTCTCTGTATGCTTCCTCGGCCGTTAGTAAGACAATATTCGGGATCATCCACGAGAAGCTTGCGGCGCGCTCTAACCGATAGCGAGCAGAACAGCTCTAGCCCTGTTAGATCCAGTCTGTCGCCGTTACCATTATTCGGAGCGCTGCACCACGAAGATGCATACGGCATGAGTCTACGCTCATGCAGTTAGTCTTACTTTAAACGTGTTCTTGGCGATAACACCAAGCAATTACCCCCTGCTAGCGCACAGAAGCGCTCGCGACACTGCCACAAGTACATGCTAATCCGCTTCTTATTAGGAAAGGTCCGTACATGCTCTATCTCTGGGGAACCTTGCCGCGTTGGGACTTCGGCGCCGAAAGCTCAGTTGGAATCCGTCGTGGGGAGGCTTATCGGGTCAAAAGTCATCGGAGCAATTCTCAACGTGCGGCGAATGATGCTAATCAATTTACTCACCTTCAGATCGTGCCTTGTATGGAATAGGGCTGTCCAAACCATTGACGACTGGGAGAGACTGGGATGTTCGCACGTTTGCGCGTAGCTGGAAACCCATCTCCAAAAAAAAAGACGGGTGACGTTTTCGTGGGACCTATGCGTTGTGTACTAAGTACCCCTCGATGCAACTCGTGGGACCGCTATCGTCGTAAACTGTTGGAGTAACGTGCAGGGTTGCATCTTCGCGACTCTATTGACGCTGCACCAGGTTGTGCCCTTTGCCCAGTCCAGGCGTCAGGTAGCCATCGGACTCAATCGGACCGCGC
The DNA here is from genome assembly GCA_025854295.1 of Lyophyllum decastes. NCBI lineage: Eukaryota > Fungi > Basidiomycota > Agaricomycetes > Agaricales > Lyophyllaceae > Lyophyllum > Lyophyllum decastes. The sequence continues at coordinate 1,491,125 of CP107712.1, read as the reverse complement.
CCGCTTGGGTCATTCGTCAACCACTCAGAACCCCGTACGCAAGGTTACGCGATTATGCGCCGCGTGTCCGCTGACCCCGTTCACCCTTGCTGCCCCCCTGTTTTGTAGTGCGGAATTTATGCCCTGTATCGTCCGCTCCAAAACCGATACTACAGCAGCTTGATACCGTGAGGGACGTGCACGGAGCCATGGCATATGGTATCAATCCGGGCTTTCGATTACCTTTCGCCGCGTCCGACAGGCATGCATTCCGATATCGTATCAAGATTAGACACGCGACTCGGCTGGCGGGAAATACGGCATCCAACCTGGGTTCGGATAACGGTAACGCAACTCTTGGTGCCCCCATTCCGTCAAACAAAAAAAACGCGTTGTGGGCATTGTGGCGTTGAACCCGTCCTCCCTGGACATCCACGCATCGAGGTTCTGATCGCTATAGATAAAAGCTCCAAATATGGGTCGCCTCATGTAAACGGCGTGTTTCTTTGGTCCATGAATAGCACTGCAAACGAGCGCCCATAGCCCAACCCATGTGTGATTGTTGTACCTATGTCCGCCTGGAATCGATTTGTCTTGGTGAGCCTGGGTCTACGGTCTGTCCCGACTCCTTGAGGCAACTGACAGGATTAAGAAGCGAGTTTCTTCGGTTCGGGGGCAATCCATGGGACTGGTCAGTTGCGGCTCCCGTATTCAAAACTACGTCTTCGTACTCACAGATGATGTATACAAAGAACTCGATCGAAGGTGCACAGATGTTACGGAACTTGAGCGTTTTGTGCAGGTTTTGGGGGATGAGCCCAGAATTATAGTTCCGTCATGCCACGAGTCGGATAAGATTCAAGATCAAAGGGTACCCGATCTCCGGATCGGAGAAGTAATCAAGTAAAACGTGCACCGATCGATTGTAAGGCAAGATCCACAGAGAGATCTATGTCTACCTTTGAAATGAGGAGTGGAATTCGTCCCACAACTGTCGCGATTATCGATGGGGAGGCGTGATAGTGGACGCACAAAGCTGCTGCGTATAGTCCAGAGCGTAATAGAAGGTCATGAAGTCCAAGCAGATGGCAGGAGAAGGATGTATTTAATGATTGTCCTTGTCATGGGAGAGGAAGCGTTCTCTGTCATGGTCTTGTGGTTGTCGAAACAATTCTGTGCATGGGAAATAGCAGTCGAATGACAGGCGAAAACGGGGACGAACCTGACCTCGCGCCCTGGTGGAGCCCAGTAGACACCTGTAAACCCTTCACATTTTGTACACATCGGATCTCTTGTGGCAGGGATAGTTCCGCGGGCTTTTCCCTACTTTTCGTCCATTTTCCATGTCCGCAGTGGTTGAATCGTGATAAAGACGATTCAAGTAGTCGGCTTCGGTGGGCTACGGAGAATACCGGCCACCGCTGAGAATGTGCAAGCGAAAAATTCACAAGCTGCCCTTCGATTTCGCCGATGCACCCAGCAGCTTCTCCGACCAGCTGCGTCAGCCGCATAATTTTGCCTATGAGAGCGCATCAAAAAGATGTCCACGCTGTACCTGGCAGCTAGCTGAATTGACGGACCTCAAACGATCAGATGTGATGGGTCGAGCTCAACGTAGCACGAGGTGCTTTGTTTGGTTCCGACAACAGCCCTAACCCTAGTTCAGGAGTATTTCTTTCTGCACTTGTTTATCGAGCAAGGCGTTGCGGGCACGCCCTCGCAATCAGCTTTGGGATAGAAAGAGAGAGAAGGTCCGAGATGAATCTGGGGGAAAACCCCGTAATGGGAAGGGTCTGGGATGGATTAAAGACTCATGTATGAACGAAGCCGAGGGACTTTGTTTGTAAGCTGTATAGCCGTGGTTTCCATATTTGGGCTTACGTCCATTGTCCTATATATCCATCATCGTTTCAAGCGAATTTTTCCCCTTCGCCCTGTTCCACTTCACTTTTCTTCCACCACCCTAGAGGTGCTTTCAACTGGCTGGTCTAATGCTAACTCTTAGTCCCGGTTCAGCCTGCGACGTGTGCGCCGAGGAGTATGGCCCTCAATGCCATCCTCACTCAATTCCCTGCGGTGAGTCAGGAAAACTCATTCCACGCTCCAAAATTTTTTCTGAGGACCGAAAATTCGCTTCTGCTATAGGACATGTTCTGTGCGCGAGTTGCTGCAGTACCATAGTTGAAAAGACACCCTCACGCCTCTTGCCCGTCTGCCCTTTCTGCCGCGAAAATTTCACCGGGGACTCCGTTCGACTCATTCGAATGGATTTCAACTCCAGTGGATGGAGTACCCCGCGGCGCATGCCGCAGCACCCCATTGAGTCGAGCCAAGCTGACTTTGCTGAAATGTGGGCCAGAAAGACGGAAAGACTGTTGCTCTCCGACGGTTGCTCGCGAACGCGTCTGGAGGCACGCAGGCTTGAGGACAAAGTGGCGAAGGTCGCCGCCAAAAAATGTTCCGTGGAGGAGGTCTCGACCCTCCACAGAGAACTCGAGGAATGGCTTACGTCTGATGTGAAAGACGATCAAGTACGTCCCTTGCTTCTCTAAGAGAAAAATGCCGCTCATCTTTCGCTTTAGACTTCCCTTCACCTCAGCGCCGCGCTCCTGCGGGCCATCCTCATGAACCACCTTGCGCATTCCGAAGCCAGTAGGAACGCGAAGACCGTTGAAGCAAACCTCAAAGCGAAGGTCGACGATCTGGAAATAACAACAGAAAAACTAGAAGCCGAATTACGAAAGTACGTCTTCGTGTGCCTCAGCGCTTAACTTTTTTTTGACGTCTCCAATCTTCTCTTTCATTAGACAAGTAAGTCACGTCACCGTGTAACATGAGAAATTTACTAATCCCATTTGACAGCGCCAACATTATGCACAAAAGGCGCAGGATTACCAGACGGTCTGTGTCGAGCTGAACCGATTGAAGGAGTCATTAAATATGCCAGTGGACTCTCGCCAATCGGCGACCTCACCAACGCCGCCGTCGACGTCTTCTGTGCCACCATATAGCCCATCAACACAATCACCACTTTCACGATTCAACTCCGTACATCAGAGGTCAGCCTCGATGTCCTCACGACCGTCTACGCCTGCTACGCCCTCCCCTTCACGAACATATACACCAGCACCACCGCCTCTGTCGCGGTCCCAAACACCTGCTCCATTCAGGTCCCAAACCCCTGCGCCTCTGGCCAGGTCCCACACACCTTCCGTACGTTCCCAAACACCGTCCGTACGGCCGTACACTCCTGCGCTGCCCACGATGCGCACAACCACACCGGCTCCCAGCCTTCTGCGGATGCAAACTCCGGCGCCACCTCCCATCCCTCCCAAGCCCCGCAGATTGTCCACCCCGTCACCCCCCAAAATGATGCGCTCTACATCGGAAGAGAAAGCTGAATTCCATCAACGGTGGATCCCGCCCGAGATGGATCAATCCAAGTTTATGGCACGCCCGCCGTCCCGCACCGCGTCCTACAGCTCCTCTGCCGCGCGCTACCAGTGATTGCTTCCGCACCTCGGACCATTTTTATCGGAATAACCGTTCATCCTTCGCGTGCATGTATCTTATTAGCCATCTATCTACGTACCCGTTTTGATTACCTAGGCTCGCCCCTCGCCAATCCTCGATTGGATTACCCCGGATCCCTCTCATCTTTCGTTGTACATACTTTATAACCCTCCTTCACTTCTACTGCGCAGACGTGACCTTCACCTTCGTTTCCACCGTCACTCGTTTCCTTTGCATCATAATTGTTATTTGGGAGCAGCAGCTCTCCCTCTGCCCTTTGCCCCCCGTCCCTGTTATCTCTGTTGTTATCGCTATCTTCTATCCCATAGAGCTGAACAATTATATCAGCACCTCACGGTTCTTGTAGCATTTTCTCCCCTTTTGCTAAAGCTCGCGTTTATCCGCATTCATATATACCTACTTACTGTCTGGCTTATACTAGTACCCACCGTATAATGTTATTGTTTTACTTCTTTTTTTTTCGATTGACTCGATCCGACATGCCGTCAAAGCCTCATGGTAAACATGTGTTTCGCGAGGCTGTCAATATGGCGTTGCCGAACGCGTGGACGTCAACATCCGCGGTTCTGAATTTCGTAACCCGGGGCATAGGCGCAGGTGCGAGTAGGCTCTCGCACCCCGTTGTAATCCTTATCGTTTGTCATTGGTCAGGCTTTTTCCGGCAAGTAGGGAGATAGAAGCACTTGTCATAAACTTGCAGAATAACCTACCATGAAACCTTGAGATTAAAGCAGAATGCGAGGTCGCGACCTACCTGCGGCCTTCGTACGTACGACGAAAAAACCCTGATAGCGGCACAGACGGTGGCATGAGGTAACCAACTCATATCCATGTTTTTATCGAAGCGTGTGGGAAGAGCGTTGTCGCTGATCGAGAAAAGAGAGGGTGTGCGTGCGTGAAATAACCTTTTTGGCTGCGAAGCGCCATTCGGGATGAAGTAGCAATTGAGATCATGGGGTCCTTCTCGAGGCACAGGCTGCCTCCACCATGTTGATGTAACGATTCGTAGCATGGCATCATTGGATGGCCAGGGCCACAAACCCGGATCGCAGGCATCATCAATGGCAACGTACACGCCTTCTGGCACTTGAATCGTCGGATGCAGACATCGCTAACCGGTCTCGCGCTGTCGACTAGAAGTTGGCCATGCGTTCTCCTGCTGTCTAGAATTCCCAAGAACCGATATGAAATAGCTCGTTCAAAGATGATAATAACCACGAACACCAGTGATGTTGGTCAGGGTCTCGTCGATCACCATGAATTTGTTTCAAAACCTCGACGAAAGACGGCCAGTCGCAGCATTCACTGACAATAATCAAATTCCAGAGCAGAAGGCAGCCTCAGTGGTCGTCCTGTCGTCCTCGAGTCTACCGGCGGTGCCAGCAGCTGCTTCGCAGCATTCACACTGTCAGTTAAGAAAACCGCGGACTCACATGAAATAGATGTACTCATGCATATCAGAAGCCTATCCATTAAACTCTAGATGCGAACATGCGTTTGTTCTTCCCAGATTTCTGTCGCTCTTAAAGCTGGAATTAACGGTGATTATCATGAATATCATATCGCCTCGGCGAACGCCAGGAATCAAGACAGAACAGAGAGAAGATTCGACCAAGAAGAAGTCGGAGAGTGAGATTAGCCGGGAACATGAATGAAAAGAAGGCCTTAATCGCAGGGCAGCAGCTCGTGGACACTGAGTTCACCAGTCTTCGTAGGCGGAGGTTAATGCACTAGTAAAATGGGTTGGAAATAGAACAGGGCCAGTGCGAAGAGATGCTCCGTTGGCCAGTCTTCTCGTCATAGACAGCGAAGACGGCACCCACGTCGCCTCGGCGCACCGGTTACTGCACATTCACTGAAGCCCACGTGTGGTCACAAGATGAGACAACGACTTTGAGGGTGATGTGGAAGAAGGAGAGGCACGAAGGACTCGGGAGGGAGTGAGACGTGGAGGACATGAGACGTGGCAAGAGCAACCGCGTTCTACGTGTGCAAGGTACCCATGCCAGTGGATCTGATGGACGGGTAAATAGATCCAGGAAATCCTGGGGAAATCAAAATATATGTTCCGACTTCCGCGCTCGGGGTCCGAACGGAGGCAAATGACATTCGAGCACGGAATCAGATCACGATAAGATGTGACAGACGATAAGATGGGAATCTTGAAATCGCCCCTTGCAGCCGACAGTGTTGAGGAAGATGCGTATTTGCATGAAACATCGATAATACACGGATATGGGACTGTTCTTCAATATTATACAGATAAAGAAGGGGCTTGTGGGACCTCGGACATAAGATCTACGCAGCGACGTGGGAGCCATCGTTGGGTACCTGCGAAGGTGGATTGCGTGAGCTTATGGATCGCCTTGATCGATGGCAGGATTACCGGTGCCGAAATGTTCAGCGCTTTGGCCAGAGCATCGAACTCACTCTTGGTCGGCTTTTGCTTTGCAGTGCAGACTGTGAAAAATCGGGGCACAAACCGTTGGGACATTTCGTCTGCAAGGAACACAAGTACGCACTGTCGATGACATGCTGCTCTGACGTGCCGATCTTCTGCGCGATGGCAGCATAAGATAGCCCTGTCAACGGCGAGTGTCAGCTAACACAAGCGTCTGCAAGCCCGTCGCTTAGTCTCGACCTGATTTCTCCTTCGCAGCAGCAACAGCGGTGCATTGTGGGTCTGGGGCCATGGTTGTGCGGTAGTCTGCGGTGTGAGCTGAACGTTGATGGGGGTCAAGAGTTAAAGAAGACTTTCGGGTGTTCAAGGCCTATGACCGCCACGGTCCGTGCTAGAGCAATAACCGAACCGTTGAACTCGACCCAGATTGCGTGGCCGGTTTGCTTCTGCACAGTCATCAGATGACCTTATCGATGAATTATATCCCGAATCAGCTGCGATCGCTCATGTGTTGCGAGCAAAGCCTGCATGGACTGGTACGACACCCAATATGGCTATATTTGGATCCCTCGATCCCAACATCGCTCGGAGGGCTTTATTTACACGCTGAACGTTGAGAAGAAAAGCATGGTTTCCGTTGCCAATGGGGCTTATATCTCTAAAAAATACTTACCTGTCGCAATTAAGGTGCCTGATTTCCCGTCGAATAATGCCATGTTCACCCAAGAAGGTGTGGAAAGAGTATGAGGAAGTTTTTGCACAGGTATTAGCCCTCTCTCTCACCCATGTGATTATGACTTCCGTGCAGCACCATGAACTGATCGTTCCAATTGGGGACCTAGTACCAGTATAATATACCCCTCCCATGATATCAATGTGCCCTAGCACACCGTGCCAAGCCAGGAGACACACGAGTGTGGCTGCGCGGTTTACGCAAAAACGTCAAAGGTTTGGTTTCTCCGAGATGGCTTTCTAAGCCCCCGGTTGACCAGGAGTGATGGAGAGGATCGGGTTGTTGCCTAGCTTGGGTCCAGATTACCTGCGATATAGTTGACGTTCGTCCACATCGGTAAAATTTGTGCCGTACTTGTGTAGTAGGCATACGACGGTGGATACGTTTCGGGCCTCGAGGGACGATAAATGGATAGCCTGAGTACATGGCACTGGCGTTACCCGTTCCATGAAGTTCGTCAGATTAACTCAACCACCTCCTATACCCTATCAGACTCAGGCACATTCTCTCGTTGCCGGACAAGTGGAAGGGTCACGAAGAAAGAACTGGGCTAGAGGGTAAGATGCTGAGGTACGTTTGAGTTCCCTTTGCCTAGCGAGTCAGCGAGCCCAGACTCGCATCTCTGCGACCTCATTTCGGCTTTCTATAGGGGATGACACCGTATCCCTGAGTGTGAAGGAGTGTCAGGAAGCGTCGCTGAGAGGTATCATCGTTAAGTCTCGAGAGAAGTAGTCAAGAGAAGGCTCAAGGACGCGCGGTCAAAATTTTCGAACTCAGAGAATTGCCGCACCGAACGTTTTGCATTCCAGGATTCTTCTCCCGGGCAACTAAATCGTTGGCGAAAACTCAAAATAATGGACAGGATAATTTGCATCTCACTAGCTGCCTTAAGCGGACTGCGAACTCTTCGTGTCGAACGCCGTATATCGATCGACATACATTTCGTGTGGAATATGACCCATGAAGGAAACGTCGACTTCTGACGAATGTTCCGCGACGGATGATACAAACTTTGATACTCTACGCTACCCAACCCTTTCCAGGTGGGGCACCTTTGAGCGGCTTCTGGAGACCCAGCTGAGGTTCTGTTTGAAGGCGAGGCGTAGGGCGGGGCTTTATCTTGTCTAAGATCGGATTACTGATTGTGCTATGCAGATATAGAGAGGCTGGCAGATGTTGCCGAGCGATTTGAGTGGAAGGAGTATGCCATAGCTTAATGATCATGTCAATGACATTTCGAACTCAGCAATGCGGTCTGTGCGATGGTTCAGAAGGCGTCTAAGCACATCACTACTACTGGGGACATAACGGCGACCCCGCAATCGGGTACTATTCCATCCCCGAGCATAATACCGGGTCACGAAGCCCAAGGACCATGAACGGTATGATAGTTCGCCTCAATCTGTTGTGATTGACCCTCAAACAATTGAATTCAAGGCTCAGCTGTGGCACCTACATTTGTAACTGCCGCCCTCATTGACACAACAACTGGTGTCGAAACCTCTGCATTTAGCACTTCCACAGTTAAGGAGGCCGCTTATGCATATATTCGAGAGAAGATTACTTCATTCGAAGCCATCCTACTTTATTGGAAACAGCGTCATAACACGTTGAGCATCGTCAGTCGTCTTCCACCGGAACTGCTCGCGACTGTCTTCAGGTTCGTGTCTGCAGCAGAAACAGAGAGCACAAAGCTTTCTTGGATTTCTGTGTCCCACGTATGTTCGCAATGGCGTCGTGTAGCACTAGACTCCCCGGATCTCTGGTCAAACATACCATTTTCGAATCCACCTTGGGCCGCCGAAATGATCAAACGCTCGAAAATGGCGCCTCTGACAATTGCGGTCGCGTTTGGTGATGGTCCTGGAGCAGTATCGCCCGAGAAAGCTCCGGCTGTCGAGTTGGCTCTGACCCAGGTTTTGGCTGAGCTGCCTCGCGTCAAGGACCTTTCTCTCTCTCAATCCGGTCACTGGAACCATGGGATGTTCGCAAATTTGATCACGCTTCTTGACAATCCGGCCCCTCTTTTGGAAAGACTTCAGATTTCCTTCTTTAACCACGCCATTGAGGGGAATTGGCTTCCAAGTGGCTTGATATTGGGCGCCCCACGACTATGTTACCTTCATCTTTCCCGGTGCAGCATGAAGTGGCAAGAATTTCCGTTTAGCGGCCTCAAAACGTTGAAATTTTTCCATACTCGGGACTCAAGGTGTCCCTCCATGGACCAATTCCTTTCTGCGTTGTCCCAGATGCCCTTGCTGGAATCTCTCGAATTTTGTTCGCCTTTCGCAACAACCACTGACACGTATATCCCACTCAACAACATCACGAACCTTTCCTATCTTCGTTACCTCCACGTCGAATGCGAGCTGAGAAACACCGTCTTATTTGTTGATCACCTCGCATACCCCGCTAATACACGCATTAAGCTCCAATGCGAGCCCTGGGGGCTAGACGAAGATTCAACCATCGGTCTCGTCCGTCGTCTGGCCGAGAAAGTGAAGAGCAGAGTGGAGGGCCCAATCCGCTCTCTAGCAGTGCAGGAGCACCACGTTAAATGCTGGGGATCACCTAGAGTCCATCTAGGTAATCCACAGTTCCCACCGACAGTCGAGATTGGGCTGTCATACCTATCCCCGCGGGTCGCGAAGGAACTCTGGAAGCCCTATCCATTGGACCAATTGTCATCACTGATGGTCACGAACATCGATTTCGGCCCTAAAACATGGCTCAATCATTTCGGTAAACTCACTCGACTCAAGAAGCTTCTAGTCGGTTGGAATGATGTCGTATTACTTGATGCACTCTCCTATGGCGTCCGGCCAGGAGGCACCGGAAATCCGAGATTCAAGGCCCTACGCAACTTAACCCTTGTAGAATGGATTTTCGACGATTTCTATGATACCATCACGTCGTGTGTGGAGAAACTGGCGGAATGTTTAGCGGCGCGGCGGAAGGCCGGACTACCGCTTCGTTTTCTGGAATTGAAGAAATGTGTACACGTCGATGAGGAGGAGGTGGACCGCCTTGAGGAGCTTGTTAAGACGGTCGTGTGGGAGGAACATGACACAGAGCCATCCTCGGATGAGTCCGAGATGGAGGGTTTAGAGGGTGGGGGCTCTGGTTTGGATCACAGTGGTAACAGTGATATGAGTGATTAATGGTAGCTAATCGTGGAATATTTACCAGATGGCCTTGTGACCTCTCGAGTATCCTCCGTTGCCCATGCGAGCAAAGGTTAATTGGGTTCAGAATGAGCGGTTTCGATTATGTGTTGTGTCGACTGACTCACGGCCGCAACTCTAATTTTGGCCAGTCATGGCGTGGAGTATGCGCTATTTGAGACTGGTGATTCTCCATGAATGACATGCCAGTGATATACCCAACCGCCGAGAGCACAGCGAATTTCAGGCAAGTAGGCTATTTACATCCATACCTGTATCAAACTGTCAGGGATATCAGATGTGGTGAGGTATACCTCGGGCGGATGAGCCACCGTACTCGTCCTGCTCGACTGTCTCGACAGCCTCCTTGATTCCGTACACAGCTTGGTCCAGGATATGCCAATACCCTCCCAATCCCAAATGTTGAAGCTTGATCGTCCTGATTTTCCACCTCGACGTCCACTCATGATGGAGACTGAGGATGGCTGACATGGACGGTGCGATCCACATTTGATGTGGTCCTCGTATACGGCGAGGGGGCAAGTCGGTCCCTGTGCCATGTTCCCCACCTCCTCAGCCAATCTATGAACGAGCCTGGTCAATCTTCGTGGGGCGGTACCACCGAGCGCTTGAGCTGGACACACAGTGTCCATATGGTAGGTAAGGCGACTAAAAAGCCGAACAGCGTTTCTCGGTTCGCACTTGGGATGTGGAGGTAGACCGAAAGCGCGAGAGGTTTGCGACTAGGGCAGTGGAGTGAAACTGTGCGCTTCGCTGGCCAGGTGTGAAAGCAGCACAAAATACTACCAGCTGGTGTTTCGAGGGAGGGCATTTCGCGAAGCGGAGAAATGAACTGGTGCATACATGATACATGTTCAGTCACTGTGTGGGTAACCTTCAGGGGGGATCTTCGCTTGCGAGAGGCTTTTCTTCGTCAAGACATGCAGCACTGGTAAAGCGCGGCACCCTAAATATTGGCCGGCTCGAAAACTGAAGTCTCCTGTGTAGTCATTAAAATATTCTGCGATATGCTTGATCATATCTACTTACCTTTCATAGCCACGACTACTAGAGTGTACTGACGTGGGGTACCCGCACCATATGCTTCATACGACGACCAATCATAGTGGTGAACCTCGTGCCGTGCAATCTCGTACAGGCACCTCGCTTTGAGAAAATTTCAATGGAAAAAGAGAGTAGGTCGGGGGGTTATACATCAGGTAAACGTGAGCCCCATAAATTACCCAGTCGGAGTTGAACGGAGAAAAGCGGCCCTTCGTTTCTGCTCAAGGATTAACAATCCACTAGATAGTAGACCGTTATAGCAGGTTACGGCTTTTGATTGAATCGGGATTCGGCATTGGACGCGTTATTTGCCCTATGTTACGCTATATTTGGCCTTATTATTATCAGGTCCCCCCGAATTTTGTAAACGCCCGCTCGCCGTCCACATCGTCATCCTCAAGCCCTCTCCTCAAAACCCTCAACAAAAATGGTACGTTTACCCTCTCCCTTCCCTTCCTTACGTCCATTCAGTGGCGTATGCGAGTTTTCTGATCCAAAATCGCCCAAGAAGGGATGGATCGCCTGACTCCCATCCAGATGTCGCCTTCCGCCTCTGACTCACTCGATCGCTCCTACCTGATACTGACGCTTGGTATTTGCGTTGTCTAGCCTCCCAAGAAAGTCAAGGCACCGAAGGAAGAGAACACCGTCTCGCTCGGCCCACAAGTCGCAGAGGGCGAGCTCGTATTCGGCGTCGCACACATCTTTGCGTCGTTTAATGATACCTTTGTACATGTCACCGATTTGTCGGGCAAGGAGACCATCTCCCGCGTTACCGGTGCGTTTCACCCCCCTCTTCCCTCTTTCCCTGTCTTGTTTTGTATCCATGATACTGATAACTAGGAATCGGAAATCGCAGGCGGAATGAAAGTAAAAGCCGACCGCGACGAATCCTCCCCTTATGCTGCCATGTTGGCTGCCCAGGACGTCGCCACGCGCTGCCGCGAGGTCGGCATCACCGCTCTGCACATCAAGCTCCGCGCCACTGGCGGCACGGGCACCAAAACTCCTGGTCCTGGTGCGCAGAGTGCCCTCCGCGCTCTTGCCCGCGCTGGGATGAGAATTGGACGTATTGAGGACGTGACACCGGTGCCGACTGATTCTACCAGGCGCAAGGTACGTTTTGTCCTCTAGTCATGATTTTGTTGTGGTGGCTAATGTATGTGTGCACACAGGGCGGTCGTCGTGGTCGTCGTCTGTAATTGTTTTTCTGCTTCTAGTGCGTGGGGGTGTTGGGTTCGCGATTGGGATTACTATAGCGGATGTTCCAAGGCGTTATTGTATCTAGATGTCAGTGTGTCCCCCTCCCCCAATTTGTATGTCGCCGCTCGACGCGCATCAGGTTCAGATTTTGAGCCTGACCCGCGGTCGTCCACTCCATTCTCGTGTTGGCGTTCTTTTCATTTCTGGGAGTGAAGTTGTGATGGCCCAAAGTGGCTTGCCGGTGATACGCATGTCTCATCCAGCTCTGCTCCGTACATTGACCGTCATGGCGCGAAATACTTTCCCATCAACGTCCACAGCACTAGCTTTCCCCGCACTCAGGTTGGATTTGAATCTGGATATTTACCCGAGGCCGTTTCCAGCTCAATCATGGGCAAACTCAGAACAGGCTTGAGACCTTGACTCCTGAGAAACAACCACATCAACCACTATTACCGGCACTAGTACCGTCATGGAGCTAAAGCTTGTATATCGCGTGCTCCGCAAAATCTCGGACTGGACCGTTGGAGGGTACTACTCGGAGGTGCACATCGAGGGTCAGGAGAATGTGCCGAGGGATGGCCCGCTCATCATGTATGTGTCTCGTGTCTCTTATCAGCGTTCTCTGCTATACAGCAATTCGGCCCTCTGACGTTGGTCGAGGGTTCTCGTAATCGCAGTCCCCGTTGCGGAGACGGCGTCCAGCGTGCCATTCTACAGATCCCACCCTAGCAACCACAGCATCTAACTACTGAACCCACAGCGCCTCGACACACCACAACGAGATCATCGACATCGCCACCCTCGGTGAGTGAGCTTCCTCGCCCTGCGCCCCTGCGCCCCTAACCCGCCGTTCTCGCAGCCGCAACAATCCCGCACCGGAGGCACCTCTCCTTCTGGGCCAAATCTTCCATGTTCGCCAACCCCCTCGCGGGTGCCATCCTCCTCTCCTCCGGCGCCATCCCCGTCCGGCGGAACCCCAACCACAGCTCCGGCTCTTCCTCCTCCACTTCCACTTCCCTTTCCTCTTCCATTTTGACCATGTCCACCGTATCCACGTCTACCAGCACGTCCACTCCCCCGTCCACAGGGACCAGCACCCCCTCCGACGTCTCCGTAGCTCCCTCCCCAATCAACACCAGCACCAGCAGCACAGGAACCGCGTCGCGATCGAGTCTATTCCGCGAATCGTCGCATGCGCTCGGGAAGGGTGGTGGAGGGGTGATTGGCGTGTTCCCGGAGGGCACGAGTTATACGCAGCCTGGAATTGTGCAGGTCATGTCGGGCGCGGCGTGGGCTGCGGTGGATTATGTACGGTCTGTGAGGGAGGGGGAGGGAGATGGAGAGGCAAACGAGGGGGCGGAGGGGAAGGAGAAAGCGAGGGAGCTGGCGATCGTGCCGGTGGCGATTGTGTATACGGATAAATCGCGATACCAGAGTCGGGTGAGTGAGGTTTCATCTCTTTTCTTTCACATACTCATTCGAATTTGATTCGTATCCAGGTTTCTGTCAGGTTCGGGTCCATGCTGTGGATTCGCCTACCGAGGCGGCAGGCTGACCGGAGTAAAAACATTGCAGGTACGGCACTCCGATCCCCGTGACTTCCTACACCGAGGGCATCTTCGAAGAGGGCGCCGATGAAGACGTCGCCGTGAGGAGTGCGGTGAAGGATATCATGGCGGAGGTGGAGAGACAGATGCGGGCCATGTCTGTCAATGCGCCTGATTGGTGGGTTTCTCGGACGTCCCGCACCCTTGCGAAAATTTCTGTGCTGAGTTAACGTGTTTTACTGGTGAAGGGATACGCTGTATGCGGCACAGATGGCGAGAGATGTACTTTGGAAGGATCCGGCAAATATACCATTGAAGGATTGGGTGATAGTCTCGCAGACGTAAGCCGTCTTTAGTTCTGGCGTTCTCGCAATCATCAAGTGCTGACTATGCATGCCCCTCCAGGCTCGTAGACATCTTTACTGACCCCGCCCCATCACCATCACCCACACCAACACCAACACCCGACGACACGCTCGATCGCACACCTCTGACAGCAGCAAAAGCCGCGCTCACAAAGTATTACTCCCTTCTGCACCGAACCGGGATTGAAGACTCCACACTCACCTCCCTCCTCCCCTTCTCTCCGTTACGCTCACTGCACCCGCTACGGCTCCTCCGCGCCCTTCTCAGCCTCCTCATCTTCATCCCTCCTGTGCTCGTGCATATCCCAGGATACATCTGCGGTAGTCTCGCTGGGCGGTACCTCGCTGCGAAGGGGGAGGAGGAGGCGCAAGCGCAGTTTAAGGCGATATTCGGGGGCGTGGGGATCGGCGTTTGGATGGGCGTGCTTGGGAGGATGGTGGGGAGGGTAGAGGTGGTAAGGAGATGTTTCTTGGGTGGGGGTGATGGGGAAGGGGGCGTGTTGGGGGGTATGAAGAGGATAGTGGGTGTGCTGGGGTTCGTATATGCGAGTGTGTGGGTGCTGGTAAAGTGGCATGGTGCCTTGGTGTGTGGTACGTTTTTCGTTTCTCCTTTCCCGCCTTACGGTCATGCCTGACTGGGGCGGTGGACAGGTAACTATAAGCGGTACGTATGCCAACTCGTTCCTCTCCTCTTTCTCCTCATTTCCTATGCTCGTGTCTTAATCTTACGTTACGTACCCCTGCAGGCTGAAAACGCTCCTAACGGCATACAAACTCTGCCTCGGTCTCCTTATCCCGCACGCTAGGCTGAGGGAGTCAGAGTTGGAAAGATACACTCGGCCACCGCCGCCGCCTCCGAACCCCTTTATCAAGAGGAAGAACGGGGGTGAAGAAGAGGGCAAGGATAAGGAGGGTGTTCCACAACTCATGCCCAGCGGATCTGAAACGTCGAGGCCTCCTGGTGTGGCTTCGAGGAAGCTGATCAGACCGCTGCTTGCTGCACGGGCGGAAGCGTTTGCTGCATTAGGGGTGTATTTGAGGGGGAGAGGGGGAGATGATGGGTTGGTGAGACTGTTGAGGGCGAAGGGTGCGCGGATGGAATCTCTCCATCCGGAGTAGATGTAGTTGTATATTTTATGTATGCTGTGTAGTATGTACTTTGTTCGACGCTTTTTGCTATGCTCTGGGCGTCTACGAGACCGAAAACGCCTCACTTTAAGACATGCTGCATCTCCTGACTGATTGTCCATAGTCGGAATAATATCGTGAGTAGTACGTTTACCATTATCATTTTTTCAAACACTGACCACCATCGGCGCGCGTGAGGCCAGGGGCTGTGCTTACCTTCTTCCCCATTCTGCTCTTCTTCTTAAAAAACGAGGTGGTGGTGGTGTGGGCAGCGAAGAGGATCCGGACACTGTCAGCTTTCAGAGTTCCATGCCCCTTATTATCCACCCCTCCAGCTGCTGCGATGTCTGTCTCGAACCACTCACGTACGACGAGCCCCGCCCACCCTTCGCCATCCCCTGCGGGCACATCTTTTGCCGAGAGTGCGTTCCTACTCCTCTTCTTCGCCCTCATCCTCGTCTTGTCTGTTAAACGGCGGTGCTGACAATGTACATAGATGCCTGTACACGATGCACCCGAGCATATGCCCGCTGTGCCGTAAGCCGTTCATGCCTGACCGGTCGAAGAAGCTGATCACGGGCGAGGGTGCCGAATCGGACGCGGACAGGACTGCGGTGGCGCTCTTACAGAGGCTGGTGGTATCCTGGGATGTGGGGGTGCCGGAGGCGGAACGCGTGGCGTTGGTCGGGGAGGTGGAGAGGTGGCTTGGGGCGGGAAATACGGTAAGTTCGTGTAGTTGTTTTTTTTTTGGTTGAGCTGGTCCCTGAATGGTGCGGACGGTGTTGTAGCATGAACCGCTGGCGAAGGCCCATGAAGTTATTAGGGCGTACCATATACTCCGGTCGGAGAGACACGACAATCACCGCTCGATCAGGCATTTGAGGAGGGAGATCGAGCAGCGGGAGATTGACCAGATGGTTGATAAGGAGCATGCTGATGTGGTGGAACAGAGCCTGCTTTCACAGGTTCAGGAACTGCACTCGTACGTGCTCTAGTCCTACTGCTAAACGCGTGTAGCCACTAACTTTCGAACACAGGAAGGCAAGTTACGTCCCCGGTATGCTTTTACTGTATCTAACTCTATCACCCAGCTAGCCCGCTACGAAGCCGAAATAGAGGCAACCCGCAAAGCCGCCAGCACTATCACGTTTCGTAAAAATCCCCTCCCTCATCCACCGGAGCCTTACCCCTTAGAAACCCTCCCCTCCTTCGCAAAACGATACTCCCGCAACGCCGAAGATGCCACCAATGGATACCCAACCACCAACGGAGTATCGAGTTCCCAAGCTGCTGCTGCACCACTGCCATCAGCACCAGCATTAGATGATTTCAACTACCCCCAACAAGGTGTGAGCATGCGCATCGACCGCAAAGGCAAAAGCAGAGCCACCACGATCCCCCTAACGCCCTCAAGCCCCGGAGGCCGTGCCCTTTCCTCCACGCTCCCCCAAGTGCCCGCCTCTGCCCCCGCAGACGACTCGGACACCCCGGGTCCCAAAAACGCCATCATCCCCGGCGCGTCGCCCAACCAGCGCTTCGTCCCACGCAGCGTCTTCGAGAACGGGTACGCACCCACTGTTACGTGGAACCCCGTCAGCGAGGTCGGCCATGGTCCAAGACCGCCGCCACCAGGTGACCCCCTGCCGCCGGTGGACCCGTACACGATGGCAGCGGAGTATGTCACGCAGTATGTGGGCGGGTTTGGGGATGGGTATCGTGCCGTGCAGAGGGCGGTCCCTCCGTCCTTGTCTTCGTCGTCAAGTAGACGGAGTAGGCCGTCGAGAAATGCTGTGACGGCGCCCCCTGACCCCATACAGTCGCCGCTGCTGGAGCCTCCCGCGGAGCCTGAGTTTGCGTTACAAGGACCACTGCTTCTTCCTGGGCAGATGTCGGAGGAAAGCCGAAGGAGAATGGAAGAATTTGGGCAGATACCGCCGCCGCAGGCGCAGGTTTCGAATGAGAGTCGTCAGCATGGGAGGTCCTCGAGGCGGCCGCGGAGGCTGGAAGACTTCTATTTGGGGACGGCTGCGCCAAGTTCTGCACACTCCAACGGCAGAGTCTTGCCTCCCCCGTCGCTTTCTGCCCCAATACAGTCGGAGTTCGATGTGAATACGCGATATCCAGATTCAAGTGTGAGTGCAGCGATCGAGGAGTCGTGGGGGACGCGGTTTTGGACCCAGATGGCCCCATCGACGTCGCCCGTTCCGATGGATCCGCCCACTGCTCCCTCAACCGTGAATGCACAGCGTCCAGCCCAGTTACATTCCCAGCCTGTCCCGCGCCTGTCCCCGCCCGCCTCTGCTCCCCCTCAACCCTCCTCCAGCTCCGGCTTCGCCCGTACGGCGGGGATATTACAGTCGCAGCCGCAGTCGCAGTCTTCCCGACACTCGGGTCGGTCAGCCCGGCACCAGCGCCGCATGAGCGACATGACCAACATCGAGTCCTCCTGGCGCCCGCCCCCCTCCGACGCTCCCTCCCAGCCCCCTCCCCCTGACTCGGGCTCGAGCCTGCGCCGACGCTCCGCACTCACAGGCTCCGATCTCACGCTCCACACACCCACAGGAAGTGACGCTGCGAGCATCTCGTCGTGGGGTACCGTCAACACGGCGAACCCGGCGCCGGCGGCGACGCAGCCTATCCGCGCGAGCGCGCATTTTATCCCTGCGAACGATGTGATTAGTGTGAGGGATTTGCAGCTGAGGTCGTTTGAGGATATGGGGATGTATGGCGGGGCAGATGGGGATGGGGAGAGGAGGTCGTTGGTGGAGGAATTTGCGGAGATGGGGCTGACGCCTGTTGAGCTTCGGATGCATGGTGAAGGAGTGCGGGGAGGCGAAGGAGATGTGGACCACGAGAGGGAGAGGGAGTTTCTCAACAGGACCCCGCGCAATCGGGATCGAGATCTGGATCGGGCTCAGTCGCCCTCGCTCGCCGAATCTTTGGTCACTCCACACCCGTCTGATCACGGAGGACAAAGGGAGAGAGAAAGGTCTAGAGACGCCCACCCTGGCTCATATCACAACCCCCAGATTGCACCAGGCCCAGAGAATTGGTACCCAGCCAGCTCACAGTCACAATCACGATCACAATCGCATTCGCATTCATATTCGCAATCGCATTCGCAGGTGCAATTCGCCACAGCTTGGCCGACCTCCACTTCCACTTCCACCAGCTCTGGGCACCGCTCGCGCTCGTCCCGGACGCGCCACCACGCATCGCGTCGGCTCACCCCGCCCAATACTGCTGCATCCATCTTGAGCGAACCCCCTCGCGCGTCTCCATCGCCGTCTTGGGAAAGTAATGGAAGCAGTAACGCCCTGGGGCTCTCGGATATCTCGCCGTCCCCTGAACCAAGGATCTCTGCGCCAACGCCCATCACATCCACCCGGTCATTTTTGAGATCTTTCAGCCACGATAGCTATCGTTAGACCCTACTTCACGCGGTAGACGGGCCCGCCGGGTAGTATTCCGTTGTATTTCTTTGTTTCTCGGTCTCGTTTCTGTCTGTGTTTTCTTGCTCGATGTTTTCTTCTATGCTCTGTACGTGTATCTTGGGACCATACCCTTCGTAACTGGGAAGTTACTTTGTACACTGCTGTATTCTATGACACTTCCACGATGGATTCGAATCTCGGAGAGTTCGCGTCGCTGTGGTTAATTCAGGAGCAGCCAATGGCGATAACTCTTCTTTGTCTAGTGGTTCGAGGCCCTTGAGATTCGCAGTTATCGGATCGATAAAGCTGATTAGTTGCAGATCCGGAATCCAGTATGGTCATTGTACTACCACACAGCCAGGCGTCCATATGTTTATGGTGCATACGCGGCTTTGGGAATAAGTAAGCGCAGCTTCGAGGTCGCTTCCGAGAGATGCTCGAGCCAATCTGTCGTTCGCCCCTCGGGATCTGCTGAAGGATAATCGATAGTCACCTCACTGTATATCACATCGATGGGACGATAGGGGCGGGGAGAACCCGCTGATGAGACGTTGATTCCGAAAGCTGTGGTGATGGGGGACCTGCATAAGACCGGGATCGAAGCAGTTGGTCGACCGTGAAGTACGAAATGCGGTGTTATGCTTGAATTTGAGAGCGAATTCTAGATGAGATCCAAGGTACGAGACGCTCTGATCCGATTTCATATCCGCTTTGTTGGTCAGAGAAGCTTCGAGGAGTCATGGGATTTCTGAGGATGAAGCACCAACGCGCAGTTCGCATGGAGGAAGACGTGATTAACTAGGATGTGGAAGTCCGAGTCGGGATGGGGTGCTTTGCCATCTACACAGTTTAAGCTTTGACGACGCGGCTGCTATGATAGACCATTGCACGGGGCGCCCTTCTGGGACGACGGGAGCCTGCAGCATCACTGCAAGGACCTCGAGTGAGTGCACTGTCGCGGCATCTCTAGACGCAGCCATACGCAAAATCCTACAGTACCGATAGCAGCTTGGTTGATTGATCTCATTCGAACTAGACGCTTCTTCGGGGAGGTGTTCCCAGGCACGTCGAGGGCCCACACGCTTGACGCTTCTATCAGGCCGGGCGGAGCTACGATAGCTTCTCAAGCAATAGCGGCCGGTGGTAAGATTCCGTGTTGTGCGCCAATCTAGAATTCACTGAGTTTGTCGGGTCCCCAAGAAACCTTGAGAGTCGACAGAAAAAAATGATGCACACGCACTTTCACGTCGCTGGACGGAAAGTCCATCGTTCGACATGGTGCGACTGAATGGGGAACTGGACGCCGGTGGATAAGAAGGGAGCGCGTAATGGTACCTAGGATCAGTAGCCATACTATTGAATAGGTCTTGCCATCTTCGTTGGACTCGTACCCTACTCCCCAAGTTCGTCGGAATCGGTCAGGTAGCCCCTCGGATTGTGGGTGGGACTCTCGTACTTATCTCAATCGACCGTCGACAAATTTCCGCTGGCATTGAAAGTTGCGGCGGAGTTGAGGGAGATTAATGACGTCATGTGGAATGTATCCCGGGCTTGTGCGTAGCAGCAACTACTTGTATATCCTCTCATCCTTTGGCTAAACCGATAAGGATGAAAAAAAAAATTGGGTCATAGATTCATCCTTAGCGCAAATCCGGACCTCTCATTGAGTTCGATAGTGCCTGTCTCAATCAGCCAGCCGGGGCCTTTCCTCTACAGGAGAAACCAGTTTTCAGATATCACAGCTTTGAAAAGAGGGATATCCGTCGACAACCATCATCTCACCTGGGTTGATGCTAGTAATTGAATGAAAATAGACGAAAAGCGAACGAACTTACGTCGACATTCGTTCGAGCATATCCAAGAACATTTACAGGTCTGAGCATCTATCGACGATGGACTTTCCAAGCCGACAGAGGGTATTGGCGCTAAGAGACCTCTACGTCAGAATATGTGACCGAATACATGTCGGAATCCTCTTCTGTGAAATTTCCTTCCCCGTCCCACACAACGCTCTTTACGTCGGCCTCAAGGCATTTTATGTCTTCATCTGTAACGTGCCGACAGTCCTTAACCTCCAAATGATGCAGCTGTAACCCAGCTTCACGCCTCGCCTCCAGGCAATCCGACAATTTCGCAAAAAGGGTCGTGCCAAAGTCATCGGAGGGGTCGTCGAACTTCCAGCCGTTCATCGTTAAGCTACGCAGGGCCCTGAACTTGGGTGTTCCTCCCGCAGCAGATTGTCCACCGGTAGCCAACTCTTCGGCACTGTCCGACGTTCCATGGGAAAGCGTATTCAGCAATGCGACCTCGTTTCCACCCGACCCAATGCGTAGGTGCATGAGCTGACTCAGGTCACCGATTTTTGACCAGGCCACTTCATTGAGATGACCTCTCAGAACCACCAACGATACCAGGTGGTCCAATGGAAGTGAATTGACAAATTCCTCGATCAGCGCTGCGGAGAAATCGACCGTAACGTCGAACATATGTGGGTTTGGTCGTTTACCCGCCAGCCCCATTTTTTCCAGCCCCATTTTATATGATCTCCAGCATTTGATACGGGATCGATCTACAGCGAGTAAGTCGATCCGACCTTCCATTCTGCTGGTAAGCAACTCGGACAGTCGGCGGACAAGAGCAAAATTGTTTGGAGAATTTTGTGCGGATGTCAGAACCTCACATTTGATATGAACGCGTGCTTTTTTGGGGTAAGTGAGAGGATCAAGGAGGGAAACACAGTCGCTCAATGCACATTCGACGTGGAGCGTGCGAAGGTAGAGAAGGGTAGCGACGGTCCTGGGTGGGGTGTGTCGAGTGTCAGAGGGAGCGAGGGTAGAACAAATCTCGAGTACTTCAAGTGAGGGCATCCGAGAAAGCGCTTCAAGAAGCTCATCTACGGATGGGCGCAGATTATTCGGTGTGTGGGAGATCCTGAGTGTTTTGAGGTTGCTGAGGGCGAGTCCTTGCCACTTCATACCGCACTTTACAAGTTTAAGCTGGAGTAATCGAGGCGACCCAGCCACCAAGTTGTCCGGAAGCCGGTTCAGGTTGCTTCTACCATGGAAGGTAATATTGAGCTTTTCTAGAAGCGGAGCAGGCTTGTCCATAAGTGCGATTAGCTCCGCGAAAATATCGCGAGCCCAAAGGGCACTGTTAGAGAGGCAGAGTTCCTTAACGCGCGACATCTGGGAAAGGACTTGGCCCAACACTGCCTGAACAGCCTGACCATCGAGTTCTCTGACTACTCCGGATTCGTAGTTTTCACCGAATGTGACTGCAACGGTCAAAGGGGCCATCTTTGAGCGTCGAACCATCTCGGCAGCTAATGCGGGATGTGTGAATGGTATATCGGACCAGAGATTTGGGCAATCCAAGGCAACCCGCCGCCAATGCCAGCATACGTGAGATACAGAAATCCATCGAAGTTTGGCGTACTCCGATGTTTCCGTTGCTGCTACATGTCGAAAGATAACCTCCAGAAGTTCTGGTGGAAGACGAGAGACGACCGCCAGTGCGTTGAGGCGCCGCTTCCGAGAACGCGTAACCGCTTCAGATGAAGCAATCTCAGCCTGAATACGTGCCCGGGCAGCTTCTCTGACTATGACAGGGCTGAACGCGGAGGCTTCAACTTCTTCACCGTCGGTATCGGTGTAGTGGGATGACAAGTCTTATCGGACTAATCGTCAGAAATAATAGCGAGCTGAGAATAAAATCGCATACCGTCCGTCATCCAAAGTTCCCGTAGAAGTCGTCGTTTGGGAGCAAACAGACAGCAGATGCTGGCAAGAACCAGGTATCAAGATCGGTGATCATTATGAAAATATGTCGAAATAGTAATAAGATAACGGTTAACTGCCCGTGAGAAAAGTGAGGTAATCTCTAATCAACAAGTCAATTAGACCACCCGTCCTTCACAACGACCACCAAACCTCGATGTCGCTGGTAAGTCTAGTCAGCAGCCTACAGTATCCAAATTATGAATTTTTCACAGATTCACGCACTCGTAGCCAGAGGGCCAATCATCCTCGCCGAACATCAGGCCGGGAAAAGGGATTTCTCGCAAGGTCTGGCCATGTTCCAGTTTTTCGCAAGCACTGGCAGTCGCTGACTTGAGAGTCCGTAGCTACACAAACCATCTTGTCAAAAATTCCACCGAACAATAGGTATGTATCGTTACTGACTCTTCATGGTCGCCTAGAAGCTGATCTACATCGTGTCCAGCAAGCTTACCTATGTGTGGGAGCAATATCTTTTCCACTATATTTCGGAGGGGGGCTTCACGTTTCTCGTCATGGCTGATGATGCTGCTGGGCGGTAAGTACATATGACAGCAACAACAGCCTTTGACAGAGCTCTGCTCGTAGGAGAATGCCTTTTGCTTTCCTCACGGATCTTCAACGAAAGGTATGTCTCATTATAGCGCTCCGCCAACATCGATCACATCCTATATTCAGTTCAATGCTACTCCATCATCGTCTTCATCCGATAATGACCCTGCATACGGTCTGCAAGGCAGCTTTGGACCCACGATCGCAACCTTAATGCATATGTACAACACCTCGCCTCCCGCGGACGAGCTGACTCGTGCTCAAACGGAATTGAATCAAGTGAAGGATATAATGGTGCAGAACGTAGAGCAGATCCTAAGTCGGGGAGAGAGGATTGAGCTTCTCGTGGATAAGACAGACGTGATGGCTGGGCAAGCCACAGCATTTAGACGGGGCGCCAGAAGTGTAAGGAGACAAATGTGGTGGAGGAATAAGAAGGTTTTGGCACTTTCTTTCCTAGTCGGGCTGGTGAGTCATGAGACCTCGTTCTTCATGACCGGCATGTTCAATATATGCCCTGGCAGATTATCGTGTGGATTATCGCCGCACAGTTCTGTGGTGCAGGCCTGAATCAATGTGGCTCCAAGTCGTAGAATTTCCTCCAGGTTCTGCACCGCCGCCGCCGCCGCCACAGGTTTCTGCTTACTACACATGAGGACAAGTTACTGTATCATATGTCTACCTACTTCCTAGTTACTGCTCACGTATACCCTACTCTTGTCCTTCCAGCCTTATGCGATCCGATCGTTACACGACTTGACCGAACGGTTATCACGTTCACGCACCACAAAACCGGATGAAAGGCGTCAGCGTGGATTGGAGCAGCGCTCCTTTCGGTGTTTGTTGCTAAGTTCCACGCGATTGGGGTCAAGGTCCCGTGTCGGCCTTCAGATAGCCTGATTGGAACCGTCAGCATGTCGTGGCAGGGTATGACTTCCATTCAAAGCCTCAAGATGGCATCTCCATGATGCCTGCACTCCACGGTGCACAGCCCCTTATGTCTCCCGTGGACCGCTGGTCTTTGTTGCCCTAGTTCTCGGTGTTGCCCTCACAGATAGGTGCCCTCGGATCTTGAAACAACATTGTTACGGATTCCGTGAGCTACCACCGATGCCAACTCGTGATCACATTGCTCCTGACCTTCTGAGGAATGGATTCCCCGGTGTCTGACGCTGAGCTCTTGACATGGGGAGTTGAATGGAGAACCAATGGCGTAAGTCGTTATTATTGTAATGGGCTGTTGGTACAACAATATACATGGGGGGCAAGCGACAACACTGCCAGTTACTATACAAATGGGGAGGGCGAAACAACTTGTTCTGCAACTGAGAACTATAAACATATGAAAAAGAATCGCCGTCCAAGTTGTTGAATGAGGTAGCGTCGGTGTGAATGGTAACGACGCGGTATTGTGCTGTTCTAAAGTGAGCGCTACCGACACTGAGTGTTGCAAGGAAGTCCCCGCAACGCGGAGGCAACAGTCCGGGGGATCGAATGCAATGAGACTGAACAAGGACTAGGCTCTCGTGGCAGAGAGGACCGGCATTGCCTGCGGTGCGTACTTGTCGGCGTTGAACGTGCCGCGAAGTGAACCTGCGCCGCCGGACCGCATATTAGAGTGGCTACTGGACGTTGACCTTTGCGAGCCATAGCTAGAGGTGGTGGCAGGGAGGGGAGCCGAGTCGCGCGAGGAAGAATGACGCGAAGACGAGGATCCGTTCTGGGTCGAACGCTCCGCAACACCGACGGAGTCCATCCACTGGTGTTTGGTCGAACTGGAATTCTCCCGCGCAGGTCTGCGCCAATGGCTGTCAGAACTTTCAGCCTGCTGGTCACCCTCGCGCAACACGTTATATCGCCCCCGCTCCTTCTCCTTCTCCTTCTCCCGCCTTTCAGCCTTCTCGGCCTGTTCGCGTTCCTGCCTGGCTCTCTCGAGGGCCTTCGCAGCGCTACTGGCGGAGGATACCGGAGCGTTCGGGTCATACGAGGCAGGCGGGTTAGCACGGGACGGGGCCGGCTCGGGCGATGGTGCAGGCCGGTGCTCGCGATCTTGGGGCAGCATCGGAGGATGCAGCGGTGGATACGGAAGTGACGATCTGTCCTTCTCGCGTGAGTTGTACGATTCACGGCGAGAAGAGGAGGGGGAATGGATATGCATATTAGGTAGTGAAGACGACGTGCTGGCAGGAGTGTCTTGCAAGAGGTCTTGTAATCTATTGTTCTTCAGGTTGTAGCTGTGAGGCTGTGGCGTCGTAGGCAGTGGAGCGGTCGATGAAGAAAGCATACTGTCGTCCGCGGGGCCAGACATGCGACCGTGCGTCCTTACGGAAGATCCGGGTATGTGTACTGGCGAGGATTGTTGAGAAGCCTCGTTGGATGCACGGCTGCGGCTATGAGGACGACTGCGGCTTGAGTGCCTCCTGGTGCGCGACGATGATCGACGAACCCTCGTGTAATTATCGCCGTTGGGGATAGTTTCCCGCTCGGGCTCAGGGATGGGAATCGGAGCTGAACGATTTGGGCCTTCGACGGAGGGCTGAACCATAGTCGCACTGCGACTCCGTGAGGCAGTCGGTCGGTTCACCTGCTGGATCGAACGAGGTAGCTCAGGGAAACGGGGTACTTCTACGCAGGGACAGGCAACAGGGTGGCCACGTGCGTCACAGCCTGAAGAACGCGAGGGCTGCCAGTCTCGAGGCTCTTCAGGCTTCGCCTCGCTGTCACTCTCGACATCGGGCAGCGGAAAGGCATTCATGGCTGATGTCGGGAAGGCGCCGGTGAATTGTGGAAGCGGAGAGACTAGGAATGATGCCGAGTCGGTAATGGCAGCTCCACTTGGCCTCATCCGTTGATCATGGTATGATGACAGAGTGTCTTCCAGGTCCGATGCGAACTCAGGAGTGGGTGTGACGTCGGATGGCTGGGCATACTGGTCGTCAAAGATCCGGGTCTCGGTTGAACGGAGGCGGGCCAGCTGTTCACCGAGCTTAGTCCACTCAGCCACGACAAAATTGTACTGTCAAACGTTATTAGTTAACGTGTGTTTCTGGGGGCAATCACTTACGTGTCTGTTGATAAGGCATGGTCAGCACGTTTGAGTCGGTTATCAAGCACCACAAGATCTCACCCGACCATGTCCTCATACGCCTTGTGCGCGCGTGCACAATGCTCCCTCAGGCTCATCTCTATCACTAGTGCTGATTCCATCTCGTCTTTCCTCGCAGTCGCCGCCACTTCGGCCTTGCGCTCCAACTCGGCCTTGTCCTCCTTCAGCTTCGTGAGTTGCTTCTCATAGTCTACCTTCTGGTCGCGAAGTTTACTCTTGATGTCGCACAGGTATGCAACCATCCTATGGCTAACTCTCAGGTCCACAAACTGTAAAGACAAGTGAGCCAGGTGTGCTGGGATTCATGACCGACTAAGTCTTACCTGATCGCGAGGCTGGAGCGACAAAAAGGTAGTCGTGTCCGAGATCAGCTGGCGGAGGCGAAGTTCAGTGGTCCCGGCGTTAGCAACATCGGCAATCGCCTCCTGTAACCTTTTCGCCTCCGCTTCGGCAGCGGTAAGACACGTTGCTCGCCTAGGACTGTTGGCGTTGTCGAGGTCGATATGAAGCTTTATCATGGATCGCTGGTCGAAGTGCGTACGACACAAAGGACAAGGCGCTCCATAATCAATCTCGGGATGAGCGGTGTTCATGTTGGAGGCTCGCAAGCGGTTGACACACCTTAGAACGTTCACTCAGTGAAAAAATCCATAGTGTAGGGCTGATGTTACTCACTCGATACAAAATACATGTCCGCACAGAATGGAACATGGAGATTTGTTGCCTCGCCCATAAGGCTCTAAGCAGACGTCACAAACAGATCCGGGTCCGATGGTGAGCATAACAGAGGTACCGGTACGGATGAGAAACGCTTGATACACGAGAGTATCAAGGAGATGCGAAGCGAAGACGGCCGGGGGCGGAGGGATTTGCACAAATAAGAAATGAAGAAGTCACGCAGCAGGGTGAAAAGCTGAGCTATAGTTGGTGAAAACAAACTGATAACGGCAACAAAGTGGAGGGCGAAAATGGGGCAAATTGTTCGCGACAAAAGATGAGAGGAAAGGTTTGATACACAGGTATATATCGCCAAATCTGAGAGGCACGCAGTCAAGCAAACGAAATTGATGAAAAGTGACACACATACCTCAGGAGACAACGATAGAGTTCGCGGGGAAGACGTAATACGCAAAGGGATTATGTATTCTGAATTATATAGGATCAAAACGTCAAGGAAACACGATGTGTGGGCGCATTGCACATACCCGAGAGATGGAGGCGACCTGAGAACTGGCACTGTGAAAAACTAATGCACGAAGGTGTTAACGATCCTGCAACAAGAGTCAATATGTGAAGGGGAAGCAGCGTGCTTTGTACATACCCCCGAGAGCCGAGAGAGGGACTACCGGATAGCGACCGGAAGGAAAGATTGATACGCAAAACGTATTAATGATTCTCTTCGAGGCTGCGACCTGGGTATAAGAGCGTAGGGAAGGTGTAACGGCCAGTTACACGTGCCCAAGGGATGTCGATCGTGAGGGACGAAATGTCCTCGCTAGCGGGAACCATCAAGGAAAACGAGGTGGTATTTATGGGAGCACGAGGCCGCCGCTGAGTGGGACTAGAGGTCGGTGAGCACGCAAATCGAACATGTCACCCGGCCGTCCCTTCACATCAAGATGTTGGAAATTGGTTCTCCGAACGATGGTGAGATGAACAAAGGGACCAGGCAGGCTTCTGGACACACGTAGCCGGTGGAAGTGACGACAAATTCTAGGATAAGCACCCTGTAACGAGGCCGTCACAGATCACGTTCTAAAAGAATCCCCCCCAATTGCGAACGGCTTGCGAGCGACATCAAACCAGTCTTCTTCGTGACACTCAAGCCCTGAGTTTGGCAGATGTGGCCCACAGGATTGGCGAGGACGGCATTCGGATCGATGCTTTTGTCCTCGTGTTCGCCCGAAAAGTAACTTGAAAGACCGTTGACCCCTGCCAATGACCGTGGGATAGTTTACAGTATTAGGCAAAAGCACAGATGCATTGTCCGATGCTGGGAGGAGCCTATGAATCATGAGAAACAGTATCCTATGACATGGGCGACGGGAAAACATCTGGATTTTGGGTTCGTCGCAGGGAAAAGCCTAGCTTAACAGGCCCGTCGAGAATCTGTATCGGTAAATCAGGTTATGCGTGTATCCCAAGGAAGCCTGATTTGAGTTATTCACCTTACAAGCTGAAGATGATTGTCGGAACGGCAAACGTCTGTTTGGCTTTCGCCCGAATTATATATCGGTGGTCGAAAGTAAAATAAAGGGGCAGAAGAGCTTAAGAGAAAGCTCAAGATGACTAGTGTCGATGAGGCCGGCGGAATATGTGAAGTATAGGGGAAGGTGGAGGCAGGTGAGTAGTGGAATAAATATCCAGAAGTCGCTGAAGATAATGGCCACACACAATCGCCTTAATCATTGCAACAGCACAGTAGATGGATTGTTCCTTGAATAGCATGAACATCGGTAAGATACGAGATGCAATTATGAATGAAAGCCTAAGTACCGGTGTTTGAATAAATTCCATCAGATGAGGGTCGACCGGCCGACCCCATGGGCTCCATCATTACCGCCGGTAGAACGACGCATGACAGAAAACTTCATCTACCGAATCCTACAATACGCGGATAAGAGAAAGCCACAGGCCGGACAGTAAGCCAACTGCTAGGTAGCAGCGTAAATGGTCCCTCGTCGATTAGATCCCGTGACAAGGGCATGTGGCTACCTTCGTTTGATCCATGTCAAGTCAATCGTCGTTATCTGATGGATGGTCCAAAAGAAAAGGAACTGTAGAGGGAGACGGGAGCTGAGGAGGACCATCTGACCGCGGGTGGCGCGACGCCTTAGGGACAAATGAAATTGCTTCGCCTGAGTGATGCCTTGAACCTGCCTAGTTAAATCGGAGTTTAGCAGTTCTGCGAGAAAATTCGCTTTTTTGGGAAGCCTCACCGTATGTAATGACATGTGTTGGCCATCAAGAACGGTTGGACGCGACGACTGTTATCTTCAACGAAAACAGGGCTGAAGGAACGGCATGTCTTGATTTTCGGAAAGCTTGCTATCGGCGAGTGAATTTTGCGAGGGAAAGGTTCGTCGTTTCCGATGCTATTGATAAATGGAAGCCGTTCATGTTTGGGATTGTGCGAGTGGGGCGCAGTTGCGAAGAGAACCGGTTTTCGAGGGGCCCAAAGACGATTTTAGAGAGCTTAGGAAGAACAAAAAGAAGCTTTCGGGGGGTGTGGGATAATTCCTAAACTTGCTGAGTTGTGGCGACGCTGCAAAGAGGTTCAAACTGAAGAGCTAGACAAGCTGGACCCGCCAGACTGACCGGGACATGCCACGAAGCCTTCCAAAAAAAAATGTCACGTGACATTGTCCCACGGTCGACTGACGTTTCACTTCCCCTGCCAGCTCAACAATTCCAGTTCAAGCTCTACCATCCACGCTCTCCTTTACTAGTACAATGGTGAATACCCTGATTCTTATTGCCCTCTCAATCTGATCTTTTGGTAGTCGGACTCGGACACTCCTCGCGTTAATGGTCGTGGTGCAAGCTCGACAGTAGCTAAACCCCCTGGTGCCCAAATTCGGTCAGTTACTATTATCTACTCCACGGACGAAGCTATATCAGCGTGAAACCAGACGTCGTGCTGCTGGCACCACACAAGCGTCGCGGCCCAACTCAACACGCGCCGCTGGCGCTGGCGGATCTTCGAACACTATGCTCAAATTGTACACCGATGATTCACCCGGCCTCCGAGTGTAAGTCGTGGGGGTACCACAATTTTCTTCGTTCACTATCGCTGATGTGCTTATTTCAGTGACCCTTTTATCGTCCTCGTCCTTTCGCTCTCGTTCATTGGCTCTATCTTCTTTCTACATATCTCCGCAAAAGTCATTCGGGCATTCACAAAGTAATTGGAGTCACCGATACCGGCGATGTTGGGTTTGTAAGAGAGGGTGGGATAATGTTTATACGGTATTTCATTCTTCGCCGTTGCCGTTGTACCAAAATTCTGGCTCTGCAGGGGCTCTGATTATCTTATATTATAACATTCCCCTCGTCGTGAGCAGGACTCGTCTCTAATGACCATTGTCTCGCTTCACCTACATCGTGCGACTGATATCCCACACCACTTCAGACTCCCGTGTATCCATCTCTTCGTTTCTAGTCCCCGGCGAAAGGAGGAGGCTCCTTTCACCTTCGAACAGCGCGCGTACCCCGTTCAAGCGCCAGTTCGTACTCAAATTGAACCACTTGCACGTACGGGCCTCCTAATGTGTAACATCTGAATGTCACACGCACAGCTCGTCCGGTTCCCCTTCCGTAAATACCGCGGTGTCCTTGATTCTTCGATCGCATGTCTATCGCGTTTCTCCTGTGCGTCCCTGCACAAAGTCAATCGGAGCATTGTATTGATTCCTGTTGTAGAGCCACCCGAAGATTTCGCTATACAT
Organism: Lyophyllum decastes; assembly: GCA_025854295.1. Lineage (NCBI taxonomy): Eukaryota > Fungi > Basidiomycota > Agaricomycetes > Agaricales > Lyophyllaceae > Lyophyllum > Lyophyllum decastes. The sequence goes on along the minus strand of CP107712.1, from coordinate 1,460,687 downwards.
AGACAGATGAGCGGGAAACATAAATTGTACTTGGCCTTTAATCCGCCTATGTGTCTCCACGAGGGTATTCATACTTCAAGCCACACGAGCCCCTCTTCCCAAGATAAACTCCCTTGCTTACATGCTATTTAGAGAGCTTTAGAGAGCTTGACTCGCATCTCAAAGATAATCAAGTCGTGAGGCGCCCTTCTCTAACCCGTCTCCCTCGCTTGAAATTGAACGCTATCTATCTCACCCTTTGCTCTATTCTTGGGTGTCCTCGCTACTCACACGTTGCGTGTTGGCGAGGCCTAACCGAATACTTCAATAGCTGGTTGTTCGAGAAAGACGGAGCGCTAGGGATTTTGAGTGGGTGTTGTCCATTTCAAGAATCCCTTGAGCACCAACTCCTGTGTGGCGACTGAATGTGGTGACGATTTCAGGTGTGGTGCGGTATGCGTGGAGATAACTATTTGACGTTCTGCAAGGTTGCTTCCAGATTACCCTGAGCCCGACGGCCGATACGCCATGCATAAACACGTTGCATACGCATGTCTTCTCCGCAAAAGGGTGGAGGGAATACACCGCATCAATCCCACGGCGGCCTTCGAACACGCTCGCAACATCATATTTTCATAAGAAGCATCCCCTATGCCGTCGCAGGGAAAATCTAGTACACCCCAGTGTTGCCTTTCGAAGTCTAATTGTCATCTAGCAGGGAAAATCTATCTGCATGCCCAATGAAAAGAAAATGAAACTCTAGATCGGTCTCAGAAAAAAAATCCCGAATACTACAAAAATATGAGAGAAGGAAGCTTGAGCTGTTAGATCGACACGAGGCTTTTTTGACAGAACAGGCGCACATTATGGTAAAACCTCCGCGGCTCCCGTAAGTCCGTTTGGGGGTGGTCTAATGATGAGCTCCATGCCAAGCTCCTCATGGCACCGCTTGCATGCACATTCGAAGTACCAGTTACGTGAAAGCTCTGCTCGCCGTTCGACGACTTCGTCCTTGACGTCGACATAATTGATACACAGTTCTTCTCCAGCTTCAACTTCCCTTGTCGTAAAAAAGCACAGCGCCTTTTTAATCCGCTCCTTACGGACATTAGGCGAGCAATCTAGGAGCCCATGTATATTAGCACACTCGAAGGCTACCGAAGGAACGGACACACCATGGTTAAAATAGGACCCGGAAAGATACATACTCCATCCCAACATCTCGCTATCTCCTGTCGTCGCCATGTCCCATAGGCCGAAAACGTTTCCTTGATCCCGAGCCAGGATGGCACGAACCATTTCCGAGTTCTCTACGTAGGGCCGTAGAACTGGAGCCATAACTTTCCGTAAGAAACCGTATATTCGAATATGCGAATCAAGCATGTAGGGCCTGGTGCGGATATGCTGAATCTCGTTGTCCTGGAGTTGTAAGAGCGCTGGCCAGCTAAGAGGTCCAAACGTAAGCGGCTTCCTATCCTCGAAATATCGTCGCACGATAGCAGAGACAATGAACCGCGCAGTGTCCAGTTCCAGTTCGTCCAAGTATGCAGTCGGGCACTTAGGGAGTGCGTACATCTCTTCGGCGTGCTTCCAAGCAAGATTGTGAACTGCGAGCGTGATTTCTTCCGGGCGCATAGTTTCCGCGACAGATGGGGCACAGGGACCTTTGGGCGGCTTCATACTCTTCGCTAGCTTGTCGACAGCTGCGTTCATCAGCCCCTGCAAGCCCTCGATATTCTGCTCTACCACCCACGCACCCCTGCACTCCACCGTGCAAAACCACAGCCCATTGCCTCCCTCACCATCGTGCTTGATATTCCACGTGTTCCTACGAGCATCGAAAGCATAGGCGAAGCAGTGCCCACAGACTTCTTTCCTGAATCTCTTGAAGATGACAGTTGCGTACGGCGAGTCGCAGGTGATCAAAAGAGTGTCTTTGGGTATCCGTTCATTTGCAAAGAGACCGCGGCCACCATAAGGAGTCGTACGTAAACAGAACGGGGACTCGGAGTTCATCCCCCAACGATATAGCCCGCAGTTTTGCTTGCTAGTACGAGGCAGAGAAATGCAGAGAAGAAATTTTTGGAAAAATCTATGAAATGTGCGATGCCAACCGATCGCATGATAAGTAAGTGATCGGGATGGTTATCCCGCATGATATTGACACGTGGAGCATTGTTCCACAACCGGTTGGCTTTGCCTCCGTTACTCCGACTCCGTCGAGACCCATCGCTGAGATCTGGGTTGAGTCAAGAAGATAACAGCAAGCCTTAAGAATCGTCTACGTCGAATTGTTGTCGATGAGGAAATTCAGCATTTCGGATAAACAAGGTTCTCGTGTTTGCCAACAGAAATCCGAGTCCTTCAGCTTGCAACATACGCCCTAGTTCCTTCGCCGGGCTAAGACTACTGGAGGCAGGCGTAATATCTTCGGTCGAAGTTTTGAGGATTCGATGGGCCGTTGGATACGACGAGAACCTGCTAAGTTGACAGGTCAGTGATTTCCGGGTTTGAAAGACCCCGGAGTTCCAGTGAGAGAGACCCTCGCAGCACGCAAGTCTTTGGCCGATCCAGCGGGGTCACGGAATGTTGAATGCCGACGGCGATGGCCACGTAGGACCGCAATGCAAAAATATCCCAAGTTGTAATTGGGCATCGACATCTGATTAAGACGGTGTGTGAACCCTATGCGCTGCGTGTCCATCATAGTCAGGGTGACGACACCCCCCTTCCCCGTCTCTAAATTTGAGTCCCCTCGTCCTGTCGTCCCGTCACGTTGGCGATAGCCGCCAGCGCCCCCGCTAGACGTAACGGGAATGCATGCTTCGTAGCGCAGATGCCGACGGCTGGGGTGTCGGCGGGGCGGTCGTCTTCGGAGCGAATCGAAGAGGTTGACGTATCATATCCGAGCCGAGGAAGATTGGAAGATACCGAAGAGGATTCGGGGAACAAGGGCGACAACAAATAAAAGGACGAACGGACGTGGGTGGAGAGCCAGTACGTTGCCTTCACAATCAGTACAACCCGCCCATATGGTGTTCGGCCAACACGATGCCCAGCGTTGCGGCCGTTATGAAATCCGGCCTAGCCATGATTCCTCGTAGGACAACCGGCTCGCTTATGTTTGCTTGGACGGCCTCCCATTGTTTGCCTTTTTGTGTGGGAAAACTAGTACTGTCGGCTGCATTCTGACTGTGTCAGGAAAAGATGGCGTCTCTGTTTGTCGGCCACAGAGTGTAAAGGTTCGGATCTGATAGTATTCTTACTGGCATATGAGGTCAGGCAAATAAATGGATTGATGTTGGAACTGACCGTTACTACAGATCCAAGTTGTGTCCGCCATTTGAATGGTAGCGCCACACATTGACTCTGTCAGAGAAGAAGAGGCCGCGGTTAGTGGACGTCTCATGCCTTGTGCATATCGGGCAGAGGCCAGCGGCTGATCGTTGGGACAGCAGGACATCACCCATGTTTAGAGGGCAGGCGTAGTGTATTGCCAAAACGCTTCAATCCACAGCCACTGTTGGGTAGTACACTTGGGTGGCCCTCCACGTAAAAACATCAGAATAGATGAACTTGTTGGCCTGACAGATCATGGATGGGCAGAAGTTCTGGTAAATGCAAACAGATATATGTCATGATCATGATCGATTGAGCTGAGCTATGAGGGTCAAATGACTGGGTGCTGATGCGTTTTTCACCAGTTTGCATACCCACTTGACCACTGAGGATTCAGACTGTGTTATAACCCAGATTTCGGCCAGGTGGACACCGTGAGGGACCCCGGCAAACATGAGATCATGAGCGATATGGTAGAATGGCTGGGTGACAACCTGATCCACCCCACAGTGCTTCAAGCCTTTATAGCAAACACAAAAATTTCTAACTGAATGAAACATCAAAATAGAAACGTACGGTGGCACTTTGCTTGACGTCGACAGATTTTACAAAAGCAGCCGTAGACTAGTATGTGAATAGATATTGATCTGCCAGTGATTGAGGGGCCCTTCGAAGTGTCTGTGGTGCGTAGCGTTTGAACATGTTCTCCTGCATGCGCCGAGCAACTCCGAGCAGAGGGTAAAATCCGCGCACTATAGGCAAGAGCGGTGAAGGCTCAGGGAAGCACAGTTTGACCGAGACGTAGTTGACAACAAAGCGAGTCACCAAAGATCACACAGCCACATAATCGCATCTAGTGATCTACCAACTTGGAGGCGACGGCTTTGCTTCCCAACTCAAAAGATTCAGATCCTATGTCATTTTTGGAGCCCGATGGCCTACGCTGATCAAGATTACGGACATGTCGATACTAATGAACCATGCTCCCTGTGGTCTCTTTGCTGGCGCCAGATCATTGGAAGCCATCGTACTAGTAATAGAACTCGAGCTCCGATACCATTCTTAACCTCCCCAAGTGCCAACTCGTCTTCCCTACCAAATTGTTTATCAAATCCACTCGCTTGATCAAACACTGGTATTCGGTGCATTATTTTGAGAGCATTACCGCTCTAATCATGATCGTCCAACTGAATCAGACACCGTCATGGCAGATACATGCGTCGTTGGACACTGGCATCGTTATCAAGCTCTATTCATAACTTGGGAATCTCAACATAGGACATCTAGTGAGTAATCTCTCCACATATCATATGGTACAAATTACCCTATTCCCATGTCAGAGTATTTTCGAACTAGTTATAAGGACGATTGTCCAATCCTAACAGGTAGTTTCTACTGCCCCGGCATAGTTCTTGAGCACCGCTTATCCACCTTCCAGTTATTTTCTTCCTCAATGTCTATTCAATCGTTCTTCAATCCCGGCAGTCTGGAAGGACCGTTCCTCGCTGGTAGACCGTTCGGGTTACTGACTCCGGATTCTCACTCACTTTTCGTGTCCTCTTTAGGACTTATGACCTGCTGCCCGTACGTATTCCAACCGCGGATTCCTCCACTATTGATGCCAAAACGGTCCATAAGACTATACGGTATCACCTGTGCCCAGACCGTGTACTATTATCGCACTTATAGTGGCGACAGTTTCATTTTGAAAGCATTGGTATGTTTATATCCTTATGTCTGCTGATGCTATAACCAGAAGAATACCTGTAGGTGGCGATTTTATTGTACGTCGTCCGTCCTGTCATGGCTATAATGTTTTTGAATTATTTCAGTCTACTGGAAACCGCCCACCTCATGCTTCTTGCACAAGCCGCGTTCTTCATTTATATAAACTGCAGGGTTCCAGAAAATCGGGCTGAGGTCTTGGTTATTACCTCGTAAGTCTCCTCGACGTTCTCTCAGCTGCAAAAGGGTATTTATGCTACGTCACAGAGGCTTCGCGGTAGGTGATGTAAAATATAACAAAGCTCAGGTCATGTCAAGCCCCAGAGCCTCCAGATTTCATTCTCTATCACAGTGCGTAATGTCAACGATCGTTTTTTTGAATACTCAGGTTGTTCAGGTTCTGATGACAAGTGCTGTACAAAGGTAGAAGGCTCGAGAACTTTTGTTTTATCAATTTGAACTTGATGTGTTCGGTTTGCAGCTTTTATGCTTGGAGAGTGTGGAACTGTCCGTCGCTCTCTCCCGGCCTCGATATCTAACATACTAATTCTATCATCAAGTAAGCGCGTTACATAAGTGGAGGCTTTGGATTGTGATGTTCATTGTGAGTGTCGCGCTGCCTGTTCTTGGCTTGTTCTCATAAACTTACTATAGATTACCGCCTCTGTCGCTCAATTTGGTACACATGCAACCAATCCGAATTGCTGGGCACATGCTAACGACATCGCCGGCTCGTCATCCCAGGTCTTGGGCTTTGTCTGTGCTTCTCTGTTCCGCTTTGTCGTTCTAACAGTAATTGTCAATCGCTTAGCCTTTGCTTGGTACTTGTGAGTCACGACCATCTGGTACAATAGGCATCTTGTTGCTACATGCCATCCCGTAGGTTCGCACATCCGCCCATTGATTCGGGGAAGGGCAGGGTGCAAAGGGTATTGTCTCTGTCCACGGTGCAGTATATTTGCTTTCCTCAAGTTTGCCACAGCGGGTCTACTCAGCCAACCTGGCTGCATCCATGCTTTGCGACATTACTATCAGTATATGGATGGTTTACTTCCTCAATCGCATGCGTTCTGGGTTTCGATCGTGAGTATTCACAATACCCAGGACTGTGACATCTAGATGCAACTTTTCAAAGAACGGAGAACGTCATAAACCGCTTGATACTCTACAGCCTCAACGTTGGAATGATTACTAGTATCATTGCCATGTGCACGCTTGTGACCGTGCGTCTTGTCATTTCCTTCGTGTCAAATTCTAACCTTGCGTCGCCTAGTACTACGTGACTCCTCCTACGAGCATCCTATTTACACGTTTGTTACCTTCCATCCTCAATTGGTCTGTCAGATACCGACTGACAACCTCACCCCAGTTTTTTTGGAGGTCAACAGCAAATGTAAACCCTTACCTGTGCCTATGTACCCATTGCTAATGTCTCAAAGTCTACGTTAATTCCATGCTGGTAAGTTCATAAAGAGTTGACCTGGTCAGCTTTTCCCGGTCACTAACAAGGCTGTCGGCAGGTGACGTATGTTGGGGTTGCCAACCACCTCCTACAGAGCAAACTTACCTCGATTCCCCACCAGACTGAATTCTAGGAATAGTGTCCGTGGGATTCTCGGAAACTCTGAACATCACACCATTCCCCTCACCACTCGTGTCTCGTCCAAAGGTAAGGGCATTCACTCCTCACAACTCTAGACTACTCAACGTCACCACTCTGTACCAGCGGTCAGGGTGGAATCTAGTGGGGGTGCCGGACCGGGCAGTACATTGTAAAGTTCCGTCGAAGCAGTACCTCTGTAAGTAATGATAGCAGCTCCATTCTATTCAACTGATATCTAAGCTATTCCCTGTTGCAGAGTGGGATTGTTCCATGCCAACGACTGAAAGTTATGTCGACATGCATATGTAAGATCTTTTAGTTATCAATCGTGCCACAGACTACGATCGACGGATGCGTGTGTCAATGGATTCTCGGACAGTAGTAGATTTGAACGAGATAGCATCACGATGATCGATTTCCGCTTTGTGATTAACAGTGTTGAGCATACCAGTTTTCAGCGCGAAATTAGAATTATTGTACAGGCAGATTGTGCCCAGCCGATTATATTCAAAAACGGGGGCAATACATAAAAGTCCAGCTTGCACCTAAAGATGGAGCTTGTGAATTTCCGTCATATGACTACCCCTGTCCTCTGCAGTTGTAGTAGTCGCCCCTACGTAGCGGTGTGTACGTTCGTGGACTTCGGATACACAAGGCTCTTGTACTTCAAAAATCAGAAGTCCAGGTCCTTCAACTTGTACCGTTCCTGTTGCAAGTGCCAGGCACTGGAAAGCGCAGTAGATTTTAAGTCAGCATAAGCAAATCTACGAGGGATGAACACCAGGAAGAAGGAACTCTACTAACATAACTCCGGCTTCAAAGTTCTTCCACGCCTCAAGAGCTTCTGGGGCAGAGCTGCCCAAGGACCGGCTGACGTTATCGCTTGCCTCAAGCAACTCATCTCTGATGGTGCATAAAACGTGTACAGGATCTTTGCACTCCACCTTAGCCCGGTTGTAGATGTAGTTTATCGTTTCTCCTGCAAGCTCTTCCTTGTAAAACCTTGGCAGAATAAGTGTTAGCGGGTTCGAATCAGAAAACAATGCCATAGGCAGAGAAGAAAGGGTGGGAGACCTCACAAAAAAAGACGAAGACACTTACGAGAGGATATCATTTATCGCTGCGATCCAAAAGTTCATGTCTGGAAGGGCCTGGAAACACGTTATGAAGTCCAACGGCCGGGATTTCGGGAAGACCATGATTGCGTAGGGGATACCGAGACCCGTGCGGTCACGGAGGAACCCAGGGAAGCGTCTGGCGCCGCGTAATATAGGAAGCGCCTCTATAGCTGGCTCGACACAGGTAGCGTTGATGAACTCAAAGGTGGCGCTGAGAAAGAAATTCGCGGCTAGAGGTTCGTATTGGTCGCACATTTTTTGTAGGACAGCAGCGAAGGCGTCGAGGACAGGATCGAGTTGTGGATAGCCACCTAGGAAGCGTTGCTGGAAGGCCACGAAGGGCCCGACGTTTTTGGTCGACGCATCGTCCGTGTATAGGATGAACCTTTAGCCCAGTGGATGTCAGTATTACTGTGTGACTGAAAGTGGCGCAAATAAGTACCAGTTGTAGAGCGCCATGTTCTTCTTCTCCTCGAGAGTGCAGTCCTTGAAGGCGAGCTGTTGAACGCGTCAAATGAAATTTTCATTACCAAATGAAGGAAAAGACTGGCCTCGATGAGGCTTGATGCAAGATGTAAAGTTTTCTCAAGGCGTGGGGAGACAATGTTGCGTGAGTCGATCTCGGCTTTCATGGCGCCCTCGAGCTCCTCGTTAACGCTGTTCATTCCCACATAGTCCGGCCAGGATTTCACTGCTAGAAGTTCTTTGATGACCGCAGCGATCCCATCTAATGGTACTATTAGCGCCAAGGACACAGCAGCTGATGAACGCACAACATACACTCTGGTTTCTTCGACTGGCTGAGTTTGCTGGAGGGACGTATGGTATCTTCATGGGCAAACGGGGCGTTGAAATTTCGAGAGGCCATAGGACGATGAGAACCAGCTCAGTTAAGAGTTCAGGCTTTGAAAGAGTTTGCAGGACACTGGAGTTCCGAGGCTGAGGCCGGAGAGAGAGGCTCTTATAGCACACCGATCCTCCACTAATCCGGTAGCATCATAGAAAGTCGTGACGACACTAGTGGCGATGACCACGCATGGTGCTTGAGCCCAGATCTGGGATAGTGATGCAAAGACATGCCACGTTGTGAATGGCACTGATACTTGAGTAGGACCGGGAGCAGCGTTACTTGTCAATCACCGAAACGAAATGCAGAAGCGCCTCAGAGATCGAGATTTGTATGAGTACGAATCATGCGGCTAAAAATTGAGCAACACTTGAACAAGGCGATCTTCAGTCGCACTTCAGTAATTAGATTGGCCCGAACCCGATAGATTTGACAGGAGACATTCTCAATGTCAAAATCTGTCCACATTGGGAGGCGTTGAAAAAAGAAGTAGTGTCCAAGCGTTCCGATGTGGGACATCATTTTTCTCCCCGAATGGAAAAACGGAGTTTTCCCTGGCCGAGTCATATATTTTGATCTTCTGGCTTCAGCACCAAAAATTTCGAGTGACGTTGGACGTTTCGGACCAGAAGTTATTCGTACCTGTTTTAGAGTAGGAGATACCGTACTAATAGTGGCTCATGCGCTCATAGGATCGCCTTCGGGTACAAAGCTCTGATACTGTTGCTTAAGTTGTACCCAAGGCCGTCGGCCCGGGTGTTTTAGCCTCGAAGAGGGATTGCGATTGACGGTGTAGGTGCCGATCTTCAGGGGTCTTCGATGAGCTATTTTCCAAGTTACAAAAGGGTGAGTGGGTGGCAGGTTCTGGTGAGGACGCGAACTGACGAGTTGCGAGAACGCTGTATGATATTACCGTATGATATTACCGTAGTCTGAACTCCGGCGGTTGGCTTCATCATACATGATGATGGCCCACCTTTCGCCGCAGCCGGTAATACTCACGACAGGGACAATTTGATCACCGTCACCGGAACGCGAACAGATATACCGATTATTCTTCCGATGCTAGGACATTTCAACACAGCCATGACTACCACATCCATTACCGTGACTCGAAACTATCGACTATGGATGGATAGAAGTTAACGAGCTCCACGGGATGGCTTAAAGAAAAGATCATGTCGGGTGAGTATCTCCTGCTAGCACTTGTTCAAAAAATGTACCACAGGTGTCAATGTTATGGATAGGACATCCGGCACTTGTATGTTCCGGCCAGTCGGTTATGGGCGAACGCGCAACACATGTGAATACTGGGGTTCTGCGCCATTGGCGGACGGTACCTTCAATGAGCTAAGACGTGGCTTGAGTTGCTCAATGTAGAAGTTCCTGATCCGGTGAGTTCAACCTTCCCAACAATCAGGTTATCTTCCTATCGATCCTTTTAGGACGAAGGAAGGAACCTGGCAGTGATTGCGAGGAACGATGAGATTGCAATAGGACGAGTTTCGTGTTTATTTGAGTAAACTAATATCGCGTCCATTTAATAGCTAGCCTTTCGTAACTTCTGTGTATAGGTGTCCACCGGATACTCATGATCAAGCAGTATCCGATACTTCGCGTCAAAGGGTAGTGTATATTGGTGGAAGAATCGGAAGGTTGTCTGCATCTATCCCCGCCGCCTGCCGCCTACATAACTGAGGCTCCACGGCAACTTCGCCACGCCGAGTTTGACTGGGTGCTGACACGGGGTCGACCTCATGGTGAGATCACAATCTCTTTGGGATACTTAGGCGATTGGGGTCGGAATGGGCGGTAAGAGAGGACTACTCTTGTCATCTCCGGGTTCTGACATTTGGTCGAGACCAACAGACGTCTGTGTTTGGAGCGTCAGCACTCAGCGCTCAGCGCCGGAGTGATTCCGAGCATGGGCAACTTGCAACTGACACAGTCAACATTCTGGGGTGGCGGCCCATTGCAACCGCTCTCATCTCTGGTCTTTCACTGGAGGTCCTCTGCAAGATCCTTGATATCGCTCGTGATGAGGACGACACCATCTTTCCACGTAGCCCTACGACATGTGCGCCCTTCTCCCACGTCTGCTTAGCATGAAGAAATGCTGCGATGCGCTTCCGTGGCATGTGGGATCGTATTCACCCTCACTACAGCCGAACATGGGTGAGAGAGATCCTGGTGGGGTCCGGAAGAGCCCCACTCAATGTGCACCTGGCCGAATGCAGTTTGACGATCTTCCCAATAATTCCCTCGGATGCTACAATAAACGAACACCTTCAAGTACTCACAACGGAGGGTATACTTTTCGGAGTTGTCGATCTTGAGACCCATTACCCTAGCGTTTTCGAATCCCGTCCCCCGATTTTGACAAACCCTGTGGTAGCGTTCCACCCTCGACATGAAAACGGGGCACTCGCAAAATTGTTCTTCAAAGGAACTCCGCGCCTTTGCTCTCTCACATTGCGCAACTGTCTTTTGCCCTTGAAATCCCTGGTGCTCCGCAGCCCCTTGACGCTTCTGAAAGTGGCACTCCCAGCTGACTGAATCATCGCACCATGGACCACCAACCAAGTCGCAGCCGTACCGGAAAACTTGACCTCCCTAGAGTCCCTCGACCTATGTAACGTGCCCGATTTCTACTCCGTGCTCTGCTGAGGTCGCGGAGTCAGCATAGGCATGCTATTGATACGCTCTGGCTCAGTGCGGGCGACATGTCAGAGGGCCAAGCAACGAAACTGCGGCAACTTGTTGAATTCATCGATGGCACAGAAATTAATATCCGGACGCTATCCCGGAGCTGTTTCCCCCTCCATACTTGTACCGCGGCCAGCATACATCGCACTGTCTGCTGTGTCCGCAAGATTGTAATCCTACGATGTTCGGATCGGTCCCCTTTTCACGAAGATACGCATGCAGACGTCGATAGACACCACCACCCGTCCAAGGCTGTCTGTCGTTCTTGGTAGTGCTAAGTACCCTTGTTACCCCTTTATGATGTCGCAGATGCTTGGGTTGGTCTAAATATGCGGGAATGACTACTGAACCATGACCCGTCAGATACTGCCCGTACATCTGCGGTAGGCACGCAGCGCTGACATTGGGCTCGCTGTAGTCATTTTATTCTTCCGTACAGTCGTGCTTCTCCAACAGTTAAGAAAATTTCCAGTAGGTATTTGATTGTCGGTCGTATACATCCCTAGGCCTTGTCCTACAATCCTTATGACAGATTGTCTGGGTAAAACACAACGTATCAAATACATTTGCGGGACACGATTCTCGCTTTTCTAGGACAATAAACATATCGATCGGAGGTCACGGCTGATGAACTATCGCCTTTATATCCCACCAAACCTCCGCATATCTTCGCTGCGCCACTCACGCCGAAGTGGCGCATTCTGCTGGCACGGTACTATCGTCATTCAAACGCCTCGCATTGACGCCAAGACCACGGCTCGCAAACGCACCCCAGAGGGCACACTTATGTTCCGAGTTGTAACGATTGACATCAGCCTGGAGCCAGGCGTCACGAGCTTGCCAGACTACAGAATATAATTCAGCAAAAGCGAGGAGGCGAGAAGTCGTTGTCACACACAGGTGGGGTTGCACGGCTGCACGGCAAGGGAGTCAAGGAAGAGATGGAGCCAGACCACGTTGCCTTCCGTTCCATTGGGGTTGGTGTCCGCCTCAGTAGAGAAGCCATGCTTATCCACAAGAGCCGCCAACACATTGTGCAGCATGTTGGCCCAGACTTCTCCAACGTCTGTTAGTAGAATGGCTTAGTACCTGTTAACAAAAATTATTTCTAAAACGATACGCACTATGGACTTCGTTGATGCTCTGCAGACTGGAGTAGCGGAGAGGATTTACGGCCGGGTCGCGAGAATACGGGAAATTACGGATTCCTTCAGGTGAATTCGTGACGTAATTCCCTAGAGCGAAATCGTCGACGGCGGGCGTGGCGAGGAACCAACTAGCACCATAAGTGGTCAGTTGGCCTAGAACGATAGGAAGAAGGTTTGCTCACTCGGCAAGCGCATCACTCCAGCCTTCGCCGAGCCCTCGAGCTTCGATTGTAGTTAAGCAGGTTCCAGTTCCGCCACCAGTCATACGGTTGGAGATACCATGGGTCATTTCGTGGCTAAGCAGAAGTCAATGTTTGTTGATCTTCAAACGCCAGATGATTCGGGCTTACATTGGAATGTCATTTTCTAGGGATCCGTCGCGCCCTGGGGTAGTGAGGTCCCAAAGGAACATGTGGCACTCTCCACTCTGTCCACTGTGACAAGAGAACAATCATTTAACGAGATAGCACTGGTTATCAAGATGCTGACGTACTCAGACGGCGTGAGGAAATATGCGTTGTTGGTGCCGTCGTCGTCTTGAACGTAGGCGAGTACACGGTCGTTCCCCACACCGCCCTTGCCATTATTGTCCTGTTGGAAGTTGAAAGCCGCCTCTGTGAATCCGTAGCGGTATGCGACATCATGAACCTTGTTCAGGAGGTAGAACAAGTTAGTCCTTGCGGCGTCGGGGTTGTTACCATCGTTGGGTTCGAGCGTGACATTGTAAGGATAATCAAAGACGAGGCCGCTGGACGACTGAATAGTCGTGTTCGTTGAAGTTCCGATAAACGAGACCACGTTGTTACCACTAACAAACGTTGAGAAAGTGCTCGATGGGTTTCCGCTGCAGACTCACGAGGTATCGTTGGTTTGCGAGCCATCAACAAGGCCATGCCACCCGAATGGGGAAGCGGAATTGTCCTGTGGATCTACGAGAGTTTGCTGACCCTCCGGTAAGGTCTCTTTCGAGATGGGCAATACAGTGTACTGGTAGGTGTCAGAAACCGACCGCACCACACATAGAGGAAATCTTACGGAGGCGTCTGAACGGAAGTTCACGGCTGAGATGAGGGACCCGTCATGAGCATCGATATATGCTTGGTACCAGGTGGCAGCCTGACGGTTGCGGATCTGAATAACGTGGGCGAGCGCAACAGATCCATCAGAATTTGCGACGTATTCCAAGGAGGTAGGCCAATCATTGTGCTTCCCGTTCAAAGCAGCTTCGGCCTTCGCAATGGCTGCCTTGACATCGATCGACGGCGTGGAATCGGCAATCTTCTTAGTATCAACAAAGGAAGAACCGAACGCGGTGACCTTGTCATTTTTAAAGACAACATTCGCTACAGCATTGGCAATCGGAATATCGTTCTGTGAAGTTTTCAGCATTGTGAAATACAAAGCGAGGACTAGAGAGCGAACATGACTCTGCTTGACATAAGCATACTGGGCAACATCTGACTTGAACCCGGACTTGTATGAGATTTTCTGTTGGTCCACGCCCAGCTTCGAGGAGACGAACGACAACGTCGAGGACTTCAAATTGTCTCCATTGACAAAGGATTCCACTGCGGGATGATCCACACCTTCCCCATATGTCTGGAATGGAGAGTCGGTGAACATCGCCAGTGAATTATGTATGCGAGAAAATCACTTCGTAAGTAGTCGGAGGCGCATAGACCTCCACTTCTTGATCACGCCCGACGACGTGTCTAGGGTGGGTCGAACGCTGTGACCGGGATGACGAAGGCACAGCGCTCGCGTAAGACGCATATAACACGCTGAAGAGAACAGCCCGGAAGAATTTACTGGACATCGTTCGACTCAGAGCGAGGAGGTGCTGAGCTGTTGGGAAGCTCACTGTGTCGCTTTTTATGCATCCAGGTGCTCTGAGGCGATTGACAGTTACCGCCGAATTTTAGTAGAAAACGCCAGGGCAGTCGAGGCGGAATGCAATGGCCGATACAATCTGGTAACCATGTGGTGCGCCTCGGATATGGATCCTTCTTGCATTCCATAAGATGGGAGCCATTTTACAAGTACATCTCGTGAGCGGTCGTAGCGGCGATGTGAGACCTTTGAGCAGTCGCTTCACGGTCTTCATTCGCCTGTCAGAGAAGAAGGCGAACCGCCATAACAAAGAACATTCCACCCTGCAGAAACTAAGGGCGCAACAAAGTCCGCCGGATGACTCTTTCACCTAACTTCAGCGCCACGAAAGTTCGGAACAAGGGTATGCAGGGGTGTCTGCCTGGAGTGAGGGGAAGGCTTTAGCGGAGACATTTCACTAAATGACTACATTCACGTTATCAGTAATGGTCTTACAACGTAACAGCGATAATCAACATACCCAAACGTATAGATGGAGAAGTTGGTTTTTGTGGTTAATGATGGTCGTAGGCAAGTTAAAGGGCAATCATGCTGATGGATAGCATCGTAAGAGTCCCCGATCTTGGCAACAGTGTTATTATCTCCGCAGCCACCTTTTCTTTCGATCTGGGTTCATCGGCTAATTACGATGTGCACTGGGAATACTACAGCATATTTCCTTTAGGAGTCTTTACAAAGCGTAAGTCGTCCTCGTTCTAGCGATAGGATTTCGGTCCCGGGCAGTTTGCGTGCTCGCATGCTTCGAGACAGCCACGTGGTGCTAGTGATTAAGTCCTGTGCCCATGGTATCAGGTGAGTGGTAAGCGGTGGAACCAGGTAAAGCAAATTCAGTGGGATGCCGCAGGGGAACTTCACAGATTCTTCGTGGGAGATCTACCATCCGGAAGTCGCCATTCAGTTTGGCAGGGGCAGTCGAGCATGTTCAGGCGCATAAAGTGGATAAGCATTGCAACGTCGACGTCGCAGCGTCGAGAAAGTTAACGCGACGCACTGGAAATTGCTAACAAACCAAGTCATGCAATCACCTGACCGATATGTGACATCACAACCACGTCTTTGTGACTGCTGAGTTGTCGATCTCGCCTATTTGGACCCCCTCATCCGTTAAAGCCCATCCCTCCTCATCAAGCATACAATCCTCCCCTTTTCGTTAGTCGAAACGACACTCACCAGCGCCAAATCATGTGTCTTGGGATGACTGGCCTAGTATGAGGAACCCGCGTTCTCATGTTGAGGTTTTTCCGCTTCCCAAAATTTTTTTTCGATCACCGATACAATTTTCTCGTGTCATAATCGTGGCGTTATTTTTCAACCGCATGGCAGCAAATATCTGTGTCCTCAACCACGTCGTGCTACGCTGCCTAGCTCTTCAATCGTCGGCCTCAGGAAGGAGCTACCTGCACTGTGCGGACTCCTTCAATCTTCATGCCGATTCCGTTCTAATTTTTGCTGTATCTAGTTGAAGCTTGACTCTGACTGAGTCACACTGCACTTTGAAGGGTTTGCGTCGAAATGCTGGGTGAGTTGCATTGCCGCGTCCTCCCCATGCCTGAGCTCTGACAAATTGGGTTAAAATCGGTAGGAATACCGAGGGTAACAGCTGCCAGCACTGAGGACGCTAACGCTGCCCAGCGTGAGGTAGACCAGGAGCTCGCAACGCTCCTCGATAAGGTCCGCCTTTTGAGGCGACGGCGTAATGCATTCGCACACATCTCCCGTCTCCCACCGGAGATTCTCTTCAGGATCTTCGAAATTGCCCGTGATACAGACCACATACGCCATCCTAGGCCGGAAGCGTGTGTGACCATCACCCATGTCTGTTCTTCATGGCGCAATATGGTGATGCGCTTCCCTGGCCTGTGGAATCGTATCACTCCCAATTACAGCCTCCAATGGGTGGAGGAAATGATAGTCAGGTCAGGAACTGTCCCGCTCCATGTTCATGTTGATCCTGGACATAAGCTATACATCCTCCCTACGATCCTGTCCGATGTTGTGGTCGAGCGACTTCAAGAAGTCATCATCTCAGGCCTGCATTTCCCAGCGCTTGCTTTGAAGATGCATTGCCCTAACATGTTTGATACGTGTGCTCCGTTATTGGAGCGGTTTAACATAACATTCACTTCCGTATCCTTCGATGCCCGCGGTGACGACGTGATGCTAGACAGGCTATTCTCCAAGGGAACACCACGACTACAGCACCTAACGATGGACAATTGTCTCTTGCCGTGCAACTCGCCCATCCTCCGCAGTCCCCTAACGTTTTTGAGACTCGCGCTTCCACGCAACTCGAGCACCGCCGTGCCGTGGACCATCAACCAACTCGCGACTGTGCTTGAAAACCTTCCAACCCTGGAGACTCTCGAACTAGCCAACGTCATTCCTATCATCGATGAACCGTTCGCACTCCCCTTGTCCGCGCAGCGTACCGTTACCCTCCCTCGTCTCACGAAGCTGTCCATCGCCTCCCGCACATTCGGCCAGTGCAGTCTCCTGCTGAACCGTCTCGCCCTGATACCCACCCACATCTGCCTCGAGTGCTCCATCCACGAGGAGCCTTTCGGCCGTCCGCCCCGTCTCTCATTCTCATCGTTGTCCGACCTGCTACAGCTCCGGCATGGCGCAGACGGGGAGACAGCCTCCATCCGCTCGGCAGAATGGAGCTTCGACCGGACGTCCTTCATGACGCTCGCCCTCTGGCGCGAATCACGGCCCACCTTTGGAAAACCGCTCCTGGGGCTGGTGCTCCCGGTGTACGCGCCTAACCTCGTGGCTATACCGGCCGTCCTGGCGGCACTCCCGCTAGAAGCGCTGGATCATATATCCTTCTTCCAGAATTTCCCTCAAGCGTGGATACTGGCCCTAACGCCATTCGAGCGTGTCACCTCTGTATTCATCAAGGACATTACACCCGGAGCCGGCATTCTCAGCGCACTTGCGCACCAGATCGTGGAAGTTACCCCAACCTCCAGTCGTGAGGCGTCCCCATCCCAACTCTTGTTTCCGACGCTGTCCACCTTGACCGTCTCGCAGTGCAGCTTGTTGAACGATGCTCCTGATCATAGACAATCCCTGTTTGCGGAACTATATACCACGTTGGAGGCACGACGCAACCATGGACACGGAATCGCGACGCTTCATCTCATTGCGTGCGAACTGACAGACGGTCAATTGACGAAGCTAAGGCAGGTCGTGGGCACTGTCGTATGTGACAAGGAGGAGATGAATTATATCTTCGAATCGCCAGATGGTGTTGATGCTGAAGGATCTGATGAAGAGGTGGTAAACGGACCTTGAAGGTCGTGCGGGGACGGATATTAGCTTGGTCGTGTAGAGTGTCTACTTCAACTTTACGCTGAGCATGTAAATTACTGTGATGCAAAAAAAAACCAGTCCATACATCGTATGCTTGTCTGCTCAAGTCCGAGTCATTGCAAGGGAGTCACCCATTTGAATTATCACCTGTGACGCGACGTCACACACGCACCTCCTTTTGGATTAACCTCCTTACTCGGCGTGAGCCTCACCTCGTCCTCGAGGTTGTCGAAACAACCGCCGTGACGCCATAACGCATAGCCCTAACGCCCGGCGACTATCTTATAACTGAGAACTAGGACCTCTGGTTGCTTCAGATACCCAACACCACCGTCAATATAAGCAACCACTTGGGAGATGCGGTTTAGGGCTCCTCGATCAATTTCTCCTTCGCCTGTTCGACGGTACGTTCTACTTTACTACGTACCGGATCGCGATACCTATCGATTTACTGTTACAGGAAACCGCGACGCAGTTCAACGTTCGGCCTCCAATCAGATTCTGACGATTCGGAGTACATTTCAGACTCATACTCAGAGTCTGATTCGTCCGACGCGGAAAGCGTCCTCTCTTCTGAGTCATCCGACTCGTTCTGTTCTGCCTCTGAATCAGAGGTGCCTGAACTGCCACCGTTCGTCCCGTCACCGTCCGCGTCTACCACAACTTTGCTAATATTTGCCTATTTACAGAAAACCAGCACCTACAGCTCGGGACTTGGCAGAACGGAGGCAAATAGAGGATACTGTGGCAGCCATACGATTACGAACGCGTCATCATGACCCTTACGAAGACTGGGAGCGGCAGACGCGGATGGACGCCTTTGTATGTTCTTTTCTGTTTTCGACGAGTCAAGTGGTCATAACGAGCTCTGATGTCCAATAGCGCACTGCGAGAAAGGAGTTGAACGCGACACAAACGCGGTTCCATCATGAACAAGACCAGAGCCGGACCCAAGAAATGGAGCACCGAGCAGCTCTACATGCCCAGCAGATGAAGGAAATAGAGGCGAGGCTGGAAGATTTGCGGATAAGGCAGAAGGCTGAAAACGAGAAGCTGAAGGTGTCGATGCGGGAGCGGCAGAGGAGGATCTGGGAGGGCATCGAGAGCGTGATCAAGGCCGAAGAGGACAAGGTGAAGGCCCGGCTGGAGGAGGAAAGGAAAAGGGAAGAGGAGCAGGAGCGGAAACGGAAGGAAGAGGAAGAGCGGCAGAAAGCTTTGGAGGAGAAGCGGAAGGAGGCGCAACGGAGGAAAGATGAGGAAGAAAAGAAGGCAGCAGAGGAGAAGGAGAAACGAGAAAGGGAGGAGGCGCAGGCGCAGCGACTGGAGGCAGCGGAAAAGCTCCAGAACGAGGAACGTGAAAAGAGTGAGAGGACAGCACGGGAGGAGCTTGGAATGTCCACTCCCGAGGAGGACTGGAACGTCGCGCGTACCAATCTCCAGGTAAAACCCAGATACTCCTGTTCCATTATGCGCCCGACTCATCCTCTGAACAGGAACTGAAAACTCAAACCATGAAATCGGTGAAGGCGGATCGAACCACGAAATCTGAGTGGTCTAAATGGCGACGGCAAATCACTCCAAAGATCGGCCAGATTACAGACGACGAGGCAGAGGTTAATCGAATAGTACGTCCTACCATAGCCACTCGCCGAGTCTACGCTAACAGTTGTCTACACTAGTCATTGCAATTATACCAGATTATGCACCCACCGAACGCACCCGCTCACGACCCCACCATATACAAAGCTCTCCTCTCCTCCCTCTCCAAAGCCATCCTCTTACAAGCCGAAACTGAAGTGACAGCTGAAAAGAAGAGCGCCGCCCCCCTCGCCAAAGTGACCTTCAACCTCCTAGAGACACTCGAAGGCTTCCCAGAGGTCTTCTTCGCCAAATTGGTACAACGGGTGGGTGGCTGGCCCGTGCCCTACATGGTGCCCAGCGAGTCTCTCCGACCAGGGTCGTGGAAGAGTGACGAGGAGCGCAACAGGGCGGTGGATCGGGCGCGCAGGATGGCCATGGGATACAGGAAGGCCGGCAACGGCAACGGCGACGAGCTGGAAACGACCGGGGAGTACACAGCACGAGTGTCGGGGATGATGAGAGTGTATTTCCACATCTTGAGGATACCACCGCAGCAGAAGCCATTGCACCCGTTGTTTAGGCTCCCGCGGTATTGGATGTGGTTTTCGAGGGTCTTGAAGGATAAGAAGCTGTTGGAGACGGCAGTGGCGTCGCAGCTTATCTACAGTGCGTATTATTCCTCCCCGGTCCCTTTAAACCTGTGTTTCGTCCAGGCGTTAACTCTTTTCGGCTCTTCTTATAGCGGCTTTGGACGTTATGGGATCTCATGCTCGGATGATATGGGGCCACCAGTGGAACAAGATGCTGGAGCTGGTATATGAAGGCGTCACAACTGGTTATGGTGGTGGCAAGATCATTGGAGGCACGAGCGGTGAAGGTATTGCGGCTCGTGTACGCGTTCAGTTGGAGGTGGAGAGGATCTTACTGGGACCAACGGCATAGATCCGTGGTGTCATCCACTATTTGTGTATTACTACGACCTGCATTCACGACGTTCTCTTCACTGGCACTCTGCACATATCCTCTGGATTGGTCGACGGTTGATAGGTGCTTGAGTGCCCCTTTGATGACAAGTGCTATCGCCGATGCCTTTTTTCTCGCAGGGAAAGTTACTGTTGCCAGTGAGTCTGTCCAGGCTGGTGAGACTGGCATGCACCGGTACATAAGACCCGTACAATAGCAGTTATCCCACCTGCTGTTGCAAAAGTCAAAACGAGCGTCTACAGTGGTAGTATCACTGTCACTGGCCGTTTTCAAGAGTGTGCCACTTGAATACATACATTATCTCTGAGTCGATCACTGCATCAACCACAGCTCGCAGCTGTGCGATTTGGGCTGTGGAGAACTTCGGTGGAGTGGAAAGGACCAATTGCTCTAATCTATTCCCAAGCTCCAACCTCTTCGACAAACCCTCAAGCAGTAAGTCGAAACATGACCCCATCAGGGCAACATCGGGCCCCAATTCGAAGCTCGAAAGCGCAGGGAACGGTAGCGCCATATCGTTGTCGAAATGTAGGGCATGGTGATGCCTGTGTCAGAGCCTTTTATTACAAAAACGGACAAATGCTCGAGACCCACGAAGCGGCGCCACCATGTCGGTGGATGATGGTGATACGGAAAATTAACAATGAGCATTCTGAGCGACTTCAGCGGCAGCACATCTAGCATGGAGTTCAAAGCATTTCGTTGGCGTGGTTCAGTTATTTCCAAATTCAGCTGCCATGCTTTTCCCTCCCCGTCAGCATATAATCGAAGCTCTTGAAACTCGTTAGGAACGTACGAGCATGACATGGTCAGCATATGGTCGGCCTCCTTACGACGGCCGCTCCCGCGCTATATGGGCGATCGAAGGTACCAACAGCGCACTGTCCTCATGATCAGTGGGACGCTGGTGGCACTTGAGCTCTGTGAGTGTATTTGGCGGGATCAAGAGATGGTCCAGTAGCCGACTACACTCCAAAATGTCGGATTCAATTGGTAGCTGGTAGAGGCGAGGAAGGTCAATAACCCTTCTTGTGCTAGAAGGTGCCATCGTGCTTTTGGTTTGACGGATTGCATGCCTCAATACCAGAATTTGGGGGTTGGGTAGATTTTTGAGTACAGACACGAGCTCAAAGACATCGATTCCTCTGCGGTGCAGGGATTCGAACAGTATTACTAGTGAACTGAGTACCATCATCGAGGGCGGAGGCAGGGAGTGGACGAAAAGCAGGTACAATGACGTTGGCTTTCTTCGAGACATAAAGTCGTCCAGAGGAGATGGCGTGCCGATGTAAAATATGAGGAACTCCAAGAACGAAAGTGGGTGGGAATGAAGCAATGATGATTCCAGAATAGATAGGTGTTTAATCCGGGCGAGATTTTGGAATATATGTTTCGCGGCTTCCAATTCGAGGCCGGAGTCCACTCCGACTGTGAGTGGCGCCATTTTGGACCTACAAACCATTTGCTGAAGCAGATCATGAGCATAGCTAGTTTCGATAAACGTCCACAAGGCAGGGAACCCAAGTGCAGTGTGGCGCCACGCAGAACAAACGTGGCTGATGTAGATCCACTGGAACTTTTTTTGGCCAGCAGTGTTGCTTCTTACCAGTTGAAACACTTTGCAGAGGATTTCGACTGGAAGTCGAGCTACAGGGATTAAGGTATTCTGCTCTCGTTTGAGAGAAACAGCGAGGTGATTCAATGCAGTGAGCTGCTGATCGATCGAGGAAATCCTAACGGTGTTAACTTCAGCATCGGTACTGAAAATTGGCTGATTGGAAATGCCTGCAACGCAAAGAATATTTTTGAGTCACGATGTGCTTGCATGTTTTTGCCGTTGGAGACAACCAAATT
The DNA here is from genome assembly GCA_025854295.1 of Lyophyllum decastes. NCBI lineage: Eukaryota > Fungi > Basidiomycota > Agaricomycetes > Agaricales > Lyophyllaceae > Lyophyllum > Lyophyllum decastes. The sequence goes on along the minus strand of CP107712.1, from coordinate 1,438,598 downwards.
ACCAGTTGTTGTATGTCCTGCGTCCTCGGACTTCAATCTCAACGGAGGGGACAGGGAACTATAAAGAAGCTTCAGTGCGTCGAGAGTTTCGAATGAAAGGCTAACGGAGGATATGTATGTTGTTGGATGGGTGTGTGAGAGGGAAATGAAGGCGTGCAGGCTGAGGCAGACACGTGGTTTGTCTACAGATCGGGCGGCCCAGCCACAACCCCAAAATAGCGTCTCGATCGCTTACATACGCTCTTCAATTTTCCAGTTCATTTATGTACTAACACAAGAAGCTGAGACCCGTGCAATGCACGGGCATGTGTGCAACATCCGGTTACTATCAGCCGAGGGTAAGTAGTACTTACCCAGATACTTTGCATGGCATTATGGAAGGGGCTCTTCGTGAGATAGCTGCGACGCTCCTGCCCTGATGGGGTGCCGTCAAGATTCTCGACATTCATCCCGAGGGCGCGATAAAGCGCGCGTGAGGGGTCGGCGTAGATGGGATCTCGGAATTTAGTGTTTTCTACGATAGAAGGAAGGTTACGACATGTAAAAACGGGACACGATGATGCGTACCGACGTACGACTGAATCGGGATCCATTCTCCGCATCCAATAACGACGATCCTCGTATTCGCATTTTCGAGAGCCGCCCTGGGAACGGACGCAAGTCCTTCAACGTATGCCTGCATTGAGAAGCTTCGAACCGGTGTCAACTATCGAAGCGGAGGCGGCATACCTGGCAACTCTGTGGCAATTTGAGTTATCAAACAAGGCCGGGAATGCAATAAAACATGCGTACGCCGCAGAAGAAGTGTCCTGAGCGGTCACGAAGTGGTGAATGGATAAACGAACTAAGGTTTGAATCGCACTCACGAATGAACACCACAATCGTCTTCTGACTCTCAAACAACGATCCAAAAGCCACCTTCTTACCTTTCGCGTCAAAGACCTCCAGCTTAGCAGCATTGGCGATCGTTTCTTGGTCGGGGATCGCCTTGTATGTGGATTCTGTGGAGGTTGCCATGAGATTCGTCGATGATGGGGTCCTGCTTACAGCCACTCATTTAGACGAGCCAAGTGATGCGAAATCCGTTTGATGGGATCGGATAAGACAGATCGACCCTTCCCTCGAGCATGTGTGCAACATCTGGCTTACAGCCGCTCATTTAGACGAGCCAAGTGATGCGAAATCCGTTTGATGGGATCGGATAAGACAGATTGACCCTTCCCTCGGGCGTGTGTGCAACATCCGGTTACTATCAGTGGTCGACCTGACGAGACCCAGTCCGATGGACGGAGGTTGCCATGAGATTCGTCGATGATGGACGGGCATGTGTGCAACACCCGGTTACTATCAGCGGTCGACCTGATCAGATTGCCAGTCGTCGACCAATCAAAACGCTCCTTTGTCTGCTCATTACTAAGCGAGGTCTTTTGTATAATAGATATATATTTCTGACTCGACATACTGGCTACGTGATAAGCTTGACACTGGATTTCTCACTGAATCTCAGTCTGACTCTCTGAGGGCTAGGCTGGAGCTGCGGTCTCAAACTCTGCTCATACTTCCTGCTTCACCATATATTCAGTGTTGACATACCAGCTTCTCTTTTGCCAGGAACTCAGAGAGTGGTATTCGATGTGACTTTTTTTGGAATATCTCTTCATGTCAGCTACTGTTATTGGCCCTTCGCGAATTGACATTTTGAGGTTCATGGTCTACCGCGTCGAATTAGAACCGACCTTCTATTTCATGCAATGCACTTCGCAGGTTATCCTGGATACACTTTTATCGCCTTTAAGCAGAGCTGACCGAAACACTGCAGCGGGATCTCGATATATGTCATCTAGTGAGCGGGTCCCTAGGCCCGAGGTTACCCATCAGCGTACTGACATCTGCCATCATGGGGTCCAGCTTCAAAGTTTTCCCGATACTCTTCCATGCTTTTGAACACCAATTGAAAATGATGGTCTTGGTTGGCTGAGAGTTGACGGCCACCTAAAGAAGTACGTTCCTTCAACCCTTGTATTATGTACACCAATCGTTGTCGTACAGCCATAGGCATGCACTGGCTTCCGGCATTTTGTGGGATCAAAAAAACGTCACACATTCTAGCATCAAATGTCTCTCCCCCACACTGTCGCTATTATAGAATCAGCCAGGGGTTTCCGCGATCATAGGACTGTTTGATGCCTCGGAGCGCGATTCGGTGTCCTAACACTAATACACTTTTATCCACAAAGCATCGGACCCACACCTAACGGATATGTGTACCCCCTGAAGCGATGCCGCAAATCGCCGAATGTGGAATCGGGATCCACAAGAAGCGGTAGGACTCCATTACTACCGAATCCGCTCTTATTTTCAACAGGCCACCACAGAAATCTATTCCTTGACTGCACCGCTCTCTCCGTTCACCCCGCCAAGAATACGGAAATATTTATCCTCCGGTAGTGCTGGAAGTCCAAACACCAAACAGCGAACATGTAAACGCTTGGTGCTTGCGGCCTTTTCGAAGATATAAAAGCAGATATCGGAAACGCAGCTGCTCAGAAGTCAAATGGCACCGCAAATATACAACACATCATCCACTTCCTACGAACATCACTTCGAAGAGCGAGATGCCAAGTGTACGTCACGTCATGGCTCACAGATCTTCTAATTACACTAACGAATTTTTATAGTGGATGTGGCGGCAATTGTAAAAGATTTCCTTGATCTTTATTCGTACCCGCAGCATCGACACATACATCCCACGAACGAGAAACTCGAAGCGGCCATGCGAGCTGAAATGAAGGCACGCAACCTCCGCTCTCCACGGCTTGAAAAAAGCTTGCACGTTGCCGCTAGTCTCATTGAGGTCCGTTCGTGCCCCTCCCCTCATCTTGTATTTCGATCGTCACGGCCCGTCTGAAAACAATTCCTTTTTCAGCTTGCCTTCAATGGATGTACTCTCGAGGAAAAGATTAACATTGCCTTGTTTAACTGGTACATAATCTACATCGACGACGCAGTCCTCTCCGACCCGTGCCCTTTCGTTGAATTCCAATATCGGTTCATGCGTGGGCTCCCTCAGCTAGACCCTGTCCTCGATGCTTTCGCCGCCGTTCTGCGGTCCCTGTCTGCCTCGTATCCACCCCTTCAGGCGAACCTCATCCTCAGCGCAGCCTTCGAATTCGTCTCCGCCAGCTGTGTTGAGCCTCAGCTAGCGCTTTTAAATCGGGGCGTGAAGAAGTCGGGACGAGTTTCAGTATCAATGGTCAAGGAGGCGACGCGATTCCCTATCTTCCTGCGGGAGCGCACAGGTCTCGGTATTCCAGGGGCATTAATGTTATTCTCGCCCTCCCAACCAGTTGAATTTGTGGACTGCTTTCGGGCTCTGGGAGACATGAGCTTTTGGATCGCGGCAGTCAACGATTTACTATCGTAAGTGGTTCCTTACCTTAGCTTCTCACTCCTTCCCCCCTCCTCGGCTTTTCTCCAATCCTAGTTTTTTCTATCCCCATTCATCATGTTGCTCATTAAGCAACCCCAAACAGGTTCTTCAAAGAAGAACTCGCTGGTGAAACCGCGACCTACATTCACACACGCGCCGAGGCAGAGGGACGGCCGGCGCTGCACGTTTTCGCCGCCCTCAAGGAAGAGTTGTGTGCTGCGAGTCGGAACATCGCGCGAACGCTAAGCGCGGACCCAGCTGCGGTTGAGATTTGGCGGATGTTCGAGTACGGCGTTGTGTGAGTACTACCCTAATTGTCTGATTCCGGACGGTTTAGTGACAGGGAATATTGGGTTACTAGGGCATGGCACCTCGAGAATGACCGGTACAGACTTCACGAGCTTGGTCATAGCTTTGTGTACTGCTAGTGACACCCCGTGTTTGCTGCTCCTGTGGGGAGGTGCAAGAAACAGCGGTGATGGTGGTTTAGTGTACAGCCAGTTCTTTGGTCACTCTCCGATGGGGGTCGCCAAGGTTTATATTTTAGGGCATTTTAACTTAGTACAGAGGGAATGAAGTCGAATGAAAACGGTAGATAGCAAACAAAAAACAAAAGTTACTAGATATGACATGCACATGTTCGGGAATCTAACCCAGCGAAATGGGCGACGACCCGCCCCGACCCAAATGGCTAGCTTTTGGCATGCTGCGATGTCAGTTCAGCTTGCGTCGCAGCCTGTCCGGAAAACCAGAAAAAAAAATATGATCACGCAAGCCGATTATTATTTCTGTCCGGGAGTCGAACCCAGGTAACGGAAGCAGGCTCAGTACTTGCAGACCAAAGTAACCCTGCCTGTTCGCCACGGTGTCGACGTCCGGGGAACGTCCAGGTACAGGGATCGAACACCGATTTACGGTCATGCACGCCTGGCACGTAGGCAGTGGGGTCAATGGTACTGGAGGTGTGGAGCTGCGAATCGGCCCCAAAGGTTTAAAAAAAAAAACCCCCCCGAAAACGGAGGATGAAGTGATGGTTAAGTAAGTATACTTAGATAGGATACCGGCCTAGGAGATTTTGAAAATGGCGCCACTTGTTATATACATACATACTAAAAATCATAAGTGACCCGAAACGCCCACCCCTCGCATAGCCCTGGCCCTAGCTCTCATGCGGCATGGCGGCATGGCGTAGCACGGTCACGATCGACGTCGGAGGTGGGGGGGCGGTCCTTCCATCCGGAAACAGGTGAAAGGCGGGCGGAGTGGTTACCGACTGTGGCGCCGGTCGTGCTGATCCGCCGCCGGTGCCCAGCTCTGGTCCCTGAGTGCGTACTATACTCAACGAACGGGGTCGCTGGAGCCACGAATTGGGGTTGAATACTCACGCGGGCACGGATAAGGACGGACGGGCGGGCGGAGCGATGTCGGACTGTAGTAGGGACGGCTGAGGAATTTCAAATGACGCTACTACTTGTAGTAGCGTATATGTATGTAGTGGCACAGCCCTTCCCGAAACGCCCGCGTGACATGACCATCATGATCGATGTCGAGGGCAGAGGGGGAGGGGGTCCCGCCGCTCCTTCCTGAAACTAGATGAATAAGGCGGGGGGGCGGGGTGGCTGTGATGATCCGTCGCCTGTTACGGGTTCCTGCCCGGGGGCCGTGTGTGCCCGAAGTCTTGCTTTTGGTTAGAGGCGGAGAGGCGATAACTCGGTGTAGGTTGCTAATGGGATGGAGATAATGGTATTATTAGTTAATTAGTGATAAGGATAACACTTGTCCGCGTGCGTTGAACACGGAAGGAAAGGGTGAAAAGTCGAGGGCCAGGTCCCCCCTCCCCGGCCCCGAGAGCTTGAATGTGGTGATGGCATTGGAAAAGATTTCAGACTTGAGGGGGGACAGGTGGGCCGACTATGGCGGACGGAAAACATACATACTTAGTCTGAGCTATCGCTATAACGATGTTGGTGGACAAGTGGGCGCCGATGAGTCAGGATCGACGGACACTCTGATGTGGTAGAGAAAATAGAACATAGAACATGGATACTTGGAAGAAAGAACACCGCTGAACATATCATGGAAGTGTGCATCAGACGCGTTGGCCCTTGGCTGTTGGGCTGACGGGTGATCAGATGTGGGCACTGTTCTGATCGTACAGGGACATGCTCGAAGGAACGGGAAGCCCTGCATGCAGGGTCCAGGTATAGGTACACATAGAGGTACTTCGATGGGTGGTGGAGATGAAACGTGTGCAGACTGCGGTGAGTAGAGTAAAGATGACGGATGTTTGGGAGAATTGACGTCGGCGGCGGAGCGGAGTGGGCTAAGTATAAGAGGGCGACGACGGGCCTCGGCTCGGGTTGCTGCGCGGGCGGAAGAAAAGCGCATGAAGTAACCGTAGCGACGCCCGCTTGTCGTTCTGTTTAGAAGAACAAGGTTGTTTGAAGTTTTGACTTTCGAACTGTCATCGCCGTCGTTGTTGTTTTTTCTTTTTTTGTTAGGTGACTGGGACTTGATTGTTTTCTGGCAGTAAGTATGTATCGTACAGTGGACCGGATGGTTCGGAGATGGGAGATGGAGGATGCGGCGGTGCAGGGCGGTGCCTCTTGCAAGAGAAGATCGGAAAAGGGTAGGTAATAGGGTGGGAAGACGGGTTGCCGATCAGAGCCAATGCCTTGGGCCACGATCGCCAGATTTGGAATCGGCGATAGAGTCAAAACGTGCATGCAACGCTGACAGGACCTTTGCATTTCCACCCAGTCCTTTCCTTCGTTAAATACGCACCACCGTCGTCCTCAGCATTCCTAATGGCTCCTCGCACTATCGACCAATTCCCCGAAGAGCTCCTTGAGCGCATCCTCGTCCACGCCCTCCCGTCTGCGCCTGACGCCCGCCCACTATGGCTCCGCTCCCCGGCCCACCCATCCACCCGCCTCGCGCCCCTGCTGACATCGCGTCAGCTCACACGAATCGCCACCCCGCTGCTCTACCACTCCGTGCACCTCCCCACCCCGGACAAAGCCCGCCTTCTCCTCCGCACCCTGCGTGCCGATCCGTCCCTCGCAGCGCATATTCGCTGTCTTTCCCTCGCTGGCGTGTGGAGAGACGCCGCCGAGGTCATGACCCTGTGTAGCTCGGCGCTGCACGTCCTCGATTTGAGTATCTCGTTTGAAGGTGACGAGGAGCATTGTGCACAGACGGACGACCTGTACGGCGAGGCTCTCAAAGGGCTGACAGGCATCCGCCATATGACTCTACGCAAGCCAAACAACGTCTACCTCTCCCTCCCGCGCCCGCGTGCGATTATCAACGCTGTCGGCCTCGCCATCCCCTCCTGGCCCAACCTCGTGAGTCTCGTACTATGTCATCCCATTTCTTCATTCTAATATCCCTCCCCACAGCGCACCGCCCACATTGCCTTCAAACTCTCCGACGACACCCCCACCTCGCCCGTCGCCTCCGTCCCACTCCCCTTTTCCTCCTTCGCCCTCCCACCCGCATCGGACGCCTCAAAACCCCCCTCCACACCCACCACAGGCCCCGTCTCCCTCCTCGCCTCCTCCCTCGCCTCTGCGCCCCACCTGCACACCTTCACCACCCACCTCCCCTCCGTCTGGAACACCTCCATCCTCTCCGTCTCTTCCAACCCCCGGCTGGAACGCATCGTCCTGTCCACTCCCAACACCTGCGCCAGAGCCAATGCCTGCTACAACCCCCACCCCGCATGCAACAACAACAACAATAACAACAAACTCATGCCTACCCTGACCCCACAGACACTGTCACAGACACAGGGTATCATCGGCACGGGCCTCTTCCTCATGGAGGCACGCCGCCACGCGAGACTGGGCGAGCTGATCAGGGCCGGGACACCCATTATGCGTACACGTGCGCATACTATGGGGACGCCCAGCCCGAGCCCGAGTCCTCCGCCATCATCCTCCTCTGCTGTGGCTGCGGCTGCGGTGTCGGGCGCTGCTGGTGCCGGGCTGCAGAAGAGGGAGAGCGGGGTGGGGTTGGGGTTGAAGATTGATACGAGTGTGGTGGTTGTGGCGGCTGCCAGCGGGAGTGCAAGTGCGGGTATGAGGGGACCTGTTAGCGCCAGTGCGGGCAACGGGAAAGGGAAGAGTAGCAAGGGGAAGGGAAAGGGGAGGTGGAATTGAAGGATGAGGGATGGTGGAGAGGAGAGGAGAGGAAAAAAGGCGCATGAAGTCAAGCGCCCCCTCACCCCACTGCTCTTTTGTGTTTCTTCCTCCTTCTAGACTGCATGCACGACGCATATAATCCTCCTCCACGATAGGCCACACCGCATATCATCACTCCTACGACGACTCGGCACAACACAACACAACGCAACTGCTCCTACGACATGTACATACGACATACGAACATGCGACATACTCCCCTCCTCCCCTTTGCGACGCGTCGCTGATGCCCCGATACCCCCCATCCTCCCACGCCCCATACCCCCCCCCCCCCCCACCACCTTGGAATCTTGGAATCACGCTTGTGGTTCCGTCATAGTGTATATACGGATATACCCCCCCTCGTATATATATATATATCGGACTCGCCTCGGACTCGGCAACGCCACGGACTCTCGGTCAACGCTACGGACTATGCTACGACACACTCTTTTCCTTTTCCTTTTTTCTTCTTTCTCTCTCTTTTTGTCTCTTGGTCTATCATCGATCCCTCCATTCCATCTTCCAGGTTCTATCTACGATCCTCCTCCAGAAAAAGAAATTGACCCCCCACGTTCCTAATCCACGTACATATTTCCATATTCTATCCACACATCATGCCCCAGCACCCCCGTTCCTCCTCCATTTCCATTCTCTTTAGGTCAACTTCTCGCCATCTGTTTCTTTTTTTTCTTCCGTTCTCGTTCCGGTCCTCGTTTCCTCCACTTTTTTTCTTCCTCCTCTCCTAGATCCAGGTTACTCTCATTCCCAATTCTCGGTTTCCTCTCAATTCTCGGTTTCTTCTATCATTCCCGGTCTCGGTCTAGAACAAAAAACACCACGACCCACGACACGCTACCACCCCCGGTCATTCATCCATTCCGTCCTTTTCATCCCTCCTTGTGTATAACGTGTACATTACATCTCGATATCTATTATCTATAACGCACCCCGCCCATTTTTCTATCGTAATTCAAGTCGGGGGTTTTTTTTTACAAACAAAATCTCTGTGAAGCGCTTTGGCTCTCAAGGGGGGGGGGGAAGGTAGGCGTCCGAATGGGTGTCTCCTCGTTTTGGGATGTTAGTTTGTGTCGGACCCGGAGGGGTTCTTTTTTTTTTCCTAGAGATTACGAATGTCGGACGCTAAGTTAGTAAGCGTCTGAGGAACGAGGGGGCGGCGTTGGCACCCGGCACCCTAGGAGGGGGGCGCCCCGGCGCTAAGTAACGTGCTCTGGGTCTCGCCACGGTTCAGCATTATGATGTGAAGGAGGTATCGTATCGGACTGCATGACTTGAGCCTCAGCCTTTCTGGTAGGTATTTCCATTAGTGTGGGCCTTGGTATATGGATAACTAATGCTATGTACTCGTATGTGCGGCCTGCATCATTCTGTATGCCAGGAACTTGGGAGTGACCGGGACTTCCAAAGGGGGGAGGGTGGCTACATACTTGTGCCCGTGCTGCGCGCAATGTGGCAGCCCGCCACATCGGAGTGGTATCTGCGCGCCACCAGGGTCGTTGTTAATAATGTACATAATATTGTACCTTTTTAATTTGCATTCTGTTGTTTTTTTTTTTTTCATTGTGCCATGCCGATCCCGTACTACATTACCACTTTGTTGCCGCTTTTCGGTTCCGCCGGCTCACTTTTCACTCGGAGTTTTCATTTTTTTTTTTTTGATCCTTAGGATTAATATTACCTGTTGAGGTGGTCTTGGTGGCTTGGACTGCGTGCCCATTTGTACAACGGTGCCAAGGAAGGCCCAGGCTCGGAGACACGATATGGTGTACGTTTTGAACGTTGGGTCGTCGATTGGAAAGGACCATGGCGACAAATCAGACATATTATCCTGGGACGGTCAGGTGGCAGACTTTCCACAGGCGTGCGTGTCTTATTGCGTCGATTCCGACTAAGACTTGTATGTACCACATCGTTTTCGCATGATGCGCCCCGTCTTTCCAATATGCGTTCAAACCGGGCCCCGTCCATCGTGGAGCGACTTAGACGGAGTAGGCACAACGTCAATGCCGAGCAATTTCACTGGACGTTTCAAGACAGGACCCAAGGGGGGGCCAACTCATGCCCGAGGAGATAGGATGCTGCAGGTCAGCGTCCCCAGACTCCAGGTCCCAGCCAGATAGACCATGCAGTCGCGTCGCCCACGGAAACGGGGACGGGATTTTTTTTTATTTCTAAGGGGGGTGAGCTCAACATGTACACTCCGACTCCCATTTTTTATGTGCTTGACGGACAAACGCTGGGCCTTGTATTTGGAGGGCGAGGATGGGTGGTTTCCGATATCCGTGTTTGCAGACTCAGCAGATGGAACAATGAGCAAGGTAAATGTGGGGAATGGGTTTGGTATTCCCTAGCAGCGGGTACATGTTGGGTTGGGAATAGGTGCGATCTGGATTTGGGAGAGGCAAGCATACACCAGAAGGATGCAGGCGCTCGTGAAATTCAAATTTGTGGCGTTTTATCAGGTTGCGAACTGGGGACAATATGGTGTCGCGGATTTGGAATTTCGTGATCTCCGGCAACGTCGGCCCACTCGACTCCGCTACGAGAGATCACGCGATCTTGACTTGCCTGCCAGGTTGGCTTGCAACGTGTTGCAAGCATCCTTAGACCTCGACGTGGACGCGAAACGACCCGACGCAGACTGTCCAACATGAGTCTGGTATCAGCTGGCCCTCGCTGCCAGGGGACTTCACATAACATTCGTGGTACAGATCATGTCCATGGCACAACCCCCAACGCGGCGCTCCCTTCACCTCCGTTTCCTCCTGAGATCTTTGATATCATTCTCGAAAACGTCGACTATAAATCCCTGCTACAGTGTGCCACTGTATCACACACATTCCTCACCCTGAGCCGGATACGTCTCTTCAGTACCATTACCTTACGCATCCGGCGAGACGAATCCCTCCTGGCTTGCACTCGACTCTTCAATGTCTTGGTCAACCATCCGGAGATCGTGTCTTCTATACACCACTTCTCTCTCTTCGTGGGTCGCTATATACCAAACGAATCAACGCTTCCGTCGCTTCTCCGCTGTATTGTCAGCCAAAATTCCCTTCAACAATTTAGCCTCCGGACAACCAGTGCTTTCTTATGGGAAACTCTGGAGGACGAAATGCAAGACTCTCTGCGCTGCTTGTTCAGCTCTACCACCCTCTCCACCATCAAATTGCACGGCGTCATCACGGCACAATTTCCGATCACCTTGTTGGCTACAACACCTTCGTTGAAGTGTCTTATCTTCGAAGATGCCCGTTTACTGACCACTGAAAAGAGCGACATTGATGAAGCAGTACGATCGTTGGCACTCGCAAATAAACAGACTAGTCCAAACCATCGGTTTCTTGAGAACCTGAAAATCGAGAGTCAGTCGGCGAAGGGGCTGGTGCAGTATCTGACCCACCCACTGTTTCCTCTTAAGATATCGCGTTTGCGTAACTTGCACGTCAACGGTTCGCCCGATGTGATAGGTCCCGCAGCCCGCTAGGTAATGAAGACTGCCGCCGAGTCGCTTGAACGTCTGGTGTGGCGAGAATTGGGATATTTCTGTATGTCACCCAGATTTATGTGCTTCCCATACTGAAGTAATTTCCTTAGATAGCACAGCGCCGGACCTAGTGAATCTACAAGCCGCCAAGAAGCTCCGATGTCTAGTGCTTCAGCTTCGCCTCAACTTTTTTCTGTGAGAATGGGCAGCCAAAATTCTGGAAGGGACGCCCAAGGGCATCAAGAGGATTATTCTGACTTTTAACGGTGACACTATCCCGCTAGAAAACCTAGAAAATATCTTCCTTTCACCTGCACACCAGCTAGACCGATCTCTCGCCTCCCTCTGCGACAGGGAGGCGTTCCCATACCTTCGGACGATCGAGATTCATGTTCTCCTCTCTATCACGTACTTTAACCTTGTCGCCTCTGCGGAACCTCAGGACATTTACATGTATAAATGGTTTCCATCCTTACAGGCCACAGACCGTTTCCGCGGGTTTTTTTTTCACAGCACCTACTACGACTACGAGGGTTATTTGCACTCATTGTAAAGCCTCGCTTCGGTCGTGGAATGCTAGCTCTCGGACGATACATCTCTAGCCCACTTCCCTTCCCTTTTCTATCCCATTTAAAGCCATCACCGCAGTGGCTGCAGGCCGTTCAACATTTACCTCCCCGAAACCATCGCCTGAGCTACTCACACTGTTGCAGTACACCTCCCCTCCCTCCATCATCCTTACCTACCCACCGGCACACCCTTCGAAGGCCTGTCCCTATTCCTCTCCCTTGCTTCCATTCCGCATTTCCTTCTTCATCTGCAGCTGCCGTCACCCCACCATCTCCATTCCATTTTTTGAATTCCGTCCTTGATCATGTCTTGGATCTTGACAGATTACTGCGCCGCTATCATGTTGGTACCTACCTTGACTATCCCAATTGTCTTGATTTCATTCTATCCTGCCCCCGCTCTGTCTTCGTTTCTCCCGCTTCTCGGGTCCGCCTCCGGGCCATGCACCATCCACAAGGTGGCGTGCTTCGTCTTCTGCGGCTGTTCAGGAACGTGCATGGGGCGCGGCCTTGAAGCTTATAGTCGTTCATCACCGAGGCTGGATGAGACTGCCCTACATCTTTTCAGGTCCAAATTCATACGCATGACAACATCAGTGGGTTGGAGGTACGGCTCCAAGTAGCGAACAAGGTGAATCTGGCAGGAACAGTATCCATACAATGCCAATTGTGCACCTCACGCATCAAGATATCTAAATCGCCACGTACTTCCGGTGGTTGAGGATGACTTGGATATTTGCACGTATTTTGAGTTGAAACCTTCAGGTCATGACATCTCATTTGTACTCATCACCGCATGACGACTGCGTGTTCTTTCTCGGCCATTTCTTACCAGAAGAGATGCACTCATTCGCACTCCTGTCCCATACCGGGGGCCGTGATTCCAACGTCGATTCGGCAGGACGAGGAGCGAGAAGACGCGAAGTTGTAACAATGTCAAATTCGGACAATCCAGTTTCTCCGGCCAATAAGCAAGCAGATGTGGAACACGCAAGCTCCGCTTGCTGGTGACACTATCAGCTGGACTTGTCGTCCTTCTCGCACGGCCCGCATGGCAAGACGGGAAACTTTTGGGAGGGCCGGTGTATGTGCTTCGGCCCCATAAATACTGGCTCACGATGGACGACGATTGGTTGAGTGTACACCATGGTCTCATTCGGGTCATTCACTTTGTTTACTTTGTGCAGTATCTTCGCGTCGGCTGTCGCTCTCCAGGTTCCAGGAAATGTGACACTGGCCGCTCGTGCAGCGACGTTCTCCAACCCTTTGAATCAACAAAGGGTGGGCGTTGTTCTTTTCCTGCTCGCCCGATCTCTCTGTTTAGGCATATCCAGGGAGCTGATCCTTGCATGCGCTTCCTCAATGGAAGGTACTTCCTCACGTCGACTCAAAATACCAATATTGCCATGCGCTCGGCAACTACCATCGAAGGCCTTAAAACCGCGCCTTCCCAAGTTCTGTGGTCGGATTCTACTGCCGGAAGGTATAGAATTCAATAAAGTGCAGTCTCAAGTCTCGGCTTACACTTCTCCCCAGGAACTTCGATTTTTGGTGGGTCATCGATGTCCTGGATTTGACTAATCAATTTGACATGACTTCCAAAGGGCGCCGGAATTCTGGTAAATCTATCGCCTCAGCTAATTCGTTCCCTTATTCACTATGACGTAGGTTCCTCAATGGCAACTGGTACATGTAATGATTCTTCGCTTTCCGTTCTAATTTTATTCTCAATGGCTTCGCGCAGATACTACGCTGTAGCTGGAAACGGTGACGATAATACACACCGCCTGCACGTTCTCCGTGGTGGCACGAATCCGAATGACCCCACTATCGGAACCTACTCTTATGTCAACTCCCTCATACCTGCGAACTTCAACCAGTGGGCGGTTGATGGTAGCATTCTCCAGCTCAACAACCAGCTCTACTTCATATACTCGGGACTGAAGACCAACAGTCCCTGGACCCAGTGCACGTACATCGTGCGGATGAGCAGCCCCACTGCTCTCAGCGGGAACGCCGTGCAAATCAGCTGCCCGACTTTCAGCTGGGTAGGTTTTGCCATGCGACAGGTATCTCGCTCGTGCTAAACTGTGCTATAGGAAACCGCTGCTACACCAGTCCAGGAAGGACCCGGTGAGCAGGATCAACTCCTGGCGTAATCTCCTAGCTCTAACTGTGGCGACCCCACTAGAGGCTATTACCGTCAACGGAGTAACCCACGTGGGTCGAGCCCCTTGTTCCATGGTTGTATGTGCTGAATCAATTTACAGATTGTATATTCGGCCTCCCATTGCTCGACCGATGACTATGTACGTCCTAGAAGTTTTCCCTGAGTTTTCATTTTCCTGTAATTGAACTGTATGTCGACAGGCTTTGGGTCTGCTTACCCTGGCTTCTGGAGGTGACCCCATGGTCGCTAGCAGCTGGACCAAAGTTCGTTCTCTCGAGAATATGAAGTAGTGTAGAAGTCCTAATTTATCCTCTAGACTTCTACCCCGGTATTCACCAAGAACACTGCAGCACGCGTCTATGGTCCCGGACATCAGTACGTCCTTCAATATATGAATGACCCCGGCTAACTAGTCATCGCAGCTTCATGTTCCAGAAGGGTTCGAACTGGTACTTTGCTTATCACGGGAAGTCGGCCCCTGGTCAAGGGTGCGGCGATCTCAGGACAACGAGGGTACAACCTTTTAGTATCTCGGGGTCAAACCCGGTGTTCCCTGCTGCTGTGGCCAGTGGGGTTGCGGTTCAAGAGCCGGTGTAAGACAGGTCTGGAATTTTGTATCATACAAGGTGGATGTTCAATGGGTATTGATGACTTCGTGAAACGCGGACGTCTTCTATGACAAAGTGTAGAACGCAGATACATGCGGGATACGCGTGGCGGGTTTGTACTTTTACATGAGATACGGAGACTGTGCAGCGATGATTTAATCATGCACCGGCTACGACCTTTTGTTTGGGTCTTCTCCACAATACATGGTGATTGGCAGATTCGAGGTGCGCACTCGGATCGAGCCTCGCTCTCTCCCTTCCGGTGAGGGCTCTCCATTATAACTCCAGTATATCAATCCCTGCGCACGATGGCCTTCGCTTGTCCTCTCTAGGGTCCACTGTCTTCCTTTCCCAGAAGGATCTCGGGCTTGAGGGTCCTCCACTATGTGTGCGTCCACCACAGATGTCTCCAGATCATAGGTGCCTTCGTATCCGGAGTTCAACCGCACTATGGACGGCGCGTTGGACGTGGAGGCGTCAAGGTAGAAGCTAGAGTTGGCCATGGGATAGCGAGGCAACGTGACGTTGAGTCCGCCATTGGAAGTACGAATAGTTGCTTTGAGCTTAGGCTCGGGGTAGTCGCTCATGAGGCTCAAAAAGGCGTCGACCGGGCTGTCGATTGGTCAGAATTGGGCATGATTGTCGGCGAGTAGAAGGCACTCACGCGTTGGATGTATGGATATGCACCTCACATTCATCTCCGGATGATTGGGCGAACAACATAGATACGCTACGGACGAGTGCGTTGCTTGTGCGGATGTTGACCGACTTGGCGGCGCCAAAGAATCCCTCAACTTGGGCGTCGTTCGTCTGGATGAAGCCTGCCTCGCACACGAGCGCCTAGAAATGCGAGACGAATGATCAACCGATTTATTCAGGTGTCAAGTGCGACAGTAATAGCGCGCACACCGTAGTCGATCGGGGCATGCGTGCTCTTTAGTCGAATGGTACCGAATGCCGTGGGCGACCACAAGTCGAAGAAATCACCGACTTTGTGCGAGAAGGCTGGTAAACTCGTGCTCAGGTCTCCGTAATTCCGGACACTCTGCGGGAGCGCGACCGTGATGTTGAAAGTCACCGAATCCTGTCCATGGTGAGGGTGTCTCGGTTGGGCCTGACAGGTCCACATCAGAATTAAAAGCTCAGCTGAGGGGGACGCATGCTGCCTACTGCTCACCCAGATGAGTATTCCATGCTCCTTTTTGGTTTGATGCCCCGTGCGACAAGCTTTCGTGCGCTGCAAATCGGCAGGCTTGTGGTATTGAGCTGTGACGTTGACTTCGATGATTCCTGATGAAGAATAGACTGGATTCTTGATGATATTCAAATGGCCGGCCACTGGGCCGCGAGATAGGAGAAAAAGCAAGTCGAATGTACTGGGAAGCTCAAATGCGACGGTGGATAAGTGCAACTCTGCACCGCCCTCTTCGAGCGGCCATTCAGCACAGTATTCTGCGTTCTCTGGGCTTTGATATTGCTGTTCCGGCAATAGAAGTTTAAGATGAGATCGTCAAAGAGACATGGACGAACCTCAAGACGCGGATCGTATGCAATGTCGGTGGGTACATCCTCCCTCCTAGAATTGGAATAGACCAGGACGTGGAAGCCGATAGCCACCAGAACAATGGCTGCGAGTAGTGACACGATACGACCGGTTCCGGAAGGGGTCCTAGGGCTGTCGGGCGTCGTGGGGTTACGGAGGATGTGGGAGATTTCCTCTGGGCTGACTGCTTCGTCTTGGCCATTGACGGGGGTGTATCTTGTATTGTTAGCCATAGCGGGATGAGAGCTCAGAGTAATGTATCGTGCGATGGTCTGAAAGTTTACGTCTGTATCATGCGTGCTTTTCTTGACGAGGGCGATGTGGTGAGAAACTTTTATGATGCGTGCCTTGAAAGGCTAGCGTAACCGTGCTGCGGAATCTGAGTTGATACGGGATCAAAGTTTCCAACGAAGCCAACGGTGGGCGCGAAGACATGACAAGTATTAGCTGGGTCCGTTGCTGTATAAGCCCTGCATCAATGAACCTGTGATTGAACTATGATTACAGAGATTCGGAATCTCAACTGCAGTGACACTTTCATGAGAGAGGTTGTATGGGGATTTTACCATGCCATGATACGGAAAGCCAGATTATATGAAGGAGGTTGGCTGAAGGTGTAAGTACCAGCTGGGGCACTTGTGCGCGGGCGGTGATGCATCCTTCAAGGGCTTGACAGGTGATGAGGCCATTGGGCTTGTTGTTCACTCAGCCGTCATGTAAAATTTTTGAGTACAGAAGCCCAATGATGTGAACGAAATAGCTAGTAGGTGGGCTTATATGATTCCCTAGTCCGCTCCAGGGGTAAAACTGGAAAGCATTTGGTTCATACGGACAGTCAATGTTGGCGCAGTGATGACGTTTATGGAGAGGGTTAACAGGCATAGGCGCCTGCTAAGGAACTTCCCGGTGGTATGCACTCCTTCCCTCTTCACGGATTATGCGGAGTCTGTGCATCGCTTCTCGATTGTCTGGCTGTCTAGTCGATACATCTCTCCTTCAAAAAAGGAAAATATTGGCCACAAAGCTCGACTTGTTGTAGTCTATCGCTGCGCAAGTGCCTTGGACGCATAGAGACGCAAAGGAGATGGCTCAAGTGAGGCAATCGCTGGAATGGAACTGGCAGGTCTCAACGTGGGGAAGTATTGGTCAGCAGTCGTATAACCGCCGACGATTTTTTTTGCAACTCCCATCCGGCTCCCATCCATCATGATCACCATCTGCAACCAGCATTCGGGCGTCCAGTCCCAAGGTTCTGAACAGACCCTTCCATGGCTATCCGCAGTACCATTCGATCTCATGTACATATCCTCCAAAACCATGGACGTTCTCGTTGACTACTACTGTGCCCGCTCTTTCCTTTTTTCAACCGTCCCTTCGTGATACCATGAGCCAAGTCAAGGCCCCAGTACCCCTCGTGGATGCACACAGACTAGGGACTGTTACGCTCGTGGAAGACCGACGAGGCCCACCTCCGCCTGCCTCCTGGATTCGTTCTGAATCGAGGAGGGGCTCACAGGCAGTTGGGCCGTTAAGTTCCTGCAGAGTTGAGCGCGGTGTGATTGCCCTGGCAGCAGATGTGGCCGCGCTCGTAGTTTTGGGACATACATAATGCGTTGTTAAGCCCCTCTCCGTACCGTTGTAATGTTCGAACTTGAATATATTTTTTTTAAATCTTTGGCCATCATACATGTGAAGTTTTGACCGGTTCGAGCCACACAATAGCACCCGAGTTCCTTCGCCACATTCGAGGCTCGACTTGGACCTACATAAGCAAATACAGAGATTCCGTTGTCACTTACCCACCCCCAACAATGTTCCCCGAGTCCGAATTCAACAGCCTAGGCATAAAGTTCTCATGACCTTCGAATAATTATACCTTTTGCCACCAGGTCTGAAAATCCGTAACAAAATCACATTCAAAATCACAACAAAACAACATTTCACGATACGATTGTTCATTTAGTAAATCCCCTACTACCGAAAAGACCGCTCCTACAAACCGCACCACCGAAACCCCTCCAAGCTGCCCGGTAAGTTAATCAATCAGCGATGGCGTTAGCCATGAACTGTGCCTGCGTCATCTGCGCGGTAGGGTTGATCGACAGCGTCATGCCCAAGCGGCAATGACCTCCTGCGGCTTGCATACAGGAGACCCAGTGAGGTTGGGTATCTCTGATAGTGATAGTAACCGTAGGTGGGGTGCCAGTGACAGCAGAATGGCTAGCGAAATTCCAAGCACCTTAGGTTGATTTCAAATTAGGATAGATGGCTAGACGACGTACAATCCGGTGTCGAATGCATTTGGACCCACACCTCCAGGAGGAGGAGGGCAAGGAGAGGTGAAAGTGGTGGTGGTAGCAGAGTCTAATCGTCATGGAGTTGATACATGTGTAGCGTGGCTCAGTGGGAGAGACGTACGATTCCTGGACAAGAACTGGAAGGTCACCGTGTCCCCAACCCTGGGGCGAATCTCAGTGGGGCTGAAAGCGAAGGCATTATTGGCGCCAACGCTGACGAGGAAGTTGGCTCCAAAAACGACAGGAGCAAAGGCGAGACTGGCGGCGACGAGCGAGGTGAGGCGCATATCCGATAAGATGGTTGACGAGATGTCAATGGGGCTGCACCTTCAAATATGCCCATCTTATATACTCGAACGGGGAGTAGGTGCACGGAAGGAACATAGGGAATATGGTCGAATAGAAAGCGTTATATTCTATCGTGAGAGGAGGATGCTTAGGTACACCATGAGGTTGCGGATGAACATGAGGGACGTCGTCCACGAAACAGACGTCGGCAAGGTCGTCTGTGAGCTTAAGTTGATATAGATGGTCTGTTAAGATGGGGGTTGACGATAAGATGGAGTCAAAACCCGCTCAACGTCCATTCCAAGTGATACATGGAAGGCGCACGACATAATATGATAGTCTGCACTGGATACCGAGTTGGGGGGTGCATCAAGGTCTAAGGGTTGGATCCCATACCGAGGGTTCGTACTGTTAGGCTTGGAGCGAAAATAGGCCTTCCAACCCACGCAAAAAGCCTCGTGAACTCGTTGGAAATGAAGATGAGGCCAGCTCCGAAAGGGATAATGACCCGCTGCCATGGATGCGCCAAATATGTCGCGCGTAAACGCGCACAGAACCAAGACCGGACTTGCCGAACGCGCTCTGCGACGCTCGGTCCCGGTTCACGTCGCGAATCTCCCATGGGCACAGGATCGTGTTCGCCCTGCTTTGGCTTGCAATGGAAGAATTATGCCACGGAACCATTCTTCGGTGGCCGTGAAATCATGCCCCAAGTCTGAGACCCTTGACCGAGTAGCGAGCAAGTTCCCAGCCTCACCTGCTTCCAAGGCAGCCGTGGAGGGCATGACGGGTATATGGCACCTGCGTGGTCGCGTATGATATCGATAGGCATCCGCAGTTTTGGCCGAAAGAATATGGCATTCCAAAACCTTGGGGCGGCATCGGTATGAGAATAGCTGCCAAGTGAGGCCCTGGGTGCCAAAATCGCTAAAACGGCGCAGCAAAGGTACAAAGCTTCTTCTCAGAACAAACCAATGATCCGGTGATAATAGACCTCATGTGAGAGGTTTTTAGTCATGAACACGGTTCTCAACGCCCGTGGCAATCACCGCAGTATCACATGGAAGGAATATCCAGGGAGGTGGGCGATGCGATGATGGAACGGTGCTGATGCGGCCTTAGCATTTGGACGTCGCGTCTGACCTTAATCTCGATGGCTACGGTCCAGTTGGTAGAGACCGATATCGAGTATAGCTGTGAAAGACGTGTCTGGGAATGGTAAAGGTCTCAGGGGAATACACATAGGGGTCAATATTATTCACAGGAAAGTCATCGGGTGGTTGGCGCTGCTTACCTGCCTAGATCCTGCGTCAGTCCCAGCTTGCATTAAGTCAGGTCTCCCTGATATGCGTCCTGGTACCGGTGTTAGATCGATCCTGTGCACAGCGATCAGTCCCAACAGAAAGTCTCCAGCACAATTTGTTCCATCCAGCATCTCCTTCTGTTCCTTCTATAAGAGCTCTGAATTGCATATAATGTCACCCGCTCGTCATATTCACCATCCTCACGGCGTCATTCCAAACAAATCCACAAATAACTATCTCCAATAATCCATCACCCCGGGGTGGTAACAGGCCCCGTAGATTGTACGCAGCGGCTGTAGTCGGTGCGCTGGACATGTAGAAGTCGATATGAAAGATGACGTGGGGATGGAAGAGTTCGGATGGCGAGGAAGTTGGGCGTCCAGTATAAAGACACAGAGCTCGCCATTGAACGCATATCTAGGGGTGGTAAATTTGACTTCGACGTCGGCATCGGCACCGACAGTCTGCAAGAATCCGTTCCCAGCTTCTCAAAATGGGCAGACGCGGATGTTATATACCTCATGTTTTTTATAGCCTTGCAGTGTGTCAACACGACTGACGACGTCACTGATGGGTCGTCGATTTGACACGATCGTGTTGGAAAGTGGGTGCCTGTGGAGCTCGGTCATCAACCAAGGTTTGATGTAACGTGCTGCATATGTGGGGAGGTGGGTCGGGAAACGGAGAAGGGCCGATTTTGACTTTGGACAAGCATTGGAGGTGTGGGAGCCAGAATGGGCAGACAACCATGGCCAAGCCTCAGCGTGGTAGTGCCCGTGGTAGTGCCCCCTTCAGAGACTCCATCTTGTGCAGCTCTGCATCTCCCCGTATAATACCGATACAGTTGCAACGCCGAGCGCAGCATCATGTAGAGGCAGTGAAGACTGATTGAACATAAGAGGCACGTTAGATATGTGATTAGCAAGGAACAAACGGTTCAGCCCGGCATCCCAGACCTTGTTGAAGCAGTTTGTGAGGCCGATCTTCGCCAGCAAATGAGGTAGCTCCTGATGACTAGACACGCTATGCCTACACCGCTCAAGTTGAACGCTGGGTATAGGTCATTTTCAAAACAACCGGACATGCCATACCTAAACACCTGACGATATATGAGGGCCACCGTAATCTTTCGCTGTAGCCCACGGTGGGAGATCGGGTATCTGCGTGGTACGCAGGCGGTACCCCTACAGCAGTGGCAATGCTGCATCGTATGTCGAATTCGAAGCAGTCTTGGGGAACTCCCCGTACGGTTCACCAGATATCGATACGACTGCCAAGCATAGCGTCCTTCATAACGAGGACAGAGGCCCGGGGCAAAACGGAAAAATATTAGCGTTGGAGGTGAGTAGCTCGACATCCAGAGTTCAGCATTGGCCTTAGCGGGTAAGAGCGTTTGGGGCACAACGAGCAGAGCTCGTTGTCCATCTATTAGTATCCACTGGGGTCAGAGTGGTACTGGTTGGGTGAAAGTGGCCGAAAACTCAAACGCATTTACCGTTCCACACCGGCACGTGAAGGAGACGGAATGTCACGTGTCAGTTAATGCGGCGCGTCGCATTCCTTAAATGCACCACCTGGGTCGATGCTATTCATTGATATCGTGGCTGAGTAATTATTCATATGGTAAGACGACCTAAACCACGATTCGCACCGCCCAAAACTAGAGAAGCCAACCGTAATACTGGACATCACAAGGTGTCTGGTATGGCGTGACAACGCCAACGAAAACAATCCCTTAAGGTATTTACACACCCTACTGCGCCTTCCCCTTCTGCTTCACCTGCTTGGCTGACACAGCCCCCGTCCAATGCGTCTTATAAACTCGCAACCCAAAGAACACAGCCAGCACCCCCGCAGCCAGGGCCTTCGCCTCCAACTGGCTCATCCACGGCGTGCCCACGACGCACCCGCCCTCCGCGATCCCCGCGATCCGCACCACCGCAGGTTGCATCATCTGTTGTACTGAATGGAACGCCTCGGCGCCAGAGGCGACGCCGTACACAGCCGCCACGAGGGCGCCGCCCCACACGTCCATCGAGGTTAAGAGGAAGGCAGTGAGCGTTGGAGCGCGCAGGACCGGCGGGGTGGAGAAGGACCAATTGGGGGACCAGGTGGAGAGAGTGGAGGCGGAGAGGCCGCCGCCAGCCGAGGCGAGGGCGCCGATGATGAGGTGCGTGACAGGAGAGGTGATGAGGGAGCGGGCGGCGGGGGAACCAGGAGCGAGGTGGGCGGTGGTGCCTGTGACTGCAGCTGTGCGGACGAGGGCGTCGACGGGGAAGAGGATGGTATCCAGGAGGGCGAGGACGGACGGGGAGAGGAGGAAGGGGAAGAGGTAGAAGAGGAGGGTTAGGGTTAGGTGTGTTGTGAGGTAGATAACATAGGGGGTGGTTGAGTAGAGCATGGGTGGGGGAAGTTGTAGCAGGTGGTGTGTGATGACACTGCCGCCCCATGTCTGTACATTATGAGAATTACAGCTGATCTATATAGAAAGCTCGAGAGACACACCATAACAAGGTATCCGGTGATATATGTCGGCCACGAGAGCTTGGTGTTGGTCCCTGCTGTAATAGCTCGGGAATTACTCTGGTAGACTATTGAGATTCGTGCAGCATGAATAGTCGCTGCGATTGGATACGGGAAAAGCTTCGCGTGAACGGGCTTTCCGATGAAGGTCATGCCCTTGACTAGTTGCTCTAGTGGAAGCACCATCATGTCACCAGATGCCAGCGTCGAAAAAAATCAGGAAAAGGATCGCTTCCTTGAGTTTTATTCAAAACTCGGTGTGTCCGACACGTATAGTCGGATCCAGAGCGAGAAGGGCTAGGGTAAATGATGAGTAAGGGCCTGCAAAGGGGCAAACCGCATCATTTTAGATCAGTAACCGAGATATTCAGAGAACATGACCGTGGTGAACGGACGACTCAAAAGTAGCTGCCATTCGTTCGGTATTGGGAATCACGTGGGCACAACGCGTGTCCCAAATCCGTCCAACCAGAGTTAAACCATGGCACCTTCCCCTTGATAGCGCCAGCTCAATATATGGTACGGGCCATTACACGCGTCGGTTCCGTGATAAATATGTGTTGAAATACATCTACACAAACTGAGAGGTCAGCAGGAGATCCAACCAGCACATGTTGTGGATAGGTATGTAAGATCCGAATACATTGATACACTCCCATCAGGATAAGCAAGTACAACCTCCGAAAGGCCCCAGCATCATTCAACCTTTCCACCAGTTATCGAGGCTCGCGCTAGCATTGATGCCCTAATGACAGATTGGTTTGTGATCGTGTTTTTATGTGCGCACATAGTTCATACCATTGTGATATATCCCATGAGTCCCTGCGAGATGACCCCGCCGAGTAGGTCCAGATTGAAAACTGGGTTATACTGGCCCTCTGGACCATGGCTATCATCGAAGATATTGAGCGAATCGCGCCAGTTGCGCGTGCGGCCATGGGTGAAACGGATGGGGTTCTCTGTGTATGGGTGCATCTGTACATCGTCGAAGGGTCAGAACAGGAGTGATCAGCGCACGGGAAAAGCGACCCACGTTATCAATACGGAGGTTGATCTGGTCGTCAAAGAAAAATTGTCCAACATGGGCGAGGTGGTCTGAGGCGAACGTTCGGTTCGGCAGCGTCGTCCAGGTCGGGAAGACTTTCGCATGGATATGGGTTGCACGACCGGTATAATACCCAGGAAAGATGGCTGTTTGATGAGGTCAGGCAAGACCCGTCGTTGAATAGGGGGGGTACCCACTGGTAAATTGGGCAACGCCGTTCGCATCTGTCGGCCATGCACCGCGCAAGAATGTCTCTTCTTCTATCGTGCGAGGGAAAGCCGATAAGAGACCAGACCGTTTACCACCTACTTGAGGCTTCTCGTTCACCAGGTGTGGCTGGGGTACCGGGTGTCCTTCCAAAACATTAGTTGAAGAGATAATCGGAGTGGCATGGACACACCCGCATAGTGCCCAGTCGCATTTGCTTGCCAGATATCGACCAGCACGTTCGGTAGAGGCTTGCATGTCTCCACGTCGATTACACCGATATCTAGCAGCTATATGGACATTTGAAACTCGTTTCCAATGTATAAGATCATGCGACGTACCAGTAATAGTCCATCCTGAAGCTCCGCAATGTTCTGTCGAATGGGATGCCCCACCTTATGGTAGTACGGGCCCTCGGTGACGACCGGCGTCAGCACACACGAGTTGTTTTGGATACGGGTCTCCTGGAGGGGCGAGCAACCCATGATCGCTTGCTCCCCTTCGGGCGCCGGCCCAGGCAGGTCCGCATAGATCCCTGATGCGAAGAGCTCCTCATATCCGGGCAGCGACGGTCGTCCTGCCAGCACCTTCTGAGACCAGGCGCGTTTCCTCGCTGCTGTGAACTGCTCGACCGCTGGTGCGCACTAATTCCTGCTGTGAGAAAGAAAGAAAACGAGACGATAAGATCCGCGGACAAACGTACATGATAAGCAGCTGCTTGCAGTGCGCGTTGGACCTCGATTTCCTCGGGTGTCTTGGGCTCCTTATGAGCTGCAACACTCACGAGAAGCGATATTATAGAAACGAGCAATCCGTGAACGACCAACATGGGGATGGTGCGGGAGTTGGAGGAAGGCCGTGATGCGGCTCTGTTATTTATGCCGTTGATCGCGAGAAGAGGAGCCGAGGGAAGCGGGTGCGGCGGAGCTTGGGAACCTAGCCTTGGGTTAGGGTCACAATCTACACCTTGTCTTGCCTCATCCTTGATTTTCGTTCCCGTCCAGTGCAGTCCAGGCCCTCCTGTCCCATAAGGCTTTGCATTCTACCATCTACAAAGGGGTCAGGGATCTTCAGGTTTTAAGCGATGGAATCAGTCCAAGAAGCCTTCCTGTCGACAAATGCGACGGCAGCGGCAGCACCCGTCGTGCACCACATCCTCTCAGGCTCCTTCCGCTCTCTCTCCCTCTTCCTCCTGGCCTTCTCACCGTTGCATCGCACCCTCTCGCTGGTGCAGAAGATCGATGCGTTTGGACCACATCAGTATCTCGCTACGAACCCTCGCAAGGATCGTGTGTACGCCACCAGCTGGGCGCTGCCACCCGCTCTCTCGAGCTGGGACGTTGAACGTCCCGAGAGCGGGTCGTGGAGGGTGAATCATATAAACAGCGTGCCGATCAGTGTGTATCACATTTCGCTTTTGAGATGATGATTGGACGTGGTGGAGACTGAAGATCGAGTCCGTCTCTTGTCGTTCAGCCGCCACATCATCGTATATAACAGTACCCCCTCCCTTCACCCATGCATACTCTGCGGGTGGCCCTACTGGAGAAGTGCACGCTATCGACCCGGCCACAGGCGGCTTCGGAGAAAAGCTCCAACAGATCCTATTTGTGCCTGAAGATGAACTCGAAAAGGCAGACAAAACCCGCGTTGCTCTTGTGCGTGACCTCCCACCCCATTCCTCAATCCACCTTCTTATACCATACGTAGCGCTATGGATCTCATGCAGTCGAATTCTCTCCTGCCACAGGACACGCTTTCATACCAGTGCTCGGCACCGACCGTATTGAAATGTACACCCGTGATCCCGTCTCGGGGCTGCTGACGCATATAACCAGCGTCCCTTCCCCGCGGGGTGATGCCCACGACGGCCCGCGGCATCTCAAGGTCCATCCCAACGGCAAGATCCTATATTGCGTCATGGAACACAGTAAGCCCCTTAGTCCTCGACACGAGATTCACAACTTTATTCTCGACCGACCACCGTTATAGCAAATCTCATCGACGCGTACACCATCAACCCGACCTCCCTAACCTACCTCTCGTCACGCTCGCTCCTCCCCCCGACCACCGACCCCGCACACATCCCACGCTTCCGAGGCGACACGCTCCTCCTCTCGCCCCTGACGCCGTCACACCCCTCCCCGCGCGTCCTCTTTGCTACCACGCGCGGTGCCAAGCCCGCCGACAGAGGGTGGCTCAGCGTCTTCGCGCTGAATGCGGACGGCACATTCGCAGAGGGACCGGGCGAGCACGTAGAGACGCCGACGTCGGGCGGCAAGGCAAATGCGCTAGATTTGCTGCCGAAGGGTGACGAGGAAGGGGAGGGCGTGTGGATATTGCTCACAGATGATGATGATGCGGCGGCAGGGGAGGCGGGCGGTGGCGTGAGGGTACTGGAGTGGGATGGGTGGCGGAAGGGAGTGCGTGTCGTTGCGGAGTGGCCAGCCCCAGGGGACAACGGGAGGGATGTGGTGTGGATGGAGGGAGGGAGTCATGCGGTTTGGCTTGATTGAGTTGTGGGCTGTATATTCGTGGGAGCTACGCGTTTTGTAACTCGAGGAAATGATGGCTATGAGTAGGATAGGATAGGATAGTGTCTATACATAAAATATTGCGTGGCGTAAGTGGCTGGTCCTAGCTTCCTCGTGAAGGTTCAACGCTTGAACGTAAATTATAGGAGATCCTAACCCGGATTCTAACAATGATTTCCTCACACCGAAGGTCAGGCGTTGATACTGCCGGCCCACAGACACCACAGATGAGTCTTCTATGAGTATCTAAGCCTACATTGAGTTCATCAGGACTCTCGTGCCTTGGGTTACATGCTTGGAGATTCGACTTACAAAGTTGAAATTCAGTGAGAAGGGCACACAGAAGAATGCTCTCGTTCGCGTCACAAAGCGCAGCGGTGCTAGCCTCGAGCCATATGAGATGCTCTATCTCAACAGCGCGGCAACGATCACATTTAACGCGGCGAGGTACAGGAGTATCAGTCACGTCGTGAATAAGTGACTCGGGGTTCAGAGTTCTCCCGCCAGGGATCTCGCAACCACCCAGAAGTCAAGGCAAGGAGAAGTTTCCAAATTATAGCTAGCGTTCAACTGGTAGACAGAGCACATACAAGTATGAGGGGACGATGGTGGGGAGATAAACACTACTTAGCGTCACCCCAAGCCTTCCAATAGAACGGAGGATCGGGTTTCCCGTCGACAAATTTGGTCGGGAATTTTCTCGGCTGCAATCCACTGGACAACGCGATACCCAGCTGGTCCAACCTGGATACCCAGAACAACTCGGTCTCGGCGACCCCCATAGTCGCGAGCCACGACTTCAATGCAAGATCCTCCTTCTCGCCCTCTTCCAACGGCGGCTCGCATAGTTGACGAAGGCGCTTGAATCTCGAGATGAAGCATATGCCAAATATCGGCTGCGGGGGTGCTTCCGGCTTATAATAATCCAAACCCGCTACCCTGAACTGAAGCATGTCATGATCGACAAGCCATTCATTAAATCGGTGTTCAGTCTTCGGTTTGCCCATGTCGTCCCTGCTATGATCGATTCCAAGCGCAGTGATGAGCCTAAACGCGGTATCGGTGGTCATCCAGTACCCGCCAAAGATAAACGGTGGCATTTCGCTATCAAAAGTCTGGAGGCGACATGTCAGATGGAATACCGTTTTGCGTGGGATTGCAAAAAAAAAATTACACGCCCAACAGCGAGAAAATACGTAGGTGACGGGTGTTGCTGCGGGAGTGTATTTGGTTAGCCGAGGTCGTTTTGTGGCTCAGCTTTCCACCCTTTTTCCAAAAAGGGGTCATGTTCCTGCCTTCCAGACCCGATCTTCCAAGGCGTTCGCTAATTATAAGCATTGCCGCTATTACTTTTTTTGTACTTGGTAAAGTTCCAGCCAGATTCAGACATATACCGGAAGATGAACTTGGCAAGTGACTGAAGTGGCCTTCTCTTGATTGCCGGACGCAACCGACGCTTGCTGTTACCCTCCTACGGTGCGCCAGGAGTGCCAGCCAGGATTTTAAGTGTGGCATTCGAATATGAAGCATGCCAAGCATTTCTAGGAGGAGGAGGAGTTTATTATACTGACTAGGTCCCCAATTGGAACAGCCAGTTCATCGTGATTGCTACCCATGTAATAAGCTACCTAAATAATAGATATATCGGTAACTAATTCCTTTCACGAAGCCACGATACACGCGCACCCACCAAGGAGTGTGGAGACAAATACCTCTACCCAGATAACCTCCGGCCTGTTTGGCAGGATGACACGAGTAAAACCCTATGGGAATCTGAGAGCAGTTCCCCACTCAACAGGTATAACTCTTCGTGATCCAAGGACTTCTTTCCCCAACTTCAGCTCAATTTCCGAGATGAGACATCCTTTGAGTGACATCTACACCAACAAGCTCACGATCCGTGGGCACGCCCTTTCTGAAGCGGAAGGCGGAGGTCACCGTCGCCCCCATCGTTTGTTACAATTTGATCCTAATCTAGGCAAAACAAAACTCGAGCTATCTTTGAGCTTGGAATACTCGGCATGATCAGAAGTATCCGTGATTATGTAACATCTATGTGACCCGAAATTTGAAGTGTTCGATTTCTTAAATTCTGCAAATATTCAACACACAAGCATCCAGCGTCTTATGGTGTCCTTGCACATCTCTGGACATCAGTATGACACACCCCAGAAGAACCATCTTATCGGGGCAATCATTGCTGGTAAATCAGTTGCTGAATCTGCATGTCTCTTCAACTTTCCTTATATGTCTGCATTGGACATCTGGCAAAAGTACAAGAAAACAGGCTCAACACGAAATCTCCCCCGATCTGGACATCCATGCAAGCTGACAGAGGCAGACAAGTGCCTCATTGTCAGATCTGCCCTGAAAACGCGTTGAAGACCATTCACTGACCTTGTCAATGTGGTCAATACCCAAATCAGCCGATCCACCATCCAGCATGTATTAGCTGCCAAAGGGTACCATTGTCGAGTCGTGCGAAAGGTCCCATACCTTACACCTGCACATAGGAAGGCACAGCTTAGCTGGGCCAGGCTGTATTCAAAGTTCACGATGAGCGATTGGGAGCATGTTATTTGGTCAGATGAATGCTATGTCTATTTGGGTGACAATCATGGTCGTGTTTACATCACACGCCGCCCAGGGGAGGAATTACTCGAAGACTGCCTCATTCTGACATTCAAGCAATCAACTGTACGTGTTATGGTGTGGGGGTGTATCATGGCAGGGAGGAAGGGTCCATTGGTTGTGCTTGAGTACCCAGGAGGGAAGGGTGGTGGCATGAATACCCAGAGATACCAAGAACAGGTTTTAGATGGGGTTCTGAGGGATTTCCATGGACAGATGAGTGCCTCCCTTCAATCTGTCCTCTTCCAACAGGATGGGGCTCCCAGCCACACCAGCAAAGCAACAAACAATGGTTACTGGACAATCACATTCCACTTCTCTTCCACCCACCCTCTTCCCCCAATCTCAGCCCCATTGAACCTCTTTGGCACGACCTCAAATGCATCATATGTCATCTTCCTCACCCTCCTTCAACTGTTGAACAGCTCAAAGCCGCTGTTCATGCTGCCTAGCATGCACTACCTATCAACAACATCAACAAACACGTTAACAGGATGAATGACCGAATTCACACTGTCTTTACTGCTAAAGGGGGCCATACTAGATTTTAATTATTCCTACATATACTTCTATAGATACACATTCCACACCCACTACCTCAACAATTTATCTCATCTCCTACCATGTTCTGTCTATGTTTCTTTTGGCCAGGCAGTTTGGTAATTTTATGTAATCATGGATACTTCTGGTTATGTTGAGTAGAGTATCGGATTACGATAACAGGATAGCAATGTACTATCGAGAAACATAATCAATTACTAAGTACTACTACTATGTAGTGTCAACGGGATAATGTGTCTAAATCGAAGCCTGTTCACTGCGGTTAGTGTTGGGGAGGGCTGTGATATGACCTGTTTCTCGTTGTCAGCGCGTTGGCGTACCTGACATACCAGAAGCGCCTCCATTCCCAATTTCTGGTTCTCAGTGAACCTGGCGGTGCCAATTGACACATGCTCGTCGGGGAACGAAGCCCCTTCAAAGGAAAGCACTAACAGATTGACGCTTGACAAAGCAGGATGCCGTACTACTACTGAGGTCGAGCACTACAACTTGCCCAGAAGGTATGTCAGGCAACAGGACGCGGGCTGTAACCAGAAGTTCCACACTGGGTGGACAGTCTATGGAAAGATGAGTGTCCACCCCCAGATGAGCGTGACTCGGAATAATGAGAGGGTAAATTTACTGAATGCGTTTAGATGCACTCCGTCATAGATGAAGAGTAATAAAGCTGAGAGCCAGCAGTCCCTTGCTGACAATGGGCTCATTGTCAAGTCCGTCTTGTATCCATGCTTGTGGAGGTAAGCTCGAGGATCATAGAGCGGCTCGGTGGCCGGCTTCAAGACTTCCTTCTTCTCTTGGTCGCGGATAGTAGATAAAGTGCGTGATTAGTTTGTTGGCGTCGACTCATAGAGACCGAGCACGTACCGTTCCGCTCAGCTGAGTAACGACAAATCGGCCTAAACTAGAGACTTGATGGCATGTTTGCCTTCAACCAAGCCTGAGGCTACCAGAATTTCGTGCCTTATCCAGTGCGCAGCTGAGCTGCTGGCATGAAGTGGCTGTAACATCATTCGAAGAGGAAGGACTTTGGGTCAGAAAGGGCTCCATGGGAGATCTTTGGAGACCTTGTGTTGGAACAGGAGCTGACGAAGGATTATCCGGATCGCTCCAAACAACAACTGTAATTCGTACATTGACACCACCATTGTCCAAAGCTTGTTGTTACATATCCAGCTGGTCCAAAGATACGTAACTATTCGCTTCCTCAGGGCACTGAGATGCTAGTGGGCTGAGGTACGTTCGGTTTCACAGACCGACGATAGCTTCGATAAGTCCGGGCACAGCATTGTAGAAATCAAGCACTACAAGCATTCATCAGCATAGAAGGTGAGACAAAGAGAGGCAGCCTAGTACGCACTTACGATACCGAACCTTTTCCCCTTGCGCTCTTCGAACCAGGGCAAGAGTTTCTGGTCAACCCCTAGGACAGCGGTTCGGTTGCCCACGGCCATGATCTCCATACGCCGTGTATGAGTAACAAAACAAGGGTCGCGATGGAAAATATACGTACCTTGGGCGACACCTGCGGAACGGCGTCGTTGTGCGAAGCACTGGCAAAGCTGATGTAAAGCT
This sequence comes from Lyophyllum decastes, assembly GCA_025854295.1. Classification (NCBI taxonomy): domain Eukaryota; kingdom Fungi; phylum Basidiomycota; class Agaricomycetes; order Agaricales; family Lyophyllaceae; genus Lyophyllum; species Lyophyllum decastes. The sequence goes on along the minus strand of CP107712.1, from coordinate 1,407,624 downwards.
GATCCGGATTGTACATTGTGGCATTCCGTATGTGCGCGATGGTGGTGTTATACTTGAGCTCGATGTTCGCGGCGGTGCCGGCGTTGGTGGGGAGCAAATCCATATAATAGTAGTCCTCGATGTACGCGGTCTGGTTCTTTGCCTGGTTGTAGATGAGTTCGATGGCCTTGCCGTTGTCAGTCCAGTGTGCGCCGTCGAGCCAGATGCCAAGGCGCTTGGACGAAGTGGTGGGTATGAGGGAATACGTGAATCGCTGGAGGAGGGTGAGCTTGCCGCGGGCCTCACCCAGAGTGCCGAGCTAGAAGTGGAGAGGCTGAAATTAGGGTTTTGTGTATGAAGGGAAGAAATCGGGGACGCACTGTTCCATTGCTCTGCAACCAGTACTTCTTGGCTAAGTCACTCTGGAAGATGTTGTACAGGTGCTCTTGGAGAGCTGCATCGTTAGGCGTGCCAGTCCCACCCTCATAGTTCATCGACACAAGAATGGCTTCGGTGGGGTGCTTGTCAAGCCAAGAGTAGAGCCCGAAGAAGACATCTTCGAGTGTAGTGTGAGGGGCGAGGAGGGCCCGGGCTGAGGGCAATCTGTTACTGAATGGTCTACAGTTGAGAAACACAGTGCGTACAGTGGTGGAAGCCAATGGTATCATTTCCGGGATTATACGCGTATCGAAGGTCAAAAACGCGAATGCCTTCATTCAAGGACTGCAGGAGCGAGTGCTCTTGACATCTGTACGTTTCTGCAGACGGGATACTATGGCAGGTAAGCGAGTGCCGCTATTTGGAGGTATAGTAGCATACGCACGGGCCGGTGTATCGAATAAGGGATGCCTGCGTAGCGTCGGAGTAGTTCCCTGCGAAGCGAAGTTGGTTTTCCCTCGCCAGTCAGAAAGGCACAGAGCGTACAAGTCGCCGAATCGTGCGTTCCAGGCAAGTTCATGTGCACGAGCTTCGTGTTATCAGGGAACTTTGCCATCCAGTCGCAGGTCCTGGCCCGCTTCGAGCATCCCTCATCGTAACCTAGGACATTCTTAGTGGTTTTGCATCGGAAGCGGGGTAGCACACACCAAGGATAGGCGCTCCGCGGGTCAGAATTTCAGCCAAGGCTGCGCTTGCGAGAACTGTCTGTCTGTCTCTGGTATTTGGCGCCGCAGCCGCACATTCCGAGAAGAAGAAGAAGAGAGCAAGGAACGCGGCCAAAGAGGCGATACGAGGCATCTCAACGTTCTAGAGGCAACGGGAAGGTGAGAAGGGCAGGTCAGGGACCCTCATCGCGCTGACAAGCGCTAGCTTTTATAACCTCAAAATGCATGTTCACGTCAGCAATGCTGAATAGTATGACCTTCTAGAAGACCTTGTGCTGTCGGCATTGGAGCGCGGTTGTGTTCACGGTGGTTGGCGTGCATTGTTGTCCCTGGTTGACAATTTGTCGTTTTCGTCACGATCGACACACGTTTCTTGATGTCCATGTGCCTCCAACTCCGCGTCCCCCGCGCCAAACGTTCAACAAGAGCGGCTTCTCGACCATGTATGATTCTGTGGCAAGAAGCATTGCACGTGCTTAGGCCCATAGTTGGTTCAAGGACTGTTTAAATGTCACCGTCAAGCTCAGATGACCCCCGCGCCAGGATTGTGACCTGTAATGTCCGTGACCCAGCTGCAATTCATCGCGACTCTCGTCTCTCTTCTAGGCCTTGCCGGGGAGACGGCGGCTGCGGTCGTTCATTACCCCCCGACCTCAAGTAACATCAACAACTTCACGTTTGCTTTGCACGGCTCCGGGTCGCCAGGGATTTTCAACTCCTCGACGACACCCGACAAGCAGTATGGGGAGTACAATTGGTGTAACATGCCCCATGCTCGTGTCCGGGAGTACAAGTGAGTTTTGGGCCTACTTCGGATTTCTATATTCATTGTTGACGGGCGTGTGATAGGACACCCTCGCGAGATTATGCTCTTGAATATGTGGAAGTTATTCAAAGGCACCACAAGCGCACCCCCTATGCATCGAACACATTCTTCAAGGAGGATGTTGCTTGGAGCTGTGTTGGACAGGGACCTCTCTATGGCGTCAAGTCGTAAGTGTATTTGAAGTCAGCGCGTCAACTTCGTCGAACTTATGGTACGGACAGCTCTCAGGGTGTCGGCGCAGATGTCACGGACATCCAAGTGAGTACTGTGTTGACCTCAACCTCCGCTACAGGCGTTCATCATAGGATAGTGGCAAGCGTCGACAAATCCTCGCAACCCTTGGACGACGACAGTTGGACCTGGCTTCGTCGGCAGCACGTAAGTGATATCCTGAATCCCATCTTGGTCTGTTTACAGATAGCCCGTTCAGTTGTCAGTTCCCTCAGATCACCGAACAAGGCCTGCAAGACTCGATCACTCACGGCAAGGATCTCCGCGCAGTCTACGCAAAGCGTTTGAACCTTGACACGCGATTCAACCCAACCACCTCTCAAATCCGTGGGTTTCAAATCAGCTTCCACGTGAGCTATCGTCCTCACTGGTCTCATCCTTTAGGCGTTACCAATAACCAAATCACCTCGCAAGTTGCCAGCGGTCTCGTCAAGGGCTTGTTTCCAGCCAGCTCGGGCATCGAGGCGATCATCCAGTCCTCCTCCTTCGACTCTCTCGAGCCTACGTATCCCTGTGGCAAGGCTAACCAATTGAAAACCGCGGTTACGTCCGGGAGCCAGACATGGAACGACCATCTCGCCCAGGCTGCTGACCTCTATGCTAGGCTGGATGCTATATCGGGCACTGCGGCTAAGGACACTGCTGGGTGGCACACCTCTTTCGACCAGTCAGTTCCGCTAGCATCGTCCATCGCTTCTGGATGACTGACTCCCGTTATAGTTATTACGATAACATGAGCGCCAAGCAGTGCCACAGCAAGACGCTCCCTTGCAACTTGAACTCGACATCGTCCTGCGTTACCCAGGACATAGTATGTTTTGTTTTCTTCGCGTTCGCACTTGGCTCACTAGTTCAAGGCTGACACCGTATATCGCATCGGCAACTGGGAGTACTCTTGGCAATACCGGGACGCGCCCGAGTCCGCGCAGTATTCGGCACTGAAGTTTGGAGCATGGATGCTCGAGTTTAAGGGACACTTACAGGACAAAATCTCTGGACAATCAAAGGTATGCAACTGCAGCGCTTCCAGATATACAACGCACGAGCTGACGATGAGGTTACAGATGAAATATGTCCACAACGTCGCACATGACGGATCGATCTCGTCGCTCCTTGGTTTCCTTCAGATTGCAAAGATGGTGTGGCCTGGCATGGGTTCTGAGGTCGACTTCTTCATCCTAATTGATAATCCTACTTTTACTGACCCCGAGGTGATTGCCCAGGTCGTCTTTGAGCTGTACAGCAAGCGTGATGCTTCCAATGTCCAAGCTACTACTAGCAACGCTCGGTCTTACTTTATTCGCGTCCTGTGGGGCGGTCAACCCATGCAGACGTCTACACCCCTTGGAACTCTGAACATGGTTCCCGTAAATGATTTCCTTTCATGTGCGTATATTGATCTTGCCTTGACTGGCACCCTGCTAACTGTGATGCTCTAGACATCGACTCAATGGCGGGTAGTGGAAGCGAATTGTTCACCGCCTGTAACCAGTGAACACGGAAAATATCAATGGTCTGTTTGTGTGACCTAAAAACGATACTAGTCCTTTATACTACGGAGTATAATCTCGTACCTGACACGGTAGTTCTCTTAAAACAACAAACAGCTAGTAATACGGATCTCATCGCGCATACCTTGATACGAGTCGTCGAATAACCTCATAGCGTGTAGGAGACGGAAAAATCACCACGAAGGTGAAAGGGGAGCAAAAAATTTTAGCTGGCATGAATCATCGGACATTGTCCTCCTCAATATGGCCGGCAGATCAGCAGAATCCACACTGCCCGGCACCCCAACAGCGGACCAATCCCAAGGTTTTCCTCGGACGCTTCAGCACTCTCGGAGCCACAAGAGCTTCCCCCGCTACAATGCTCAACCACATGTTTTGGCTCAACTCCTGCTCCGCAGTAGTCACCTCCAGTCATTACAACTGGAAGCTTTCCCTTCCATCTTGCGCAAAGTCATCCGTCCTCCCGTTCCATCCTGCCCAGTGGGCGGCTAGTAGATTTGTGATCGAGCAGGCCCCTCCCAAGTTCCGCGAGAGACCCAGGCCTCTCGCCTTTGGCGTACAGGGATAGCTCGTCATCGCTGAACAGGATCCGCTACCAAACATTCGTCTTCTTGTGCGTGCCGATGACTGCGAGTGATTCCGTGACCAAGAGGAACTTCCGACACTCTCGCCATGAACGCTTCAAGCCCGTCCTAGTTCCACCGCCAGATACGGGCACGCCTCGTCGAAGGAGCAAACTCGCAGTCGATCGTGCAACCCATGCTCGCAATGAACTCGAGAACGAATCTCTGTTGCAACTCCCGAGGGAGTCACAACTTCAAATACGGAGCGGGAAAACCAACATGCAAGCAGACTTCAACCCGACGTGCCGCATGAGGAAGTGAAAGCGAGGAGTGGACAGGAAGGAGAACGCGGGTCTTCAAGTGGACGGGTCTCTGGTGCTATAACGGAAAACTGGTATACAAGCCATGGCGTGGAAGAGCGAATGAGAGGCGCGTCAAGAGCTCGAAGAGATGGGTCTTCGCCGTCTGAACTGAATAGCGTGGCTGGGGAGCATCTGGCTTCCCTTGGGATGACACTGGGGCTCGTCAAATTACACCTTCGTACCGGCGAACGGATGGTCGGGAAGCTAAGCACAAGACGAGAGTCGAGTTACTAACGCGTAGTGGGCAATAGTAGTCGGCCTTCCTGTTCGGAAGGGCGCGAAGTTGGGGGCGCGTTATACGCCCAGGGCTTAGAAAAAGCCACGTAGAGGTCACCAAGCGATGCTTGATGGAAACTACAGATCGACCAGCGCCAGGTCACAAACCTGCGCCGTGTCAAGACGCCTCATCAGAAGTCATGAACCACCAATGTCAAATTCCGATGTCCAAGCTTTCCTGTGCGTCTCCCTTTGTTGTTCGATACTGCTTTTCCCTGCACCGGATCCTCGGTATATAACCATCGCGAAGCCATGAAGGTTTCGATGCGTTCGCCGACGCTTCTGGGCTTCACCTGCAGCATGTCTCGTGCACGACGCTCGAAGAGCGGGGCAGATGTGTACCACAGTAGCCCACGGCGTTCGGAACCTTGCAGAAATGACGCCGGGATTTGAGACTCCCACCTGTGTGGAAGTGACTCAGAGGAAGAGTCGTGATGACCCAGGCCAACGGCATCCTGTGTGGAGGCTTCTACCACTCTTCGCGAGTGGGCTCAAGAGGGGATGACTGTCGATCTCGTGGTACGTGCGGTCCGGACAGCAGCACAGGTGCACGCTGGAAGGAAATAACCGGTGCATAAGAGTAACAATAGGGAAAAAGTAGCCTGTGTAACGAGGCCTGTGTGTGGTCCCAATTCGACTGTCCCATCGGCGTACCCGCTCCAAAATGGATGTAACCGACTCGATGACGAATTTTAGCCCCCAAAAGGTCCCGCGACGCTTCTCTGGTGCCCTGAACCGGAGTCATCTTACGCCCCGACGATGGAGCCCACGCGTTTCCGGCGTCACCTAGCCCTGTCCATCGCACCCCCGTTGTCGTCACCAAAGAGAAGGCCTGAATTAAGAGTACCCAGAGCGCCTAGCGAGGACGGCTAAGGGCAGACATCTTTCCAGTCCCTGTGTGGAGAGGGTGAGAGGACAGCGGGTGGCAAGGACAGGGATCCCGAGGCGATACAGACGGGGCCCTGTGCGTGATCGAAAGGTAAGGGTGACTCATGAACCGGATTAGAGCACTTTTCCGGAGATGCGATGTGGGGTACAACTCGACATGTCATTGTGGGTGATGGGGTTCTGGGAGCGATTCCAGGGTGATGGTGTGTCGAACAAGCAAAGGTTCATCCTAAGGACCAAACACGCAACAGGCGGCCGCTACTCTTCAAAAGCCGAGAGATGGGCGGTTCAACCCCAAGAAGCACTGTAATTGGACGCGCGATGACCTATAGAAACTTAGGGTTAGATTTCGCTCCTTGTTCAGAAGCGGATCATTTTGGCTGGAAGCGTCGGTTGACCGAGGGGAGTAGGGTAGAGCGGCTGAACGGGAACCCGGAGCGATGAAGGTATAGAAAGGCAAGGACTAGGGAACATGGAAAGTTGGGATTCAACATGATGAGTGGTTGTTGAAAGAAACATCCTAGCCGGAATGTCAATACATAACGCGTACACTTGACCAAACAAGCCCATACTCACGGAGCACTGCCACCGTATGGCTTGTCGAAGTCTATCATGTGGATTCTTCTCACTCCAATTCATCTCCTTCGATTCTGCGACATCTAGTTCCGTGATGACCTAGTCTTTATTTCTGTGAACGTAACATCTCTCGATGGTATAGGTCTTCCATTGAATTGGGACGCCTTCGGGGACTGCGTCGGTCAGGGTCCGACCGAAGGAGACCATCTTCTGTCATCGTACCTGGCCTTACCTCTTAGGTTACGCTGTATTCACGGCTCATTCAGTCCGACAAGGATGGGAAAACCGTTGCGAAGGAAAGCAATCAGACATTTAGAGGGCCATGTGTAGCAAGCATCCTTCGTGCTTCCCGCTTCTCCTGCATCTGATCCATTCATTGTTAGAAATAACCAGTGATAAAAGCTCCCATTCCGTTACTTTCCCTTGCCTCGTTCTCTATCAATCAGCCCTCCTGCGGTCGAAATGCTCACACTTGGAGCAATCGTCTGCGTCTTTCTCGCGGCTGTTGAAACGTCTCTCGCTGCTGTTCACAATAGCTTCGAAAGCCTGCCTGCCATAAAGTTCGACTTTGTCGTCATTGGAGGTCAGAACCATTATGTTGAGAGAGCCATAAAGTTGTGACATCGCTGCAGGTGGAACGGCTGGCAACGTCGTCGCAAACAGATTGACAGAAGACCCGAAAGTCAGTGTGCTGGTGCTTGAAAGTGGCCCATCGTTAGTCTCCTATTTACTTTCGCGTCATGCACCGCCAAAAGGTTGTACCAGAAATGAAGGCGTATTGCGCTCCATCGTCCCTGGCCTCGCGACCTCACCTGGTGGCGCGGCGTACAACTGGAACTTTACCACTACACCTCAGCCTGATCTCAATGGGCGGAGCGTTCCGTATCCGAGAGGGCACATTCTAGGCGGGACTAGCTCAATCAGTAAGGTTTCTATCACAATCGTCTGGGTGCCCCATCAATTGATTGTTCAGACGGCATGTTCTATACCAGGGGTTCGTCATCGGACTTTGACAGGTTTGCCACCGTTACCAAAGACTCAGGGTGGTCTTGGAAGCGAATTCAGCCTTACATACGTAAAGTAGGTTCCAGATAATCGTCATCCTCAAATTTACCCGGCTTGACCGCCCATGCCATTCTAGAATGAGAAATGGACTCCGCCTGCTGACCACCACAATACGACAGGCCAGTTCGACCCTACGGTGCATGGTTTCGACGGCATCAACTCCGTTAGTTTGAATGGTTTCCCTGCACCCACGGATTCCCGCGTCATGCAAGCAAGCATTGAATTAAGTGATGAATTTCCTTTTAACGAAGATATGAACTCTGGAAATCCCCTTGGAATCGGTAGGTGCCCAATTATTAACCATTGGCCATATTGACTTCTGTTCAGGATGGCTGCAAACCACCATTGGCGGCGGAAAACGCAGCAGTTCCGCAACGTCTTATTTAGGACCAGAGTTCATGAAGCGGCAAAATTTGCACGTCCTGGTAAATGCTCGAGTCACAAGGATTCTCAAGACGAAAGCCACTGGCTCGAACCCTGTTATACGCACCGTAGAATTTACAGACACGAATAACCTTGGTATTAGACATGACAACTAGTTTGGTCTTGATATTAACGCGGGTATTACAGGACCGCGCAAAACAATTACAGCATCTAAAGAACTAATTCTATCAGCAGGGACAATCGGTACCCCTCATATCCTATTGAATTCCGGTATAGGAAATGCTGAAGAATTGGGGGCGTTGGGAATCACACCCCTCGTCAACCTTCCGGGTGTCGGAAAAAACCTTTCTGACCAGCCTGGTTTATCAATGGCTTGGTACGTCAACTCAAATGATACCCTCGACAAGTAAGTATTCCGCTCTTTCTGTATGAATGCTCCGCATGTGACAAGGATGATCTAGCATCGAAAGGAATGCCACATTGAAGGCTGAGCTGTTAGAAGAATGGGAAGAGCATAAAACTGGGCCGCTTGTTGCAAGCTTTTCCACCCATATTGCATGGTCTCGCATACCAGCCAACTCAAGTATATTCGATTCTTTTCCTGATCCTTCGGCAGGACTGAATACACCGCACCACGAATTCTTCCTTGGGGTATGTGTGTTTCCCCATGGGTCACAACGTCCACTAAAATACCTTGCAATTCTTGTAGAGCGGCGTGGGACTCTATCCCGCACAACCGCAAGGTCACTTTTTCGGATTGACAGTAATTGTTGTCACTCCTGTCTCTCGTGAGTTAGTTTCTGGTTATCGCGAAGCAGAGTTTACTATGTACATAACAGGCGGATCTGTTTCGTTGAGGTCCACAAACCCCCTTGACCCACCACTCATCAATCCAACATACTTGTCGTCTCGGTTCGATCTTTTCGCAATGTGCGAGGCCGTTAAAAGCGCTATCCGATTTTTGTCTGCTCCTGCTTGGAACGACTACATCATTGGCCCTGTCGGTGATCTGGCAAACGTCACTACAGATCAATCCTTGGAAGAATTTGTGCGCAAAGATGCCACCGGTGCTGCCCATCCCACTGGCACGGCCGCTATGTCGCCCAAGGGGGCGCGGTACGGGGTCGTGGATCCTGATTTACTAGTCAAGGGAGTTTCAGGGCTTCGTATCGTGGACGCCTCGGTGATGGTTGGTTATGTCCCTTTTCTCCGTTTTGTTAAGGAAATAATTGACGTCAAACCAGCCATATGCTCCATCCGGACATACCCAAGCTCCTGTGTACATTATCGCGGAACGTGCTTCGGATCTCATCAAAGCGCACTGGGGAATGCACTAGCACGGTGTCTACTGGGGGGATGGCAGATATTGTCGTCATCCTTGACCTTATCGCTAATACTGCATTCTTCAGTTTCCTCTATTTAGTTTCTCCCCAGCATTGATCGTATGTTACTGCCGTTTCTGGTGTAGCTTAAGCATCTAGATATTTGGTTGTTCGATCCCCTTTCAATGCATGGACGGCTTATTTTGGGTGACTAGTCGTCTGACTGAACTCTGAGTGGCATGGTTGTGGTAGCATGACTTCGGAAAATTACAAGCAGAGTGGTATCGAGAGGAGGAAGCAGATCGGAAGCACTGGGAAGATCTCGATTATGGATGGGCAGCAAGGGGGCAGGGTACAATACGAATGCGGGAATACTTACTTTACATGACCTAGTAGGAAAACAACAATGGCGAGAGCTCAGCGTGCGTGCCATCGACGACCAAATCCACACATCCACATACTGCTACAGCTCCGAAAGCGTGTGTGTACATTATCCGTTATACGACATAGCGTCCCTGTCCGAGCTCATTACACGCGCATACTCTAGTACAAGTCTATACACAACATCCATCAATTCTACCCACAAGGAGACAATGCGAGAAAGGGGCTTACCTATATACATACGCAGTTACATCTTCCTTCCTCCAGAAAGTCCTGCTCCAAGTGCGGCCGTCACTCGCGATCTTACGTGCAAGCTCCTGACGTGCACCCTCGCCATACAGACCACCGCGGAAAAACGTCAGAGCATCGTACACGTCGGAGTAATCGACTTGAACAGGGACATAGTGCACCCACGGCTCTATTCGGTCAAGGAACCTGGAGGCGGGTTAAGTTGGAAAAGCAGGCGAGGCGTGGATGCGACTGACCATTCGGGATACACCGTGGCCTTAAAGATCAGGGATCTGGTCGTTATCAAGCGCTTGAAACGGCTCGACCACGCATTTCCATCAACCTGCCAGGGGAGAGGTTAGGCCAAAGACAACTCTGAATGGGGTCTACCACGCACGTCGATGATATATTTGATGTTCCCACTCTCCTTCCCACCCTGACGTTTCCTCCACTCGTAGAGGTTCAACAACTCCGGACAGGTCTCTTCATGGCATCCAACAGGCTCCCCAGCAAACGCGATGTCCATCATCGCAGGGTTAATCTTCGACCTCGGAATCTCAACACCTTCACCGATGCGTTTCTCCTTCGACGACGGGGGTACCAAAACCTGGACTGTGCCGTTGAGCCCGTTGGCGAATTCGACTAGTCGTGCGCGCTGGGCACTCTTCCAGCGTGTCGTCGGTGCGTGCCACATGCCCGTATTACTGCCTCGCCAGCTCAGCCGCTCGTCGAGCTTGCCCTCCCACTCGGGATCATCGGTATCATCCACCCACCCTGAAAGCGTAGGGATCTGGATATCGTGGTGCATGGCGGTCGCACAGTACGCAAAGCGCGGCAGCATCAAGTCCGAGGTACCAGGCTGGTCGTGAATGAGGAATTCTCCGATGCTGTCGAAGAGGTAGGGATGTAGACATGGATCCATGACTTTGCGGTGGTCGAAGATGAATGTTTTAGGGGTGGGTGACACTTTGGTTTTCTTCCCTTGACGAGCCGGTGAAGAGGGAGAACAACCTGATGGCCATCCCAGCCCAGGGCCACGCGTGAGTTTATCTACCTCTATGTCTATGAATGGGTGAGACAAGGAAACGGTTGATTGACGACTGTACGCACAGGCTCCTCGGTCAGCAGCGTCCAGTGCTGCCTTTTTTACATCATGGTCGGTAAACAAGGTAGGATTGTCATGAGGCGAGATTACAGCGCGGAATGGTGGCAACTCGTGTTGAACCTCTTTGAGTATCTGCTTGATCGAATCCGCGCCCCCAAGAAGATCCTCGGGCTTCCAGTCGTTCGTGCTGTGGGTGAAAGAGACTTTCAATACTGAAAGTTCACCAGTTTCATTCTTTCCAAGAGTGAAGGTATCCGTATGAAGCTCCTGTTCCTTCTGAATCCGCTGAAGGTCGCGAGGGCTGTAAGCCCAGAATGGTTCCAAGTCTCTCCATATCTGGTCGTACTCATCAGGAAGTTGGACGTTGTGCTTCTGGACGTAACGCCACCTGCATCAGATCAATTCGTCAACTCTACGTCGGGCATGGCAGCTCAGCGACGTACCATTTGTCAAAGCCCTTCGGCGGACGCCTGTTGTAACGCTTCACATACTCGCGCGCCGCCTCACCCAGAGTCTTGCTAGCCTTGGAAAGTTTGAATTTCCATCGAGCGTTTGCAAGGTCGATTAGGTCGTGTATCGGATGACCGCCTGCGGGGTTGACTTCGAGGATCCCATCATCACGAAAAGTGTGCGATAGCAACTTCTCGTTTTTAACAACGGGCGCAGCACACTCCGGCAGTGGTTTTGCGCCGGTTGTAGGACGGGAGGTGCTCAGTGGAACGGATTTGGTCGACTTGGCGTCATGGAACAGGGTTTCCCGGCTGTAGAAAACGACCGCGATGACCAGGGCGAAGAGCGGGACGACGATGAACCGCCGCCCGCGGACGGACAGCCGTCCAAGCAGCATCGAGGCTGAGGAAGAGAAGGAGATGTGTAGCCTCAACGTTCAACGATGGGTATGGGCTTGTTTCGGCTTCCTTGACAGATGGGCGTGTCAGGGGATCATGGGATCGTGGGCGATGGGTTTACTGAGAATGGAAAGAAAATATCAACGAGTGCCCTTTGTATGGAGCCCGATGGATATAAGGCCCTGCATGATGCCGAATAGAGAAAACACGCTACGATGCTTGCATAAGATGGAATGAGGCAATGAATCATGGTGGTTCATTTGACAGTGGCAGTGGCAGGTGAATGATGAAAATCGCTCTGTGAGTAGAACCAGTGAGCCAGATTCTACCTGGATTAGAAACGGGGCTACCTTCACTACACTCAAGGGCGAGTGCCAACCCAGTAAGCACCGAGTAAATGTCGATCAAAGCTGTTGACGCAGAGGCTGGTCACAAAGGAGCTTGAACAGACGTCCCTTTAGGATTGATCGCGAATCACGTTATAAGCACGTGCGTGTATGGATGCGACGCGACGCGTTCTTTTTGCAGGGACGAAAATGGAAATTGTACGAAAATGGTTAATTAGGCTAATAAACAGCTTGAGGCATTAGGTGAGTTATACGTCGATAAACATATACGGCAAGAATAAAGTCTTCAAGACAGGACGCATCGAAATCAGCTGTACTCCACGCAAATCCTATCCCCTGAAATATCCATCACATCACGAACAGTGACATTGGGCCGAATGCCATATAAATTCAGCTCATAATCGAGTGTGGTCTGGACAAAAGGCGGCGAAGTGGTAGTGTAGCCCGAGATTGCGGTAAGGCGAGTGCTCGGGTCGCGCGCTTGCCAGGTGGACCAGATGCGATCGCTTTGAAGAGGGAGATAAACCTTAGCATAAAACGAGTTACGGAGAGGGAACACCTACATCCACGCGTGATGCAGGAAGAAGATCGGGTCTTGCGGCGACTGGTTAGTTGGATGAGAAAAACGAAAACAAGGGAGGACCTACCACCAGGGCTAGATGTCGGATTAGCCATCTACGACGCTGTCAGACCTGCTACAAACGGAGGGGCTGTTGAGATGCGTACCTCTCCACCAACAGCTAGTCAGACAAGTCGTGCATCAGCACCTTCATCAGACGACCGTGTAATGGTTATCTACCTGAATGACCGGCGGGATGGGGTCCGGGAACCTTGATCATAAATGTGTCCATATCGCCGTAGTTGGCAGCATTCAGGACTTTCTCAACAAAGAACGATCCAGCCCCGAGTGCATTGTTAATACGTCTTGTCAAGCAATGATCCGTTATATCGTGTCCAAGGCCGAGGTGAAGCGTGTAGTTCGCGAACGGGCCGTCAATGACGCAGCCTGTGTCACTAGCCCCGTTTCCGCCAAAAGAGTCAGGCTGGAAGAGGGGGGAATCGATGTAGTGGCCGTCGTCCATTGTCTCGTTCCACCACCTACGGTAGATCGGGTAACTGGAAGCTGTAAACCCGAGGGTGGTGACTTACGGCTGTGCCCCAGCATAGCCACATTCTTCACGAAGAAGTTCTTCGTGAACGCGTACATAGAGACGATGGAACGCCAGGAATTGACCCTAGAAAGGTCGATTTTGCAATTATGCACCCATCTAGCGGATGAGAACGGACTTACGACGTTGTGGATAATTTCGCTTTGGGTTTGATGGATTGCTTGCATGTCGTCGAAACGCGTCACGACTCCCGGAAGCCCAGTCTTGCTAGGGAGGGACTGGAGACACTTTTCAGCCGCGAGGTACTCTTGCTGTTCAGTCGAGGTGAGCTGACGCCTGTGTCCCATTAGTGCAAAGCTCATCTAAAGTGCTATTGAGCTTACCATTCTTTCCGTAATAATTTATTGTCACTGTTGCACTGTCCCAGCACAATGGTAGCACAAAAGCCGAGAGTAGCGAGCGACGAGAGCTTGAGCAGCATTGTTTAGTACGAAACCAGCTGAAAGGCTTGTGCTGTGTCGTTCAGCATGGTCTTTCTTATAGGAAGATGAGGTTTCAAGAATTAAGCGAAAATACCAATGATAACTGAAAGCAATTGCTGAAACTGTGCGGGAGACATGGATACAGCAATATTTGCCTGATCAGTGGTATGATTTGGCCGTAAAGAGACGGTGAGCGTCGGGGGGTGCCCTGGTATAGGCTCGGCCCGATATGCCGCCTTTGACCAAGAGCGTTCCTCATCATTGCCCCTTGGCCCCAGCTCCATTCGACCAAACGTGAGGGATGATTCCAACAGAACTTGTCCGAGAGATTATTGCCTTCATTCCCGACTCCCCTTCGACCGTGTCAGACGAGCCAGGCGTGCCGGTCAAGCGAAACTGGTCATCAATCCAATCTCTAACTCTTGCTTCAAAGGCGTACCGGGTCCTGGCACTGGACGCATGGTTTCGGACTCTCTTCATCAAAGACCCATCGGACATCGAGACCCTCCAGACTGTGTTTCCCGGTATTGCCGGGGTAATAAGGTGAGTTTCAACACTCGGGTGGAAATTACTTCAGCCGCCGTTGCATGGTCGTTGACATTGTCGTGATTCGAACTTCCTGTCCTCAAGAGAACTTCACTGCGTGCAAACGGAGTCACGGAAGACCTCGATATGGGACCTACGCAGCCTCGAGCGCCTGTCCAGAATTCGGTTGGACTGGCTCCCGCGTTCCATGTTACTGCCGCGCTATGCCTCGGATGATCGAGGGGACCGACTTCCATTCACCCACGTCTCATCTTCGGTCACTGAGCTCGATATCAGAGGCCTCCCATGGCCGTCGCCATTGATACTTCATAATATACACCATATCCTACCCGACCTCAATATACTGCGCCTCCGGCAAGAAAGGATCTGGTGTGGGCTATGTCATACATGTTCGGTCGCGAGATTCCGTCCTCCAGGGCCGGAGAAGATCGTGTACGAAGGAGGGGGTGGTCTGCCGGTTCGTCGATCCGTTTTTTCTCGGCTGGGCTGTACCTCGAATCAATCCACAGATGCACTATGCACGCGCTTTTAGCACTCTTCAACACCTTCAGACTGTCGTCATCACAATTGCAGACTTCGGAGGCGGAAGTACAACACTCCATGAAGGCGGTGAATACAACAAGTATCTTTGGGCGGGGGAATGTGACCGTTGCATGGAGATCATGTACGAAGACGATGCCTTCCGAGACGTTTGGGTCGCCAGGAAGAAGGGCCTCACGAGCGCTAACCAGGACCCTGCTAGGACCCTGTACGTTGCGCCCCCAGCGCTGAAGAGGGTCGAGTGGAGATTCTGGAAAGCAGAAGACTCCGAGGAGCGTGATGTACAGGAAAGCGAAGACGAGTTGAGTGGGTTCGAGGAGTCATAATCCTTATGGGATGAGAGTTCTGTGTGTCCTCTACGAGCATCGGCCACACGCAACCTGATGTTTATATCTCGCACTCAGAACCAGTTACAGCCAGCAGGGCTCTCTGTACATGTAAAGCCTCAAGCAGCTAGGGGCCGAATCCGTACAACCACATCGGTCGAGACTTCTCGGAAGCCGCATATAAGCAACCCCAGGCACTACAAATTAAACTCAATGATCGCATTATTGGCCTTCCTCACATCGACGCTGTGGCATACCCCCAAACCACACATACCGCTTCACGTGTCGCCGCCATACGTACTCATAGCAATTATATCAGTGCCTCATAAGGACGGTATTTGCGGCTCGCGTCACGGGAAGACATAGCTTGGACCTTGACAAACTTCGCAACTCTAACGTAATCGATGTTTTGAGTCGCCAGAATAGTGGTGAAGTCTCGGAGATCAGATATTACGTTTCGTCGTCGAAAGTCAAGTGCATAATACCCCCACATCCTCGCCGATTATTTTCCTGTTCGAGCCTCATCATATTTGCATTTGGGCATGCGTGTACGTCGTCCAAATTTATGCCTCTGTTGTTTCCCTCCCATCACTAGTGACTAAAACCTGAAGCACGGAATCCATGTTAAGGACACATTCGCAGGATGAAGCCCATATTCTGTTGTTCCGCATATTCTCCGCACGCAACGTGGCCATTGTATGCTTCGATTCCACAGTCGCCGCGAAGCTCCATGCTGTTGTATCGAACCCTCACTTCCTTGTTCTCATTCGTCGGATCACTGTGCTCAACATACGGCGGACGATCACATGCACGTATTTGCCGAGGACGGAGTATCCATGATAGGCAAATGTCTTTCCGTCTATTCAATAAAAAGAGCCATGCACTTCAATGTGCGACTCTTAGCCAAACCTCCCCGTCGACAAAGACACACCGCACTTGGATATCATGGTCGCATTTACTATTCTCGCGGGCGGCTATGACGTCTTTGTCGCAACATACCTTTTCAACTCCACATCCTCCTCGCTCTCTCTTGCCAGCAAATCGCCCACAGGGCCCTCACCATCGTGGATCGCCCTACATCCCTCGAATAAAAGTATCCTCTAGTACGTCCATGTCGTTGCTCCAACCTATCGGGTTTCAACCTTCCCTCAGCGCAGTAAACGAAGCGCCGGCTGGCGCACTCCAGTCGTTCGTTATCAGCCCCGCTGGCACCCTCTCACCGGCCATAGACACTGTCAGTTCCGGCGGTGACAGTCCTGCCTTCGCGGCCGCCCTCTCCACCGGCGCCGTAGCCGTTTTCAACTACAACTCGGGGAACGGACGTATCGTGCCGACAACATCCCCGAGCACCTTTGATGACTCTGCGCCTGTGATAAGCTTCCCGCAACCCCAGCCGCCGAAGGTGTCCCACCCGCATATGGCGTTGGAGAATGGGAAGGAGATTCTCGTACCGGATCTGGTAAGACTCCAAAGCCCTGTATGCGTGCGCTTCCAGTGACGTATCGCGAAACATAGGGCGGGGACACAATCTGGCGTCTCGCGCGTACCGGCTACTCGGCTAACTACCAGATTCAGGGTTCCATCCCCCAGCCGAAAGGTAGCGGCCCCCGGCATATCGCCATTGCCAGTACGCCTTCATTCCGCTTTGTCTTCAATTTTACCGCCTAGACTGACTGAACGTGCAGACAACCGACTCTTCACTCTTCACGAGCTCGCCTCGACTCTCTCTGTCCAAACGCTCCCTGCCGCACCCAACGGGACCGCCGTCCTCATCGACACCGCCTCCATCGTACCACCAAACCCATCAGCAGGCGCAGTCTTCGCCGCTGCCGAGATCCTCATCCCCCCACCCACTAAAGCGTTCCCTACGCAATACATCTACGTCTCCAACCGCAACACAGGCGTGCAGGACCCGCGCGGCGACGCGATTGCCATATTCCAGCACGTTAACGTCGGCACGCGCAGCGAGGGTCTGAAGCTCATCAAGCATGTGTTCACGGGCATTGACCAGCCTCGTGGAATGGCGTTTGGGCCGGCGGACGGACGGGGTGGGGAGGCGTTCTTGGTGGTGGCGGGCGTGGCGGGGACTGCGGGGACAAAGGTCTTCAAGCGGACGAATGGTGGGAAGGATTTGGAGCTTGTGGCGACGAATTTGGATATTCCTACCCGGACGACATTTGTCTGGCTCTGAGAGCGTCAGAATGTATACATCAAGGAGACATGGCAAACACGTTCCGCTTGCCACTCATGGTGCTTGACCACCGCCGTACTGCGGCGTCCCTCACTCAAACCTCGTCACCCAGCAGAAAATGACAGTGCAAGCTCCCCTCCTGTAGTAGGGATACGCGCTGCGGTGTAAGGCTGATGACTCGATTGATCTACCAACCTATCGCCGGAGTGACATTCATCGCTCCTTCCAAGGAGTTCAATTTGAAGTTGCAAAATTCGTCGGCGCGTTCATCCCGTTTACATTCAAAACCTACCCCCGGTATTGCGCCCTTGTAAATTTAACCGGAACATGCCAAACTGTAGACGCGACTCACGAACTAAGATCACTGACCCCACTTTTGCATGTTCTTTCCACGCCAGATTCTTCGGCACAAAAACTACCCGAGGTGTTGCCTTCGTTCTTGCTTCGTTCATCGACGCAGCCGCGAGGACCCGCTCATGACATCCTCCTTGAACTGCGCCTCGATCTATATTCTAGGTGCTATGTTCTTGCGGGAACTTGGTATGGATAAAGACGGAAACACCTAACAAATGCTGAGAGAATGTTATCTCCCTCCGTGCGGTTGCATCTCGTTGGGAGATTATTGACTTGAACACACATGGCAACAACCAAATTAGGGAGACGCGATCTTTGCCCTTATTTGTCCCATTGTGCATCGAGATTTGTTCAACTACAGGCATTATTTTTACTCTCTCCGCATCACACTCTAACTCCAACCTCAAGAGTGGAGAATGAAGCAAATTCGCAAGTAACCCTTTTGCTCAAGCACGCTCGCAACATCTTGGAGGAACCTAAAACTAGACTGGCATGAGGACTTGAACCAAGCCTTTCCTGGCTGCCCGCTGGCACTCCCGCGCCCCCAGAAGCGTTCTTGCCTCATCATCTCCCGCTCTTGTTCTCCTTTAGCTATCCTAGACCCATACACGACGCTTACGCAGCCAACCCCAGACTACATCACGCTGCGTCTTTGGCTCTTTCGTAGGGGTCTCTCGCATCGTGCCCTTCCCTCTGACCTACACCTCTGCGCATCTGCATACCTTGATTCGCTTTCTTTCTGGCTGGACGAGGCCGAGGCATGTCTTCTGTGTTCATACGCACGTCACGATATACGCGGCGAGCAAAAGGGTCAAGGCAGGGCAAATGAGCGTTTCGCGCCGCCGGTACCCGATTCTTGTCTGAGTGGACGCGAAGATTTGGGCAGATTTGCGGCAGATATACTCATGAGCCGTTACCAGAACTCAGTATGGTGGAAAAGTTGTGCTAGCAGGGTCAGAAAACGATCGAAGAGTCGATTGGGTTTGGGGGCAAGGGGAAAGACTACTGGGATAGGGAGGAAGTTACTCTAGGCATGATATGGCATAAGGAAGGTGGGAATCTGAGTGAGGGGAGGGTAATAACGAGGTTGGAATCGCGTATGCAGGTAGGTGTGTTGTCTTGCCGCGGGTTATACTGATTCCCACCTCTCACAGCGAGCTGGGACGTGTGTGCCACCCTTGCAAGTGACAATGGATCCGGCACAGTCAATCCACCAAGCAGCTCGCCAATTTTAGAGGAGGGTCCAAGCGCGGTGAGTCTACAAATCACGGATATTGTCAACCTACATTTCATTTCGTGGAGGCCTACAGCCTCCCGCGAAGGACGAATTTTGAGAAGCTCCTGGTGCAAGTCTAATCCCCACCCACACAATATTCTATGATATCTAATACGGTATTGTATCTGGCCTTTAAGAAATTGATCCCAAGAATATGACGATGCACAACCTCTTCCCTGAACTAGGCACGTTCGAGCGGTACTGCACCGGAGAATTGGGGACGAGCATACACCCAACAATGTCGGACGTGTCCAATGCGGAGGAAGAGGGCGTCCAAGTAGAAGAATATTACTGTCAAAGGGCCGTGAGCGAAGTAGAAGAGGCGAGCAGAGAGGGCGGCTAACGATGAAGATGATTATGGAGATCCTGAGTCTGTGGATCATGGGAGCGGTCTTGATTGATTATCAATTTGAAAGTGGATGCCGGTGTGAGTGCGGGTTATGTTTCTCGCCCAGACTCCTGTGATTCGACTCACCTTCTGAGTACCTGGACCTTGCATTTCCTCCCGGTGCTTGGCACCAAATGAAAATGTCAGCACGACTTCTTCGCCATGCCGTTCATGCTTGGCAGCCGCTGTGCCGCCTGACGGAAGAACATACAAGCTCGTATTCGCGTCTATTCTCGGTGACACATTGACATGCCAGGTCAGACGGGATTCGCGAGCCGCGTTGGCTCCCTCGGTGCCACACCGCCGAACGCGTATCTTCGATGCACTCCGCTCTAACACTCTTATTCCTCCCTATGTTTGTGAGCTTCTGTACTGATGCTGGCGAAGGCAGTTGGCGTGGTGTACCTGGGGAATTCATGTCAAGCTTGCGGCGTTCTGGCGTGGGATCTCAAGGATGGCACCTTCGGGCCTCAGTGTCCGTTGAACCTCGGTGCCCATCACCATGGGACAAAATATGACAGAACTAACGGGACCATGCCTGAAGTTTGTTTTCAGAATCCTGAGAATCACCTATAAAGGCTCTGTGCACCTCATACCGCCTCTTTGTCAAATCTACCGTGTGACCAGTACGCCACACACCCGCCGTTGCATACTATGCTGCCCCGCGTTCCCGCCGCCATAGCCCTTGCGCTTTCCATCTTGTCAGGCTTCGATAGCGCCGCTGCCGACATTCCGCACAACTGTGCCGAGTGCCCGCCAACAATCGTCTACAGGAGCCTTACTCGCACGGTGACGCCTACCCAAATCAGCATGAACTCTGTGGAATGCATGTCAGTACTTCTAGCGTTCTTCGTACGAGGAGCACGAAACGACTGATAGACGGGTTATACTAGGTATATCAACCCCCCAACTGGCATAAGCGGCATCATCCCTTACTGTGTTTATCGGGTACGTAACAATCCTCATTGACCTGGGCCAGCTGCGATCTCTGTCCTTGTTTGACGGAGTACGGCTACAGAACATAGACGGTGTTCTCACCTTGACCAACACCGGCCCCGCCACCAATCCCCTTCAAATGCCTGGTGCATGCCCAACTGCTGCAGCAGTCGTTCAGAAAACGACGTGTTAGTGGTAGGCGATGAGGCTGTGAAGGATTCTGTATACTATGTGCACAAGCTTTTGAAATATATGTCCTCTGTACTGGTTGAAGCTACTTGTCATACCGGAAGATGGTCGGAACGTACGGGCCGAGAACAATTCGTGGACAACAAGTGACGCTAAGGCTGAGCGCTGACGCCCACTACCACCTCTCGTAGACATGTACCGTTGTACGCTGATTCCGTAGGTTTGACGTCGAACACGCGGATAGACAAATAAAGGTGCAAACTCCTGTGTGTGTTACGGAACTGGTTCGTAGGCGAGTACCGACCCCATGCTCAACTTAAAGGATTCACGTCGACTCAGTTTTTACCAGATCCTGGGCTGTGAACCGACAGCCATTCAGTGGTCTCGCTTCCTCTAACCTATCACATATAACTCAAGTGTTTCTTAGAGGCAGAGTGCAGAGAAACGATGAGAAAAAGCACCAGGAAGCTAGCATGTCGATCCGTCACCTTGCGTGATGGTATCGTGTGGACGCCTCCTTCTACCGATGCTATCATTTCAAGGTCTTCTCTTTAACGTGCCTCACCAATCCTTGTAACTGACACCCCTAGATCACCTGTCCTATGTTAAGTTCTTTCCCGACTGCCGACTCTCTGCTCCAAGTTGCTATCACTCCGTCACCGCCGGGACTTGTCAGATCTCCATCTACTAGAGCTTCCATTTCCCCAGTGCTGGAAAACATATGTACCTTGCCTCGACCCAAGCAGGCAATAGGTGGAGATCCGGCAGTCTCGACCAGTCTTCCCTGCTTATGCGACTGGCTCGGCTGATCTATGAGTCGTTTTTACAGCTGATGTTAAATCTGGTACGCCCGAAATCTCGTGGTTTGTATGCATGTCCATGACACTGCTAGCCGCTCAATATCCACATCTACGAACAACGCAATAATTCCTGCTTGCTCGCTGCCCTGCCGATGAGGTATAAAAGGGCAGACGCGAGGCCTTCATTTTCTTCACGCAACTAGCGAATCTCCCCCAAGCGACGTACTTCCTAGCCCTCGCCTCCTGCCATGTTCTTCCGCATTTCTTCTACTACAGTGGCCCTTGTCCTTTCTGTCGCTTCACTTTGTGGAAGCGCTGCCGCCGTTAACTGCGCTGTGTGCCCCTCGTCAATCTTCTATGCGGGGCTTACTCGTACCCTTACGTTCACTCTACAATCGACTGGTACCACGCAATGCAAGTAAGTCTCCTTCAGCCCTCCTTCAATGAAAAGAAAGAAACTGACGGATTCACAAATAGCTACGACAGACCGCCCATCTCAGGCTTTTCACCTTACTGTCTCTACAGTGTGCGTAGTCCTTCACTAATTCCAATAGTTTACGAGGTTAATTCCGCATGTAGAACTCAAATGGAGGACTTGTCCTCACTAATACCGGAGGTTCCTGCCCCAACCCCACCGCCGTAGTTGTAAAAACAACGTGTTAAGATGTAAGGCCTCCCTCTCTTCGACCTCGTCTCTCTGACGAAGGTTTCTTTTACTTGCACGCGTAGCAGATCTGATGACTCCATTGTTTCTGACCATACAATATGATCCATGTGCCGCTGTCTGTCGGGTATTTTCCCACTGCTACCAGTTGACCTGAACGGGTTGAGGGAGAATGATAAACAACTTCTCCACTTGAAATCCAAAGCTTAGTGATCATGAAGCAGCGGCCTCTGAATCTCGTCCTTTGTAACATGCAGTGCCTCACTGAGGGTCCGTTGAGATGCGTGTCCCCTGTTCTATACTGCCGACAAACGCCTTTCCCCCGGACGGCCCATAACTTGTGTTCACGAAAACGTCCGTCCGTAAGGGAGTCCAGTCAGCGTCTAGCCGGCGTCTAGTACTAGTAGGTTGATTAGCCCTGGATGGAATTACTTGCATCGGCCGCACAATGCCCTTGTTACTCTCAACCGACCTAAAGAGAATTCTTCTAACCTGAGCCCCAGAGATGGAATGCTTCGCACTGTATCGAGAGAGCTCCAGACCCCAAATAATTCGGTTACGAAATTGAGCATTGAGGTATGGTTGATCTTGGATCAACGGGAGTTCTGGGCTTCAACTGAACCGGGTTCTTTACAGCAACTACTAAGACTACTTGACCACCACTGCCTCGATTTACGAACTATCCTCTCACTGTGACTACACGGTCGAAAGCTCGACCTACAATCTGATCTGCGCATAGAGAGGCTGGCTCTTTGGTCTTGTTGTATCGTGTTCATACCTTGCGTTCCATCTCCGTTTTGTTTCCGCTCAATCTTCCTCTCTTCAACATGCTTGTATGATCCGTAAGTGCCTCGAGTACCTGGTATTGACACCGGCAGCGGAGTACCAGTGTCCCTTTTGGCAGTTTGACTTTGGCATGTCTGTCCCATAGATGGAGATTTGATATTCGTTTTCCCTCTGACGCAGCCTTAACGCCTATCGAACGTCCACCGTGTCTCCTGTTCTTGAGTCTGGAACCACTCAGGTAGTCAACGCTGAATTGGCCCGCACAATACCCCACGGAATCGGGCGGAATGACCCCTGCACGGCGCTTATGGCTGCTCAAAATAGTGTATCCGTAAAGTATAAAAGGTACGGGAGATCCAAAGTCCTAGTCTTCACACTCGTTGCAGTGCCAAAACGACTCCGCCTTCATAAAGCAGCCCCCCTAAGCATCGACGAGCATTTATCATGCTGTTCCGCAACTCCGCCGCTGCCACTATCACGCTGGCCCTCTCCATCGCGTCACTCAGCGGAAGCGCTGCCGCTGTATTCTGCGCCATTTGCCCCTCGACGATCTTTTATTCGGGACTCACGCGCACCTTGACTCTGACCAGATACACTACCAGCGCTGGCACCGTGCAATGCAAGTGAGTGTACTACCTAGCTTTGTCTGTGGTCGAAGGACTACGGTGCTAATATCCCGCCCTGCTGCTTAGCTATGACTCTCCAGCCATCTCTGGATTCTCACCTGCCTGCCTGTACCGCGTAAGCACCCACAGCCCGACGAAGGCTTCGTCGCGTGTTTTTTTTTTCCTGGGTCCTTGCAAATCATGCTAATACCGTTTTTTTTTCTATTCTATAGAATCTGGATGGACAGGTCATTTTCACCAACACTGGCCCCACCCTCACATCGTTGCCTGGAGCGTGCCCCAACCCGGCTACCGTAGTTTCGAAAACCAGGTGTTAAAGGAAAGAAGGGAGCGGGACGTTCTCCTCGATACGATTTCGGTGAATTTGCTTTTTTGGAGGAGGGCTAGTTGTAAGGGACCGATGTCGGATACAGCGTCTGCGGTCCGGGTGCATCGTTGCATGTACACGTTGTGCAATTATTGAATTTCTGGAGGGCTTCGATCCGTAACTTGAATGTGTAAGAAACTAAGCGCAAAAATCGTTAATGCTGCATTCCGACTCGGAGGGAATCAAACTTTCAGAGGATCATATTGACGTTATTCGATAGTATTAATACTGCTTAAGAGGGTAATCGACATAACCAAGGCTCGTGCCTCCCTTACATAACTTTCCAACCCAGCCTTGCTTAATTTTTCACTACACCAGAGAATGTGCTCCATGCGTTACAATGCGCTAGGACTGGGTCCGACGCAAAGCGAAAGCGGACCCCGCCGGTACCAGACAGCAGTTACGCAGAAGCCAGCAGTTACAAACACAAACCAAGCTCAGACGAAACCCCAGAGACCCCAAAATGGACGAATCATCATGATAGTACACGTAAAAATACCGAGTAAAGTATGTAACAAAACAGCTGTACAAAACGTTCATTGGAGTGTCCAGCGCACAGCCTGGAATGGATGGACTAGGTATGGAAGTGATGACGTTGATTGGTCGTTGAGTGTGGTCTGAGATCGTGCTGGTATCCTAGATTGGTGAGTTGGAGAAGAAGACGACGGGGAAGACGGGCAGGGACGTGTCTGCCGGTGGATGGCTTAGGGTTGCCTCATACGGTGGCAGCCCTTTAAGCTGGGGCGAGACGGTGATCGTGGCAGTGGCGTGCGAAGCGTGAGATGAGGACAGTGTGGAGAGGGGGACGGCAAAGCCAATCAAAGACCTTGAATTTGTACGATGAGGAACTGTTTCTCGTCGCTGAATTGCTCGTCTTGGTACGAACATCCACCTGATCAGTCAAGGCAGATGGAAGAGAGAACACGTGTACACACCATCCTTGTCGTTGTGGAATCCTTTCAAGAAGACGAGAAGCTTCTCTTTGTTCCTGCGGAGGATGGACTCTATCTGGGGAGGTTTCTTCGGGTTGGCGACGAAGACCTTGAATACATGGAACGCCTCGAATTGGATGTTCTTGCTCTTCTCGCGAAGGAGGTTCATCATCATCTTGAGGTTAGCCTCACTGGCGATGTACCGAGTCATGACGTTGAAGTTTGCGCGGTCGAGCAGGATCTCTCCGAGGAGCTTGAGCGATTGCCGCTTTGTGACGTAGTTGTTGGATAAAATTAGCGTGGTGAAGGAGGAGAAGAACTAAAATAGAACCGACGTCAGATATGAACGGGTAGTCGAAAGGGAGGGTCAGAGGAGAGAGGGGGGCGTACGCGGTCGTAATTCTTGTCAAGATAATCGGCGACCATGGGCTTGTGCCGCGTCAGCGTCTCCTTGAGGTTGGCAAAAGCGTCACATGAGATACCAAACGTAGTGGTCTCAATATAGTGGGGGAATTTATAGAACCTAACATGGTTCAGGCAATTAACTGCATGGGGTCGGTGGGCACACGTACTGGTCAGAATGTAATAGAATCTTCGCCAGCTGTTCGTGCCGCAGCATCTCCTTCAGGATCATCCCCGTGTTCAGCGCAATCTCCTCGTTCTCATAGCCGGTGAGGGTCGCAAAGATAACCTCGTGCTTAGCAGATAGGTACTCGACTGTCGGCCAGCGTGAGCCAATCTGCCGCCGCAGGAGGTTGTTGAAGATCTGCACCACGTCCTTCCGCGCCTCGAACTCGAACCGTGCAACGTGCACCACTAGGTGGTGTAGTAGGTCCGTTTGATACGTTTCTTGGGCGAGCTGAGCTACAAGCTCCGGTGCGGGGTCTACAAAGTATAAGTACCTTGAGGCCTTACTTTGGAACTTTAGACGCACCGCCGTCGCCGTAAAGCAGCGACTTGATCTGCTGTAGGTTCTTTGAGATGTCTTCATTGGCCTATGGCATTTGTTAGTACGCGATTCAACCCTGCTCCACCTCAATGTGATCCTCCCTTCGGGCAGCAAGTTTCCTCTCACCTTTCTCCGAGTCTCTCCACCAGGTGCGCTGTGTTCGAGCTTTGGAATGGCATCTCGAAGGCCACGCACAAGATCTGGGGGTGTACGGGGCTTCGTCTTAAAGAAATTCATGTTGGGCGCCAGGGCGGTGAAAATGAAGAGGATTATAGAGGAGGATCAGGGCGGGGAGAGGAGATGACCAAGGGTGACTGCTGTAAATGGTGGTTAACGTTGCAGTAGTAGTTTCAACATCGATCGGCCACCCTCGGCACCGGTCCCGTTTTGGTTCACTTTTGCGGACCGCAATCTCCGACTCTGAGTGACTGCCACTCTCTTCTCAACCACGTTCTATCTCTATCTCCCGGAGCTCACTCCATTGTACGTTTAAACTCTTCGCGTCTTTCGTTGAATCCGTGGATTCTGGCCCTTGCTACAGCAGTATCCGATCACCACTTACGAGCTTGAGCATAGCAGCCTGGGCGCTATCCCGAGCTGTTTGCAATTGGAACTGTCCGTGGGGCGTCGTAATCACTCTAACGTGAATGACAGGGTGTTTACGGCGTTAATCGACGATGTCAGGAGGGAACCGGTGAAAAATGTCGAACACCAGCGATCAAGCATTGAATATTGATCACCTTGAAGCCCCATGACAAGCATAGTCACGAGGAGGAACAGACCGATTGGTTCGCAGTACATCTAATGCCTAGACGCATCTCCAAATACATTGACCTCTTGTCACTGTCTGTAGAAGATGACATGATACGCCGGACGCGTCCATATGGCGTGAAGAGAGTCCACACGACTCCCTTGTCCTGCATCACGTCTTTCGTGGGTACTGGTATCTTGCAAGATTCGAGATTTCCGAGTTGAGCCGCGCGTTCCTTAGCTCAGGAGACATCAACACGTCGATCATCAACGGGTACCATGGAAGCCAGGGTGTACTCACTCGCTGCAAGTCACCCGTCCAGCAACCACTACCGGGTACTCAGGCTATGAGCACACGCACTTTCATCTGTACTGACACTTTTGCCAAACACGCTAGAGGATCAGAGGACGATGTCGCCCGAGCCGACTGGGACTCCTTCTGTGCTTCGAGCCAACAATTTACGCATTGAGGTCAACGTCGAAGAGTGCGTTCCTTTAATTTGGCCGGCGTTTCCTTATTCTTGCCACACCACGTGCGGGGCGTGTTCCTTGCAGGATACGAAGAGAAACAGGGGAGAATGATCGAAGAACTCGTCCCGTCATTGGTTACTCTTTTCTTCGCCTTGGTAAAAGGCAAGTCCGTGGTCCAATCCGAAAACATATAGTGTTGGATCCGCATGTGTCGAACAGTTGCTCACAGCTCCGGTCAACACGATAATGGAATCAAGGGGGTACTCGGACCAATAAGGTAGTAACGGAATACGAGTTAAAACTTTTCAATAGGAGCATTTGGTTGTGCAATAAATGGTAAATGAACCACCGGTAATTAATTTTATGAGGCCACGCGTTCTGTAGTCACCCTCGCAACTTCCACTTTCATCTTTTGCAGCCCTCAACACCTTGGGGCTGTGTTTTTGACGGGTTTTGAACAGTACTATCCTCCCAGCTGGCAGCTTGTTGGAGGATGGTAGCTGTGGAACTATGATACCGTCATTAGTCGTGTTGATGATCCGGAACCGCAGCCTAAAACAGGTGCAGAATCCCGGATAATATTATGCACGGATTTGTTGTGTAATTGGTGCCGATGTGGCGCACACAGGTATAGCACTGGATTCGCTCATCCTCACGGGGGCGGTGACTGTGGTACATAGAGAGCCGCAGAAAAAAAAGGACACCCATAGCGCTCTCCTTGGAATCCAAGTGTCCAAATACGGTTTCTCTTGGTGTGGCGTATCACTGCGGGTAAGTTATACTTGGGAGGAGAAGGTTGGCCATGAGGCGTAAGTGGGGTCTTGGCACGGTCGCAGAATGCATGCTTTGCAGGAAGAAACGCCGCATATTACATGAGGTCGTGAGTTCGATCAGCTGTGATTTTTTGTAGTCATGCCCTTCATAATATTGACGATCATTGGTGAGGTCTATTGATTTATTTGTAGAGAACGCACGGTACCAGGTGGAAAGTGTATCTGTGTTCATAGCGAAGGCAATTCGCTAAAGTTCGACCAACATTAACTTTGCCTATATGAAGCGCTAGCACCTTGAACAAGATGAAGCCGAGGGAATAATCCCTTTCAAAGTTTTGTGAAGTCTATACGCGTAGTCCTTGACTGGAATGCTCTATCTTACATCGGGGGAAAATAAATGGTCACTACACGATCGTGGCTAGAGAACAGGAGCTGTACCGCCAGACGTATTGAAGACGCCTCATATTCTGTTGGTGGATGACACACAGCCGTCCGAATTGGGATGCTAATCAGATGGTGATAAGATAACTATGCGACAACTGCCCGCTAGCCTCAGTAGGTGTAGGATTCAATAAATTTGTTGTTCGATCTGGAAAGGTGCACCTATTGACATGAAGCTGAAACGTATGTACCAAAAATATTAAATTACTTTCTGCAGATGTGGTCCGTGGATTGTGAGACTATGTAGCTAGACGCTTGTGGGGGGTATTAACCATTATACAATGAATGTCCAATGCTGCCGGATCTGTTAGAAGAAATCATAGCCTAGGAGTGTGTGCACGTTCGGGGGTATACCGCGCCTACAAGCAGAAGCGAGGTTAGTTGACAGAAACCACGGCCCGACAGGAGGTTTGACGCACCATTTCGTTTTCCTTTTTCTCGAACCCACACTTCTGGTAGAAGGCTGGAAGAATGAGATTCATTAGCACACGACACAAAGCCCACGTTAAGGTCCACATACGGATGTTCTTGTCACTGCAGTTCAATATCGTCTTGTACGCGCCGCTGTTTTCGCTGATGTACGTCAGCGCCTGGATAATCCTCAAGCCGAGCTTCTTCCCCTGCTGCTTCTCGTCTACGGCGATATCTTCGATATGACCGACGCAGCTAATTCCGCGCTGGAACTTGCGCTCGAGGAAGACAGTGCCAACGCCAACGATCTGGTCTGAGTGTTTGTCTACGATGACGAGGGTGTAGTACGTGCGGCCCGCAGCGCGCAGGACCTGGAAGTGTGAGAGCCAGGCGGCTTCGCCTGGGTCAGGGGCGGTGGTGAGGACGGAGAGTACTCGGAGGTGTCCTCGGCGGTAGTCGGTGGATGCCAACGGGCGGATCTGTTGGCGCTATTGAGACCCGTCCATCAACGGAACAAAAGTCATGTAGACATACATGGACATCCGGATGCATGGCATTCTTGACTTCTTGCGAGATAAGATCAGGTGAGAAGAGTAGGTCGAGGGCGCTGTCTGGCGTGAAGGACGTGGAGTCGGTGGTTGAAGTCATTATGTTGAACGATAGTTCGGGAAGAAGGAACGGTAGTCTTGGGGCTGGGAATATATACTGTCTAGAGGGTGGTTGTCGCTCCGAGGCGGTGAAATGAAGATGAAAGGTGGTTGAGGCTGGAAGAAGTTGTCAAGAGAAGAGTGAGAGCGTGGTTGAGAGGCGGCAGGATGATGGGGCATTTTGAATCAGTTGCGGCAGTGCCCACGTCACAGCCACTGTAACCTCAGGCTCACAATAACAACGACGAACGTTCCTGGGCGCGATGTTTCGTATTCTAGCGGGTTTGACACGACGGCTATGATCTGTTCACGACTTCACTGCTTTTATATCTTCACGGCCCCTAGAGGACATCCGAGATCACTGGGCGGTGCCATGTGAGTGGTAGAGGCCATATGGTCAGCCGACATCAGACTCTTCGACTTCCATGCGTCACAAAATCGAACCTCCCTTCAATATTTCACACTTGAGCACACTCAGGGGTCATGGCTTTTAGACGGCAGCGCACAAGAGGGGAAGTATCCGTTCACAAATATGGTCGGCAGAGTGGTAGAGGCCAAGTTTCACAGTGGCTACGCCTCCAGAAATCACAGATGGATGGAATCAAATCAAGCATTGGGCTTATAGAGGACCTGTGTTGATTTGGACACCATGGCATGAAGACCTTTCGTGGAATGCACCTCGATAGTAACGAAAGACACAACACGCAGCTGTTGAAGGATCAAACATCTCATGGTTCCAGCTGCGTCATAAATCCGACCGTGACCCTCCCGCGCCAACCACGCGACCCCTCATGCCTACTTCGAAATCTCTAGGTTTGATTCTCCGGATGGCGTACACATATTCCGGGGCTGTTATCATCTCTCCGACAGCGCAGTTCCCTGCTTACGCCTCGCCCCGGCGTCGCGACCAGCACTCTCCTGGCTGACGCCGCCTTCTCCACACAGTCGACTCTCGAACCCCGTGAAGTAAAAAGTTCGGTAAACGATGTACTAAAGAGGCGGTCAGTTTGACCGTAACAGAGGCTTCAAATCGGGCTCGAACGGTCTGCTTGATGACAGCATTTCTCAAAGAGGGGGATCCATCTCCGTCATCAAATCATCCTCAGCCATATTTTCCTCTTATAAATGTGACGTTTTCCTCATACAATAAGCCGCGAACACTAGCAATGTTTTTTTCCCAAGTATCTGATCCTATTGTCGTCAGTTCCGCCGCTGATAGTTACCTATTCCTAGTCCCCGGTTGCACGTTAGCGGATGAAAATCCAAATCAGTTAGGAGTCATAGTGGGTTTTAGACTCCCGTGAACTGCTTGTGACGTGTTGCTCATGGGTTGATTCAGAACTACGGTTGCACCGTCGACGGACCGCAAGATGATGGCACGTACAACGTAGATAGCCCGCATAGCTGCCGTGGGCTTGACTGACGCTGGGACTGCCGCGTTGATTGAGGATTGGCCCAAGAAGTCGTCCAGGGCTCTCCCCTCGATGGATCGATCTTGTGGATCATCATTGCAGTTCTGTATGAATATCATGACGAGTTGGCGGGATGACCCAAGTGCTAGAGGACCTCAGTAAATAGGTTTAGGGAATGAGATCACTTTCCGTCCCCCTAGGTTAGGAAGATATCCCGAGAAAATTCGGGGCCACGGCTTGGGCTGCTCAAGCCTCCCGAATTCAATCACGTCGTCATCCTTCTATAGTATTACTTTGCTTTCTCTTGCAAGCCCTCGGATTTCGACGGAGGGTTGACATGGCACCAGCAGCCCTGATAAAGGATGAAAGCGAGACTGAAGGGTGGCAGAGAACAGGAAACCCAAGGAAGTTCAGCCATTGAGAAAACAGACACCTAGAGGCCAATCGGTCTCCCCGTTATTCTAAGGATTCCATAGCGCTACATCTGATCCTCGCAACACCCGTCTACCCTGTCTTACTAGTCCAAGGCCAGACAAATATCTCTGGAACGGGAGGCCAACAGGCCAACTTCCCAAAAGAAGATCGATGGGCGCCGACATGCACGGTATCGCATAGATTTTGTGTGAAATGCATAGACCATACGAACATGTCTCGACAATGCAACTCCGCCTCAGGTCGCCCCTCATCGTCCTCCCTTGCCACCCTTCATCTGTTGCTTTGACACTTTGGGTACGGAGGGCACGTTTGTGCGGCCGGCGGGCTGCAATAGCACACGGATAAAGAAGTTAGCACAACCGGAACATAGTCAAAGGGAGTAAATAAAGGAAACTAGGGACACAAGTATTCACCTTAGCCTTCTTGGTCTCCTTCTCCTTCTTCTCGGACTTGGCCTTCGAGATGGCGGCGAAGCGTTGTTGCGAGCGCACGGCGGCGGTCTGATTCCGCTTGGCGGCGATTGTGGCGAGGTCGGCGCCGACGATGCCGCGCTGGTGCTTTACTGTCCGGCGCGAGCGCTTCTTGGCGACCTCCTCTGTGATACCCTTCTTATGCATGCGACGGTACACCTGTGTCCAGGCGATCTTGCGTGGGTTCTTGCGTTGCATGAAGAGGGAGGAGGTTTTTGAACCGGTGAAGCGGAAGACCTGGGTTTGAAGGGGAATGGATTGAGAATGAGGGGTCCGGAAGGGGCGAAAAGAAAACAAGGCGCACTTTGCTGTCGCCACGGACAAAGAGTTTGCCCTTGCTGGGGTAAATACGGAAGCCGGAGAAGGAGTCGATTTCAACCTTCTGTACTCCGAGGAATTCCGTCAGCAAACATAGCTTTATTATCAAAAAGCGGCTACTTACCATCTGCGCAGATCAACCAGAAGGGAAGGGCAAAGTACGCAGTCAGTTATCGAGAAACGAAAGGTCATGATTTCCACGCCGTTGTGTCATCCGAACTCTCCTAAAACCATCCATCTCAGATCCCCACCAAACTCGACAAGAACCGCATCCCCCGGGAGCCTGGAGTCATGTGGATGCGATGCTACACTTGCACAGCGTGAATGGGCATGGATTTGGGCTCACCTTGATGGATTTTGTCGGTGGGCGTTGGAACGTATGGGACGAATGACCGGAATCGTAAGTGTCGGCAGTTACCGAACACCACGTGGCAAACGAATTTGCCCTCGACCACGTCGACATTGAACACTCACAGCGAGAACAGACCCCGACAAATCTTTGCTGAATACACTCTGGCGGCGCGCTCGAATATTTCAGGAACAGAATACTCGGGAAGGTGTCGGAGGCTATTGACCTTTGTTGGGCTTTCTTGCGAGCTCATTGGTAGCTCAGAGCTTCCGTTACGACTCCCGCGACCAGCCTCACGGTCTATGATTCCCTTGGTGTCGGACATTTCTCTGAGCGTATAGAGGCTATATTGGCTTGCCTGGCCACTGCTACCGTTCGCTCCACCTGTAGATTGCCCGCTGGCCTCCAGAGAGACCAAATAAATCAAACTTGCGCAGTCCCCGGAACAGAATTTCATGACGTTGCGAAATAGTGGGTGTTACAGTATGGATCGCAATCAATAGACCGACCATCAATATATGGGCATGGCATCACACATTCCAATTCCGATTACTACTCATTCCGCGCCCCTGACCGTGAAACTGGACATCTTTTCTGGGAATGAGAACCTTCGTTCATGTCCAACTGGCGGGAGTAAGTCCCTCCGGGCTCTTTTCCGCAACGTGAGTTTGCAACCCCTTTGCAAGCATGTATATCCTCACCCGTCTCTAAGCACTGCTGATACCTTGTGTCAGTAGTATATTGTTACAGATTGCGTGGATCAAACTCTCTCCTGTTTCCCTCCAGTGCTTCACCCTCGGTTCCTCGATGACAACTTCCACGCAAACACCTAAGGACAGCTAAGGACCCCGCAATTCACACCAGGAACATTCCCCGATTACAACACTTATTGTGATGACAGCCAAGTCATTTGCTCATCACAAATGTCAGCCTAGGCAGGGACACTCAATGGGTCTCTGCTGCCACATATAGTGAGGTGCGGGGAATGAATATATATGATTTTCGCTCCCGCCGCCTCCCGTCACCCGCCAATCCCTAGAACGAAGCCATTCGAGAGACATGGATCCTGGTGAATACGCCAAAGTGTTGGAGCAGGTACCATACGTATTCTCGGGGCTCTTGGTATATTGTGAACCTCAATTCCGAGTGCACGATCGCTAATAACTTCATTATGTTTAATCGGCGCCTTATGAAGATTGAATCCGTCCTATTCGGTGATCCTGCCAGCCAGGTCGTAGTTTTGAAACCAACTCACGCGAGTCAACAGGCGTTCATGTCGTCTTGTTCTGCATCTGCGTTTACATCCTTGGCGCCCGCCGCAATGCGACGCAGTTGATCTTTCTCGTTTTCATTGTCATCATGTTTGGAATATCCGTAGCTGACATCGCCCTATCATACCGATTCGTGCTACACGATGTTCCTGCGGTACTCAAGCTCAAGACGAGTATAACTACAGCCATCGGCCGCGTGATGCCAAAGGGTTACCTTTATGTATTCAACAAGTGAGTATATGTTTGGAGGCTTTGAAATCGCGGCATCTAAAAAGATTGCAGTATGTTCGCCGATGGACTGCTCGTACGTTTAGATACAATGGGTCGTCCGCCAGTCAGTATTCGGGCTCACGAAGGTACCGCATAGATTTATCGATGTTACAAAGTGTGGGATGGCCACAAGTATATCATGCTTATAGCTTCCGCTGTACTTGTGGCTGATTCAGGTCAGTCCCGCTTGCAATCTGCTTACAATACTTTGACAACCGGCGAATCTGAGCACAGTGTGGGGCTATTTGAGTGTGAATAACGGGACACTACTCTCAGTCACAATCACTTTCACGCCTGTGTTTTTTTGGAGCGTGTTCGCTTTTAACATTGTCATGACTCTCGCTACTGGTAATATCGCTCAACGTCCGTGTGACTCCGCGCCTTTCATTCACACCTACATGTGCATAGCCGGGCGAATCTGGTGGGTGGCGCGAGTCGCTCGTCCTATTTTAGAAAAAAGACAGATTAAACAGTACAGCACTGCTATCGCTATCATGTGAGTCACTTCCACCGGACATGAGGGTATTCCGTACGTTATTGACCTTGATACCTTGTTCCTGACAGTGTCGAAAGTGGTGCAATCTATTCCGTGGCCGTCCTTTTAATGGCCGCGATTCCATCATCTAAATCATACAGAGTATTGCATATTGTTCTCCGCGGTACATACCAGAACCTGACTCCCTTCCTACTTTACAGGTTATCTTCCTAGCTATTGCGATTCGGGTCGTGGTGAGTTTAAATCCTGCATTTCCTCCCTTCTCATGCCAGCTCATGTCCGTGTCGTACAGTGCATAATGCCGACATTAATGATCGTCCAGGTCGAGCTGGGACGGAACTCCACATCTGAGCCGCATAGGCGGCCCGACTGTTCCTTGCCGGCGTGGAACCGATTTAGCACCGTGCCCCCGTTTTCAGCAACGCATAGCAAGGCCAACTCCACGATTCCACCAAGTGTACATTGTCGACGAAAACACAACTCCGAATTATTTGACGCTAAAAGAGAAACGTACGTTGACGAGTTAAGGCGTCACTCACAACCGTGATGTGGAAAATACTCGCAATAAAATGTAATATACTGTGAGCCTCTGTTTGGATAGACTTCGACACACCGCATGCCGATCAGGCTTACCCCGGCCGAATGTCTAGGTGCTTATTCTTTTCCATCAGCCTGTCTGCAGTGCTGGACCCACGGGGGCGGGGCTCGGAGACTAGTGACCTCCCTAGTCTGGTACGGTAGTCGCCGTGACATCTATCACTCCTCGATATTCGTCATACTTCCGCGGCGCGTCAGGTTGGATCAAATAATCAAAGCGTTGCCCTAAGCATAACGTTCTGTCATTATGATGATTACACGAGTCATTCCCCGTCACAAACGTCAGCCTTCAACTGACATTCCGTTTACCGCTACCCGCGTCCTCGCATATAACGAGTGTTGGATAAAAATATGATACCTCGCCTTGTCATTTCCCATTACTTGTCGCTCTCGAGAAGCCCACCTCAAGCAGCGATGGCGAATCACGATGAACCCCCATTGACTGATCTCGCAAAGGTGATAGAACAGATCCCGTATGTGTTTGCCGCGCTCTTGGTATGTCTAGAGCTTCAATCATGTTGGTGTAGCTGCTAAATACCCTTCTTGTATGAAGGTCGAGTCATTGTTATTTGGTGATTCTGCCAGCTTCACCTCGTTCACGAGGCATCGATTTTCAGCTCACAAACGCCAACAGGGATCCATCTCGTCTTATTCTGCATCTGCATCTACCTGCTTGCCACACGGCGCAACCCGGCTCACTTCATCATCCTTTTGTGTATCATAATCATGTTTGCCTTATCCGTAGCTGACGTCGCCATATCCTACCGATTCCTCGTGCACGATGTCCCCGCTGTGCTTAAGCTTCAGCTAAGTGTGGACACTGCGGTCTACCGTGTGATCCGGAAAGGACACATCTATGTATCCAACAAGTGGGCGCTTTTCCTTGGCCCTTCGGGTCAACCCATCTAATCTGGGTTTGTGTTTCAGTCTTGTAACAGATGGACTTCTGGTGTGTGGTATCTGCCTTGTACCCCTCGTGTGAATTCGCTCTCAGAGCAACCCGGCAGATCTACCGATGCTACAAGGTGTGGGGAGGAAGAAAAATATATATTCTGCTAGCGGCCGCAGTTGTGCTTGTGGCTGATTCAAGTCCGTTTTCAAATCATCCTCTCCATAGAAGGCCAGGCTTACAGAGCATCTTTGACCACAGTATGGGGCTATTTGAGCGTGACGGTTTCAATACTCTCAATCGCAATTACTTTCACACCCGTCTTTTTTGGGAGCATGTTTGCTTTCAATATTGTCATGACTGTGGCCACAGGTGAATCCTCGTGGCTTCGTCTAAGACCTCACTTTGTTCACCGATTGGTCTTCGCAGCGGGGCGAATTTGGTGGGTGGCGCGGGCTGCTCGTCCTATTCTAGGCAAGCAACAGATCGAGCGATACAACGTTGCTATTGCTATGATGTGAATCCCTTCTTCCGCTTTATATTCCATAAACAATCGGAATTATAATTCGAATCCCAACAGCATTGAAAGTGGCGCAATCTACTCAACAGCCGTGCTTCTTTTGATCATCATCCCAAGCGACAAGCTATATAGGGTATCGCTCAGCCCTGTCTCTGAGACGCGTCTAGAGCTCATGGTCGTTTTGTCTACAGATAATTCTCGTCGTTGTTGCAACACGGGTGGTGGTCAGCATAGGCCAAAACAACTCCGTCGATCTCTCATTAACGGCTCCATGTCTAGTGCATCATACCAGCTTTGATGATCGTTCAGGCCGAATTCCGACAAAACTTCAAACCCGAGCCGCTTCAGAATCCTAACCTCTCTTCGCCTTCCACAAACAGATTTAGTACTGTTCCTCCATCGTCAATGACAGCAAGCGCGATCCTCTCTATCAAAACCCCGCCAAGTATATATCGAAAGGCTCATAGCATGACAGTGCTGGATATCAAAAGAGAAGACGTTGTGCAGAAAACAAGGCGCCATTCACATTCATGAAGGCGGATATATGTGATAAGTCTTGACGTTGACAAAAATAAGGCAGGCATAGGGGGGGGGGTTGTACTCTACAGAGCGGAACGACGGCAATAAAATTTTTTTTAAAAAGAATCAGTATTAGCAAAGAAAATATTTGCGGTACGTGGCTCACTGAGGAAAATATCAACATATGACAAGCATTTCCATGAATTCTCCCCTTTTCTTCTCTTCGTCAGATTTTTCCCTTTTGGATACACATGATGGAGGGTAAACCAGAGGGGGAATGCCCCTCTGGCGTACAGCACACGCGGACAGGAGACGACGTAGCTACAAGAGCCACGGC
Organism: Lyophyllum decastes; assembly: GCA_025854295.1. Lineage (NCBI taxonomy): Eukaryota > Fungi > Basidiomycota > Agaricomycetes > Agaricales > Lyophyllaceae > Lyophyllum > Lyophyllum decastes. The sequence goes on along the minus strand of CP107712.1, from coordinate 1,370,792 downwards.
CCAATACTACACCACCCCGTTAAGCGGGGAATGAGACCGTACGACAATATTTATACACGGCCAGCTGCGCGATTGCCGTCATCTGGATAAGTCCAGAACATGACCATAGAACTGGAACTCCATCCATTTTTTCCGGGGCATTCATGCAATTACGAAAACCGTTCTCGCCTCATCAAGCCTGTGGTACGAGACTTACAGTATCCTTATAAGCAGGGGATATAATCACCTGTGATACGTAACTTGGAGGCTTGTTTAATGGAAGGTGATACAGAGGAGCCACTTGTATCCTCGCGCTTAAAGCTCATCTCTACCCGGCCGATTCAACCACTGACTCCTTTGACTGTCCGGGGCAGTGTCTTCGCTTATGACCTTGATAGGATGCCAATATCAGCTACACCCGTTCGCTGTAGGATGATCATCCACTCACATAGAGATGGTTGAAACCGAAAGGCGTGTAGCCAGGAAGGTTTCTGATAAAAAGAACGCATCAGTCGTTTTGTGACAAGGAAGACCAAACCATAGCTTCACCGAATGTTAGCCGCATTGGTCGTTGGGTCTAAATAACGGTGTTGTCAAATACCGCCACAGGGGAAAACTGGGAACTAGAAGGAAGCAGGAACTTACGTTGATTTATCCACGCCACAAAGTCGGTTCGGCGCATCATGGTTGAGTGCTGATGGAGTTGTCAGTACGGCGAAGGAAGGAGATTTGGGATGGCTTACTGCATGTGCCACAACTCGTGTGTTGCCATTTCTTGCTGGCTGTCTGATTTCACCACGGACCCGCGGTGCGAAGGTAAGCCCATTGCCACCGACGTCGGCGTATCTTGCGGAACCTTGGTCCTGGAAGGGATCATATCGAATCATGGGAGCGTTCGCCAACACACCGTTCGGCTGGTTGATGACCGATGAACCTATGAAATATAGTTTATTGCAATTTCTTTGAACTACAGAGGAGACTCACGATCCATGGTGTGCAGCACCTTTCAACGAAGTGAGAAGAGAAACATTACTCTCAGAGTCAGCAACTTACAAACAAGAATACGTTGTGATTTGGATCATCGTCCGCGAGATCGGGGTCAAGGTCGAGAGCAAAGTAAACCCCTACACGCGTTAGAACATTGTTCTTGCCGCGGTTGCTTCAAGTGGAAGAACAGTCTCACCAGCACGGCCGTGAGCATCGGTCGCTTCTGTGGTAACAACTTGTTGGATACCGATCCGTCGTGGTGTTCTTGAAAGAAAAAAATGCGCATGAAGCTGAATGTAAGAAGTTGGCGGAATTCTCACCCTTGTTGTCCGGTGGGAGTCAATCCACTGATTAAGACCCAAGTTAGGAATTTCAATGCCAAGCTTCTCCTACTCACTCGTCCATGATACATTCAACTATTCAAATTGAAACATCAATACGATGTAGGCATCGAAGTTAGAATACTGACCTTCGGCATCCGGCTCTCCATTTCGAGACCTTCGGCGGACGATGGCCTGTAATCTAGGTCAAATAACGTTACGTGTATGAAAAATATTACGGACGCCGGTCCACCAAGCTAAACAGAAATTACCGAGGCAGCATTGAGCACGGTGCAAATGGTAGTAAACGAAATAAACGTACGTTGGATGGTATCACTACCGATGCCTTGAAACGGAATCTCGTAAGCACAGAAGGGAATTCTAATGAAGGTTCGAACCTCGATTCCACACGTATCTCCAATTGATGCCCGCTAGTTGTGCAGAGAGAAGGAACGCAGCCTCCAAGCCATATGCTGTTGTTATGTGGGAGTCAATATTCGGGTTTTATGCAGAGGACACAAGCGCCTGACGTCCTGAGTTTCCGGTCTGGTACGATTGGCCAATGCGTGCGTCAGAATTAACACCGACTTGTATACCCTGTATGCAGAAGTCAGCAAACAGCAGCAGTAACAAGATAGGGCTTACTGGATGAGTGGGCCAATAGGTTCTGGAGGACGAATCCGCCCGACGGCCGTCCCATCTGCGGTGCAACGGTTAGACACCCATTCACGGGATTATAGCCCTCTCTGATGATGACTCACGTTGGGATATTAGGATCACTTGTATCCTGTGTAGCTGGTTGTATAACCTCCTGATTGGCGATCAAAAGATTGCGAACAGCCTGTGGCCACTGCTCCTGCATATAGGTTCCCGTGTTGGTGCCGACAACAGTACCTAGGTGGAATGGGTCATTGATGTACTTGTCTTGCTTCAAAGACATACTGAGATAGTGTTGCACTGGGTTGGCAGAAACAGGGGCGCTTCCAAACCTACAGACCGACGTTAAAATCCTGAGATGATTAACGAGCAGAAAAACCAACATCATGTTTCTAAGGATTTGTCCGGGTTCAGGCTGTCAAATCATGACTGGGGTAGGGGTTGATGGACGTACCGCACGAGATTGGTCAGCCTTATATGCGAACATCTTAGAATGAGGAATGACCAAAATTCTGGGACAACACACCTGGCGTTAACTTCTTGGGGAGACCATCGGGGCGCTATAGCGGTGGCGAGGTTTGGGAAACCGGCCTGAGTAGGTCGCATCCTTGCATCTCCGATGGCGCGTTGCAACGCTGAGATACGTCAGGCAATAAGAATGACGGCCGAGAAAGAATTCGCGATTTGTAGGCTCACATGGGTAGCGAATAACAGTTCTTTCCCGCATAATCCAGTTTTGAACGTACAAGAACGCCAGGAATCCGAGCCATCTGTTAAACTATAATCCGTTTTAAAACCAGTGTGTCTGTAGAAGAGTATGCGGACTCACGTTGCCGTCACGTCCGTCAAACGCATATGCTTTGTTCTCGCTACGGGGGGTTAAAAGCGACCTTTCTGAACGAGATGATACGCACTTGACACGCTTATCCAGAATCGCAACTTCGTGACTCCTCGACGTCTTAGCTGAAGTTGGCTCTCCAAATTCGGCCCAGAAAGGTCCCTGGGTTTTCGTAGTATCTCCGCATTGCTCGCCCGGCTTCCTGCCGTCACGAATAAAGGATGTCACCTCTGCAGAAAGATACTTCAGTAACGGAAATTTCTTGTGAATTCTGCCATTTACGGTCCACTTGGCCTAAAAGACGACAAATAACGTCAATAAAGTCCGTGCTACAAAGCATCCATGCCTACGCACGGTAACTAAAGATTTCGCCTTGCTTCAAAATACAATTTTGCTTAACAGACACTAGTCAATCGCATGATGGGTAACGAAGATCCACCAACTCACTTGATTCTTATCTCCGTTTGCTGGGAGGATAACAAACGCAACACATTCGGTACGATCTTCACATGCACTCCGGCATTGACTTGATGGGTGGCCTCGTCAGCAAAATAAGCGCATGAGAATGCATAACGAGCGCTCACCTCGGTTGCGTGACCTGCTGTGCCAAGAGGTCTGGCATCGAGGTTTCGACTTCAATGTCATTCATTTGTTGCCATCTATAGACCAGATGTAAAGAATCAAAGCATACAAGTGAATTATTTGCTCACGTACTTGAATATACTGCATGGACACCTCTGATATAGATTTCAGGGAAATTAGTGCAAATCCTTGAAGAAGCAGAAGCTAGGGGCTTCGTACTGCGTAATTAATCTGTCCAGCAAGGTCACCATAGCCAAGGTAAATCATTTTGAGATGCTTACGTTGTAGCAAACACTCTGGCAACCAAGTCCCAAAAAACCGCAACCTAATTCAAGTTCGGTTCCGTATCAGGAGCAGGGGAATCTGTCATACCTCGACTTCCATATCGGAAATGATCCTGCGGTGGACGTGAGACGAGACACGCAAGTGACATCGGCTTGACGAACCTTGCAAGAGTTTCCGTAGACCCGAACGCCATCACCTGGACATTCGTGGGATTTCCCACTCAATATGGCACCACAACTGCCCCCTACATGACCCCTTGAACTACAGCCGAGGGTCCAAACCAGGTTGACTCACAATAGAGATACCTGTATAGAAGGCGGTTATCGAAAGAAAAATCAAATGAGCTTGATAAGGCTTACATGGCGCAATCGGGCGGATCACCATCCTCCCAGATTTTGACATCCATCCTAGGACCTGTAAGCCGCCGTTATCAGTGAGTAGATGAGGCTTACCATCGAGAATCGTTGATGTCTGATCCTGCGAAGTGTGAAATTAATGAGGCAAGTCCGAGGGCGGCTAGTAATTCGGGGTCAGAGGGTGCTAAACATGCATGACCAGTGCTCACTCCACTCGAGAATAGCAATTGCTACAAGACCATAGAAGATCCATGCCAGGAAAAAAAGGCGTTTTTGGTGATCAGGGTGATATAAACTAACCGACGAGTCGGAGTGTTGGATATACATCACTGCGTCTCCTTTTACAGCTGCACCAACGTTCGCGATACAGTCGCAAATCGAGGAACAAGGGCTGCTTAAGATGCAAGTCTCAACGAGGTTTCGATGTCCAGCCAAGCACATGCCTTCAGCGGCTGCGAAGTATGCTGTTGAAAGTATAAGTCGCTGGGACACGGGCAGAAGAAACGGATGAAACGCACAGCCACACTTCAAAACCTCTTTCGTAGGGCATGCTAGAGGCAGAAGGTAATCAGCAGCATTTCAATAGTGGTTCCTATATGTGCGTACATTCCGCTTTTGTTCGCAAGGCAGAGCAGTGTGGTGGGCTGCTCTCAGGGGTCGTGGAGCGTTTAGCAAATTCGGAATGTTCATCCTTCGAGATATAACCGTCGCCTGATGCAAGATATGGTTAGCATTAAAAGGTGAACCTGAAGGGACTACTACCATCTTCGTCCATGGAATTGAATATTTCTGTAGCCGTAGGCAGTTGGAAGGCAGATAACGCAGCCTCAAGCTTTTCCGTGGAGTTCCAATGGAAAAGTAGAGACTTCAAAAATTCGTTGTAGCTAATTTCACCGTCTCGGTTCTTGTCGGTCGTCTCGTGAAGCCGCGCAACAAGTAGATGACGCTTTGAGTTGTCCATGATCATCTCAATCTTGACGGAATCAGCAAGAGTATCGGTGGGGCTAGCTGGGAAGCCCTGAGCCGACGCCGACCCGTCGAGAGGGTTTCCATGATCGCTTTGAGCAGATAAGATGTTCGCGCGGGCGCGGTGAGCGCGTTGGGTGGCAAACTGATCGAGCTCGCCACCACGAGCGACGTGAAGGAGGCCCAGTACGCTAAAAGCGGAGAAAAGACGCATGCCTACAGAGGCTTGCAGCTAGGGTTTCCCTGACACATCGTGGGGTACCCATGTATAAATGAAACTTTCCGTCTTCCATGAGAGGTTGTCGGGCATGGGTTGACGAGCGCTAAAACGTCCATGTGGAAGGGACGGAAGGAGGACCCCGAAAACTCGCTCATGGCCAAATGGGAAAATCACTGACATCAGAGCCTGCTTCCGACATCACCGCTAGTAGCTCCGTATGTAGGATGATTCTCTTGGCATGCTTCTGCTACCACCAAGTCGATGTAAGCTCAAATACTTTCTGGCCCTCACTTTCCCCCAACTGAGAATCATGCAGAGTCTCTTCAGTTTCCTGTGTGTGGTGCTTCTCGGACGCGCCGCCTTCGCGCAAATTCCTGCGATTTGCGGCTCTCAAGCAAAGGGTGCGTTGTGCCCAGATAACCAGGTATCCGTCAAGTTCACTCCCTCTCCTGCCAATTCTGACATATAAGCGAACGCGACAGTGCTGTAGTCAATTTGGATATTGTGGAACCACTAAAGAATTCTGTTTGACTAGTCTTCGCTGTCAAAGCCGTTGCGTTCGTCTTTTATCATTCATTTATTCACTGTCTTTCGAAGTTGACACCGCTGGCGTCGTCAGATAAATGACGGCCCGCGTAGGTGCTCTGCAGGACCTGTGGTACTTTACTAACGCACATCAACAAACCTGTAGCCCCGAAGCAGCCTGGTGACATTCCCGATATTGATGAGTCGAAACTCTTCCGCCCACCTGATGGTACTTTTAATTCCAAGTACGCGCGTTCAAGTTCCCGCAACTGCCATTATAAACTCTATTTGCAGGAAATTGGTTGGCTATTTCTCGAACTGGGTAAATCTTGCGTGTTTCAAGGTAGCCGTTGCATTCTCACTACCGTCCTGAAGGCTCAATATCGTGGCTTCGACCCTTCAACCCCCGGGTGCACAAATGGGAATTATTCCTTCCTCCCCGAAAACATTAACCCACATCTATATACCCATATCAACTACGGTACGCCTCTTCTTCCTGGTCCGGCCGTCACTGTCCTAAAATGATATGAAGCTTTTGTTTTCATGGCTGAGAGTGTGTATAGTGTCTGAATCCTTCTTCGACTTTTAATTACCCGTTTTGTACAAGACAATTCCGTCGTACCACACGAGTGAGTACCACATTCAACCTCTTCCACTGCGAATCTCACAGTGTGATCCCAGACACAATGACGAAGAATTGTCACTCCGGATGAACAAATGGATTCACCGTATTAACCCAGGCTGTACAACCTCCTTCTCAGTCGGTGGGTGGAGCATGAATGATGGTCGTAAGTCAATTGGTTTCCAGCTTGTTTGCGTAATATTCACGTCACTTTCCAGCAAGCAAATACACCGGGGGCGTGGATTACACCCCATTCTTCTCAGTGCGTCCGTGTTTTCACATTGACCTTGTCCTACACGAATGATTTTTCTCAGAAAATGGCCGAGACTTCAGCTTCACGATCAACTTTCATCAAATCTACCATCGCATGGGCGCGACGCCTCGAATTTGACGGCATCGACATTGCATGTCTTGATTCATCTCCTGCACTTGTTGTGTCTAACAACGGATCCGTTCTGTGAATAGGATTGGGAGTTCATCGGCGATCCCACCCGCGGTGGAAAGCCTGCGGACAGGGCAAATTTCAATTCACTCGTTAGCGAGATGCGTGCTGCTGTGCAAGCAGACGCTTCCTCATCTGGAAAGTCGCCACTCCTGATCACCATGGCTGCCCCCGCTGGGCCTGAAGACTTCAAGAACATCGACGCGAAGACAATCTCAGACAACGTCGATTGGATCAAGTACGTGCTTCTGTGTACACCGTTCCTGAGTACTCACCGATTCAATACTTTCAGTATAATGACTTATGAGTGAGTATCCTGCTTTTCCAATGTTTCCGCTCTCTTTCTCACTTCGTCCTGGACGACAGCTTCTACGGTGCGTAGATTCGACCGACAACCCCGTTGATAGCTCAAGAAACATAGGTAACTGGGAAAATACGGTCGAAAATCATGCACCAATTGCGGACAGGAGCATTCCAGGATGGTAGGTCGACGTGTTTCCCTCGAGAGGACCTCACTGACATCGGAAAGGTCGTTCACCTCAGCTATCGACCAATATCTCGGTGCCGGCGTTCCGCCCACGAAGCTTATGGCTGGTGAGTTGAACTATATTCATTCAGACCGTGTTGTTTAACGTTGCATAGGTCTTCCACTTTACGGCCGCGTGTGGACACTGTCTGATCCATCGAACAACTCACCCGGAGCGCCTGGTACTGCTGGAACAGCGGGGCGTTGCACGGCCGAGGTATGAGCAGGTTTCGAGACCCCTCAACACCGAAGGCTCACTTGGCATTTGAAGCACGGATATCTATCTTACTTCGAGATCAAGGAAATTGCGGATACACAGAAAGGCACAGGAGTTACATTTGAGCCTGAGGATGGATGTGCGTGGTCTTTTCCTTGTATCAATGAAAGATGCTGACACGAAGGTCTCAGACTACATGGCAGGTCAACTCCAAACCACAATCCTGGTCATTTTTTGACTTCCGTATCATAGACCTTCGACGACCAATGGGTCGGTTACGACGACGACGTGACTTCCGTATTTCTCTTCCTTCATGCCTTGAGTACTGACGATTACTTCATCCGTTTAATCATTCCTAGTTGTAAGTCACTTCGGGTGGTTGATGGGCGTGTTGCTGACCCTAGATAATTCCTGTAGCTCGTTCTCTGCAAAAATTGGCATCATCAACGATCGTGGACTTGGGGGAGCAATGGTACGCTACGCATGTTTTCCAGCGGCGAAACTCTTCCGATTCTGTTGTATCAGCTCTGGGCTGTCGACCTCGATACAAAGGATGCGGCTCTGACGCAGAAACTGCTTAGTTACTACCGAGCTTGTTCCAAGGCAGGTTATTACCATCCCGAGGGGTCGCTTAGACTTACTGTGCTTTTTCCCCCACTAGGATGACGTCTGGCCGACAACCGCAATTGATACAGACGCAGTCATCGATTGCCCATCAAATTCTGACAAGTCTGGAAATACACAGCTCCGTCATTGCAATGCGGACGGAACCTGGGGAACGGTAGACGCATCCGGCTGCTCATCGTTCAAGACAAATTCCTTGGCGGCACAGCAGTGCATCGGTTAAACGAACACCGAAGTGTTCCGTGTTCGTTGATTCTAGTATAAGGTGGTGGACAAATTTGGGGAGTATCAGCGCCCATAATCCTGTTTGATCATGAAAATTGAAAGGAGACTGTATCTCATGGTGTCGTTGAGAGCCCCATGCTCACGGTAGTCTCACGCCGTTCTTAAGGAACGTTCGCTAGTATTTTTGATAGGTGACGCATCTCCCAGCAGTGCCGCCCCGACCCGCCTTGGCACTAAATCCGTGCCTGATAGATCATGCTCTGAATCACGATCGAGGCATGATCGGTCAAAACACTTCTCCATGGCGGAAACTTTTTGTTTTCCAAGTCGACACTGGAGTCAAGTGACAGAGCAACACTTCTCCATTGGAAACCCTTCGTTGTTCAGGTTGAATGTAGGAGCCAGAGGGGCTGAGGACATTTGGATTCGGTGCCGTAACGTGCTGAGAACACAATCAATTACCTGGGGTCAAAGTAGATGCGTTGAAGTCATGCACACATGTGGACTTGAAACTCAAGCCCCTTCAGTGCCGCACAGAACGACGATGACTTATGTACTCTAGCTAAGTGCGGAAACTTCGAACGGGAACGCGTTCCGATTCACTTCAGGAGCAGAACTGTTATGTCCTCGTATTCTTAGGCGATATTAGACACCTATATGTCTTTAGACCTCACGACAGCACAAAGTAGAGGAGAGTCGAGGTCAGGCACCCACATCGTCTAGTCGCAAGCTCATAACAACATACTGAAGCCCGCCCAGTATGCCCGTCCAACCCGATCTCATTTCTCCATTGTTCTGATGTCTTAAGATTTTGGTCCGGCGATACCCCGCGGATCGTTGAAGATTGCGAGCAAGCAATGTATTTGCGTTCAGCATGCAGCTGTAAAGCTTCCGGGGTCCTTGTATCGTGAATATCGTTAGGGCTGTAATGATCCAGGTCGAGTGGGATTCCGACCAGGCACTTCGTAGCATCGTGGACCTCGCTAAAATGGCGTTCGTCCGATCACCAAGCATTCTTTGTGCATCATGGTTGGTGAAGCCCTTCTCACGGGTCTTCTGTCTAACTGGCCACTTATACCACTGGCATCTCAGTTTGTTGAACCTCTCTGTACGTGTCTCCTCGTCCCTCTTTTTGACGAACTGTACTCTGACCCCTGAGGACGCGCCATTAAATATGCGTCTCGTTCTTCTTGTTAGGTACTTGGTTCCTGTCGCGTTAGCTACGAGTAAGTGCTTTAGTATCGTCGGCTGTGGTCATGACCTTGAGCTCGCAATGTTCCAGGTACCTGGGCAGCCTGTACACAGACCTATTCTGCAAGTTTTGAATCAAACGTGCCCTCGAACCAGTGCTCACCATTTTGATAGGTTGTTAGTGGAGACACTTGCACCCTTATTCCACAGAAGGCCTCCATCTCCTCGTACCAGCTCACAAAGCTGAACCCAACTCTTAACTGCGCAGCTCTCTCGATTGGTCAATCATTATGCGTCAAAGATTCAACGTACAATTGCCAGGTAATTTTGCCCCTTCCATACAGCCGTTCAAAAACTGACGATGCTCTCAGCCTGTCTACCAAGTCAAGAGTGGCGACAGGTTCGTGTCACATCATGCTGTCCCCAGTTGTTTGACCGAGTTCTGACCTTGATTACTTAGCTGCTCTGCGATTGCTACCTCGAACCAGATCACGACCGACCAACTTATCGCTAACAACCCCAATCTCGGAGTAAACTGTCTTATTCAGCCTGGTCAGATGCTTTGCGTCGCTGGCGGGACACCAACAAGTGGGTTTTGCATAACCTCGCTTTGATGCGGCACTAACGACAATCCCTTTAGCAACTACTACCACCACAAATCCAACACGTATAGTGGTTCTCTATACGTTGATTATACTCGGGCGTTAATGGGGAGATCTAGCGACGGCGTGTTCCACCACTTATACCGTGAAGTCGGGCGATAAGTTAGTTGACTATCATGCTCGCGTCTTTCGTCGTCTGATACGATATTTCTACAGCTGCGATCTGATTGCAAGTACCAACAAAATATCTAATTATCAACTAACATTCCTGAATCCAACGTACGCGCCTGTCCGAGTCTATACTGACACGTCACACCATCTAATCTATTGGCGTCCTTTTTCAGGATGAATTGTGCCACCCTCCAAATTGGTCAATCTCTTTGCCTCGCCTCGACTTCGTACAACTGCCAGGTACGCAAAAACAGTCACACACATGCAATTTTGACTTAGGGATGTTTTCATAGCCGGTATATACGGTCGTCCCCGGCGATGGATGCTTTGCTATTGCAGATTCACACGGCATCACACTCGACCAGCTGTATGCGGACAACCCGAATCTTGCGAATGCATGCAACATATATCCTGGACAAACCCTTTGCATCGCCAACGCCCCTCCTACTCGTAAGCCGTTAGCCTTCCATGTTAACATTGCTACCATTCAAATCGCTCACAGCTACACCGACTGACTGCACACTCAAGACAACTGTCATAAATGGTGACACCTGCGATACCATCTCTGAGCGTGCAGGGATATCGCGCTACTGGTTGGGTCAGGTGCGTCGTCCCATGTCCATCGCCACCGATATCGATACATATGCTTTTCTTTACAGCTTAACCCTACAATCAACGCAGACTGTTCAAACCTGATCGGCGGCGCTGCTATCTGCGTCGACAGCGCTCTCAATACTTGTGGAGCTGTTTATGCTGTAAAAGGCACTGAGGGTGGCTGTCTCGGTATCGCAGCTACACTTGGTATAACCCTAGAGGAGCTACTGAGGCTCAACCCTAACGTCAATGCACAATGCACCAATATATATATTGGAGTTTGTAACACCCTTGTTGTGAAGAAGATCTCGTATACTCACTGTGATCCATAGGAGATGCTTTGTACTGCGCAAAGGACAACGGGGACGCCAAGTACCGCTTGTTCCCGCAGATACACTGTAACGATTGTTTTCTAGCATGCCTCAAGTGATATTTCTTACTCCTTTTCTTTCTAGTTGGTCTCGGGCGATACGTGTACTGGTAAGAACATCACGTCGGGTCCCCTCTGCAGTCTCCTGACCAATTTATTCAGTCGCTGCGAGCAAGAACTCTTTGACAAACGCGCAGCTTCTTGGCCTCAACCCAGGTTTATCCTGTAATGCCATGATTCCTGACAGTCAGATATGCTCGTTCAGCCCGGCGACGAGCATCTGTCCCAAGCTTATCCAGACTAACCTGGGTGATTCATGCTGTATGTCGAACAGCGTTCTGCGACCTACTCAAGCGCTGATTGTTTGTTCACCTGCCAGTCTCGTTGGCCCAGAATGTCAGCATGTCACTCGAGGAATGGCAATCCGTCAATCCTGGGCTTAGTTGCAACCCGTGCGTTATCTGCCGAGATCCATCTCCAGACCGCCCCATTGACTGAAGTATTGAAGTCTTCCACTGAACTATTTGGTATGCTCCGCACATGGGAACGCAACCCTTCCGGAAGAGCCTTCAGGCACAAATCCTACTGCCTTGCCATTGTGTGGCACGTACGACAAGAAGCAGTACTGCTGCTCTAAGTTCAGCGTGTCTGCCGATCTCTTCTCATCGGACCTCTGCCTTCGCGAAAACGTGAGTCACGATTCTCCTAGCTCTCCGTTTGCAGTTGCTCATGACAATGATTTCAAAGGGATGCCAGGTATGCTGGTTACTGAAGGTTCATCGTCGTTGACGATCGCTCATACCACCCTATAGGCTAATTGCATCGGCGATCCCGGCGTCGTTAAGCCCACAGGATCGGCCACGCCTACGTTCACATTGACACCCACAAGCTATCCAACCCCCCCGCCCACGCCGGATCAATGTGGAAATTGTACGTCATCACAGTGCTGTACGGCCTTGGTGGGTAATTCCGGACTCGAAATCGCAACCTAGTGCTGATCACGTCTCGGAATCAGGGGCTCTGCGAAAGCGGATTGTCATCATGGTATTGTCGTGCGTCATAATTTTAACATTTCAACAGAATATACCTTTTGATCACGGTTGCAGAATCCGCAAACGGCTGCACCAAAAATTGCGACCAAGGCATCCCGGCGGGGTGGGTTGACCGGCCGCAGGCTCCTCTCGTGAACTATACTTTCCCACCTGGAGACTATAGCGCATATGGCGGGAATCCATGCGGTGTATGCAACAGCACCACAGCAACCATAGTGTGCGTCAAGTAGAGTGACCGTAGAGAAAACTCGCTAATGTCCATCCGCAGTTCCCCAAACGGAAAGTACTGCTGTACCCAAGATTTGCAATGTATTCCAGAGGTTTGTTGGCGTTCTCTTTCCGTATGATCTAGAGCCTAATCTCATATATGTATCCTTTCTAGACATTCGAAGAGTGTCGAGGTAAATGGCTCGCCTGCGTTGTTAAAATGGGAATGCTGATGGTTTGCTACAGTCGCGAGTGCATGTCTTAACAACTGCTTCGAGACGTACCCTGACGATGAAGATGAGTGCGACCGCACTGGGGTGTGCACGTACACAACGACGAGGATTTTGCAGCCATGGCAGTCAGGTTCTCCATTCGATTCCGTTCTTGTTCCAGATCCCGACACGTAGGCACCTCCCGGTACCACGAAGATGCAAACTTGAATAGTCGTTACTGCGTGTTGTACCGTTGAATAGAACAACTTTTCATTCACGAGACGGATAGGGTGCCCTCTACAAGACACGGAACCCGTAAGAGAGTTGGGTTCAAGGGTGACTTGGTACTGGCCGACGCAAATTAGCATTGGCGTCATGATTCACCATCCGCAGAGGTATCCCAATCCAAACGTTTCAGTCTGCCATCCAGCCATTCCCTGTCGGCTGTCTCCAATGCCGGACCCTTCCCGGTTACAACAAGTTCTTCAATCGCTGGCCGTCCAGGCCACTCAGCTCCTGCCCCGACCTTCTTGTTTCTCGACTCCACCATCTTCTTCAATGCCTTCACCGTAAAATTCGTACAGCCTATGATGGTAAGCTTGGCCAGATGCGTCGCGCCTGAATAGGTGCTAACGGCGCCCAACATGTCGAGAAATTCGTCATCGAAGCCATCGCACCGCACACATACGAGGGCTTCTCCGTACCAGTGCTTCAGGTGGTGTGTAAGGTCGTCGACCTCTGAGATTTCCTCCAAGCGCAGTTTGACGGTTCTTGGGAGGCTGCCCATTGCGTTCAGTGAACAGCGCGAGACGTGCAGCTCGGGTGTGTGAAGTGATACGGTAGAGAGGAACTCGTAAGTGAAGGTCGGCGAGAGGTCTTCCACGACGAGCGCTTGGCTCAAATTGAGGTCGGCAATGAAGTCTTCCGAGATGGGATTGGTCAACTCGAAGTCGCAGAGACGGAGGTAGTCCAGGTTTAGGGATTGGGTAGCGAACAAGTCCAAAAAGTCATTGAGTGATAGACGCCGGCGGCCCGCCATTCCATCCTCGTGTGAGAGGGAAACAAGGCGCATGATAGACAAGGATTTGAGCCGCGGGAACCGAAGATGCCACGAATCATCCATATTCGTCATGTGGATGAAATTGTGGCCATCGAGAGTAAGCGCGTGGAGGTTGGGATATGAGGCCCATGTCCACTGGTAGGCATGATTGGCTCCGCCATCGTCTATCTCGCACTCCAATCTCAACTTCGTCAAGTTAGGGAGGGTGCTAGAGATGTCACGTCCCAATTTGGGTAGTGCTGAGCTGTGGGTCGCGTAGAACGAGAAACTGCGACAACGGTGGAGGGACGGGGCAAGGACGGCGACCAGAGGTGAGAGAAGGGCTTTCTCCTCTTCTGAGGTCAATGTTGGGGAGCCAGGGAGCCGTATTACAAGTATATCAAGTGGCAGATCAGAGCTTCGGTCGATGCACGTTTGGATATGGCTAAGTGGGACCGGTCTCGAACTATCGATCGCGAACACCAGCACCGTCCAAAATTCAGAGATAGATGATACGATCGTTTGCCAACGAGGAGAAACCTCAGCTACTGCATCTGGAAATCTGGGCAGGATAACATCTGGACGAAGGAACCATTTCTTGTCATGTGGGTCATCTTTTGCAGGCTCGTAGAACTCTGCCACAGTTTCGTGATGTACGAGGTGAAAGATCGTTGCGAGCAGCTCCCTTGGCAGGTCTTCGATCGATGTAGGTCGGTGCTGATCAACGGAAGCCTAAGTGATTATTAGGATAACGTCAAGTGAAAAAGCGCTAAAAGGACCATGTTTCATTGACAGTCTTTCTCCACGAGCCCCAGCAGCGAAATTTTCTTTCACGAAAGGTTTGATCAGGAATAGGACGGTGTCCCTTCCAAGGTCCGAGAAGTCAAGATAAAAGACGGAACATCTTATCTTATCTGAAAAACACGTACAACCAACCCTCGACCCAGTTTATGGACACAGCTTTCCGGAAAGAGCATAGCTCAATTTAAAATAAGACACAAAACATACAAGGGCGAAGGAAAGTAATAAGGAAGTCCAGAAAAATCCGACGGGTTGTGCCATACCTTACAACGGTGAACAACAGGGACGTAATGTAACACACCGAGCGAGGCCTGAAACGGAATTATAGCATGGAGATAGATACACCATGCCGCCGCAGCTGGGCGGCTGGGAGAGGGTAGGCGGGTGGCAGCGAGGAACACTATTTTCCTGTCGCCTTCACAATTGAGACTACGATGATGACTATAATGACGGCGATTGCGACGCCAATGATAATGCGCATCTAGAATAACGAACGAGGTGAACGGGGAGGATGGAACTTTTTTGAGTTTGACGCACCTTCATGTCCTTCCACCTGGATGACGAAAAATAACATTAAATCATTGTGGACACGAGAATTTTCAGGGCAACGTACCACATATTCTGTACGAAGCGAATAACTCAGCTTAGCTGGATAGCACTTCTAGACCGGTAGGCAACATACCTTGCGCACTCGGTTTGCACCACGACGGAAACCCTGGGCGGATACTGCGAGGTTATCTGCAGTGCAAGTCGTTCAAAAAGCTCCTTCCGTGAAAACCCTTGTGCCAAAAGGATACGTGGGCAAGGAGTATTGAGCGACGGACGTACCTGTCTTGTCTTGTAATGAGTCCAGTCTCTCGCCCCGTTCTGCCACCTTTGTGATGTTCTCCCTCATTATTCCGACAGTGTCATCAATCTGTGCTTGAATGGCTGCAGTTTTTGGATTTCCTTGACTAGGGCCTGAAGGGTTCGAGGAGGAGCCATTGCGGGGCACATATGGGTCATAAGGTTCGGCCCTATTCAATAAATGTGAGTGAGCTGGCCGCGATTATGGACCCTGAGCATACATGATGGGAACGTGGGGGTCTGAAGGAGAGAGAAGAGGTCAGTTCTTGCGTGTAGCTTACGGTAGGAAGCACTGGGCTGACCGTGTCAAACGATGTTGGATGCAGGGAACGGTGTGGGCGTTGGCAACAGGGAGCCGTGTTGCCGCCCAACTGCGATGCCATGTTTTCCCCACGGCGTGACCTGCAGTGCTTGACGTAACGTCTGTCACGCCCAATGAACTTACGCAGCACCCATCCCCTTCAGGCGACTTCACGAAAACTATCCTCAATCCCTCAGACGTATTTATTGTCGTCAGCATTGCCTAGGAATCTATAGCGTTCAAGCTTCAGCGTCCGGGGTCACTCGGATTAATATTGAAGGGGTTCTTCATACTCGGTCGACGTCAGCCCGAGGCGATAGGATGTGCGTTCGCGCTCCGAGTTGAATACGCTATATACCAGCACCGCCGCTTGATTGATCGTCGAACAGATTGAGCACCATAGCAATCAACGCCCCTTACTGCCAGAGGTCGCGGACAACCTCACTTTAATTCTCCAGTTCTTGTACACAACCGGCGTCGATTCACTCAGGCCTTCGGCGGCATCATTTCTTGTTCCGTATAGGCATTCTTCGCGGTTGAGGATTACTTGGCCTGCCGCATGCGTCCGCATTTCACCCTCAGGCGACTTAGCTTGCGTCCGATTCCAACTTATTCTCACTCCTGCTGCAACACTCACCGTCGACTTTCCACCATGTCCGTTCCCACCTTTGACCAAATGCGAAAACGTATGGCTCCTGTCTGGCAGAACGAGGAGTATGAAAAGGATATACTTTGGGCCGGCGTGTTCGGTTCAGTGTCTCGCAACCGTGCCCGCGAAGAATCCGATGTCGATATTCTTATCGACCTGAAGGATCATGAGCGTTCCGGCGAACCCATAGATCTTCGTGAAAGTGAACTCTCTTTCACTAACTTGCTCTGACCGTCGCTGACTCTTTTCAGACCTTGCGGAGGCGTGTGGGCGCGATATCTCCCTGATGTGTATCTGGCAAGGACCAGATTGGGCCTGGGGTCACGTCCGCGTCGAAGCCCTCCTTTCCAGTTGTACGGTTTACGGAAATCGTAGAGATGTCGAACATCTTCGCCGGGAGGCCATGATCTTTCTCGATGATGGCCTCAAAAGGATCGATCTTATCGCTGAAGCAGTCGAAAATGTCAAAAACTGCGTCGCGAAAGTGCGGAGATACGAGGTATGCTCGCTTCACCACCGCCGAGCGAAATTAACTTCTTTCAGGATTTCGTTCACCCCGCCCAACCGAGTGTGCGCCAGGACTGCGTTCAAGAGCTCAAGAAGATCGTCAACTTGTTAGATATACACCCGCTCCATCATCCTATGCGTACTATGCTTGTCTCGTTAGCCTTTGAACATGCTGATCAAATCCGCGCTCTTCTCCTCGAGTATCAACCAGACGCGAACACAGGAGAGGCACCAGTTTGGAGAACAATATGGGATCGCCTGCAGCCCACCTCTACTGCCATGTGGGCGTTTGACACTGGCTGCGCCGTGGGTGGACGGATCTTCATCCAACATATGCTCGCGTCAAAGAGATTGGCGGATAGATTTGAGGAAGGATGTCCTGTTGATGATAGTATGTACAGCCAGATCATCCGATGATCCCTTATGAAGTGCATATTTTTGTCGTTGCTAATCTGACTGAAATACGGTATCTCCCAAAAGAACCCTCCCCGAACTTCTGCTACGAAGCCATTCTAGGGATCGGGGACCCCTTGTGCCTTGAGTGCAGTCATAGTACTCTCGATTTTCGGAATGTCGTTGTGACACACTATCTGCAACTTCGCTCCATTTGATGGGCGCCGTTGTCCCGTGCTCGCCGTCATCCGCGTATGCCCTGAGTGTTTTCATCTCATCCAGGAGACGGTTTACTTTGTTCTGCAGTGAAAATACTAATTATTGATTTAAGATCTGAAATTCGTTGAGTCAGGTGAACGGAACAAAGGGAAAGGGAAAGGGAAAGCAGGGTAAGGGAGAAGAGGAAAGATAGAACGTAAACCGCTTAAGCGCCATCGTAGCCCCGCTCAGCAAAAACTGCTTTAACAGACACTCATATCCGCTGTCCGTGCTCACTCCAATCAGATAATGCTCTGCCCATCCTCCCATTAGTCTCCCTGTACAGTCACGTACTATCCTGGGGTCGCCCCTGCAGGGACCACTGGAGGGGAAAGAGCCCTTGTTCGACGTCCATGGAGTAGAGACGGTTCATGATATGGTCCACCTGTGAAGCACGAACAATGTCAGCAACGTGCAGGGGAAAACATAGAGACGGCGGAAGGGTGAAAGGAAACTGACTCACAGCCGCGTAATGTGCCTTCCTCCCAGTCAGCTTTGCTAGATACTTGTACTCCAATTGACAACTTGTCGCCTCCGTGAACAAGATCACCTCCGGGCCCATCCATCCCGAGCCTGTCTTCTCGTTAAGCATCTATGCAATGCGTCAGTGACGAAGGAACGTCAATGCAACAATGAAAGTCGACGCACGTATATGGATTAACAGAATACGCGGAAACCCGGATGGCGTGGCGTCGAACAGGGGGAGGAGCGTGCCAAGATTGCCTGTGCGTGAGAGGAGGATGGGTTCGCCGGAGAAGGCGTAGGCGGATGAAGGTCTCGAAGAAGGGTGCGTAGGCCTAAATACGGGTTAGTTGTCAGTTAGAGAACGGAGTAGAAGATAGGGAAGAGGACATACTGAGCTCGTGGTAAAATTCTGCGCAGCGACAACCTGAACGGCGTCCTTAAACTCTGCCTGCAGACCTATTATCTACATCATGTCCATTGAGTTGAGGAGCGTGGTGTTCCAGCCGTTTAACCTAGAACCCCACGTTAGCAACCACATACACATACCCACCACTGAGATGTGGCCAGGTCAACAAAGAATACGTACTTAATCGATTTTCTACCCGAGACGGGCTCATCCGCCGGGAAAGTGTGCTGCTTGTATCCCAGGAGCACATGGATATATGCCTGGTGCACCTCCTCCTTCCACAGATCCCACTTCGATGGTGGTAGTCGTCCTGGGACACGATCGTAAAACCCGGGCGTTGGATGGCGGTGGTGTGATAGCGAGAAGGGCATGGCGAGCCAGAAAAGTGCTATGGTCGCGAGGAGACATGCGATGGCAACTCCCCGTCCGGAAATGCGGCGCCACGAGATGCAGTTAAAGCGTCTTCCGGGTGTGCTGGGAGTGTCGGGGCGATGTGGGGAGATGAGCATACCGCAGGCTGGGCCCAGGGTGGGCAGCACAGCGGGTGGGGGACGTTGTTGAGTCCTGATAGATGAGTTTTAGGTTTTGGAAAGATTTTCTCGAGGCGGAGGCGATGCCCATTGTACGACCTCGTTATTCCTATCCTCCACCTCATTGTTCCTATTTTCCAGTGCCTCCTTCCGATCTCCTCCACGTTTCCCCCCATTTCTGCCCAAACTCCCTCCCTCTCCACCTCGAATATCGTCGAACTCTTGTTTGCCTCTTCACCACTGCTCGGCGCCGTCATCCACTCTCCCAGCGAAAACATACGCCGGCAATCTCAATGGCGTACACAGGACCGAACTTTGTCAGAACGAAATAATGCTGGCATTGGGGGCCATTCTGAGGGATCATGGTCTATTCTGAGGCCCATTGCGGTGGGTTCGATGTGGGTCTTTTTTGGTTTGTGGATGATGAAAATCGGTAGTGCAAGGCCTCAGATTGGATGATCATTATAGAGGCGTCTCGACTGGGCAGCCGCAACCCACGTAACTACCCTGGCATGTTGTGCAGACGGCGTGATACGTTTACAAGCTGAATTGTCTTTCCCTAATGGGGGAGAGAAAGAAGAGTTGAATGACGAAGGAGTAGAAATATGCAAATTACTTACCATCAAGCCGGGAAGGCCAAGATGAATGACAACGAAAGCTCAGCTCATTCCTATATTTCGTGCCAGGATGACCTCTCCAGAGAATACTTACGCCAATGGGCCAGCAAAATGATCATCGAGGTGAGGGAAGGGAGACCACTAAACGCAGAAGACGATGGTGAACATTGGGAAACAAGAACAAAGGATGCACCTTGACCGCAACCATGACCGCACTCCCTGGTGAACTTCCAAACCCACACAGTAACTCTCCTACAATCAAAAGTGCATATTCCATCAGCCTACAATTTGAACAATCTGCCAAAGTGCATCCCGATCCCAAGAGATTGATCTACGCCAGGCTCCTGGGATACCTGATGCTGGCAGGGCCTTCAGATGAAGCCCGGGTAGCCGTTGCTCGAGAGGTCCTCTCCTGTGCGGATGAAGATGCCTTGGCATTTAGCGGAAGGATGTACTATGATCATTACATATGCACATGTAAACTTCTCCTGTTACCTGTTTACCCATATTCTGAAGGACATTCAACAGTGAGAAAGAACAAAGGCTGTACACCCATCCTGTCATTCCATGCCTCACAGCCCTCCTTCAACACCTGTAAGGCAATGATAATGGATATGTTAGTGGAGGCTCCTCAATCTCATCAAGATGCCAAGAAGAACGTGAGTGCCCCCACCGCCATGCTTTTTTTTTTGTAAATTGCCAACTCCTTGGCCTTTCTAAGGCCTTGATTCGGGATGGCTTTCGCTGTGTTGTTACAGGATTCTATGAAAAATCTACAGTGGAAAATAATAAAGAGCTAGAGAAAATGTCTGATGAAGAGGGTTGGACCTTGATTGTAACGAATTGTGCATATATCTTTGCTGAGTCCACCAACAAGGATTTTTCTGGTGCTGATGAGGGCAGTAGCAAGGTGTGCTTCTTCTATTCTAGTTGACTTCTGTATAGTTATCATGGCACACAGCATCACTACACTGCTTCTATGTGGGCTGTCATGGATCAGTTTGGCTACAAACAGATTTCTTCCAACCTTAAAGGCAACAATGTCCATTCTCTGGAGAATGTTTTGACATTGGATGTTGGTGTAAATCGTTTGTTTGAGGAGTTGAAAATCTGGTTTGAGCCTACAGTGAGTAGATTCATTATATGATGTGCACTGTGCTTGGACTGAAAGTTCCAGGGAACACCCAATACCTACAAGCTCATGGCACCAAGTCCAAGATACATTGCCCAACATTATAAGACTACTGTGACATTTACAACTCCAGATCCCAAGAACCTTCCAGTTCCATCACCAGAATACCTCAGTATTCATGCTGCATGTGCTAAAGTTGCCCACCTTTCAGGAGCCAGCAAACATATTGATAAAGTCTTGAGGGAGCTTGAAGATGCCAAAATTTTATCCAAGGATGGCACATCTGCAGAGGCACTTGAATATGCTCTCCTTCCTTTAAGTCAGCAAATCTGAGGTAGTGTGTTGAGGCAGTTTTGACTGAGGTTATGGTGATGCTGACAAATTAGCAGGATTAGTTGTTGTTGGATTATGTCATTATCTCGTCAGTTCATTGCTGGTTCATGAACTTACTTAGTTTACAGTTCATCAAAACAAACTGTAGTAAAGTGGATTCATTTTCAAACTAAAGGGAACTCACTTCAATTTTAGTTTACCCCAGTGGCAACACTACAGACAGCAGTGCTTGCCAACATTAATCAAATTCAAATCAATCTATGGTTGTGGCAAAACCCTGGCATTGTGTACAAAATATATAAAATGCATGGGTAATCTACGGATTTACTTGTAAGGAGGTACCCATTACGCATTACCCAAACAGGCTCTTGCTCGCAGGTTGGATGCTGGGTAATATCCGGTACATCTGCGATAGACCCTAATCTAATCTAATCTCTGATATTTGGTCCAGGCACGCTCTCACGTGACAAATTTTGGAAACTTTCATAAAGGGTTCTTTTGACGCCATGAGCGCTGGCATAAATCCCAGAGTACATTGTCCGCATACATTGCGTTTCACCGTTCATCTATAGGCGATTTTGTTGCGAAAAGGTCTGATAGGTTAGATAGGCTGGAATGGTGAGATCAGTGTTGATTCAAATTCAGGTGTCCAGGGTCGAACGTGGTCTGACGATCATGAATCACCGATTCTCACGCCCACATTTCACCCTTCTCTCATCATCCCCCTCCAGATTCCATATTTTGTGCCTAGTTCTCTTGGCCTGAGCGCCGCATCCCTTCCTTTCGTATCTTAAATTCAGTAAATGCTGCTATGTCTACCGTGAACGGTCATAAACACACAGGTTCCGTGACCAAGAACCACAAAGCTCAGCTTGCTAACGCCTATAATGAACTGGGGAAAGAGCTCTCGTCCAACAAAATCAGGGTGATAGGAAACTACACTTTGGGGAGAGTTATTGGGGAGGGTGAGTTGGACTGCGCGACTGCATGCAGGTCAAGCATCTCATCTAATCCTTAGGAGCCTATGGAAAAGTGCGAATGGGGACGCATCGTTTGACGTCGACCCGCGTTGCCATCAAGCAGATTCCAAAGGCCATGTCGGCTTCACTGACCCGCGAAATACACCACCATCGCCAACTGCATCACCCACACGTCACGCAGATGTACGAGGTCATCGCGACAGAGTCGTCAATCTGGATAGTTACCGAACTGTGTTGTGGAGGCGAGCTGTTCGACTACCTTGCAGAGAAAGGGCGACTGGCGGAAGACGAGACGAAGATAATATTCGGTCAGCTCTGTCTCGCAGTTGCGTACTTGCACGATAACGGTATCGTCCACCGCGACCTCAAATTGGAGAATGTCCTCCTCGACGAGCGGTGTCGCGTTAAGCTAGGTGACTTTGGATTTACGCGGGAGTTTGAGCGGGGCAGCTTCATGGAAACATACTGTGGTACGACGGGATACGCGTCTCCAGAGATGCTGGAGGGAAAGAAGTATCAGGGACCAGGTACATACCACTGTATCTCACCTCGAGTAATCTCTCACGACTCGGACAGAGGTCGATGTCTGGTCTCTGGGTATCATCCTGTACTGCCTTCTCACGGGGACACTCCCATTTGATGACGACGACGAAGATGTAATGCGGCAGAAGATCATTCAAGGCGACTTTGAAGACCCAGATTGGCTCTCGACAGGTACTATTCATGACGATAAATACTGGACCTGCTCACAGGGTTGTCTAGAGTCGCGAGATCTGATCAAGAACATTCTTCAAAAGGATGTCTCGAACCGCTTTACGATACCCCAAATTTTGGCTCATCCATGGTTCACTGCTCCCAACCTTACGTACGAAACCGACGAAACGTCGCAACTAGCTGCGGCACAATCTACTTCCGACGCCGGCATGGCAGATTCCCAACGTTCTTCCGAGAGCTCAACTATGACTACGGGCGACTCGCCCTTTATTTCCTCATCCGAGTTCGATACATCAGCACCCACGACACCTGACGAGAACCCAAACGATCCCTTTGACATGGCCCCCAGCCTCCATCGTAACCCAAGCGAAGCCACAATCAGGAAAACCTCCGACATCGAATCATTATTCTCCAAAATGACTCGTCCTGGTGCTAACACGAAGCCTGAAACAGTTCAGGAAGAAAACATCCGTGGTCCCTCTCCCTTGCCCCCTCGTCAAAACTCGTCAAGCTCCAAAGCACCTCCCACCCATCCTGTGCGCACACCAGCACGCACGAAACGCCGCTCGGTGTCATCGACACTCTCTAACCCCTCATCGCCAACGACGGATAAAACACCGACACCATTTCCACTTCCAGCCAGCCGCGATCTCGATTTTGCGACTCTGCTCACCGCACCGACACCCATTATTTTTTCAACGCCGATTGAACGGGAGCTGCTGAACACTCTGAGTATGCTTGGCTTCGACACCGCTCAGATCGTGCATTCCGTACTTTCGGATGCGTGCGATGCTGCCGGGGCAGTGTGGTGGATGTTGAAGAAGAAGGCGGAGAAGCGGCAGATCGAGGAGGGCACGAATCCTTTGCCGTCCTCGTTACCCAGCGTCCTCGACTCACCCACCAAGCCCGTCGGAACGAAGGCTTCCAAGAAGCGCAAGGTCTCTGCAGGCGTGCAGACCGATGGCGGGATGATCCTGAATTTGGCGAAGTCTGCTCCTCAGCTGGCGTTTGTGCCACCAACCCCAACGGTTCCACGGTCAAGTACCCCACCGCGGCCCGCAACACCTACTAAGTCACTCTTGCTGTCTCCTTCCGACACCTCATCCAAGTCACACCCATCCACGCCTGCTTCGAGTTTAAGGGATAAGGAGACCAAGGCCCGGAAAGCGAGGTCAGGTAGCGTCAGCATAATGCAGCGAGCAACCACTGCCTTGGAAGCTGCTGGCCTGGTGAGAAAGAAGTCCTCAGAGGCCGTACGCGAGGAGAAAGAGAAGGAGAAGGAGCGAGAGAAGTCGAAGGAGATGGAACGGAGAATAGCCAGCGGGGAAGAGCCACGAAGCTCGCATGGAAGTGGCGGGTCGTCAAAATTGACAAAGTCACCACCGTTGAAGGCGTCCAAGGACTATCCTCCTACGACACCGCCTCCTTCCGACCTCCGCCATGCACAACCCCAGATGGGCTCACCCTGGGTGCTAGCGGACGCTGCGGACGCTCCAACCCAGGCCCACGCGGGGCGGGGCTTCGCACCTACCCCTGCGAATACCCCGGGAGACGGCTTCCCGCAATCCATGTCGACACCCAACTTCTCCGCAACGGCGTCCAAGCCTCCGGCTAACGCTCCTCAGCGCAATCGCGCGAACATCTTGACGGCCTTTAGGCTCTGGTTCCACGAAGATAGAAAGGGGAAACGCAAGGAAGCCGCCGGGGGTCCTGTGGGCATCAATGCCCACATCGCTTACAAACGACTACTGCCTAACACGACGCAAGCTTTCAGTTCGGGAACTGCGAAACGCAGAGGCTCGTCGGGGAGCAGGTTCACCGGCGGGCATCGGCCGCGGCCCTCCGCCTCGTCGCGACGCTCTAGCAGTGTGAACTCCCGAAGGTCGTCTGGCACCTCTGCTCAGATACTCGTGATGGACTCCCCGCAAGTTGCCGCCAGACGGTCGTTCGGCAGCCATACACCCAACTCGGAGCGAGGCGACTACCCCTCCAGGCCCTCCTCGATCCGAAGCTTCTCGATGCAGCGTCATCGGAAATCGCCCTCACAAAGCTCGGCTGGGTCAACCCACCTGCGCACGGCGTCCCCAATGCAGAAATATCATCGCAGAGCTGGCTCGGGGTCCTCCACAACCCGCGTTGTGCGTCAGGTAACGACGCGACCTCCGCATGTTCGATCAAATTCCGCCACCTCTTCGCTCCACTCCCCCACCTCCTCACGTCCGGCCTCGTACTACGAGCTATCAGAGAACGAAGCCCCCCGCACCACGTCGCCTTTGAAGGTACGAACGCGTCGTTCATCAGACGAGCCACGTCGGCCATCCAGTGCGGGCAACACGACCACCTTCGTCGCACAGAAACGCCAGGGCCCCTTCATGAGCCCCGTCACGTACGGATACTCGCACAGCTTCGGGCGTTCGAGCTGGAAGAAGGCGTGGGGCCTTGAACCGCCGGGTTGGCAATCACGCACTGCGCACCTCCCCATCGAGGTGCTCGCAATCTCGCCAGCGACGGAGCCCATGTCGATCCGAGACGTGTTTTCAGGGCGGCAGTCGCTCAATCTTGGGGATGAGAGCGACTGGGTGGATGAGGATGATGATGTACCCGCGTTTGCGGGCGGACTGGGGCAGACGGGGACATCAGCGTCGGGCCCAACGGCCCATGTGGAGCCGCCAGTGACGTTGTCGCCAGCGCCGAGGGGCCATCGCTCGGCGAAGCGCGCGAGCAGTCGGGATCATGGTTATAAAAGTGCTTCACCATCAGGCACTACATCTGCTGGATCTGGAAGACAGAAGGCGGGGCATTCGCCGGCGGAGAGGGCGTCTCCGGTTCCAGCAGAGAATCCCTATGAGACGGAGACGAGGGGTGGAGGGAGGAGACAACTCCCTACGAGTCGGGCTGGGCCAGCGTTTCGCCATGCGATTCAGGAGGAGGACGAAGGTGAGGAGGAGTGAGGCGGATATTCTATTGGAGATAATACGTTCTGGTTTTGTTTGGCTTTCGTTTCTCTCCACTTGGCTTGACAGTCTGATTTTTTCTCCCTTTTTCTTTCAAGTCGATAAACGGTCCTTTTTGAATAATTCTCAACCTCGCCTATATTTATATTCTGGCACTGTACACGTCCCGGTTCATGGATATCACTTCTTGATAGATACCCCCACCTCTACATGCCGCGCAACGTATAGGTTTTTCCTAACCTCTTTTCATTACGTACCCAACGCTTATCACCTCTCCCGTCGAACTATGCAGGTGTAATAACAATAACTAGTGACTGCTGGTATGCATCTCGTACCGGTAGAGCTAATGGGTTATATGGGCCCTCCATTCATGTTCATGTGGTGTATAATCTGACAGCACTACAGGTCAGTCATCATGCGGGTTTTGAGTGTTGGGACTTGCTATTGGCAGCCTACAATGATACAGATCATGGCAATAATCTGAAGCCGCAGACTATCCAGCCTTCTTCCGGGATTGGATATCAGGCCCGTACTATCTCACAGCTGGATAGCACTGGATAACCCTGGGGAGAGGGAATCAAAATATTACCATTGTGCGAGGATGATTCGCCAAACTGAGATGTGCACCAACGTGTTTCGGCGACCAGGATGGCACCGGGTTTACCAACTGCCACCAATCTGTCGCCTCAAAATACCTGGGACTCTTGATGGGTATGTAGGTCATAGAGAGATCAGGGTGAATGACGGTGGAAAAGTGTTTTTCAAGTTCTCCCATTGTATTTTCTCCCATTGTCATGAGCCGAGCTCGAGAGAGCTGAGATCTGGAGGCCAAGGGGAGGCATTCATGATTCGACGCGTCTCAATCCCAATGTCCGGGCGGAACGGAGATCCTTGCCACGACAAGGTGATCATTAGATCCACGTGACCGTAATTGAAATAGAAATGTGATCGCGAAAATCTGCAAGTCCACGCTTCCCCTAAACCATGGCGGCGACGGACGTGTTGCAGGTGTCCATCCTGGGCAAGGATTCTATCCACTGTGGCTTCCATCTCATTCCCTACATTGCGCAAACAGTGCTGACCACCCTTCCCTCGTCAACTTACGTTCTCGTCACCGATTCTCATGTCGCCAACTTTCACCTCAACTCTTTCGAGCAAGAGTTTGAAGCTGCAGTTGGAAAGCTTTTTTCCGGGACCACATCGAAACCAAGATTATTGAGCCACGTTATTCCGCCTGGAGAGACCTCCAAGAGTCGCGAAGGGAAAGCAAACGTGGAGGATTTCCTGTTGTTGAACAGGTGTACCAGAGACACCGTGATTTTAGCCCTTGGTGGAGGTGTCATCGGAGATCTTGTCGGATTTGTAGCAGCCACCTTGTAAGCAACGAAATCGCTTCTCAATCGTTGCCTATGACATACGATTCATCGCAGCATGCGCGGCGTTCGTTTCGTCCAGATCCCAACCACTTTGCTGGCGATGGTAGATTCAAGCGTCGGGGGAAAAACTGCCATCGATACACCTCTCGGAAAGAATCTCATCGGCGCCTTCTGGCAGCCGGAGTATATATTCATCGATGCCGCCTTCCTCGAGACGCTCCCGTCTCGAGAATTCTCAAATGGCATGGCCGAAGTCGTCAAGGTCTGGGCGCTCCTCTACAATCATACGTGCCTATCAATAATCCTTCCTCCTGTAGACGGCTGCCATCTGGAATGAGGCTGAATTCGGCTCCTTGGAATCCAATCCGGCCGACATATTTGCAGCCATTCAATCGCCCTCCGCAGGCTATGCAGGACGCACCAAAGACACCCGATCAAAGGCGCAAGAACTTCTTCTCTCAGTCATCGTCGGGTCGATTTCAGTCAAGGCTCACATTGTCACCATCGATGAACGTGAGACTGGGCTTCGCAACCTAGTCAACTTCGGGCACACCATTGGTCATGCGATCGAAGCAGTACTGACCCCTACTATCCTGCACGGAGAGTGCGTCAGTGTGGGCATGATCCTCGAAGCTGAGGTATCCAGACAGATGGGCATTCTTGGCCAAGTTGGTGTTGGCAGACTTTCAAGATGCCTAAAGGCCTACAATCTCCCCATCTCCCTCTCCGACCCAAGAATAGCCAACCTGCCCGCGGCCAAATTGCTTACTGTCGACCGCCTTCTCGACATTATGAAAGTCGACAAGAAGAACAGTGGTGCGGAGAAGAAGATCGTTATACTCTCCAGGATCGGAGCTACTTACGAGCAGAAGGCTACCGTTGTCCCTGATTCCGTGATAGCGAAAACGTTATCAGAGGCCGCCAAAGTCATACCGGGCGCTCCAAAACATGATCCCGTCCAAATGGCCACTCCGGGGTCGAAGAGCATCTCCAACCGTGCACTCGTTCTGGCCGCTCTCGGAAAAGGCACCTCCAGATTGACGAACCTTTTGCACTCTGACGATACGCAAGTGATGATGGCTGCTCTGCTTGAGCTCAAAGTAAATATTTCTCCCTTTTTCTGTGGAACTTGTGCTCAAAAACTTACAGGGTGCCAGCTTCGAATGGGAAGACGAAGGCGAAACCCTCGTCGTCCACGGAGGCGAAGGCTCGCTTTCGGTACCATCCAAAGGCAAAGAGATCTACCTCGGAAACGCTGGGACTGCCGCCCGTTTCCTCACTACAGTCTGCACCCTAGTCCAGTCCTCGCCGGACGACGACGCCCCCACCACCATCATCACTGGCAATGCCCGCATGAAGCAGCGACCCATAGGACCCCTGGTGACCGCCCTCCAAGCCAATGGCAGCTCGATTGACTTCCTCGAATCTGCGGGCTGCCTCCCGCTCTCCATCGCCCCCAACGGGCTACGAGGCGATACCATTCAGCTCGCGGCAAGCGTCTCCAGCCAATATGTGTCCTCAATCCTTCTCTGCGCACCTTATGCTGCGGAGCCCGTGACGCTTGAGCTCACGGGCGGCCAGGTCATCTCCCAGCCGTACATCGACATGACCATCGCAATGATGCGCGAATTCGGTATCACTGTCACCCGCCGTAGGGACCCAAACACGGGGAAGCTGCTGGATGTGTATGATATCCCGAAGGGAACGTACGTCAACCCTGAGGTGTATAACATCGAGTCGGATGCGAGTAGTGCGACGTACCCGCTCGCAATCGCGGCCATCACGGGGACGACGTGCACTATTGGGAATATCGGGACGGCATCTCTGCAGGGGGACGCCCGCTTCGCGAAGGAGGTGCTGGAACGCATGGGATGTGAAGTTACGCAGACGTCGACGTCGACGACGGTGCGCGGACCGCCTGTGGGGCAGCTCAAGGCGATTGAGGAGATAGATATGACGGTGATGACAGATGCGTTCTTGACCGCGACTGTGCTGGCTGCGGTTGCGAATGGCAAGACGCGGATTTTGGGGATTGCGAACCAGAGGGTGAAGGAGTGTAATCGGATTCAGGCGATGATGGATGAGCTTGGTTGGTTTATATTCTGCGGTTCAGTAGCGGGCCTGACTGACTTTTCGGTTTATAGCGAAATTTGGGGTGGAAACGATTGAGCTCGATGATGGGCTTGAGATCATTGGCAAGCCGATAAGGGATTTGAACCGAGGCGTTAGCGTGCATTGTTATGATGACCACCGTGTTGCAATGGCGTTCAGTGTGTTGAGCGCAGTCGTCGAAGATACAGTCATTGAAGAGAAGCGATGCGTGGAAAAAACATGGCCCAACTGGTGGGACGATCTCGAGAACAAGGTCAGGATTCCCTCTTTTCCTTAAAAATAGGCTCCTTGTTCACTCTGCGGTATGCAGATTGGATTGAAGGTGGAAGGCGTGGATCTGGCCAGCATCGTCCCCAAGGCGTCTGCCAGCGGCACTCAATCGCACGACACCTCCGCGTCCGCCCTCCTAATCGGAATGCGGGGCTCTGGTAAGACATTCATCGGCCGTGCAGCTGCCTCTGCTCTCTCGTGGATTTGGCTCGATGCCGACGTATACTTCGAGGAGAAGCACAACATCGGGGTGCGTGCCTTTGTGCACGAGAATGGATGGCCTGCCTTCCGTGTCGCAGAAACTGCTATTCTCAAAGAGCTCCTGACTGAAAAGGCAACAAATCACGTCATCAGCCTTGGTGGCGGGGTTGTCGAGACCCCCGAGGCCCGGCAGTTGCTCAAGGACTATGCGACGAAACGCGGGCCCGTCGTCCATCTCTCTCGGTCGCTCGACGAGGTCGTCAAGTATCTGCTTGCAGAGACAAGCCGGCCAGCATATGAAGAGCCCATCGAGGATGTCTTCCGGCGTCGCGAGCCCTGGTTCCGTGAATGTTCTAGCCACGACTTCGTAAATCATTTTGGTCCTAGCTCGGTCTCGTCGGACAAGGGTACCCGAAACGAGGTTGCACGATTTTTCAAGCATATCACGGGTCAGCAGCCCAACCTGGCGCCAAACGTAGCAGCTGGACGTCGCTCATATTTCCTCTCGTTGACGTACCCTGATGTAACTCAGGCGCTAACGCGGATCGATGAACTTTCGGAGGGCGTCGACGCCCTCGAGTTGCGTGTCGATCTGCTTCGGTCGGCGAAAGATTATGAATTGCCGGAGCCTGTCATCCCATCCCAGACCTACATCGCTGACCAAGTCGCGGCTTTGAGGAACGCTACGTCTCTACCCACTGTCTTCACAGTGCGGACGATTTCGCAGGGTGGTGGTTTCCCCGACACGGCAGAGAAGGAAGCTTTCGAGTTGCTAAATCTCGCACTCCGCCTCGGCGTCGAATATATTGATGTCGAAATCACCCTTCCTGAGAAGTACATACGAGATCTGATTGCTCGTAAAGGGTCTTCGTGGATCATTGCATCCTGGCATGACTGGAGCGGCAAAATGCAATCGAACGGCCCACTTGTGAAGGAACAATACGATCTGGCGAACCATTTCGGCGACATGATCAAGATCGTCGGGAAGGCGAACAGCATACACGACAATTTCCTTCTGTACGATTTTGTCACGAAAACAAGCAGCGTACCCCAGTCTAAGCCTATGATCGCCATTAATATGGGTATTGAGGGCCAGATGTCTCGCATCATGAACACAACCTTCACCCCAGTCACTCATCCATTGCTCCCTATCAAAGCTGCCCCCGGGCAGCTTTCCTTTAAACAGATCCAGGAAGCGCTTCACCTTCTCGGTCTCCTACCCTCTCAGCGGTACTTCCTCTTTGGCACTCCCGTTGCCCACTCCATGTCTCCGACCCTCCACAACACTGGATTCGAAGTCTTGGGCCTACCACACAAGTACGACCTTCTCGAGACGGCAGAGGTCGGAGAAGAGATCAAGGCCGCGATAGCCGCACCGGACTTTGGGGGTGCCTCGGTCACAATCCCCCACAAGCTAGCCGTGATCCCACTCCTCGACGAGCTTTCCCCCGCTGCAGAAGCGATCGGCGCTGTCAATACCATCATCCCGCAAACCACATCATCGAATGGCAAGACATGGAATTTGTATGGGGAAAACACTGACTGGTTGGGAATCCGGGATAGCATCAGCGTTCATGTCACCACCGTCGACGTCGCCCTTGTCATCGGCGCGGGGGGTACTTCCCGTGCTGCCATCTACGCCCTACAAGCGCTTGGAGCGAAGACAATTTACCTGTATAACCGTACGACTAGCAAGGCACAGGACCTGGCCCGTGTCTTTGCGGACGCCCCCATCCACGTACTGGACGGAACGGAGCATTGGCCGGTTGATATTGGCCCACCCTCGGTAATCATCTCTACGGTGCCCGCGACCGCGATGACGGCTGCCTCCGCAAACGACGTCTTCCCGCTCTCGGACAAACTGTTCGAATACAGAGATGGGCCTGCAGTCGTTGTCGACATGGCGTACAAACCCGCTGAAACTCCGCTGCTGACGCGGGCAAAGTTGGCTGGGGAACATTGGAAGACGGTCCCTGGGCTCGAGGTCCTCCTGGAGCAAGGATATGTTCAATTTCAGAAATGGACGGGGAGAAGGTGCCCGAAGGCGGTGGTAACTGCGCGGGTCAGGACCAAGTATAACGGAGAATCTTAGCCGGGATTCATGGGATCTATGAAAATTTAAATTTGTGGGTGGAATTGAAGTGTACCCCTAGATGTATACACCTGCAAAATGTCTTACAGGAATAATTATTTACTTCACCTTGGAATGTGGGTCAGGGATATCCCGAACAATATTCCGGTGTATTGACAAGAGTAGATTAGACCTCTGGAGCAGGGTGACCAGGGAGGAGGGCATCCGCTAGCCGGCCCCACGCGAAGATTGACATGAGGTATATGGGTAATAGCGCACCAATGGGTCCCGAGATGCTTCAGCAATGGAAAGAGGGTATCCTAGACTGTAAACGTAAAACGGAGAATAAGAACAACAAAAAAGGTATAAGTGAAGACACGACATAACGAGGGGCAAAGTTTTTATGGGGGAGATTACGATGAGGGAGTATGGCATAAAATTGTCATCACGGATAATAATAAAAGAGAGGATTGCGAAAGCACCAGCAGATTCCACGGTATACATTGACCCAATCTATCCCTATTTCTCTCGTCAGAGGCGGTGCCCTGGGACTGCCCAGAATATCATCGTCAGAGCGGTGACGAACGCCGCGACGAGGACGCTAACCCAGATCGCTCGGCCCAGCAACAGCTTTCTGACGTAGGGCTCGCGGATGGTCAGGGTGCGGAAAGGTGTCGTTTCTGACTGGCCGAGGAAAACGAGGAGAGGGTCAAGTTCATATTGATGCGATATAAGGCAAAGAACGGCGATGGCGAATGGGATGAAGAGCTTCGCAAGCTGTTAGTTACGGATCATATGTACAATGGGGGGACTTACGAAGAAGCGCTTGGACTTAGGATGCACGTCGAGGAAGATCAGCGAGAAGCCCACAGCCAGTCCTATCCAGAGCGTAACGAGCCCTACGATGAGACGCACCAGTGCCGATATGGGCGTGAGATTGCCAAACGCCTTTGAGCGGAGAAAGCGCGGGAAGGCGTCTTGCTCCATGGCACGGAAGCAGTATTCCTTTTGCGCATGGAAGATGTCGGGTACCTGCGCCATCATGCTCAGCTCTGCCTGTGTCCTAGGCTCCTGCGAGCTGCTCAATGGGAAACTGTGGATGCGCAGCGATGGTGGGAGGTAGATCTCGTGGTTCTCCGGCGAATTCACGGTGCCCGCAGGGGAAAGGTATCTGTAGAAGATGCGCTCAGCGGATGCAATGAGGTCCAGACGCGTGATAGCTGCGGAGCGGGGGATGATGGTCGGAGCACGAGATGCGCGTCGCATATTGAAAAGAGTCGGCGTGCGACCAGAGAGCGAGAAGGGTGTCGTAGAACGAGGTTCCTTTCCGTCGTGTGCGTCGTTGGGGGAGGCAACCCGCGTGTGTTCAGACAAGGCTGCTGTTCCCGGTCGAGGACTCGTTGAACGTCCACCATATCCAGCCTTCTCGTCGTGCGAGGACCCCGCAGCCGCGAGATTACGCTTATCTTGCTCGGTCATCATCTCACCCGTGCTCGCCGTGCTTCTCTTCGTCCCTCCTCCATCAGGGTTGAGCCCAACAACGGTGCCATATATAGAACCCCGTCTACGAGCATAGTCCCAGTACTGCGGCCAGTCTTCCTTGATCGTACGCCCCGACTTGCGCACGTCCTTGAAGTATGCACGGCACAGGTTCTCGTGCTGCTGGACATCCAGCCAAAAATCGAGAATATCTTCCGCCCCTTCGCGCTGCAAGAAGAGACTGGCATGACAATGAAATATTGAACACGGTTTCCAAGCGGCTGACCAGAAAAACACAACGCACTAGAACATGAAGAGGTCGACGGGTGGTCGCGTTCGCCTCGAGAGGACCTCGGTGAACGAGGGCAGCCTGTTTTTGCGGCTGT
Source organism: Lyophyllum decastes (assembly GCA_025854295.1). Lineage (NCBI taxonomy): Eukaryota > Fungi > Basidiomycota > Agaricomycetes > Agaricales > Lyophyllaceae > Lyophyllum > Lyophyllum decastes. Next base: position 1,337,202 of record CP107712.1, on the reverse strand, counting down.
TCGCCCAGTCATCCTGCTGGCGTTTCTCGTCGTCGTCCATGACAGAGAGCGAGGCTGGACGATGTTCTGGTCGTTGTCAACAGGTCGTTGATCAACCGCGTGGTAACTCACGATCAAGAGCTTACGTCAGCCACCGTGTATCCTGTCACAAACTGCGATCCCTGAACGCCGTCTCCCACTGCGCGTTCATTATACATGTCGTTCACGAAGGCTTTCTCGCCCGCACTCAGGGAAATTAGGGTTCTCTGCTCGCAGACTGGTCCTGCCTCAGCGGGAACCCGGTGAGTAACCTCAATAAAATTTGAATATCCATCTGGCTGACCGCTTCTCAGGGAGTTCATCCTTTCACGATATGCTACCATTAAACAACACAATCCCGACCTCCCCGTCCTGATTAGAGAAGCGAGCGAGACTCCAGCACGCGTCTTTGCTAGATTTGGTGCGTATCCTATCCTCACCTTTCCATTCATTGCTGACGGACCTGCACGGAATGCAGAACGTGGAGTGGAGAAACATGTTGAACTAGACCACTTGTCCGCAAAGGACGTGGAATCTAAAGTTGTAAAACTACTGAGTTCATAACACGCTGAAAAATGGACATCTCACTCGAATGCGGTGTTTTGTGGAGGCGCTAGAGCCCTTACACGCTGCTTATCGAGAGCTGTGCAGAAGGCCTGCCTTCGTATTTCCGTCATGCTCCCAGGCACACCTCGCATCTGTGCTTTCCGTGGAACCTCCTGCCCCACCACCCGTCTATAGATCCGATAGCCTTAAGAAGACTACTTCTCCGTCAAGTTTCCATTATCCATGACAGTTGTCGGTTCCGATATGCCTTATCCCTCGTTCAGCTGCTTACCACAACCCTCCTCCATCGTCTCAAGCCAAAATAACCGCAACAATGACTATATTTGGAATACGGATGTGAATAGACACTCGCTAAAGCCAATTCCTCTCCCGACTGAATCTTCACTCAAATCCAGATGACCTGCTATCTCCATCGTCTATTCCTGACCAATCTCCATATTTAGTGCATAGCCACGAAACCCCTCCTGGAGCCATAATAATATTTTCCCCAGCCTTCCACTCCGCTGCCCACTGGCTCCGTCAGCAACTGATACCCCCAATAGTTATCATCCACACCCATCACTACGACTTGGTACGCGTCATACAGACGTGCCTGGCCTGTGAAACTTTTGCGTCGACAGCCAACGGCGAAGGGCTCACATCCACACCCTACAATTTCTCCTTCCGTTTCTTCCCGTTTTCTTCCAGCTCTAGGCTCCTTCGAGATGCCCATCTCACTAACAAATGGGTCGTTATATTGAAGGCGATAACGTAAAGTAATAACTATTCAATTTGCACCCATCAGTTGCCGCCTATGAATTGCACCAAGCCTTGGGATTCGACTCATGGACAACGCGATGTCATAATCCAGACTCTCCACAGGCTGAACTGAAATTTCGCCGCCAAGTCGAGCGTTTATACACTGCGTGAAAAGCGGGGATGGCGAGTATCTGGAAGGTACAATGCCATCAACTTTGGTAGCCATGATCAATGGACTATCATCAGGTGCTTGGTGAAACTCTGATACCTTCTTCTAATGGTTTAAAATCGCTACAATCTTTAACATCCATGCAATTCTTGGACATCCCATGATTTAGTCTTATAAATATCGGCATGTTTTGCTACATCTATCTTTCCAGGTAAGTGCATCAGTGATGTGGCTTTGACGTGGTTCCCAATTGACCCGATCTCGGCAAGCATCGTAGATCCACAAATACAGGCAAAGTGTGAGCGAGTGGCTTGTTTGACGAGTATCGCCACCTTTATCGGAAGTGCGTCCTTTTTTACTGCTCCATGGCTAGAAAACCGCTATAATGCAATCTAAATGTCAGCTCAGTTGTTCCATTTCTCAAGCCACATCAGCTTTGCACTCGGCTGGTAGCCCAGCAAGCTCTCCAACCATCGTAGTTCGTGCCAACTTTACCACATAAACCACTTATCGATACACTCCAATCCATTGCACCATCCTAAGTGTTGTCGCCCCTAAGAAAACCTACCCGCGTCTCAGGTCTGACTCAAGCTGCACAGCGCCCGAGATCGCCAACTGTGCTGCAGCTCAAGTGACACGGCACATCTCCAACCATTGTTGCCGCTGTGGACCTTGTATTACCGGCCACCTGATAAAATGTTTTCACTTGTTGTTTCCTCTATAAACACAGTAAATAATTTAATCCTTATAAAGCCCTCCTCTGTAACAAGTATGCTATGCATTGAGTGGCGCTCCATATCTCAGGTCTGACTCAAGTTGTGCGGCGCTCAACATCATCAACTGTGCTGCTGTTTGAGTGCTGCTGCACAGTCATGACAGTGCCGCCAATTTTTATCAAGCCGTGGATGCCTGATGCTACAACCATCCTCGCCGTTGTGGTCCTTGTATGACCAGCCACCTGATAAAATGCTTTCACTTCTGGCTTCCTCTACAAATATGGTGAGTACTCGAGTCCATATGAAGCCCTCCACCGTGACAAGTATGCTACACATTGAGCGGCGCTTCGCATCGGTAGATATGACATTGCTTGTGTGTCATTACATCGTCCTAATGGTGGGGCTCCTCTCAACAATGCCGTATCCCTGTGCATTACCCGATTGTTCCTCTTACTGTGGGGATCAGGCGACGGACAATCCATAGAGGTCTTTGAATCATTATAATGTATCAGAACGTGTCTAGTAATGCCCTTTCTTGTGGAACCTCTCACCTTCCCAATACCGCTTATGTTGAGTGACCAGATCATGCCTAGTTGAGTTGTATCATTGGCTTCTGCCGCATACTGGCGATCGCCGTCAGGGGACGGATCGTTAGACGTACTAGCGACGCTCAGGAAATATTTTATCCGAGGAAGGTTAAACTCGGAATTTTGCAAGTGAGTGCTAGAGTTACATTTAATAGACCGTAAGGATACTATGAGCTCCCCGCAATAACATTTGACATTGTATTAAGGTTAAGAGACTTCAAAACGGCACGCTTGGCTTTAATTTTGGCATGAACGGTGTCCTTTCCGGATGGGCGCTGAGCCGATGATGACGGGAAGATCTGCCTGAGAAACTGTTAGCATTTTCATTTTGAGCGCCCAATGTGGCCTTACTTGTTCCACCAGCTCAGAAGGTCGTTGACTTCCTGCTGCTCATCAACGTCTTCGAATAAGTCCAGTATAGAATTATAAAATCGTTCGGAATCGGTAGCCAAATCAGATCTCGAAAATATGGGTGAGGAGGTGAGAGCAAACCGAACCTGGAAAAGAATGGACAGATAAATCTGTTGAGTGAGGCTTAAGTGCATACCTGCGTTGCTACGTAAGCGACCGAAGGCGGTGTGACCCTAGTCATTCCGTGAATACGCGCATTGCCGGAACGGGTGGCTTTCGGTTCCTTGTCCACAGAGCTTGGAGATGTGAAGATATGTTTATATGCCTGTTAGCAATAATACCATTGATCAAGAGGGTTGGCGGAGTTCGACCAAAGAAATACCGTGACCAAGAGTGAGCTGCGGAAAAGGCCGCTCCAGGGATCCTCGGGATTATATACATGGCCTTGGAAAAGGAATGTAGGCCATTGGTCCCCTATGGTGGTTAGTTCACCAGAACGCAGCTTTTCCTTGACCCTAGCAAAATGCAGAGTCAACTGATTATGATCATTGGCTGGTAGGCTAACACTTACTCCTCATCCGACCATTTTAAGTCGACGGGACACAACAACGCACCGGTGCGCTCATGATGAAATCCACGATTCACTTTGACATTGCGCGCGAGCGCTGGTTTGAGTTCACCACCTCGGGGGACGATCCAGTCCAGAATTGCACCTTTCAAGCTTTTCGTGTCATCGGCTCGCGCATTGGCAGAACCTTTCTGAATCTGGAACACGAAGATGGGGATAAGTCAATTCAGATTAAAGAAGGGATCATTGACCATATCAGCTATGTGCATCACCTCCTCCTCTGATCCCTCCATCAGACGTTCTTCTAGACCCGGAACTATCTGAAGGAGTGCCCGATAGACACGATATTCGCGCCTCTGCCTGATATAGCCCGTCGCAAATGAGCATGAGCCAAGACCAGATAGGGTGAATGAACCTTACTCAGCTGAAAAAGTTTCCTCCGGTTTGTCGACCAACTCAAGTTCATGCATCATTCCGTTGGTCAGCAGGGTATGGACGCGGCACAGCGCGTGGATAGTACGGCCAAAATGGCGACCATGGTGCACAAGAGGGTCTGTCAAAGTACTTTGCCCAAAGTCAGAAGAATACATCATCGGGATGACAGGCGTTTCACGTACGCTTTCTTTCTAGGACCCAGCTGGAGGGCGTTATCGAGTGGCCGACGGCCTAGAACAGATGCTGAGGAAGCCTCGGATGCCATGAAAATCAAGGTGAACGTAAGTTGTAAAGCTTAACAGTGGGGTGTGGTGTCGACTATTGCCGGTTTTTCTAGATGAGGGCAACCTTTATACGCCAGAGGTATCGTCTTCCTGATTTGTGCAGATAAAACCCGCAGTATCAAGGAGCTACCTTCCAAATAAGCTTCTCTACACTAAGGAAGTGCGTTCATGACCTTTTAGGGAATTGTCTGGTAATGTTGCGGGCGTCTCCATAATGATATCAGACAAGATGGGGGCAAGATTGAGGCCCTCCGTGTCGAATGCATACTATTCGAGTTAGATCCGCAGTTCTCGAGTTGCTCTGAGTTCGAGTGAGTCCTGATGATCGTCTTACCGGTTTGAATCAAACACTGTCATGGTGGTTTTCTGCGGTGTGCTGCGTAAACGATGACTCGTTTTTTTTTGCCTGACAGACAATGGTTTGGTGGAGGAGGTGAAGCTTGGTGAGTTTGCTTACCAATGAATCAGAGTTGTATAAAGGTTGGCAGGTATTTGCCTTGCAAATTAACCTTCTGCGTCATGTCTGCAACATCACTCCAAAGCAAATTTGAGATCGTCAAGTCATTCCTCGAGCGCATTACCCGGCAGAAGGGGTCCAAAGCTCCCTATCTACTCCATTATGATCCCGGAAAGCAAGATCTACGCCCCTGGCTCTGGTACGCTCCAACTTTATATGGCCAGTTCTAGACTTTATGATATTGATTGACGCGTGTTTCCAGGCCCGCTGAGAAAGATGGAACACGCGTCAGACCTTGTGAACTTGAGATGTACCTTGGAAGCCATTCCCTTCGCGCACCAGCCTGCCTCTGTGGGGTGCTTGATGGAAAACCCGGCGCGTATGTGGAAGGTGTATTCCAGCAAAACGGATCCGACGATTCCTACAGGATTAGATGCGCAAGAAACAGATGTGGCTACTCAGGTTCGCTGAACATTGGATTTCAAAGGCTCTGAACTCACATCTTCCATGATTTTAGTCCCTCTGGATGAATATTATGCGGCGCCGATGTTGCCTCAGAGAGTATATAAAGTACGAGGTAAGCAGCCTTAGTTTCATTTATGGTGAATTAAGAGACTTACGCGTGATGTTGTCAGTTGAAAACAAGCATAAAGGCGGTGGCATCGATGGTGAGTGGCGCTGGCGAGTCACCATCCAGATTAGTAATGTATGCGCCATGCTGTACAGGCATCCCATTGCGGTCCTGCAATCCGAGAAAAGAGCAACCAACTACCTTCGGGCTCTTGATGCAGCTTGACGATGTATCAACGCCGGGAATACCTGAAGACGTCTTTCTCGGTTTGTTTACTCAGTGCAATTGGTGCCACTGGGTTACAACCAACGATGCGTTCCCTCGCCACGGGTGTCTTACTGCACCCACCTCGGAGAACGCTTGGGTAGATGTCTCTAGTAGTGAAGACGAAACAGATTCGAAGGCCTAAATCATTTGAATAGCGCATGAATAGCATGGGGCAGTAGAAATTTATCCAGTGAATATCTTGAGCCACGTACGATTAAACGAGAAAAAAGACACCGTCACGCAAAAATTGGCTGCACCGTCGACCGTCCCCGCATGAGAGTCCCTGGCCTAAAAGGGTAAGCAGGGAGGCCGCTCTATGTTGACACCACACTGACGAAACTACCACGCTCCCTCGCAGTGAGAAGAGCTTTAGCCTAATTGACGCTATCGTCACACTGCGACCACTAGATCGGCATGATAAGGAAAGGGCTGTAACTTGCACAGCCTCACAGCCTATGGCGGCTACGCTTTGATGAACTGGTCAAAGTAAAAGTCAGCGTGCGACGGATGGGGCTCTGGTAGTGGGAATAAACACACCAGGAAGCATGGCGCGGGGGACTTTCTGGCCCCACTTTTCGGTTCAAGAGTCCTAGGGCTGTTACAGTGTCTCGGTCGTACCCGAATAATCGTACTGTTATATTTGAGTTGATTTGCTCGGAAGAGATCAGAGAGCTCGAACTTAGAATGTGACTCTTGCTGCTGATAAGTACGTACTCTTTTCAAATTTTTGTTCTGACCAATCCGGATACCCTTATCTGGTAGATACTATCTGAGAGGGGGGCCCTTGCCCAAGTGAAGGAATACTGACATTTTATTGCAAATCGAGTGCGATACTAGGAGCGTTGTGTTAGACGACCGTAATAATATGATTGGGTCACTAGTGTATATAACTGTCGATACTTTGGATAAGACTTGATATATGGTACAGCCCAAGAGAAGAAATTTTGAATGTTACTGAAAGGACCGAGATCATTTGAAACACTTGAAAGACTCGTCAACATGAAGTTGGCGTACCAATTTACTTGCCTTGGCCTCAATCGCGAGCCGTTACAGCCAAGTATATATCGTTTCCTTCATCTCGGAGTGCCTTATGAACGTGTCGTCCGTCTATCGGCGAGCGTGAGTGCCTTGGTACGGGAACGGCATTTCAAGGGACAACCTGGACGTACCAGAAGACATGCTGGCGACAGTGACAAGCGTCCCCTCCACGCCAACCAGGTCGTACGATATTGACCCGGACAGACGACCGACTGCAAAAGTGAGGTTCATGTATGTAAATACATTTCGGTTCTGGCTTGAAGAATTACGAAGGAATCTGACACGCACTGCCAACGTTGACGAGGGCGTGGGCATCGCCAAGAATGCGGACTTGGACGTTTCTTGCTGTTCCATTGGGAGCTATGATAACGTGCTCGAGTAAGTCGAGTTGTCGAATTGGCGCGTCAGGATTAGAGGCTAGTGGAGGGTTTAAGGTTAGTGATCATTCAAGAAAGATATTCGGAACCTGAGCGTGCTACTACGGTCACGGAAAAGTCGGTTGTCATTGTTGCGGTTAGATGCAGCGTGGATGGGATGGAAAGATGTATTTTAGGTTAGTGTTTGTAATGACTTGTAAGGTTTCTGTGATCGTCGTCGGCGGAAGGTTGCAAATTTATAACGCTAGACAATAAACGCAGACCCGAGCACAAAGACGGCTTGGAGAGAATCTTATGGGGGGGTATTGCTGGGGAGGCTGCCACGATGAGGGGTGAGGGGAGCCAGAAGAAGGGGCACTCACATTCGGGAAAGGTGCACCGTTCTGCGCAGCGGCAGGCGGGGGCAAGTGGACAGGAAGGTGATGGACCACCAACTTAGGCAGACTGCTAGTTCTCGGCGCAGTCCTGGTTTTCGGCGTTGAGATTGCAGTATGATATGGCGGCGGGCACGAGCAGCGGTATGGTGGGTAAGCTGATCAAGTTTCGCCTTGGTTTGGGCTCGTTGCCAGCGAGAAGCTGGGAGAACTCATTGGCTTCGGTCTTCTTGTCGGCGTGGGTTCTCTCCCATGCGATCTGGAAAGCAAAGTCGCTAGCATCGATGCCCTTCTCAACGTGCGGGACACTTCACTTAGTTCCGTTGAGCTTGAGTACCACCTAGGCGGGGCTCTCGGTGCTCAGATGCTCCACCTAATAAACACATGATTACAGAAATCATGGTGGGCTTTGCTCGCTGGTCGCGAGTCTTGCATACGGAGGACCTTGTGCCGCTAGCCGCTGATGCGCCTCTGATGAAACATTCGTGAGTAGATGTTGGTTGGGCATTTTCGGGCACTACCTGTAGATTACTCACTGGAAGGTCCTTGATCTCTTCATCGTTGATGGTATCTTAGCTATAAAACACTCTCCCAGGTCGATCAGAAGGAGTCCAGGCCTCGTCTGCGAGCGGTTATGAAAGCATCTTATAATGGTTCAGCCAGGTGCATTATGAGTATTCTGGATTTTCTGGGCCTGAGCTATCTGCCTTTTGGTTTCAGTCATCTCCCGTCAGATGTCGAGCTATTGTCTTCCCTGGACTATCTTCGGTCTTCCAGCGTAGCACGCACCAAGTAGAGATCCCCTCGATGAGAGCACTGGTTTCCTGGTATCAGCCTGCAGCGTGTAGCGAGCGATCAGACATCAGACGCGTACCGATGTGCTGTAAATACTACCGTCCCCTATATGCCTGAGTATGAATAACGAAGAGCCCCTCTTGGTCCTCGCACTTCCGCGAATCCGTACAACGAACGTACGCTCCTGAAGGCCCCTGCACCACACCTCCAGGGGGTCCGACTGGTAGATCACCTGGCGGGGCAAATGGTGCTTGCCTAAGCATGCGTCGAGCCGCGGCCGTTTGGTGAATGCGATGTATTGATTTGGAATCCCTCGGAAACTGGATGATGATTTGAGACTTTGCGTGGATGAAGCTGCGAAGGCCGATGGGCAGCTTTTCATTATAGGGTCGGTGCTAATATTGACGCGAACGTTTGGGGTAAGTGCGAGCAGGGATGGCCAGGTTCTGTGCGGGAGAACTAGATGGGAATGTGGAGGACCGGAGGGCCCGATCACGCACCCGACCGATGCAACGACCTTTGTTCATGGCGCCCTTCCTTCAGCGCAAGAAGGCCAGAAGTGAGGATCCAGGCAGGCAAGGGATGCTCAGTGTTAGCCGCTAGTCGGTTTTGAAATAACGAGGCTGACACTGACTCGTCGGTCGCAGTGGTAGCAGCTGGACCATTTGGTGACATGACACTCGGCGGAAGAGACATGATAGGCTAGCTGGAGCGGTGGCAGCAGTGACTCGGGTCCAAGGGCATTGTAGCGGATTTGAATTGAGAGAGTTCGTACGCAGGTTCATGTGGGTTTCACCTTGTACTGTGTTTTTGTGAACAGTTTGGGCTGTTGACTCTTCAATTGCTTCACTGAAATTCGAGGGGTTGAAGGTTATGATGGCCATCGTAGCAATGTACGGATTAGGTGCCAGCCACTGCCTACGAGGGATATTCAGATGACTAACTCAGTCTCAGATGAGCGCAGGGACTCACTATCATCGAGTTGATTTGGAGCGGCTTGTCCTTGATGCCCTTCAAGCAAACATGTTGAGTTGGACTCCAGGGGAGAGGCTGCGCTCTGGGATGTGCAAGACTCGTCATACAGAGTAAAAGCCATGTCAGGCCTCCCGCTTCGCGCGGTGATCTAGAAACTCCACACAGACAGCCACCGTACCTCCAAGGACGTTGGATGGAAGAAGCAAAGTCGCGACCGAATCACTACTGGCCCGGGCTGGGCCCGGGTGACTTTAGCAGAAAGTGGCAGTTCGGACTGCTCACATGATCCCGCTGCTGAGCCATATTCACACGGGCCAGCCCACACCCGGGCCAGTCGGCGGATTTCAGCTCTCGTGAAACGGCTTGACATACTTTCAACAATGCCTCCAGCAGTCACTCTCGGAAGTCCACTCACCCTCCATCCAACTACCCCGTCACAATTGTTCACGTTGAACACTAAACTCCCTGGTCACCGCAATGTCGTCCCGATAGAATTCAAAGGCCCACTCGTAGTGTTTCCCATAGAGGCATTGCCAGCGCCTCCGCCAGAACGGAAAACCACCCCTGTGTGTCAGATACGGAGTTCAAGTCGAAGACAAAATAAGTGTCAAGCGTCCAAGGTGTGCGGTGAGTACTTGCAGTGCCATATACTATGCAGCGTCGACCTCGCTTAATTGAGCACCAGGTAAGATGATCAAGAATGGAGAACTCGCAATAGGGTTCTTGAAAACAGTGAACAATTTTGAAAACATGTCCGCACCCTTCTTTTCAGAATGAAAACATTCTTACACATCCCATATCGCAGCCAGTGGCGTCATCTCAAATGCTTGTCCCTTGCTGCATTTGAGAAACTCATGATGGATTACCCGGAACCAAACACCATAACTGGATTCTCTGAACTTGAAAGGAAGCATCAGGTGCAGGCAGAACGACTTTACATAGAGCTTGCAGCCAGGGTTCAGCAAAAGAAAATAGAGCCGTTGAGTCATCGGGATATGATCTTCCTCCTACCTCCTCTAACAATTGTACAGGTCATTGAGACGAAGCACACGGTTAAGAGCACGGGGTTAGGTCTCCCGATGATTATTCAGAAGACTTTCCGACCACCAACACCATTTCTTTGTTGCATAAATCTCTTATGAACAACTAGTACGTAGCATCTGCATATTGAATATTAATGTTGCCAACCCAAATTCAAATACAACACATCAAGACTCGAGAGGTTGTCGAAATCCACCATGGAGACACGAAATAATTAGTTGATTCACGTCTTTAGACCACGCCTGGCACATACGAAGTCTGTTATTATACTACACAAATAGAGGGTTACACATGCACCATGGTCAAGTTAGTAACAAATGGTCGTTCAAAGATATCAGGTAATATTGATAGCGTCCTCGCATGCCGAGATCTCTGTACCGCACGGTCATTGTTGCCTCATGATACCAGACACTTCGACATTGAGAGATGAACCAACGCGCAGCAGGATAAATCGCAGCGAAATTTATCAGTCATGGCATCAAGGTAAACGGCAGCAGCCAGCGCAACTCATGTGCGCGACGGCCAAGGGACAAAGACCATAAACCCCTGACTGCAGCCGGCCCCGATAGCATACCAACATTCATTACATTTTACCGCCCCAAGCGGGAATATATTACAGTTGTCCAAGCAGAGCCGAACACGCTGTGCGCCACTGATCAACATACCAAAGAACGAGGATAACATATTTGCCTAACATCTGCTCTCGTTTCGAACAGAGCCATGAACTTATGATCAACCATGAAAGGATGTTCACCAAACCAGGGAAGCCCTGAAGTCGCACGACGAGAGAAACAAGAGCAATACCTACAACACCAGTTCACACCTATAGGAAGAATCGATGTCAGTGGCCTGCATTGCCCATCGCGAGTCCCATGCCTCAGACCTCGTTCGCCAAGTCTCCGTTTGTTAAGTCTCGGATACGCGAGGTAAATGCACGGAAATGATATACGAAAAGGCGGCTTTCACAGCAGGTCAGACTGACAATGGCGGGCGCGATGTTAGTCCCCTGATCATGCCCAGAGAACTGCCTAAACAGCCCTAGTGTAGCCCCGCAGGGCTAGCTGAACGTCGGGGGGAGCAACCCTTGGCAGTCAATGCTTGCGCGAAAGTGGGAGACAAGAAAATTGGGTGGCAGGTGGAAGGTGAGACAGAAGTGTTCCGCAGCAAGATCGGCTGACGATAGCGGGCGCGATGTCAGTCCCCTGATCATGTCCAGAGAACTGCCTAAACAGCCCTAGTATAACCCCGCAGGGCTAGCTGAACGTCGGGGGGAGCGGCCCTTGGCAGTCTGCTTGCGCGAAAGTGGGGAACAAAATGATGCATGCGGAGCTTGAATCAAATCAGTTGCTTTCATGGCATTGCATGGTTCGTGCACACCACGAGGTGCACGTGCCTTCGACAACAATGCGGGTTGCGTGTACGTGACCAAGTATGTTGTGTCGGACAACTTGAAAGTAGGAGGAGCAATATTTTACGCAAGCAGTGTTTGCAGGGCAGCCAGATAAAAAAAAAAAAAAAATTTCTGTCTCATGAGCCCAAGCAGACCCTTCCCTCGTGCCCCTCTCACTCTCGTCGGTCGCGGTAAGGAAAAATTTCGCTTGAGCATGTCATTCTTAGCCGTTGCGTACGGAGCATAAGTGTGATGCTCACTCATTCCACCATTCAAGAAGATCGCAAATTTCTTGATTCTGCTCGGCGAAGGAGAAGAAGACCACAGTAAACTCGTAAAAATTTCGTGAAGAGGTAACCTCGTCGGATGCTAAGAAAGTGCTGCAGGATGCAAACTTCGGCGCCTGTGAGCCAAAACCCCTGCGCAGCTGGATGGAAGCCCTACCGACTGAAAAGGGTTGGAGAGCCGGGTTGGTGATGTGGTGCCGACGTTGTCCAGTGGCGCGAATTGCGCGATCCCCAAAGTGGCAGGTACCCCCACGCCAGTTATATGTGCTAAAGATGCTCTCCCTCGGGCTCCCAGGCCGATGAAGTCGCTGCCGAAGGGCGCCCGTGGCTTCGGGCCCCGCAAAGGGCCCTTTCCTACAGCCTCCTTTGTTGCGCGTGTGTCGACGGGGCGAGGAAAGGTTTGCCCATTTGACCCATAGCCGATGCCACACCCTCCCTCATTCATGCACTAGCCCGGGCCCGCAAAACTGTTTCTCCCTATGAACTACAGACCTCCGTTCCCCGGACGGAGAGACTTCTCTGCTTGACTGGAGCCTGAGGCGTACAAGTCGGCTGCGCATCGCCCGCAACGCTCCCCTGGTATGGGCTACCCACTTCTGGCGTGGCTTTCCCAAGGGGCTACAAGAGCCAACCATGAGCGGAATACCGAGGCTGAAGAGCCTCAAGACCATGGAGCCCGCAGAGGTTTTTCCCCCACCTTGTTCCTGCCGCCCTTTCGCTCAACTTTTGTTGCCCGCAGCAATGCTCCCGACGAATTAATTAAGGGTTAGCGCACCTCTGGTCAGTCACCAGTGCTGCTCTTCCTTGTCGTAAACATCCGCTGAAGGCCGAAGCGTAGTGCAGTCCGGATCCAGCCCCCATGCCCTGTGTGCCCAGAGGTCGCAATCCAGTGAGCGGGGGGGGGGGGGATGGGTCGGCTCAATGTGGCTGGAAGCCCCTGGCCCAGCGCAACTTTAGGATGGGCGCTCAAGGCAGAAGGAGTAATTGGTATACTTTTCTTTCGAGGCTAGGTCAATGCAATCTTATTGGTTGCGGTCCACCCCCCAAATGTCAACCTTCTGGATCTGCCGCAATGTTCAAGCATCCTAACTGCTCCAATCTACTTTGTGCAGTGGACGCATGGCACTTTGCTTGCTCTGGGCAACGATTCCGCACAGCTGAGCTCCTGAGGCAGATCGCCTGGGATTGGATGGAGAGCCCAAACAAAGGACCCTGTCTCGCCTCCCCCAAGCAATTTCTCCAAATCCCTGACTACGGTCACTGTCTCCAACATGGAACTTCCATCCAAGGCGCATACCCCCTTCCGGAGCTGCGGTTTGCTTATACTACAGGAGCAAGAGTTTCAGCATTCGTTCCTAGAAAACGAGTTGATACAGCAAACCCACTGGTAGTCAGGATTCATAGGAAGTTAATAAAGGCTCCAAATGGCCCATCCACCAGTAATATAGAGCCCACTGAATCAGAGTCAGACTGATACTTATGATTCACAGCCAAATGATCAGTGCGACTCGGTATTTCTCAGGATGACTCTGGACAGCCTGAAACCCGCTGAACTTGTCGGTGCCAACATACGCATCGGGAGCGTTGACGAGGTAGGCTAGTGAGAGGTAGTTGTTTCGTACGATTTCGAGGGATATACCAGTTTTGGCTATGATTGGGATTTGACGTTGAGAAAGTGCAAAATCGTCGTTGTTGTCATTCATTATATGTAGCGTACACAACCATTGGAGATGCCTATGAAAAAACTTGCATAACGGAAGTGAAGGAAAAGCCCTAGTCAGCCTCGGCCCAATTCAAACGATTCCAGGAGTGACCGGTTGAGCGAGCCCAACCAGCTGAAAGACTTCCAGCGCTAGATCCACCGGGACGAGAATCGCCATCTGAGGGAGCCCGTGCCGTGCAGCAACAAGGACGAGGTGTTCGTTTCCGTTTGTCCTGGTGAGGTCATTGATTTAGTGATATTCACCCGAAGCTTTTCAACGCTCACCTGAGCACCTCCTGCACGAGCATATGCCTTCTAAGTTCCTGCTCCGTGAGGACAAGGAGCGAACGTGCCATCATTCTTCGCGCTCGGATGTACAGAAGGGTGGCTCGGACTGAAATTCCAACTGCCAGAGTGCCGTTGCTGGAATTGCCCAGCTGAGGGGCGACGCGACGGATGTGGTCTTCGGTAAGAGTTGGGACGTGGTCCGCAATAGTGGGGAAGGGCTGCTGAGAATTGGCATTCAAGAACGATCTCATGTAATAAATGAGGCTTAACAGAGCTCGAGCCCGGTCCTCGATCTGAGCCTGTATGTCTTGGGCGTTTCTGCGCTGAACCAGGTTGATCGGAATGTCGGGCAATGGCCCCAAGGGATCGACGGCTTGTTGGGGAGGAGGCATGTTGGGAGATTGAAACGACGATGCTCCCTGCTGGAGGGAAGGCGGGCGATAGTTGTCAGATGTGACTCCCGCTCCGGCGAAGGCTGATTCGACGGCAGCACGACGATATGGGTCATGGATGAGGCCTAACCCTGTGTTGATCACATTTTGAGTGTGCTGGCTGCGTCCAGTGAGAAGGCTGCTGGCAGCTGGGACTGTAGGTCGTGGAGCTTGGATGGTTGGCTGGGGCGGAGGCTGTGCATTGACTGGCTGCAGGTAGAAGTTTTGATCGAACGCCATCCCTGCTTGGAACGGCTGGGGATGGAGTGACTGAGGGTGGGCGTGGAACGGCTGAGGATGGGACGACGGTTGACGAAGATATGTGGAAGGTAGGCCAGTGTGTGCTTGCCCCTGGTCCTGAGTGTTTCCCTCCGGCGGCAAGCGCCTGAGCAAGTCATCTAAATCGTCCGCATCGTTATGGGAGCTAGAATCCTCTAGGGCCTCATCAACGCCCTCCAGCTCTACGGTGGCTGCGAAGTCTGCATCGAAGGAGGACAATTCCGCCATCCGATCCCTGGCCTTCCCCTTCCCCTTGCCCTCCCCCTCCCGATCTCCTTCCTGCCTCTCTTCCCCTCCGCCGCTACCCTCTCCGAAGGAATGCGGGAAATGCTCGGCGGGTAGCCATTCCGGTGCTTGACTTTGTTCGCATTCTGCGTCGAGCGTAAAGTTAGCTAGCCATCGACGTCAGCATGGTATGATGGGTCGTAGTAGTATACTTCGTACCTGGAGTTGGCGTGGCAGCGTCGTACCGATCTTCCACCCTTTCGCCTACATGTTGGACTACGACTGAGTTAAAACAAATAGGCGGAAGAATATAATTGCGTTTTACTTACGCATACCCGTACCACCTTGCCAAACGCCGGGTTGCATTTCCTGAGGCTCCAGGCCGTAGTTGACGCCCTGAGAAAGACGAGGGTTTAAGGGATGTCCGAGAGGTCGAGGTGTTCTGTCTCTATCGGCTACAATGACGGACGAGTCAGCGAGCATTCTTCACAGAACTGAATTCGACGTACTTTCTGGTTGTTGGATGGGGGGCATCCATTGCGGCTGCATAGGATGCTGTTGCTCCTGAGAAAACTGCTCCTGCTGAGCAACATGCAGCTGCTGAGCTTGCTGTGGCTGGGCGTGTGATGGCTGAGAGACGGGAGCATAGGTGACGAGGTGTTGGTCCAAATCCACGTATGGTCTATGAGACGCCCTAGGCATCGTGCTGAAACTATGTGGAGCTTAGGTGAGTTCTAAGACCCTCACCTTGGCTATTAAATATCAGAGGAGGAAATACCCGCAATCGGCCTACCGTCTTCTTGGGTGACAAATCAGAAGGCATTATGTACAGTGTCTGGTAGTGCGGGAGACAGGGATGCGTCCATGCCTGAGCGCTTACCTGCGTTTAGCATCGTTTGAAATGAACATGAAGAACCAGGCGTGGACATTGCCTAAAAGCAAAAAGTACTCACCAAATAATAAAATCATTTGCTTGTAAGAGCCAATTACGCGATCTGGAAAGACGTCGTTCTTGAGTTCTTTGACATTGCTTAAGGCACTGAGGAGCAAAGCCAGCTTTCCAGAACGACGTTTACGGTATTGTTGAGAACTTACGATGACGGTTGTGACCGCCTGAGAAAGGCTGACAAAATAGGTAACCTACGTCGACAGCATGATACACACCGGGAAGTTGGGAATTTGAGGTCAGCTCAAATGTATACCTAAATTATTAGTTTGGCTCCAAATTTTGTGGTTCCTGAAACCTTTCCTCAAATCATTGATTTTGGTTATAATGAAATCTGGTCTCAAACAATAAGTTTAGGTCTAAATTTCATTCTCACCGAAATTGGGTCTTAAATTGGTAATTTTGGGATTCCTCAAACTATGATGAAAGTGGATAGTTTAGGGCCAGGTTTGAGGTCAACGTAAACTATGAATTTGAGGATTTCCGAAACTAATCCCCAAACCAAAAGTTTGAGAATAAGTTCCGGGACACTATAAAGGAAAACTTTAAGTAATGCTTTGAGGTGTCCTGAAATTGTTTTTTAAACTTGAGGTTTAGGGTCACCCGAAACTGAGCGGACGATGATCGTACGCTCTTCGTACGCGCACCATACAGCGCCATGCGCTCATCGTTAGTTGTCGTCGTATGACGTTGGCGCAAAGAATTTAAAACACGACATGTAACTGGGCAATACTATATAGAAGTGATTACATGAAAATAGCATAGATCGATGACTGGAAGGCGTGGTATGGGACACAAGAGCAGTGACCCTAGGGAAACACGCAGAGCGCATGAGCCATTCTGGAAAAAAAGGGAATGCACAGAAAGAACTTACACGGATAGTATTCGGCGCGAGTCTAGGGCTTGAGGTAAGGGTGGTATCGACGCATGGCGCGATGGGAGCGACGAGCGTCTGCTGCTACGATGGATGGGCGGCATGCAGTAGTGCTGCGAGTCGGTGTAGGAGTGGAGTGAAGTGTAAGAGCCACGAGGCAATGAGCGGCGTTATCTCTGGAATCCGTGACGGAAGGGTGTCGTCGGTCGGGGTAAGGGCATCGTCGGTTGGGGTGAGGGTGTCGTCGATCTGGGTAAGGGTGTCGTCGGTTGGGGTAAGGGTGGTACCGACGTATGTCACGGTTGAGGCGGCGAGTTTCCGCCGCCAAAGTGGAAGAGCGACACAGTGCGCTGGCGCAGCCTGGTACAAGAGAGGAGCCTAGCGTAAGGAAAGTGTCAGTGGGTGGCCCTTTGGTTCGCAGAGTGATCATCCAGACCAGACATATGAGCTAGGGGGTATAGAAAAATGGTACTGTTGGGAGAAGGTCAACAAATGATGTTTGGTTTGGTTGTGCGGTAACGACGATGAGGCTACTTCAAGCCCCTCCTACAACATTGTTGCCCTCAAGTCTCGAACCGCTCCAACAGCCTGAAGATTTCACATGGTGTTTGTCTGCGCCACGCCCTTCTTCTAATGTAGGCCCAAATCGCGCGGCAAGTGGCCCAGCTCATATTGATAGCATCATTGATGACATCGATCCGCACTCCCACTCTTCCTGGCCCTGCACCATTGCCACATGACAATCAATGGACACAAAACCTGAGGGTCGTCGACACAGATACTCGTCGTTGATGATGACGACGTCTAGGCTACCGAAGCACCGCCGCCCACATTTGAGCTTGGCCCGATCAAACAAACTTGGTGTAAGTGAAGTCTTTATTTTTGTCTCTTTCTGACATTGCCAATTTCCTCGCTTCCGCTCCGCTCTATGGTCGTCATCATCACCGAAGCCATCAACGCGGTCCCAGATATTCCTCCACCGACGCTGATAAAGATACGCTCAAATTTTGCGCGCCGTGTGCAGTCCATCAGTCCAACTCTATTGGTCCAAGGACCTTTACCCCTCTCCCGAAGATTATCAGTCGACAGCCTCAAGAACGCTGATCTGTCCTACAAGACACAGCCTTCGTCATCCTCTGCCCGGCCGCTCACGTTCAAGGGGTGAGAGGGACGAGAGCTCTTTAAGAGCGGGTGGAGAAGTGATATCGAGGGTGTATAATAAGAACATCGCGGCGTGGTCGCCCCCAGTTGATGTGAAATCCACAGAAGGGTGGATTTGCCGTCATTTGAGAAAATGTGAGGGGAGCGGCGGCAGAGGTGAGAGGGTGTCAGCTTCCGCAGTGTGCACTGCAACGGCTGTGCCGTGTCGCTAGCGATGCGATTATCCGCAGATGGCGTAGATGGGGTGATTTCCCGGATGCCAGAGGAGCGGTTGAAGCCCGGGAGGCGGTGGTCTGAAGTGTATTCGTACCCCGTTGCGTATATCACATCAGCGTGAGGTGCAAACATGGCCTGCTCAAAGAGTGCAGAGGAAGGAGTGGAAAGTGAGGCGAGGGTCCGTGAAGGTTCGCCGGGCCCGTCCTCCAGAAAAAGATGAAGATAGTGGGTGGGCGTTTGTCTGCGATGCCTTCTCCGAACTGAGGTGTATATCTGAATTTTTGATACAGGTCCTCCTTTGAAGCGCTTGGAGGGTTGCTCTCTGCGGCGTAAGGTAATGACTTTTCTGAAGGCGAGAACGACAGCGGTCCAACGTATTCTGGAGAGTGTCGGGGTCGGTCAGATAGGGTGCGTCTACGATGATAAGAATTCACCGTCTGCTGCCAGATCTCCACGAAACGCTTTGGTTTGTCTTGATTCTTGACCTCCCGCAAGACTGAACAAGACGGAGACTTTCAGCATCCCTTGGGGACACGATGCAGGCGTTCGCACATAGGCTTCTTCCGATACGGTAAATTAGTCATTCCTGTTCGCGGAGCAGTCTCGGTGTGGTGGTGTATTCATTAACAGGAAAATCGACACATATACTATTCAGCTAAAACTGACCCGGAATCAGAGACAGGAAACAAGACGTTGAGGAATAGGGTACATACTCTGGAAAGGTCGACAAAGACTGCTCGGCTGTTCGACAAATCGTATCTCGCCACATGGGATAATACTAGGTCAATATTAACTTTCTCGTCTCGGCTACCGTCTATGCGTGATGAATACACAGTTGCCGGGAAATCTGGGTATCGGCGAAACGGGTCGAATGAGGTCGAGGGAAGAGTAGCTTGTTGCTGGACAGAGAAATAGACTTTGCCCTCACACCAATATATTTTTTGGATGCTCCCCACAACGGGCTTTGTCGCAGTGGGGTAAGGATAGTAGCTAATGAGGCTGTTTCCAAGATGCGTCGATGCACGTGAAAAAGTGACTCCTTTATGGGTGTAGTGGGCAACCTCGGGCAACCGCCGTATCGCCGCATCATTGTCGGCCATGTCGTCCTTCACCTTGCTGGATGCAAATGCCTTATCGAAAAGACCTTTGAACTGCCTAATGACCTCTGGGCACTCTGGTCGTTTGAGCCACCGGCGTAGGTTGGCCCCTCTCATGTGAGATCGTAAGATGGTGCATTCGAGTTCCCCTGTCGGATTGTGAGATTGTTGAATCTAAGAATAAAGAAGTCCACGTACCACCAACGTGGTCATTGGTATTGATCTTCTGTACCACTCCAATCAAGCGTTCAAATGGAAAACACCACCAAGAAGTAACAGGTCCGAAGAGTAACAGAAAATCATAGATGTGGAGAGAGGCGTGAACATTGGGCCTGCGTGGGTGCTTCTTGGTGTGCGGGTGCACGGTGTGAAGGCCATCAACCCAATCCTTCATGAGGCTGCGGTATTGAGTTGCACGTTTTGTGGTCATGGAGTACCGACATGCAATCCCAACTGCTTGGAAAAGGGCCATTGTGTGATCGAGCACGTTGGTGAACGGGTTCGTAGGAATGGGTGGAGATCCGTTGTCATCCCCCCAGAGGGTCACGAGCGCTATGGGAAGATATATTGTGCTAAGAAGACGCCATTCATCCGCCTTGAGCGAGCCGGCACTCTTTTCACCATATTGCTTGGGAACTGAATTGATCCAAGACGGAGTAATCGTCGCATTGATGACATGCTGGATATACTTGACAGTGTCGGATGTGACCGTTTTCTGAAGACTGTTACCCGAAACCCATGGCTTGGTCAATCGCTGTAAGGCGACATGTCAGACTATTATTGATAATGGGAGGGAAAAGCTTACCCAGTTGATCAGGAGTTGTGCAAAATGCTCCTTCTTCCGCGCGGGCACTTCCCGCCCATCCGCGGTCAGTATTGTCGAGGGTAGGTGAAGGGAGTAACACAGGAATTTCAGAGGAGTTATGTTCTTCGCAAGCAGCCTTTTTCGTAGTTGCTCGATGGGATCTCCCACGAATACTGTGTCGTCCAAGGGGAGGCACAAGGAAGCTTGCAGGCTGGCAATGTGTGCAGCTTCTCCGGGATGCTTAGTTCGACATTCCTGTGGGACATCTGGAGTATATCCAACCCATGTGTATGCAAAAGCCGGTATAATAGGATCTGAGGCCTCGGCTTCATGAGCATTGAGTCTCAAAACATGCCGACAGTGATAATGGACGAGGCCTTCGAGGATACAATGCATACTGTCGACGACGAGCATCCGTGAAGGACGCCAATATGGCAATCTCCACAACTCCGACCATCGCACGCCATATGTCTTGTAAATTTCTTCCCGCTCTGCTAGAGTTTCAGCATCCCTCCATGCTTCTGCGTGACGGCGCATCTCCGCATCATCCCGTGGCTTCCAGGAGTCGAAATCTGTATTGTACATCGTATCACGATGGTATGCAGAGCACACGGTGCAGTAGAAATGTGAAGTGGGCCCTTTGGCACCCGACACCTTGCGTGCTGCGGGGAGATCATTGACCGACAAAACAATCGCCACGTCTACGTCAGCTCCATGAGGACGGGAGGCAGTTCGAGAAAGATGAAATCCTCTTCTCCATCCGATCTCAGCTTCTTCTAATACTGGCCGGACATAGTAATTGACGCGCTTCCCTAGCCGGTTCAAAAGGACCAGGGATGATGCCCACTAAGAACATGTTTTCGGGCAAATAGCGTATGTTTTCGGGGAGTGCTAGGTTGACTAGCGAGATGATGCCAATAGAGTCGTGATTCCCTCTATGTGTAGTGCGATTTGGGTTGAAGAAATCCACGTGAATCGCGAACGCGAGACGAATCCTGTCACCTCTATCAATGAAGAGCCTGCCAGCAGTTGGTCCCTCGAAGGTTCTCATGAATTCCGCATGGAAAACATTTCGTGTCTCCTGAGGAGTTACGTGTATGTTCGAAAGCGCATCATCGCAAGCCGAGTCGCATAATGCCTCAATCTCGGGATCAGAGAGTGCCCTCGCAATATGATCTTGGAGTGACGCTGACAGGAAAGGCTTGATAGGTCGACGCCTGCTATGGCGGCACTCCTGTAGCGGCGTTCCGCAAGTATAGTGTCCTTCTGGCCCCAGTAATGAATTGACACAGTTTTCTGGGTAGACGGCAGTAGCAGGGTCACTGACATCGAAAGCGGGACGGTGTGTGAAGCTACACGATGGGCAGGTTGCATGTAAGGTAGTTCGACCATCAACGTGGAGTCGGTTGAGAGCGGTGTAGACACTTGATGGTAGCTGTTTGAGGATGCCTTCCTGCTTCGCATCGTACATCGGTTCGCCATCTTTGCCCTTTGCCAATCGAGTACCCATCGCCAGTCGCACAATCATGTTAACGATAGCGATAATGAAGTCGCAACTGTCGCCACTCAGTCCAAGCACAACGTTGCAGACGACGCCTAGTACGATTGCAAGTTGGGCAATCATATCAAGCCCTTCCACCGGATTAGTGTACACGTGGTCTAAAGTGACTATCAGCATCCCTCGTTACTCTTGTGTCCGAAATAGGCATACCAGCATTGTAGAAAACTGGTGTAGTCCCCGGAGGAAGGCTGACACCCAATAATGTGATACGATCATCAATTCGTCGCAAAATTTCCAAGATGTGCGTCTTCCGCTCAACGACTTCCGGCGTTTTGTTCGTGACACGATGGAGAGATTGAGATGCTTCTCTCACACTCTTCGTTGCCGCTTCTAACAATATTTGTACTTTGTCATTGGTGGGAGGTTCGTGATCGTTAAAAGTTAGTGACTCGAGGATTCGCAAAACGTCATGCTCGACTTTATCTATAATTTTCTTGGCCTGTTCTGCATAAGCGGAAGGGACCTTTAGCGGAGAACGTCCATGATGTGGCACCCTATGGTCTGGGGCACGATGCGGGGTCACGTATACAGAGGGTGGAGTCGACGGGGGAGGGCTATGATTGGCTAAAGAAGGATTACGAAGCGTGGTTGTCGCGGGAGACATGTTAGGCCGCGATGGTGAGCCACGCTCTCTATGTACACAAGGGCGGGCTGGCGTGGATTTAGGAGGGCTAAGTGGTACCACGGAGCTCGGAGATGACGCCAATTGGGAACGCAAGGATTCGATGACGATGGAGTTGAGGCTGATCTGAGCGTTGGCAAGTGGGACATTACGCATCTCAGTAGGAATGAGGGGAACAGTAGACTCGTGAAACTCGCGGGACGAAGACCACAGTTTGCTCGGTTGCCGGTGTACATCGGGTCCTTCATCGGTCACTGTCAGCGCGGCCATCAGGCCAGCGAACGAGTCGAGCTGTACGCTCCCAGATGAGTGTCAGAGTCGTTCGTATGGGAAAGAAAAATGTTGCATACCTCATCCCCTTCAGAACAGCTTTCCATGTTCAGGTTATTGAACTTTGCGATGAGACTTCCAAAGGAGTCGCTCGATCTGCCCGATGAAGTGCTAGACACAACTGACGCATTCTCAGAGATGACGGAAGCGGTAGCGTTCTGCCCAGCTTTCTGGCGTTCAAGCTCTTTCAGTGCGAAGTTGTGTGACATTCTGCCTCTTTTAGGAACGATATGTTCATTGAACTGCAAAGCGCAGTTGCAAACGTAGGTGGCCATATGTGAAGTGCAAGGAGTAAGACGTCTGTTTCCAGCAGATAAACACTGAAAAGAGCGTTAGAGTTGAGGACGACGACACGGGGTGTACTGATCTGAAGTGGGCGGTAGACAGTTAGCGTGAATGTCAGCGTGAATATAAGGTAACGAAAAACAAGGGGCATTACCTGGACAGCGCATGGTCCTCATGCAACGAACAAAGTCCCCCCACACATCGCAAGTGCTTGCCTTTTAGAGAGTACAAGACGTTGTAGAGCCCTTGTACTGAAAACGGGGTGGGCGGTTGAATGGCGCGGGATAGAACATAGGCATGTTGAGTCTAACCACTCGGTCTTGAGCATGCGCAGCGTATAAACGCTACGCATGGTCGTGACTAACGTATGGTATGAAGGCGAAGGGAAGGAGTAGTGAGAACACATCGTAGACAAACAAGTGACGACAAACAGTGACGACAAACAAGTGACAACCTTTGTGAACACCCACCTTGGTTTCTCGTTCATCACGCCAGTGTACATACGCTGAGCGTTCAGAACCACGAGCTCGAGCATTGCTCCGCCTGACGTTTATCCGCCGGGCGCTGCAACTTTGCCAGCGCGTTCCTTCCTTGAAACTTGCCACCTCGACAAACTCATCACTCACCGTTTTCTCTCAGTTCAGCCCACCAGTTGTTTAAACACTGGGCGTCGTTGAACACTACGAGACCGATCTGGTTAACGCCGCCTTATCCTGACGTTTATACGACAGGCGTCAGAGCTTCACAGGTTTTCTCAATCCTGGCACCACCACAAGTCTTCCCTCCCTCCTCATACCCACTGCCGTACGCCAAGCATCACACTCGGAAAGCCTACTTTGAGCAATTTCCGCATTACGACAGTTCTCAATAACCTGCTAAGCTATAGTCTTGAGTAGCGCCTCTGCACCGCCAGACCCTCGATCCGGTGGCTTTTTGAGTGGGTATGTTGTTCTTTTTTCTCGCCCTACTTATATCTAATTGATTGACTCTTAAGATTCTACAATGGCTCACGCTCTCATCGATGATGCCGTCTTCACGAGGGTGCAAGGCACTGGCTTTCCTCCTATCCCTCGCAGAATTCATCGCGTTCCTGAAAACGACCTCGGCATCACGAATCTGTCGCACCTGTTTGAAGTAGATTGGGCGTCTAACCAGTTCCCCTACCTTGCCGCCATCCCACTTGACTATCCCTTCTACGGTCCGCTTTTTGAGCGTTTGGATTTTCGGTCTGGACGATTTCCAGTTGTTTATCTGGATGACTGTGATCGGTGGTCTTTAAATCCCGACATCAGACAGCAGTGGGAGGCGCTAGAACTCAACTTGATGCGCATCGCGTTCACTTTGCTTGACCTCGTAGGCCCCGACTATCCAAAAACCTACCAAATATGGCCGTTGCCTACAAGGTATGGCTATCGACGCAAATATAGGTCACGCAGGGTCGCTCAAATCGTCGCGTTACGTTCCCGAGATGCTTTCCTCCCTCTGATGGCCAACATCACCTTTCTACTTTTGATGGCTGATCGAAGGGCAGAGAATCTACAACAGACCTGGATCTGGAGGCCTGTGTTGCTGCGACGCGCCAACATTGAACATCAATGGTTTAGTGATTTGGAACTTTCGGCCGTTGGGGACTTGCACGTCAGACGGGTTGGATTGATCTTCGATGCTACGGAATGCCAATTTCTACACCTCTTCGACTGTTTACGGCGGCTATATATGCCAATCTATATCTGTTGGGGAGATATTCGGGCCGCCCCAATGCGACCCTCCCCCTTTATACGACCCCGCTACATACCCACAACTCCGGACATCCAGAACCTGCTCTCAGCGGTGTATAGTGGCCTGTCACAGGAGCGTGATCGTTTGCTCAAGGAGCGTGATTACCTGCTGTCGGACGAGCGCAACCTGGTCTCTTCACCAATGAATGAACAAATGGCCCCACCCCCACCACCCTTCCCAGATGTCGAGAAGTACAGTGGTCAACGCCCTGGTGAAGACATGAAAGTGTTTTTTGCGCGTCGAGCACAGGCCGACGCTCGTACCCTAGAGAGTGAAACTGCGAAAGCGAAGCAGGCACGAATGCAACGACAGGAGCATGCACGCGCGCATCAAGCACCGGGAAGAAAAGGTGCCCGAGTCTATATTTGGGAAGAAGTCGACGGTCATCTCATTCGCAAGGCTGCTGGCCGGCAGAATGTAGAAAGCCTTTGGGAAGACTATGGTAGCCAGCAACGCAGATATGACGCTTTTCGCGATGAATGGGATTTATGCTACGAATTTGGTGAAGATGACCCAGACAGCAGTGACGAGGATAACGATGTCCCCGGATCCTCAAAGGTCTCCCCGTCAGACGATTCAGTGGATGAAGAAGCGCCTTTCCAGCTATTGCCAGAAGAACAGATGGAGACACCATCTGGTCCCTTGACGACTACCTCTGATCTTCACCGGGTGTACGGCTCCGAGTGGGTGCAACCGGCGCACACCAACAGGTTTGACGACACTCTCGAAGACCGAGCATACAATCATTTTGGTTTCGTCATCCCTCTGAACGTCGTCGATAAAGTACCTCAAACAGAATGGAAGGTTGTCCGGGAGTATCTAGGTAACGGTCGTTGGGAGAAATCGACGGTCGTGCTCGACGGACCTACCACAGTTCCCCCGCCCGTTACGCAGGCTTCCCTGTGCACGTTCTTTGACTATCTCATGGCGAGCAAGAGCTTCAAGGACATGCCACGAGAGATGTACGATCTTCGATCACACTCTATCCTCTTGGAGAGCTCGGTCCACGTTCGGACGGAGTATCTCAATGACAAACCATACTACTTTCTCCGTCCAAAGGATGGTACTGGTGACATCCCATGGGAAATAACGCTTCAGAGGGCTGCCACTGTCCTCACGGTCGCGCGATGGGGCTCGTCGTTCTTGGATATTACACGGAAACTCTTGGACTTGGGAATCCAGTTCAATACCTGCATCGCAGGGACACTTACGCCGCCACCTCCTCCAGTCCGACAACGGTTCGCTGGCCTTGGCTACCGCCCTGCTGATTATGTACCGACTGTCACAGAGTATATAGCCTATGAAAGACTGCGCAACGAATTTCTCCAGTCCCCGAGAGGCCGTGCTGCCTTACTCTTCGGCGGCATTGTTGCACGTCTCGCGAGGGAGGTAGTGTCATACCAGCACGTCTTCGATGGTCCAACGTCGCACGTCTTCACCAACGGACAGCTGATACCCAGTCATGGCTGTGGGTATTGGGACGATACGTTGACAGAGGATGAGCTGAATCTCATTTGCGGGGTTTATCAAATTGATACAGGTAAGTGATAACCCCTATATATTGGTGTTACTCATGCCCGACTTTTAGGCAGGACCGATGTGGATTGTCAGACCATGGATCTGTCGTGGTGGCCGAAGCATTCAATTTGGGGACATGCCACCATTGATGTTGGGTTCTGGTCAGAAGACTGCGAGAAGTGGTTCCAGGAGCGCCTCGCCAGGATACACCAAGGCAACTTTACCTTGAGAAACCCTTCGAAATGGAAAAGCAGCCTCAGATTCAGCATCAAAGTGCCACGCGTGATAGATAAAAATGAGAAGTTTGCAGCCGAATATCTTGCCTCCCACGAACAATATCTTGCCCTTCCCAGAACATAGCATTGACTTGAACGCAGTAGTCCGATTTTTTTCAAGTCACCTCACTATACCTAGACGACGAATATCATAATTATGTACATCGACGAATACACGCTTATTGTAGTTACGCTCAAAAAAAATCGTCGACGCCCTTGGAGCAATATAATCACATTGTGATCATGTAAATCGGCGACGTGACCATGTCCAGATGGTGTCACAACCAGGACACGGGGGTTTGGCAAGTCCTGATGTGGCCTCCTCCGTTGACCTCCGCCTGGCGTTTATAGCGTTTATACACTAGGTGTCATATTCGGATAGAGGAAAACTTGGAATGTTACCTTATGCCATGATTGTGATACTGAAGGGCAGGGCAAGCAGGAGAGAGTGTTACGTCTGATTCACGCTGTATAACACTCAAATATGGGGTATATTATCTCAGGCACCAAGTGTCATGAATACATTTAGAACGATTCAGAGATTTTCTGCAGCCAATACCAACAAATAGAACACCTCCTTCGATATCAACAACTCCTCTTCAACATATGCTGGTCGTTCATTTCTCTGGGTCTCCAGCCAGGCTCGGTTGTAGAGTGCCTCGGGCAGTCCAGCTGGTGCTTTTGACATGCTCGGAACACTTGTCCTGACTCTTGGATGTGCTCGGCCACCTCTGGTTCCACGTATTGCAGGATTTTGGGCAGCAACATCAATTGCTTTCATGTATGTCGCAATCTCAGGTGCACGCCATGGACAGAGACGGACAAGGAAGACCGTACGTGCAACACCTTCATTTGAAACCTCATCCTCTTCTGAGGACATGCCTGCAACGTCGAGGTGCTTGAGGAGTTCGACAAAGTATTGCCAAGTCGCGAGGTCCCTATCACTGGAGAGCATCTTAAGCTCAATGACCTTTTTGGTGGTGTCCATACGCTTGGTAAATTTCTGTTCATGGGTGAGTCGCAGTCTTTTGGCTTGCGAAATGACTTACACGTTGACGGCGCTCCCTTCTTGCCGCCGATTCCATTTGACGTGAAAACATTCCTACCACTCGCTCATTAACCTCTGACTCTGATTCCACATCCCCTTTCAACAGCGAGAATCGAGGCTTCATCTGTTGCCAAGCCTCCTGAGCACGCTTCAGGTGTCCTTGGAGTTCACCCATGAGGTACCCCTCAGAAACATCAACCAGACCCCACCCTCCATGAGCCCGACGCGACGTGATGATGAGGTCATATATCTTTCTTAATATTAACTCATTCCATCTTGACTTTGCCCAGCCCTTGCTGAAGTCCAGCTTCAACGACGAAGGAGAGCCCATTCCAGCATTGACTTGAGCAATGTCATCCCCTGTCGCAGGTTCATAGTTGGCGAAATCAGTTGCAATCTCAGTGCCATGTATGTGTCTCCAAATTGCACGTATTGCTGCCTATGGACCCATTAAACCTGATTTATTCCAGAGACTGAATATGCTTACCTTCCAACGTCGATCCATCTCGACTGTCATTGATGACTTCTGTTTCTCTATCTCATATGCTGTTTGTGCACGTGAATGAGACCTGTAAGACTTTCCTTTCCCTTTCCTGCCGACATTAACATTTGCTCCAACAATGCCCAGGTCTCGCAGGACCTGTATCACAATCTTAGTCACCGCTGCATAGTCCGTGGGATCCGGTATGTCACCCATCGAGTCAGCACCTGCATCGACAGTGGGCGTAGCTGGATCACCTCCTGTTGTGCTGCCTTGGAGTGGTGGGCGTAACGGTAGTACTGCAATTGGTGTCCCTGGGTTCCTTAGCAAATTCAGTCTTTCATTACGCTTTCGATGCTTCTCAGGAGTCGTAAATTGGGGTATCATATCTGGCGGAAGGAGAGGGAATGCGGGATCACCGTTAGTGGAAGCAGCTGCTGGGGTGGGCTGAGAGGAGGCCGGGGTGTCATTAGAGGAACCGTGTTCCGGACCAGCCTGGGAGGCATGCTGAGTGATCGTTACTCACAGTGCCTTCACGAGGTTGAGGAATTAATGACGTACAGAGTTGACATCTTCCACAATTCGTCTCATGGCCATGAGCTCGTTTGTACGCTGCACCTATGAGTTTTGTCAGCCTGACTCCATCCCATACAGGGCTATAAATCACTGCCTACCAATTCTCTCTCAATCTCTTCCCGTCGCCGAACTTCCAGTTCACACTAAGAAGATCCATTAGATTGCATTACGTCCGAGATTGGTATTACTGGCTACTCACCGCTACTATCAATTCTTCTACTTTCTCATGGGTTTCCGCATCGTCCATTGCAGTGGTGTCTGCCTCCTTGTCCACGGCCATCTTTGCTTCAAGTTCCTGGCGAATTCGTGCCTCTGCAGTGGTGATGGCAGCTTGATATTTTTGCTCCAATTCCTGCTTGTATTGCGTTGCTTGTTGTCGAAGCTGGGTGTTCCGGGCTTCCAACTGTTGCAAGCATTTGCGAAGATCGACCTTCTCCATTCGTCGTTTTGCTTCCACCACCTTCGCCCTTTCCTTGTGGTACTGCATTTCTGCACGAGCCTTTTTTAGACAGGATGAATGTTCTGTTTGGGCATGCACTTGTACTAGATACTTACATCTGTGAGTTGTCGGCGTCCAGGCTCCACAACGGCAAGACGCTTGTGAGGCTGAATGCGATTCAAGAGTGGCTCGAGTCCCAGTTTAGTTATCAGCTTACCTGGTAGGCAATCTGAGGGGCTTCTTTTCGACTGCTGGGTCCTGCCTTGAGCGTCTCGTCGGGCTCCTAGAACATCGGCCTGTCATTTTTTGGCAGCTATGGTGAAGACATCCACACCAACAGAGGTTTGAGTCATGTAAGCATCGTCGTCATCCTCCTACAAGTGGTTAGAGTTTGCATACAGGGAAGTAAAGATTTGCTCACCATGCCATCTGCAGGAGAGGATACGTTATTTGCGCTGTACAGCTGCATGGATGGTGACCCATGGTTTGCGTTAGCGGTCAAGGTACCAGGCCCAGATGTAGTGATCGTCGCCTGCGACGAGGTGGATATGGTTGCCTGGTATTGTCCAGGGATATAGTCGACTTCATTCTCCATATTGAAAATAGTTGAGGGCAAGAGGAAGACGGAGGTCTATTGTGTATAAACACGATAGATGCTGGGAAAGGGGTGAATGAAGACACCATTGCAGGAGTGACTTTTATTCATCGTCGTCGTGTGCTTGCTTATTGTCGTCGGTGACCCTGGCGACCAAACTCGTACATCCTTCTTGTTAGGTCGACGCATTTAGAACAAGTGTTTTATTGTGGTGATCGGAGTATCAATGGATGCCGGCATTGATTTACAGCGAAGCATGGCCTGGACGGACAAGGATTTAATAGTATCTAATCACGGGGTATAGCTAAACAAAAGAATCGGCCAAGGTTCCAGCTGTTCCTGCATCCGGATACCTGGCTGCTCTACACTCTCCGGGTGCGCGCAGCATGGCGTCGAGTCCTGTGATGTGAAGGGAGCACGGTGTTGACAACGAGTGGGGGACGCGTTCTGCTGGCACCCTGAAATCGGGCAAGGATTGGCGTGAGTCTGCAAGGCAGTCAGCAAATGCCAAATCCAGCACAAGCAGACTTACGATACTAGGGCTCTATCAATAAGCGGAACATCACTTGACCGGAGATTGACTACAGATGCGTAGTTTCTCGCTGCGACCCGCATGATGACAACATCACCCTGGACGTTGTACTGGAAGTGTTGGTTGAAAGGGAGGAGGACATGACGTTTAAAGAAGACCCGGAAACGGTTGACACGCCCATGATGGTGGATGCAAAGGAGTAGGTCGTGAACATGGCTTTGTATGCATGAGTGGTCAAGAACACCATCAACGCATGGGTATCTTAAGAGCCGAGGGTCGTTGGAGAAAGCTCGCGCATGGACATGAATATTACTAGGCGAATCGTAGTCCGCGGCGTATAAGCGGCTCCGTAGATGCAAGTTCTTGGGCGTCTGCATCCACGTCAGTACTCAAAGGAAGTCAGGAATCGGTCGTACTCACCAGAATGGGCGGGATGAATTTTCGTGTGTTGACCATGATGACAAGAACGACGTTCAGCCTGCTGAAGCGACAGAAGAAAAAAGGAGTGTTAGGAAAACTGTAATATCTGGAGAGCTCATACGACCAACCTCTTATCTAGCTACCCCGAATGGTATAAAGGTGCCTAGGTCGGCGGCCTTTATTGTTGTTTAATAAATTCCGCCTTAGATCGCTGTCTGGGAATGCAGGAAGCAAGAGCGCATGTCCATGTATAGTTATAGATCGCCGTCAGGAATGCAGGAAGCAAGAGCGCATGGTCCATGGAGAAACCGAGACGGGTACACGATGTAAGAGCATCGCACATACGTCCGATCAAGCGTCTGCGTACGTGGTGTATAAACACCGCGTAGGCGTCTGCGTCGAGGGAGAGAGGGGCACCTGGTAACGTATAAAGGTGCCTAGGTCGGCGACTTTTATTGTTGTTTGATAAATTCCGCCTTAGTCGCCGTCAGGAATGCAGGAAACAAAAGCGCATGTCCATGGAGAAACCGAGACGGGTACACGATGTAAGAGCATCGCATATACGTCTGATGAAGCGTATGCGTACCGTGATGTATAAACACCGCGTAGGCATCATCTGCGTCGAGGGAGAGGGGTGGCACTTGCTGGGTGTCAGAGAGCGTCTGCTGTTTGGCAGAGCGTCTGTTTGGCAAAAGTGTCTGTTTGGCAAGTTTGGTAAGAGCGTCTGCTTTGCTTTGTTGTTTTTTCTTATTGTTCCCCCTGCCTTGCGTCCACCACCTCGAGTCGAAACCTACCCGGCGTGCCTTCCGCCGTGTACTTTCTGACTCGACGTCCCACTCGGCGTGCCTTCCGTCATGATGTACTTCTGACTCGACGCCCTCTCTGAAAGCCGCTGCGCGATACACATACATCGGTCAAATACACTGGCCGCTTTTGTCAGCTGCCCAATTCCGCTTTTTTCGCTCCCTCTCGTTGACCCCTGCATTGCGCTCATACGTGGTGCACCAGTCTTTGAGTGATGAAATTCATTATGCAATATTCGTATTTACGGCCAGCGCAAATGTAAGTTAAGAACACTCTCCCCCTTTCTGTACTAATATCACTCTACCTTATTCACTTTCGAAGCAGCTTCTGGAGAAGTTTATAGTATGGTGCGAACACCTAAGGTATGTCCAGCCGATGCTTGTGTATTAATAAAATGATCTCACCTGTGCGTTTTGCCACAGGAACACGACCGTGGCCATGAGCATGAGGGACTGAAGGATTACCATCGCAGGAGCGGGTTCTTGGACCGTTTTCGCTGCCCGTTCCTTCTGGACCTCGGTTGTCTTCTTCCAGAGAATGATGTCGTTAGGCTCCTCAGTGTCTCGCGATTTTGCAGCCAGTATCATTGAGACCCCATTGAAATCGATGGTCTAAATATTGCATCAGCGACTAGTAGGATGTATGTTTCTCGATGCCCACCGTAATTGTCTGCACCCAATCCCGCCCGCCAAACTCCAGTTTATCGAGGATATCGCCGTTCCGTCTGTTAAAGACATAGACAATTCCATGATCACTTCCACTAACGATTACTCGACAGTCGTCCGCGAAGGCGACCTGGCGCGGCCGCATAGATCGTTTCACCGGCACAGGGAAGGTTCGCAGCCGCGTCGCTGAACCTAATCGATAAAGGCCTACCCCCTGTGAAGGATCGTCGATGCAGAATGCACCCTTCTTTGAGTTCAGGTCGGCGGACCCACTGAGGAGAATCAGGCCCAACACATCTGCCAGAGCTGTGGACGTACATCATGCCTCCAGTTCCGGTCGTATGCTCGACTTCTCCGTCCTTAGCACGAAGTCGGTGGCTAGACAGGGGTCTGTCAGGTGGAAAGTTTCGGTCGCAATGGGAGCAAGATACTTACATATTGCCATCAAGCATGCCGAATACCATGACACTGGAGTCGTCGGGGGCACTGAATGTGACGAATTTGGGGAGGTAGTGCTCGATGGTGACCGAGAAGATCGTGTGAAGTAACATCATGTCGTCGATGGAGTAGAGTTGGATGACTGAGTTGCGGTTGCACATGGCCAAGCGGTTTGATGACGCATCGAAGGCCAAGCCCGTCACCTCTCCTGGGTTAGCCACCTTCGCCACTTGTGCCTCTTCGAACTTCAACTGCGGCCTCGTCAGCACACAGCGCGTATTTCACAATGATCGCCTTACAGAAGCATCGCTCCCAACCTGTCTCCAACACACCAAGTAGCCGTTCTGTGTGCCGTACACAAGGCCGTCGTCTGGCTCGTCCTCCCTTCGTACCCAGGTCAATGCCGTGGTAGCTCCTCGAGCTCCCGCACCGACTGGACCGGGAACTGGTTGCCTTTTCCTGAGACACCACAACTTCACGCCATCCACCCCTACCGCTGTATCAGCGGAGGGTAAAATTTCAACTATGCTGCTGCTTACCTCCACTCGCGAGCTTCCCGTCGTCGGTCGCGCTCATGCATAAGATAGCGCCCCGATGGCCTTTGAGGGAGCCAACGAGGCGGTATTTGGTAGTCTGGATATTGCTAGTCATTGTAGAAAGATAATATGAAGATAATATGAGACCTGGGATGGGATGTTTCGAGGGTGAAGGATGTTTAGTGGGGTCATGGGGCGAGGGCAGACTTTATAGCCCGAAAATTGCAACGCAGCTTCATACTAATTGTGAAGGCGTCGACAAGGCGTCGACGTGCTTACCCTTTTATTGTTAAAACCATAATACCGTGCGGTTCCTGAGAGTACAAAAGAATTGATTCTCGGGCCTGCCTTTTTTGGAATAATCGTCTGTATAATAACTTGGCCGCGAAGTCGCGACACATCCCACCATACGCTGATTCCGTTCACAATGATCACTTCTACTCCCATTGCGCCTTTTTCTACACCCATGCCCCTCCCTGTTCCCATGATAGTGCTACTCTCCGCCACAGATCTAACGTCGGAGAAGCCCACGCCGTTACTTGTCCACCAAGACTTTCCAAAAGAACTCGCACCACGCACATCCGCGTCAAACAAACGGTATCACCCTTATCGTATGTCTCGCGACACTTCCCTTCACCCTATTCTCACTATCAAACTGGCAGCTCGTCGACAGGCTTCACCCTTCGTGCCTCGGAGAGCTGCTGCCAGGCCTGTTATGGGCGATGCAGCTTCCGCGCCGATACCAGTCGAAGACGACGACTCTCTAATGAGCGCTGCCTCGAGTCCTCTCAGTTCTCCTCCTGTATCCCGCGAATCGTCCCCATCCAGCGACAGTGACGAAAGCACGTCATCCGACGATCTTCCACGGCCTCCTGCCACATTTGCCCCTCGAGCTGAAGCTGACAAGCTCAGGATTTCTCGGCCAGTTAAGGCAGGCCGCACAAAGCTCGAAAATCTGGTGAGCTGGGACCGGGCCATATTCAAGTCTATCCAGGTATGTTATCACTCTGAAATAAGATTCGCTGATGCTTACTTGATTTTTCATTGCAGTCCCGTGCTAAGGCACTTTGCTCGCGCCATCTTGATGTTGCGAAGTCCTACAGCTTCCAAGACGAAGTGAAGGTCAGACAAGTGAAAGCGACAGTATGTCTACTTTGGCACTATGATTGAATTCTGCTGATCACCATCGCAGATGATTGACGAGTTCCCTATGCTCGATAACTATGAAAACGGATGGCCAATTGATCACCTCTTAATCTCCCTCCTCAAGTACAAGGCTCAGCGGACCAAGGTGTTGGCAACCCACAACGCTGTTGAGGCGGCTGCCGCGACATTGACAGGCTCAGGAGCAGGTCGCAAGCGCACTTAGATGACCAGATCTCGGTATTGACTATGCTCGCTCCTAATCTTTTGTACTTCTCCCAATGAATTAACTACGATATGCATGCTTGTCTCGTATGCTGCTCCGCCATCGTCGGCGACAGAGCCAACCCTTCCTTCACCGCGTCGTGCCCGCCTTCGACAGCGGGGCCCGGTCCAACTGCTTGCGCAAACTCAGTCCCGATGTCCTCCGCGATCGACGAGCCATTGACTGTGCTAACGGCAATGGAAGGGTGTATTCCGTTTCCATTCGCCACCCTGTCTCCGGAGGAAGGTTTTAGGATCGGAGTATGTGCCGATATATCCAAGGGTGGCTCCGGTACACCTTCCGTAACAAGGTCAACAGTGGTATAGGGTCTATAGGCGGATAAGACTTTCCCTCCGAAGATCCCAACTCATCTTCAGATACCCAGGAGGCAGCTTGCAGTGAAACATCGCCTCGAAGATCCTGAATTTGTTCGGATGATTCGTCTCCCGAAGTTTTGTCTGGAAAAGGCGACGGTTCTGACAGATGTGCTTCGTGAACCAACGTAGAATTGCCACATGGTGATGGCTCGGATTCCTGTGGTGAGGAAACGATGTGGTTGATAACGATGACGGGAGCAGGCGATGGTGGTGCTGTAAAGACAATGGTCGGTGGTGTCACTGACAATGGGATCTCGGGCAATGGGTGATCATCAGCGAGAGGTGGTGTGTGGCCGACGGCGTTCCCATTGGCTTCGGGACGGTCGACAGGTACCGATTGCATCCCCCGCGTAAGTATCCTCTCCAGTTCCAATCGCCTTCTCGTCTCGTGCTCCAACTCCGCCGTCAACGCCTCGACCGCATGCTGAGCGGTCACCAAACGTGCCAGTGAGCCATCAGACGCCCCACCGAGAGTATCAACCAGCACCGCCCGCGCATCACGTATCATCCGCTCCTGCACCGCGCCCGGATCGTCATTCTCACGCCCCCTCGCCTCTTCTGCTCGTAAGACCCATCTCTCGAGCTCCTCGCGGAGCTTCTCCTCCCGGTTCACCATGCGAATGTGCAGGGCGACCTCCCGACGCCGACCGTATGTCTCCTTCACCATTTCGCCGCCGAGCTCGTCGAGAGCGTGACGGAGCTTCTCGGTCTGGGACTCGGCGAAATGGAGTTGCGATGAGAGATGTGAGAGTTGGGCGGAGAGGGTATCGACGGTAGAGCATCTTGAAGGGTGTCGATGATTTCTGCGAAAATTTCCTGGGGACTTAAATTAGCTAAGAGTCGAAAGAGCCAAGGAAAAACGCATACATATAATGCGAGACCATCTTCGCGGCAGCTTTATCATCAATCTGCAGTTGTTGTAGCTCGAACTGGGCCTGGGCCAGGTAGATTCGACACTGCTCCGTGTGTTTCTTTCCAGAATCGCATTTGGCTTCGGAAGCAGCGAATTCTCCTTGAGCCTGAAGAAGGTCCTTCTGTAACTTCTCCGTCTCGGCGGAAACTCGGACAACAGCCGTTGCAAGCTCAGCTTTCCTTCCAGCAAAGTCCCCGTGAGCGTCACGCTGTCATTCAACACATGCCCATCCACGGTGAGAGACGAAGAACTCGAAGGTGGATCTATGATAGAGCGTGCGGCAGTCTTGGCTTCCAGCGATCGTACGAGGTCCGCATATTCGTTCACTACCAGGTCGGACATCTTCATAGCCTCCTCCGCAGCCTTGACCTTCCACTCTAGTTCCAGCTCCCTCGACTTCCCTGCCCCCTCCCGCCCACGCGTTCGCGCCGGTAGTTCAAAGGCTCCCTCTGCAGCGAGCTTCGCCTTCGTAGCTTCCCCCGTCGCATGTGCAAGTTGGGTGGTGCGCTCCAAAAGTGCGTCCTCTGTCAGAGAAAGCTTATCAGAAAGCCGACGAAGAGACAGAGTCAACTGCTGCACCTGCAGCGCGGCTGGGTGAACCTGTGGTAACGCGTCGGGGTGTGGCTGCGCTCTGAGGACTGCCAGCTCAGACTTGAGCATGTCATTCTCCCGCTCCAGATATACGACTCGGTCATGGGCATTTGCTGTGTCCAGAGAGTGTCTCTGAAGCTTCACTGAGGAGCTGTAAGCCTCATCCTTTGAAATATTTCGTCAGATGAGGGGTACAGCATATCTTTTCCTGGACTTCATGCCCGAAAACGAGTAACCGCGGCTCGCAAACTGGATGGTAGGCGCGGACCGCGTGGCGAGGGGCGGCCCCCGTTAAAAACGCTGTCGACGACCGCCGTTTGCCACGTCTGTTCCATTATTATGCACAAACCGTAGTCTCTGTCACAATGGCGACACCCAAAATTTTGGACATAGACGACAACCATCCTCTAGTCTCGGAGCTCTCCAGCAGGG
Organism: Lyophyllum decastes; assembly: GCA_025854295.1. Classification (NCBI taxonomy): domain Eukaryota; kingdom Fungi; phylum Basidiomycota; class Agaricomycetes; order Agaricales; family Lyophyllaceae; genus Lyophyllum; species Lyophyllum decastes. Next base: position 1,300,548 of record CP107712.1, on the reverse strand, counting down.
ACCACTTGAAGCCGTTGGAGCGGTGGTTCGAGAGCAGAGGGCAAGAATATGGTAAGAGGGACTTGGAGCGGTCTCATCGTGGTTGCGGCGAGAGCACGACGGGTTGGGTTGGCGGCGGTCATTTGTGGGCAGCGGTGGACGTCCATGATCGAAGTTGGTGAATGGTGAAGGGCGATTGGTGGCGGTGGACGTTTATAGAGAGGTTGAGGGATAGTAGTCATCCCTGGGGTGCGGCGGTGTGCGGTGGGGAGCGGTGGAGGGCCCCTCTGACGCGCTGGTTGGACCAAGCCCGCGATGGGGACATTCGCAGAAAGGTTGCAGGATTGTAGTCATTGATGGAGGGCCGTGATTGTTGTTGTGGGGCAGGACACGTTGGTGAGGGCAATCTGTGTTCCCAGTTTGCCGTTGGCGTTGGTGGGAGGCACTGGTCGTTGGGCGAAGGATGACCAGTGTTAATGCAGTGTAGCTCTGTGGGCGTGGGGGAAGGCAGTGAGGTCGTCGCGTATGCGGCGCTACTCATCGTCGTTCACAACGACACCAAACATTCATGCACATTCATCTTTTCACCTCCGTTTTTCCTTGCCGTTTCGTCGTCATCACATGCCTGGTCTGCATGCTCGCCCTTCCAAATAGATCTGCCACTGACAGCTTACTCTAGACTCCGCCCCTACACTCAACTGCTGCGCTGTGCTGTGCCGCCCTTCCACCCTAGCAGCAGATACTCGCCGCGTCAACCGCGCCATGCGTCGGTACCGTCCTTACCCTGCCCCATACCCTTCCGTCACGGATCTCCATGATGCCGTTTATCACAACATGCACGCTGCTCAATGCCCGGCAGTTCTTAATCTCAATTTGACTACTGCACCAACCAGCATCGCCGCTGTGTGTCGCCCATCCGCCATGGCAGCAGACACCCGCCGCATCAACCGCGCCATGCGTCGATATCATCCGTACATCAAGTCTATTACCCGCTGATGAATTCTTGTAAGTCCTCAAGTTTGTGTGTATCCTTTTACAATGGGTCATGCGCTATGTGTTTTAAGAATCATCTCAGTTTCTTGACCACGCCTTCAAGGTCGCCGATCCTGTCATATACACCACTTCCCAAGTCTCCAAACTTTTTTATCTTTGTTTTGCACCGTGCTCTCCATCGGAATCTATGCTACGTACTACCCATGCCTACGTGTATAGTAATAATATTCCCTGCTCTGATGATTTGCAGCCCTTACGCTGACTTACGACTACGACTTTACGATGAGCGTATGGTGTCGTGTTGTGAACGGACGATCATCGTACGATCATCGTCCGCTCAGTTTCGGGACAGCCTAAAGTAATAGTTTGAGAAACAATTTCGGGACACCTGAAATTTCTACTAAAACTTTCTCTTTATGGCGCCCCTCGACTTGTTCTCAAACTATCGATTTTTGGTTTAATTTTGGAAATCCTCAAATTAATAATTTACATTGACCTTAAACCTGGCCCTAAACTGTGAAGTTCGGTAACAATTTGAGGAACCACCAAACTCCTCCTTTAAGACATAGTTTGGGTGACAATAAAATTAGGAACTAAACTTATCATTTGAGGCCAGATTTCAGGATGGCACAAATAAACAATTTGAGTAAAGATTTGGGGAGCTATGAAATTTGGAGCCAAACTAATAATTTGGGTATATGTTTGAGTTCACCCTAAATTCCCAACTTTCCGGTGTGATAGGTAGCCAAATGGATAAGACCCTGTAGATAGCCCAATGGGCACAACCCTGTAGATAGCTCGATTAGTATAAATTCATAGACAGTGACTCAGATAGCCTTATTACTTCAAGGTTCACGGGCGGTGCTGTTGATTATCACTTTTCCATAGTTTGATTTCTATCGGGAGAAGATATCCTCAGTGCGATGCTCTCCTGATCCAGAACTCGAAATGATCACAATGGAAAGGCGACAATAGCTGGTTTTTGTTACCAACTTAGAATGGAGGAACAAATTGAACTTAAGGTATTGGCAGAAGTGCACTAGAAGGGAGGATGCGGTGTGGAAAGAAGAAGATCCAGGAGACTCAAGTCAATTAGTGGGCTGGACTGGGTAAGCAGTACTAGTAGGGCTAAGAGAACCAATTGGCAGAGTCTCGGTCCATTCCGAGTCCATGAACCGTTCAAACAAAGACTTCATGTGGATCAAGATGCTTGTAAAACCTTACAACAAACTAGCTCCTCAAGCATGGCGGCAGGTCTCGATCAAGTGGAATCTGAGATCCTGAGATTCTTTGTTGAATTTTTGTTCATTCAATGACCACGTACATACCCATGCCAGTCCTACAATCAAGGTATGGTAAGGTAACCGGATCACCGCCCCATCCGTTATTAGCACTCAAGGCAGCCAGCCACGTTCCCTATAGCCGCAGGACCATGATACGAACCCGGATTCTTCCGTCTCATAGGGCTATAAAAGATTTATGACCATCCTTCCTGATTAGTAACACACTTGTAAAATGTCCCAGTCTTCGGTTTGCAGTGACTCTGAGCTTAGCCTCCACTCTGAGCTCACCTCTGAATATCGATTCAGCACAAAGCGACATTTCACGCCGTCCTTGTCTAGTTCTTCATGCACCTGTGAATCAGAGGGACCGGTGACTCCGCCACAGCCTCTTTTCGTCGACTTACCTGTGAGCCACGATTTTTCTGTCTTTAGTCCAGTAGTAACCATACTCATAGGAAAATAAGTCAGCCTTCGAACCCGCCTCCATTTCAACCTCCCCTCCGGCTTCCATCATTTCCTCCACCTCTGCATCAGCTTTTGCTTCCAAGTCCACTTCTTCCTCTGCTTCCTGGACGTCACCTGCGGTGTCGGCTATTGCTTTGGAACAGACAAGGAAGACCAGAACTAACCCTCACTCTGGCGAGTGCGTACTCCACATCCATGCCACCCAAGCTCGCGACATCGTCGAAGAACGTCTGACATTGGCATTGATCATGCTCGCGGAGGCTGAGGGCAAGGAGCATGAGAAGATCTCCGTGAAACAAGTAGAAGCTGCAATTGTTCAGACTAACGTCATGGACATGGTGCTCATAGACTACGACAAGAAGCCTGCTGGCGCCTGCTGCGAGATAAAGCTGATGCCAGAGTAAAGGACCTTCCTCGTTGCGGCACTCTGATAGCTCGTTGGCTGTAAGTTATTGCTATACTCAGGGATTTAGCGAGTATCTAAATTTCGTGCCTTTAGTGCTGATGTCCATACGTCGAGTGCTTGGTCCATCTGCTTTTCCGCTTCTTTCACGACTGTTATGACTTTTCCTTCATATGTACTCATTCACTTATTACAATAGTATTTGTTTACATATTGTACCTATAAATGCGTGGTATACCCAGACTTGGCGGCCATGGGTGGTACTGTTGGATCGCAATGCGTGTGTATATAAATCTACTCCGAGTCAATACTCTTCCCCAATGATGTAGAATAAATATAGTCTGTTCAAACCATGAAACCGCTGCAGGACGTGCATGAATCCTGCTGTCATTGGTGGGAAATAACTTCGATAACCTATGGGTACCAAGAGGCTGACTACGGCAAGTGGGTGTCACGGGTTTTGCGGTGTGTCGTCCGCAACCACTTTGGATCCCCATAGTCAGATTATGAAGGAATAGTTGCTAAACTTGCTTTCAGGCTCCATATCATTTTAAACGATTGCCTTCAAAATCGATGTTTAAAATTTAATACCAAGACTACTTTCAGACAATGAATAAAAACTCCACGCTACAACTTGAACTCTCACCTTTTTCTGCTCTTCACCACTGGGGAGCGTCCGGCGGTTTCCAAAGCTGTGACACCTATTCGTTGCTCTCACCGATGAGAGCCCTTCTCGGCTACATATTTACCATGTTGCATGGTCAACAAAGTTTTGCACCGCGTCGCAGACGGATTTCACAGCGTATGTTTCGGTGTAAAGCATCGAGGCTTTCCTCAACAAAAGCGAAGTTATGGTCTTGAGCAAGTCTTGAGTGCGCGCTTCTCGACGATCCGTGAGTCTGTAAACCCCTCAACAAACCAATTCCCATTGTCGCACCAGGCTGGGTCTCTGTGTTTCAGCGACATCTCTTCTTGTTGAACTTTCGCCCAACAAAGTCTAGGGGATTCAGTTTTTTTGGAAACACCGAGCAAGATAAACCGGCTGATGTGCTACACATTCAACGGAACGAAGCCATTGTTTTGAGGGATGCCCTTGCCAGACCGATGGGGTGGTGAACTGTTAGATCACGAACGCATTGCGCGCGGATGTTGCTTACATCCATACTGGGGACTTGCCTTGGATGTTGACCATCACCCACTGTTGCCCTCCGCATACTAGCCTTCTTGACTACGTTGGAAGACAGGTTTAGGCATGTAATCAATTCTCTCCGGAAAATTAAGGCTCTTGGTTTGGCTGTTGCTTTGACAGCCTAATCCGCCCTGACCTTACCGTGGCGTGAGTCCTGACTTTTGTTGATCTTCTTGCTTGTAAACATCCCGCCAGTATTCGCAAAATGGACCCAAGTACCCTGGGCTTCGAAGACCTAAAAACCCACACTGTACGTTCCAGGAATTCACCTTTCACGATTCCCTCGTGGTGTTCTGCCATAGAATCGTTTCCCATTTTATCCTGGGTCATGCAGGAGCGACGCGGGCCCACGAGCCTCTCGCCTAGTCTACCCTCATCACGAGCCACCATCACCACAGCCCATGCTCTATTTTTCTTCCCGCCCTTTGCTCATCCCGTTCTTTGTTCACGACCACACAAGACAGTGCAAACGGGCTCTGTTACTGATAACTGCCATGATGGTGATCAAGCAGAATGGTGAACGAGATCGAAGGTCGAAATGCACTATGCAACGGGATCCGCCTCGTATGTTTGTGCGTGGGCTTGCTCGAGAAGGGTCTAGGTAAATGTGTCTGCCCTATGCACTCCACGTGAACCGATGGCAAGGGCTTCCTGTGCAAAGATGGTTGGAAAAAACGACTCTACCTGAACGACTTTCCGAGGAAGAGGCCCTGAATCTGGATATTCGGGCCTGCAACGAGACTTAGGGGGGCTCTCCTGAGGAGCAAGCAGGCCTTGCGGTGGGAGCACCGTAACCACGTCCGATCAGTCAGTATATTGAGGTCTTTGGAGTTATGAACCTTGGAAGCCTCTGGAGGCGCCTGAGGTTGAACACAGCGCCCTCTCCTTCCCTGAATGATACTGTGCATATATTGTCAGGCCAAGAAATGTGGCTAGCTGGAATTGGTTTTGAATCTCAAAATTCCCGATGATTTCAGATTGGATTCCGAACACATAATGGGGATGTAGGAAAGGGTGGACGATTCTTGAGAGGCAAGTCAGAGTTCTTGCTACCTGAGGCTATTCTTGATTGGAGACTACCCAAAGACTCGTCACAACTCAGTGTGCATCCAAAGCCGTCCACCGCAGTCATACTACTGCATTCTAGCTCGACGCTGTCCATAATGACTCAACGGACTAGCGCAGTCGCTCGATGGGGACTCGAGTTGTTCCTTTAATTATGCCGCAGCCTGCTACGGCGAGTCATCGATCCCACTGCACTCCACCTGCAATCATGCTTTTCCAATGCGACCACCAAAGTTGTGGGAGAGGATTCTCCACCACGGGTGCTTTGAACTATCATAAACGTAGCTGCGTGCCTAGCAAGAAACGTTTGCGTGGGGTATTGTCTGCTGCCCGGGAGCTATTTCTGCAGCGTAAAAAAGCACGCATCCAGGCATCGGTGCTGTCTATTTGGCCTAGCCAGTGCGTTGGTGGAACTAATTGACCGCTAAGGGTACGCAATCTAGCACCATCCAAGACGAGAAGCAGGAACCAAGTAGTAACAGGCTGGACAAAGATTCAGAAATGCAGCCTTGTTCTTCGGAAGTAAGTTTTATTCATTGCGAGGTCTCTTCAACACTAATAAAAGACTTGTCACGCGCTCAGCAAAGATCACATACGCCTGATATCAATGGCGGCCCAGTACATCATGAAGAACCCATGCCCGATGCAGGTCATGACCCAATCAAGGACGATCGTTCTCTTGCAGAAAGGCGACCAAGGAGAGTGGACCGTCAGCTGCCTAAACGCTACCGCGATGTGGCACCGCAGCCCCACCCACCCTTGGGTACGTGATCACAACAGAGAATTCCATGCTTAAATGCGTCCTCTGATGCCTTTTAACCCGTCACTGCAGCCCGTCCCTCGCAGCCACCTCCGTCAGCCCCAGTCTCTCCCTCTACCGAGCTCCCGTGGTCTGCTGGTCCGCCACCTCTAATTTCTTTAGATTCCGCTAGCCAGTCGCCCCAGACTCCAAGGCTCCTCCAGCATTTCTGTACTCCTACCAACATATTTGGCATTTTCAGACGGTTCTACGGCGTAGAGCCTCCGGTGACCGACCCAGATGCATCCATCACCTCAAAGGACCTAGTGGAACCTGTTGCGAGCGATGATACCTCTCTTGCCCTATTACCTCAAAGCTCCATTCCTTCTGATGCTGCGTTTTTCCCATACCCCAACCACAGCTCATTTGCCCTAGGTGAATGGTATTGGAGCCATGGCACGCAGAAAGGCCATGCAGACTTTCAAAAGCTGATAGATATCATCGGCGATCCCGGATTCAACCCGTCGGATATACACCAGACCAAATGGTCGGAAGTCAATGCTAGGCTTGCAGCCGGGGGACCTAGCGATGGTCCTGAGTGGGAAGACGAAGGCGAAGGGTGGAGGCGTAGCTCTATTCTGATTCGCGTGCCATTTCATCGACGTATGGCTGACCGACTCGGTCCCGAGTCTGAGTACCATGTAGGCGACTTCTACCATCGGTCTATAGTGTCCATCATCAGGGAGAGAGTTGTTCAAGAACAAGAACCCTTCTTTTACGAACCATACGAGCTTCTCTGGAAACCTAGCCAGGAATCAGAGGAAATACGCATTCATGGCGAAATTTACACATCCAAAGCCTTCTTGCAGGCACACCGAGCTCTTCTCGAATCCGCCCCGGAGCCGGGATGCAAAGCACCGCGCGCAATCGTGGCTCTGATGTTTTGGTCAGACGCCACCCACCTCACATTGTTCGGGCAGGCAAAACTTTGGCCCGCCTATATGTACTTTGGGAATAATTCCAAATATCAGCGCTGTCGACCCTCGCAGAATCTGGCCAACCATGTCGCATATTTCCAAAAGGTATTGACCTCTCCTTCTGGGTATAAATATCTCAACATTTACCTGTTCCAGCTCCCGGATGCGTTCAAGGATTTCTTTATCAAACATTCCGGAGGCAAGAAAATTAGCCAGGAACTAATGAAGCATTGTCATCGGGAAGTTTTCCATTCCCAGTGGGAGATTCTCCTTGACGAGGAATTTGTGGCTGCCTGGAAACATGGGATCCTGATCTGTTGTGGCGATGGAGTTACCCGTCGCATATACCCAAGAATCTTTACATATTCCGCAGACTATCCAGAAAAGTTCGTTCCTTCGCGCATGTTCGGGATAGATTGGTTCCACATATCGTTTTCTTCACAGAGCCCTCATTGCTGGTATCCGAAACAAAGGCATCTGCCCTTGCCCGCGGTGTCTTGTTCCAGCGTCACAAATGCCTAACATTGGAACCAAGGATGACATGACCTTTCGTTTTTCCTCTATCCGCGTTGACGATGAGAAAACCAGGATGTTACGGAAAGATGCACGCTCTCTCATCTATGACAGCGAGTACGCTGTAAGCAATAAAGGTGTAGAGAGGCTTTTGAAACCTACATCACTTCTCCCAGCAAGGGTGCGTAGCCATAAAACGGTAAACCAGAAGCTGTGCCCCTTGCTCATTTTTGGTGGCTAGAATGCGTTTTCGACGCGCTTATCACACCTGAACTTCAACTTCTACAGCATGCTGGTCGTAGACCTTCTCCATGAGTTTGAACTGGGGGTTTGGAGGGCTCTGTTTGTTCAACTGCTTCGAATACTCAATGCAATCAACGTCATGCTTGTCAATGAAGTAGACCGACGGTATGTCTTTCATTACCAGCAATTGACTGTCTGCTAACGTAGTCGATCCTGTTAGGTACCGTCAAATACCGCGGTTCAGCCAAGGGGCGATCCGAAAGTTCTCTGCCAATGTATCAGAGCTCAAAAAGATGGCAGCACGGGACTATGAAGATCTCCTCCAGGTATGTGATGTATCAGGATCAAGAGAAGCGCTTTTTCATCAGCCAACCCATATAGTGTGCGATGCCCGTTCTTGATGGCCTCTTTCCGGCGCCGCACAATGGAATTGTTCAAGACCTTCTTTTCTTGTGCGCCCACTGGCATGCTCTTGCGAAACTCCGTATGCACACAGACGTGACTTTGAAGTTGCTAGAGGGCGTCACTGTGTCACTGGGAGAAGCCTTCCGCAAATTTGAAACAATTACGTGTGCTGCTTACACGACATACGAGCTTCCAAAAGAGTTTGAGGCAAGGCAAAGGAGGGAAGCAAAGCGTCAGGCAGCTGGTCGGCTGTCGAAGGATACGCCAAGCTCTGGTCCTGCCTCCTTATCGGAGCCTCCTGGCCCTCCAAAGTCTAGCAGAAGGAAAAGGGTGTTTAATATGGCGACGTACAAGTTTCATTCCCTTCCGGATTATCCCAACATGATAAGGTTATTTGGGACTTGTGACTCTTACAGTACAGAGCTGGTGCGTCCCGTTTCTGCAGTATATTCGAAGATTCGAACCACTGACAACATCATTCACCAGGGGGAGCTTGAACATCGAACCCCAAAGGCCCGTTATCGTCGGACAAATAAGAAGGACTATATCAAGCAGATAGCCCAGATCGAGAGGCGTCAGGCATATCTAAGGCGCATTCGAGCCCGCAATTTTTCCGCTAGAATGGACGAAGACGAGCATGCTACCCAAGACTCAGAATTGCACCATAAAATTGGTAGGTCAGAAAACGCACCACAGCATATTGGTCTTTTTGTCCAGCGGAATGATGGCGACCCAGCAATAAAGGTAGTCTTATGGTCGGTCTGTATCGCCTGCGAATTCCGACCACCAGCTCTACAGGGCTTTATCCCCAAGCTGAAGAAGCACCTACTTCCTCGCGTAATGGAGGTCCTTGCCTTGGACGTTTGTGAGAAATCCATGGAGACAAACTGGGAAAAGGTAACCCTTCACAGAGATCGAATTTACGGCCATTCCACCATGCGGATCAATTTCACTCGATACGACATCCGTCGTGGGGAAGACGTGATTCACAGCGGCGGTACCTCGCAGTCTAACATCATGGCATTAAATCCACATTTTCTCCCTGAGTTGCCCTCTGGCAGCAACTCTGAGACACGCCATCCATTCTTGTATGCCAGGGTGCTCGGCATTTTTCACACCAACGTTGTATACATCGGGGAAGGAAATTCTGATTATCAGCCTCGCCGTCTGGAATTCCTCTGGGTCCGGTGGTTTGACATCCGCAGTGCTAGTCCTTGGACAGGACGTCGCTTGGATGAGCTTGCATTTACAACAGCATCGGATGAGAGCTCCTTTGGTTTCCTTGACCCCAATGACATCTTGAGGGGCTGCCATTTGATCCCATCCTTCGTCCTCGGCCATGTATATCCTGCCGGAAATTCCGGTATCTCTCACTGTGCTCGAGACAAGAATGACTACAGGGGCTACTTAGTCAACCGGTGAGCCTAAATGCTTGTGCAACGCGTTTCAACCGCTCATTGTTTACAGGTTTGTTGATCGGGATGTCTTGATCCGCTACCACTGGGGAGCTGGCATTGGTCATACTTATTCTCACTCCAAGCATCAAAACCGCTCTCCCGATAGGGAGGGCAGTATGGATGAACAGGTGGAGTTGTCAGAGATGCACGGCATTGAGTCACAGAGAGACTGCATCGGAGTCGCTCCAAGCGATGCGTTTGCAAGAGTTTCTGGCGGGGAGAAGCCGCTCTTAGACCCCGAGTCCATGGAAGAAGGCGAAGAGGACGGGGATGATGAGGATGAGGATGAAGATGACAGAAAATCCGACAACTCTTTATACGGGCACGGCGACGACTGTTGGGAGGACGAAAGTATTAATAGCCTGGATTTTTCTGGCGAGGATGCGGAGCATGACTGGTAAGCCAATCGAAGGGGAGTAAATTGATTTTCGAAGTGGCTCATAGAGCCGCGGTACCATATCTCATTATATATATGGTGGCCAGCTACACTAGATGCATTATATCCTGTTATGCAATATCGCTTGAAGTTGGCTTGGAAAGATTTGGCAGCACCGTAATTGGCGTCGATATTTTTCTATTTGAGCGAGGTAGCAGCAAATCTCATCACCCGCTCACTTCACGGATTTTACTGAGGGCATGCCCCTGGTCTTGGGTAGCCGATAAGGCGATATGTGGCAGAAAGCTGCGCTAGTTCTTCAGTCATTGCTGCCACTAAGCTATTAACAGCCCTTAAAGACATTTGATCACGGTCTATTATTTGAAGCGAGCAATCTGTTGGACTGAACGTCGAATGCAACCTCTACAGAAACAATGCACTCCTTAGGTGCTGGAAACGGTCTCCTCCCCAGTGTCTTGTATGTCAGAAACGTGGTCCTGCAGAAATTCGTACATCTTCAGGTCCTCCTGCCACCGCGTGGGCTTTAGGTCGCACATCTTCGCGTACTCCTGTGGATCCTTCTTCCGAAGCTGTGCCTCCGTCTGGTACCCGTTATCGACGTAGCGAAGTAGACCGCCTCCGCAGTACAGCGTAAAGGATACGCGGCTATCTCCTTCTTGAACAGGAAGGTTTGCATGGGTCAAGGTTGCGGAGGGAATCATGATAAGCGCCCCGGGAGGAAACTCGATCACGAGCCTCAGGTCAGGCAGCACAAGATGGCCGCCTTTCTTGGGATCGTACGGACCTAAGCCAAATATTGCGCACCATCCAATTGCCGAGTTCATGCAGTCCCGGTGAGACTTGGTGCAAACGTCCCCGCCAAAGTTAAAAGCAGCGGCTGGGAAAACGCACCTGGGGAAGATGCGGCGAAGGTAGCTGAGGCGATCGAAGAGAGGGTTGAGGTGGTCACGGTAGTGCCGGTGTACCTTGGGCGCCCAAAGGTTGAATGCACCTGGAAAGCCAATGAGCATCAGGTAGAGAGTTAAAAGAAATGCGACGCGTGCTGTCTGCAAAATTCGCAAGCCGTGCGATGTGCTCATTTCGAAGAAGGCGGCTGAGCATATCCATGTGGGCGCGTGGACAGAGGTTCGTAGGGTAGGTGGCCCCGAGCCCCATTGTAACGCCAATGTTGACGGCAGGGAAGTCGCCTCGGCGATGGTGGGTCTCTGCCTGAGAAAATGCGGCATTGCGACCCTCCGCCATGATGGCCTCGTACGCCAGCCGACAAGACTCCTGGTAAGTTGGATCGCCGGTAATCTGACCGGCAAGAACGGTGAATATGCGGCCCTCGCGGCAGACGATCGGCTGAGATATTCTATGAAGGCATCAGTGACGCCCAAAGACCGAGTCGGAGCGAACGGCGAGCTTACAGAGCATTCCATCCAATAAGGCGATAGCCCAAGTCCAACAATTTCTTCAGCGACCCGAAGCGGACGCCTTCGCCGTTTCGTTTGCTCTGAGCGGCGTAGCCGCAGCTGGTTGTAGGGAGTTTTTCGGCTTTTAGGTCGGTCTTGAATGGCCTCGCGCCTTTAACGTGAGCGGCGATGACTTCAGGGCGCGGTGCATGGTGGCCATGGGTCCCCGCCTCGGCGTCGCGTTTGTTCCTCCTTTTTTTGTGGATTCGTACGTTGCGCTTCTTGCCAGTTGCATGGTCATCGCCCGGGAATGAGCGCTTACGCGCGGATGCCGCGGTAGGAGCGGGCTGAGACTCTGTGCGCCTAGGGGAAGGCGCTGCGGAGGCGTTGCCACCAGGAGGGTGGCGTTCGAGAAGGGATATGCCCTTGGCAGCAGTCTGAGATTCTGAGGCGGTGGCGGCGCGCCAGAACTCTACAGCGCTGGCATCAGGGGGTGGGCGTGCAAGGGCGGGGTCATCTTCCTCCGTTGGCTGCTCGTGGGCGATTCGGACGGCCTCTGCCAGGTTAAATGCGGGGTTTTCGATGGCGGATATTTTGAATTTCGAGAACACTGCCCCGGAACGCGTCTAGAAAAGAATGGGCCTCGTTGGCTGGTCGGAGAATCGACATGCCGATGACTCACGCGCCGCGTGTTGAAATCAAACAGCTTCATCTGTTGGAAAAGGCATCAGCGCCCGTCCTCTGCGAGTTCAGTTTTTTGCTACCAGCGCTTTCCCGAGGCAGTCGGCGTGCGGGCTCGAACCTGGTGTAGTTCTAGAGTCCATAGGCTTCCCGCCCCAAGAAGGCGCGGAGGAAAAAACTCCAGCCTCAAAAGCGCATCTCACCAGGTGTTTTAAACTTCCGTGGGCGGTGGCAGGGATCTAAGCGCTGCCGTGGTGGGGATTCTCGGACAAGTCCGCGCCTGCTGGGTCGTTGGACCCCTGGCCGTGACGGTCTTGTTTATACCACTTTGCTAGAATCACCCCAATCGTCACGTGCATGGCTACTGTTCACTGTGACGATGAAGTCGCTGCTCTTCAAGTTGTGACAAATCCTAGCCACTGGCGCCCAGACCAACGGCCATCAATTGCTCGCGCACCTTCGCGCACTCCTGCGTCCGCTGTCCGCCTCTACAGGCCAATCGCCTCCATCGTCAGCTCATTCCCTACTCATCGGCAGCTCTACCTCGCTCGATGCATCCGAGCCTGATCTCCGCCCCATTCCCCACGACGTCCGACTGGCAGCCAAGGGCAAGTGCACCCAGATCGGCTTCAACCGGTCCTCAGTTGGGGGTTTGCCTGAAACCCTGCCGTCGTCTTCACCGCTCTCGCTATTTTTCGCAAGTATCTCAGCCCCGTCACCCATTGATCCGACGGATGTCGATAAGCAGCATGGCCGGCGATGTCCGTTCTGAGGACGATGGCAGGGATGAAAACAGCATCCCCGAGGCCAAGGAGCTGAAGGTATGTTATATCTGTACAACTTGCGCTAGATGTTGATATCCCCGTTCTTTAGGCATATCGAAGGCACCCATGCGGTCTGCTAAAGGCCGCCGGGCGCTATCCTGTTGTCGGAGCGTCTCCGCCTCCGCGCGGTGCCTGCCATGGAACGCTGCCATGTGCCCATAAGCGAGCCGTTCAGCCTCACTTTCCACGAAAATAGCTGAAGCGGTGACGCCAATTAGGGATATCTACGGCCACCAACGCGACGGTCGCGTCGCTTTACCGAAAGGGCGAGGATGGCGAGGATGGCGGCAGGCGGAAGGGGCTTGTCGGGATAAAGGCGTTTTGGATCTCGGAATCGACGGCGAGAGCGTTTTCCTGGGTCAAAAGTAAGGGCATCAATTATTTCGAACTGGCTTTTTTGAAACGCAGCAGATTCGTAAAGTATGATTCCTTCGAGCCTATTAAACGGTGAGAGACGCGATGGCTCGACCCCGGAGGCCACCGGGCAGGGCACCAGCTGGCCTGGCTCAGGCTTACAGAGCTCCGGCGTCGGATGACAACACCCCTACCTAGGGTTACAAGGTCAATCTCTCGGACAGGCGCTCCCTCGAGTCGCTGTCCTCCTAATACCTCGATAACAGGCTAACTACGAGCGCCGACCTCTCTCGAGGTAAGGCGCGTAGTCCTGCCGCTAGCTTTATTCTCCTTCACGCGAGAAGACTATCTGAACCGGCTGTATCACAATCGTGGGGGCACCGCGGACTTCATTCAAGCGCGACGAAGTCTCTGCATTACTACCCTCTGCTTTCAGCCCATCGAAAAGCCAAGTCTCTAAGAAGTCCTTCAAATTCAGTCTGCGAAGACCCCTGGTTTCCGATCGTCGATCACTGGTTAGCGCACCGCGTCTCTTATAAAATTTCCGTCATTTGTCGCACCACCTCGTACCGCCTAGCAACCGACATACGCTAAACGACGATTGGACGGCCTGCCTCAAGTTCGCTCTTTAATGCCATCCTCGAGGTAACCGAGCGCTAGGTTATTTTGAAACCCACCTATGACCACGTGTATCATGAAACAACCAGTAGTTCGTGTCGCCTCTAACCCTTCAGGACCTAGCGCGACTACCTCGTCCAATCCTCCCTCTTCTGGGAAACGACTTCCTCGCTCTACTCTCGCGACAGCGACCGCCACCGCTTCATCAGCGGGAGGCGACGCTACGACGCGTTCCGTGTCGGCCCAAGGAAATTCCAAGGGCAAGACTCGCGTTTCCACTCCTACCCGGGTCAACCGTTCGCCTACTATCGAGACCTTACCGGATCCTGAGAACGGACCTCCGGGCCCTACGCTAGCTATGGGAGGTCCCTTACTCGAGCTGGAGACGAAGTTTTCAGACTCTAAACCTATTCGAGATCCCCCTCCTCGCCAACGGTCGCTGCCTCCTAGAGCGACCGAAAGGGAGGAGGGAGCTCCGGTCTCTCTCGATTCATATCCCTTCATCTTTGAGGGGCTCCCAGCGCCATCCGACGTCTTAATCCGAGATGAACCCATTGAATGCTCGAATTTCCGTTATCATCCAGCTCTCGACCCTATCGTAGACTACGACCCCCTCACCAGATTCGGTGGGGTTGATGGCCTCTTGCCCGGACGCGACGAGGCTGAATCTGATCTCGTTCGCCAAATTCTCATCCGATGGAATTCCCCTCACAATGATTTACTATGGACCTCTCTAGACGATGCCATACGGAATTTCTCTACCTTAGCCTTAACCCATAAGGATCCGGTCCATTACCTCGACGGGGACAAGCCCATGTTCTCCTTGAACAAACCGCAGCTCGAAGACATAGCTCAACTCATTCTAGCCATTCACCAAGTTCTAGGCCCGTTCGCGGATTTCCTAGCTCGAGGAACACGTAACCGTTTCCGCTACGACCCCGGATTCAAATTTCTGCGCTCTCTCGGCTGGAACGAGCACCGTGGCGATATTTTACTTACCGTGGCGGTCCTCCAACGTCGAGCTATAGTCGCCTCCACTCACATACGAAACTTCGTAAGGAGCTTCGAGAGGATTTTCCTGCACCCCGAAGAGTTAGACTCGATTAGCTCACACGATTCTACTCGAACATCGGTTAGATCTCAATTCGGCTTATATTCACCCCGCACCGAGCTGCGCAAACCGTCATCCCGACCGGATGACGGATTAACTGATAACCATCCTCTAGCCTTCGCTCAGAAGGAACTCCTCGCTATGCCGGACTCATCGGTCCCGACTAACGACGTCGAAGCTCTACTTGCTACCTATCATCACCGTGAATGACTAACTAATGATACTATTCCAACCGCCCCCGAAGACCCTGTAGCGGCTACTACCAATATTCTTCCACCGACCTCCACCTTGCGAAACATTTGCTTCCAACTTCCCGAATCCATTTCGAGCATTGGGAGAGGCCATGCCGTCACTTCTCTCCCAGGCGTCGGTACCGTTTCTCACTTCCAACGACAAGCGTCTACCGACGTTGGATCACAGTCTGGGGGCCATTGATACAGCCTCCCGCCTCCCTTAATTCTTTACGTAACGTCCCTCCTTCTTTTGCTGCCAAGATCCCTCGTCCGAACTACTGACCAGCTACATCTACAAAGCTGGGTCCAACTCGAACCAGAATTTCGGTAATACAGGATCCGGGGATGGAGGAAATGGGCATGGGTCACCAAACAGAGGTACCCCTGAAGGGTTACCCGGAAATGTCGGAAGAGGCATTCCGGGTAGCAACTTGCCAGGAGGAGGCGTGCCAGGCGGAGGTGCCCCGGGAGGAGGCCCTCCGGGTGGTGGTGCCCCAGGCGGTGGTGCCCCAGCAGGAGGCGCGCCGGGTGGTGGTGCTCCAGGAGGTGGTGATGGGCCGACGCCCAACAACGCCTCTCGACTACCATATGGTCCCAATTTCGATGAGGAACGGCAACTCAACCACAAACTAAATCTGTCTGTCTTACCCTCGTGGGATGGCATGGGTACCACGGCGGTCGATTATTTGGGAACCATGGGTCATCTTGCTATCCTCAGCTAGAAAATGCGCGAAGGATTGGCTCAACTCGCTCCGTTCAAATGGACCTTATGCGCCCTCAGTTGGTGGCAGACCTTGCCGGTGGATGTTCGAGCTTACTTCTCCCAGGATTGGAGCTTCATGCTGCTGGGCGTCCGAACCCATTTCCTCGATGAAAATCGGATTAAGGAACGAACATTCGAATTCGAAGAAATGAAGTTTAGACAAAAGGGTTACGAACGTGAAGACCCTGTTGATTATATTCAACGTCGTATCAAGCGCCACTCGTTCTTGTACCCGGAAGATGAAGACGGGCCACTTGCTGTATCCCGCATCTTACGGAACGGGACGCCGCTGTCAATGAACGCCTTACTCCTTCTATCTTTGAACTTCAAGCTGTAGCTAAGTGGATGGGTAGTGCCCTTGTCAGCACCTGGGAACTAGCGGAGAAGATGCGAAATCCACAGCCGTACTTTAGGAACAATAATCGTCGTTCGGCTCACGCCACTGACGTCGTTCAGCAGGCGAACCCTGAAGAATCCTTCAACCTCGATGAAAGATCTGATGGCGAACGAGAAGCCCACGTCATTCGATCACGCAGCCGTAAATCGTCCTCCAAATCAACTGTAGAAAAGAAACCATGGCCGGAAGGAAAAACAATTATGCCTTCACCAGAGATGACAGCGTCTCCAGCACTAAACGGCCGAATGGGTCATGCTACATCTGTACCAGCCCTATGCACTTCGCTCGTGGTTGCCCGCACTATGGCAAATGGGATTCTCTCCGCTCCGCCAACCTGATAGTAGTGGATTTAGCCGAGGATATCATAGCTCAACACGATAGGGAATACATAGCTATGCTTGTCGAATCTAAAGCCCCTTCTTCCGTTTACTCCGAAAGC
Organism: Lyophyllum decastes; assembly: GCA_025854295.1. Lineage (NCBI taxonomy): Eukaryota > Fungi > Basidiomycota > Agaricomycetes > Agaricales > Lyophyllaceae > Lyophyllum > Lyophyllum decastes. The sequence continues at coordinate 1,283,626 of CP107712.1, read as the reverse complement.
GAATGCAAGACCGATGACACTGCTACGGGCAATGAACATGTAGCCTATGTCCACCTAGCCGATGCTTTCCCCAGCACGTTTTACGGTCCTAATAGAAATTATAGAAGACGAGTAATGTTCTCAGACAGAAAATCAGCCAAGCGATCGGAAAAAGAGTCGATTCCTCATACTCCAAATAACGAATCTCTTCTCTCGGAGGAACTGCCCCCTCCGCCACCATCGTATGTAGAAATTGTCGCCGCTAGGAAAGCGCGTTCCCTCCCTGAGGGATTCGGGTCATTGGGGTCACGAGCATTACACATAAAGGCTCACGTCGGCGCCGTCGACCGAGAACCCGTACAGGGCCGGTTAGATTCAGGCGCTGACATCACCCTAATGTCAGAGGAATACTGGAAGTCGATCCCTGGGCTACCGACCCCTGAAGATGGCATGAGAATCAAGCTTTATCACCTTACTGGGCACGCAGAAGTTCTAGGATACATCTCGACCTCCTTGTACGTCGAAACTGCAGACCATCGTATGGTCAGTTTCGAACTAGAAGCATACATCATTCGCGACATGAAAGTCCCGCTTCTGCTGGGGGAAGATTTCCAAACGACCTACGAACTCGGACTCACGCGACATGTTACGGGACATTGCGAAGTTATAGTAGGAGACTCTGATCTAGTCATTCCTGCTTCTTCAGCACAGCACGTAGACCTGGGTTTCGAAATCCGCAAAGCCTTCAAGGTTCAATCCTTTGTACGTGCGAAAGCAGTACGACGAGAGCGGGCTCGAGCTAAGGGTTTTGGTCACACCGATCCGCCCGTTACTGCATCGGAAGACGTTCTTATCTCGGCAGAATCGGTCCATAATGTTCGAATAGAAGCTCCTTTCGGCGACAAGATGGAGTGGATTGTCGAGAAAGTCATTATTGGCGACCCAGGAATCACCACTTGGATTTCAGTGAATGCTCTTTATCTGCCTATCGCCAACCCTTCCAAAACTCCTTGGTACGTCAGGAAAGGCGACATTGTAGGCTACCTTAAGGATCCCGTTACTTTCGCCGACAAACCCGCTACTCCAGAGGAGTGGGACAAGTATGCCGCTTCGGCCGAAGCCCTGAAAACCGTTATCGAAGGATCTCTCCGAGCCCTGGACCTTGCTAACGCCAAAACGCCTGAAGCCTCCTCGACTGAAGACCTGCTAGAGTCGGATGATGCGTGGAGACCAAAGACAACGGCTTTGCCGGACGAGCTGATGTCGGGCGATGTCGCTGAACTGGTAAATTTAGGTCCTGACATCCCAGCCGACGCCAAACCGAAGCTCGCTGAAGTTCTACGAAAAAATCGTGCCGCGTTCGGGTTAGATGGCAGACTAGGGAAAGTAGCCGCTCGAGTAGACGTACCCCTCCAACTGGGGACTACCCCCATCTCCGTACCCATGTATGGCGCATCACTAGCGAAGCGAGAAATCATCGAGAAGCAAGTAAACGCTTGGTTTGAATCAGGCGTCATCGAACCGTCGAAGAGTCCCTGGGGATTTCCTGCAGTCGTCGTATATCGTAATGGCGAGCCACGCCTCGTCATCGACTATCGCAAGCTGAATGCGAAGACGGTGCCGGATGAATTCCCTATTCCACGTCAATCGGAAATTATCCAGGCGCTGTCGGGAGCGCAAGTGCTTTCAACGTTTGATGCACTCGCGGGATTTACTCAGCTGGAAATGGCCGAGACAGCAAAAGAACGCACAGCGTTCCGATGCCATCTAGGGCTGTTCCAATTCAAGCGCATGCCTTTTGGTCTTCGCAATGGGCCCTCCATCTTCCAACGCATTATGCAAGGCGTCCTAGCCCCATTCTTGTGGCTATTCACTCTAGTTTACATCAACGACATCGTAGTATTTTCGAAATCTTGGGATGATCATCTCGTCCATCTCGATAACGTGCTAGGCGCTATCTCAGCAGCCGGCATTGCTCCATCCCCACCCAAGTGCTTTGTTGGCTACGCCTCCATTTTACTCCTAGGACAGAAAGTGTCTCGCCTTGGCCTCTCTAAGCATCAAGAGAAAGTAAGCGCTATCATTGATCTAGCCCGACCCCGGTCAGTGTCAGACCTCCAGAAGTTTCTGGGCATGGTCGTGTACTTCTCGTCATATATCCCCTTCTATTCCTTCATCGCCGCCCCACTTTTTGCTCTACTGCGTAAAGGAGTACGATGGACTTGGGATGCGGAGCGCGAGATAGCGTTTACTCAGGTCAAGTCAGCCCTATCGAGCGCACCAGTTCTCGGACATCCCGAACGCGGTCACCCCTATCGTCTTTACACTGATGCTTCCGACTTTGCTCTAGGCGCCAGCCTCCAGCAAGTACAACCAATAACTGTCAAAGATTTGAAAGGCACCCCGATGTATGACCGCCTTTGCAAGGCCTGGGATGCAGGGGTTGACGTCCCTAACCTGGTTCCAGTCTTGACGAAGGACGTGGAGGAAGGGCTCGCTACCCGTACGCCTTGGGGTCTCAATCTAGATGACACAATCGTGCGCGTGGAACGCGTCATTTGTTACTGGAGCCGAACACTCAGCCAAGCAGAACGGAACTACAGCACTACGGAGCGCGAAGCCCTAGGCGCTAAAGAAGCCCTCGTCAAATTCCAACCGTTCATCGAAGGAGAAACTGTCATCCTAGTTACGGATCACGCAGCCTTACAATGGGCTCGTATTTACGAGAACACTAACAGGAGGTTGGCTGCGTGGGGGGCAGTGTACGCCGCTTACCCAGGACTAAAAATCGCTCATCGTCCAGGCCGTATACATTTGAATGTCGATCCTTTATCCCGGCTATTAAGAATTCCACAGCACAACTCTCCTCTGAGGGACGACATCCCTTCGATTATTCCTGATGAGGCTACCCAACAAATCGCCCAGTCGGCTGAAGACGCCGGCTCCCATGCCCCAGCCAAGAAGGCCGCCTTTATGGTCTGGTGGTGGGAGGACATTGTCGATATGGAAGCCCACCCAGTTCAAACGCGTAATGCTGCCAAACGAGCTGCCGGCGAGTTGCCGATCCTAGGAGAACAAACTACCTCCCAGGCATCAGGCGACCCGGCAAGTATTTCAGATTTCCCTCCCGGAACCGAAACGCCAGACGCAGACGAGCTCCCTTTTCCAAATAACGATCCCTGGACATACCCTTCAGGAGTAAAACCGCCTAGCGAAGAGCCAGAAAATGATTGGTCCAAGAAATCTCATCTACTTGTCTCTACAAACCCTGAAATAATCAAGAAATTCGTTGGAGCTTACCCTAAAGACCCAGCGTTCCAGAAAAAATATACGGAAGAAGTCCCAAACCCTAACAAAATCTTAACACCATCCCGCTATCAGAAAGGAGACAACGGCCTCCTTTACTTCATCGATGCCGATTGGAACGCTAGGCTATGTGTACCCAAGGGAGTAGTAAACTACGTACTCCGATGGATACACGAATCACCGTTTGAGAGCGCCCACGCCGGACCGCGAAGATTCCTGGCGAGGCTCAAAGAACTCTTCTTCTGGCCCAACATGTTCGCAGATGTTTACGAGTACGCAGCGTCATGCGACATCTGCCAAAAAATCAAAACGGATCATCGTCGCCAGATGGGAGGCCTGCGACCTGCCCATGTCCCTGCTCGACCTTTCGCCGCTGTGTCACTAGACCTCATCACGGGTCTCCCCCCTTCCGATGATCTTAAGTACACCACTGTGCTAGTGGTCGTTGATAAATTAACCAAATATGCTCTTTTCGTCCCGACTCATGAAGAACTCTCACAAAAAGACTTTACCAAAATATTTATCAAACAAATCGCCAATGTTTACGGCCTTCCCGAACGCATCATCGTGGATCGAGATCGACGCTGGTCAACTGCTTTCTGGCGTTCCGTTGTGGAGAATTATGGCAGTGTGATGGCGTTATCATCAGCTCATCACCCTCAAACAGATGGACAAACAGAAGTATTGAATGCCACAATTGAACAGATGCTACGTGCTTATGTAGCCACGGGCCGTTCCTCCTGGGCCCAATGGCTATCTGCCCTAGCTCATACCTACAATTCCTCTGTACATTCCTCGACATTGTACTCGCCAAATTTCCTGCTCATGGGGTATAAACCTCAGACCACCGCGGAAGTCGTCGCACCTCAAAACGACATCGTCGCCCGCCCTTTCTTACCCAGCCAAAAGGGAGAGACCTTTGTTGAAGAAATAGAACTTCATCGCAAAACGCTCGAGATTCTGTAATCCGGGCCCAAGAACGACAAGCCTGAGCTTACAACAAAGGTCGGCGCCCTATAGTCGAATTCAAAGTAGGAGACTGGACGCTTGTCAATCCTCACTCGCTCGAACTCGTGGATGTCAAGGGTACGGGCCGTAAACTTATTCAACGTTCTATTGGACCTTTCGAAGTAGTCGAAAAAGTCAATCCTATGGTTTACAGACTACGTCTCCCGGACACCTACCCCATGCACCCTGTATTCAACTTACAACACTTGAGACGCTACACGCCGTCGGATCCGAAATTCGGAGAGTGATCTACTCTACCCCCCACTCGTGACTTTTTAGCTACAGAAGAATATGAAGTCGAGGCTATCTTGGGTCACCGGATCGATTCACGCAGAAAAGGAAACCGAAGAATGTACCTTATTCGTTGGAAAGGGTACGACCCTACGGAAGATAGCTGGGTCTCCAAATACGACCTTAGGAATGCTCCTGCATTCAAAAGACGCGAATATCACGCGATGGCTCGCCTCACGTGACGAGAGTCTGGACCTTTCGTGCGAGCTGACAGCTGAGCTCGAATCTTGACCTTTTCCGAGTCAATTTTCCCCCATCTCCTTCCCTTCGCTGTCCGCCCAAGGCTATATCTCGAATATCTGCCGGGGCTGGTCATCTTAGTTCATCCTTTCTCTAACGCCCAAGGCTATATCTCGAATATCTGCCGGGACTAGTCACCCTATTTCATCCTTTCTCTGACGCTCAAGGCTATATCTCGAATATTTGCCGGAGTCGCTTGCACCTTCTCAGTTCTTCCCTTTCTTCAACCCGCTCGAGGCTATAAACCCCGTTTATTTGCCAGAGCTCTTCGAAACCCCTTTCTAATCAGTCGAAACTATGGACTCCCGTCGTTTCCCCTCGCCCCGGCTTACTAGCCTCGCGGATTTCTACGCGGAACCTTGTGTCGACGACTCGTTGCACTTTAATTTACCTTCCTTCTCCCAATATAATGGTTGGACTCTAGGGACTCAGTATCTCGCCTGGTCGCCGAACTCCGCCGTCACCGCCTTCCTTCCGGGCCTCGCTCCTTTCAACTTCTCGTCCCTACCCGCAGCGAACACTTACCAACGTCGATTTGACGGATCGCTAGGCAGATACGATTGGACCGCGGCTCCCCAAATGTTATCCGAACGCATGTGGAAGGCGCTCTGCCTGCGCCCTAAGACCGGTTACACCAGACGTCATGAGATGCCCGAATTCGAATTTCTGACGAGCCAATGGATCTCGATGGATCGCGAAGTCGGGTGCTTCAGGCCTGAGTATCTTGAACGCCTACGAACTCGAGTAGCGGATATCGACTCAAAAATAGCGACTTGTTCCGCTATGCGAAACCTTTACGTCCAATTTTGGGAACGGCGTCCTCGAGATCCCACCCTCTCCAGCATCGACGCCCTCGCTCGAGCAACTAACTGGACCGACGCAGTAGACTCAGGAGCGGCCGTAATGCGAGACATCAAGGAGAAGGCAGCATGGCTAGACTTTGCCAATAGACTGTCAACGGAAGAGTGGAATGTTTCCATCTCGCGCGTACAGAACGTTGGAGTTCCTCTCGCTTGCGATGATTACTTAGGGGCTTGGATCAATGGCGAGCGAAAAAACGAATCGTTGTGGTTACTAAGCCAGGGTATCCCGAGCTTCGTCGCTCATCGCTTGGAGTCAGACGAGATCTATTTCGATCCGTACCCTGACCCCAGTCCCCAACGTCGGTGGTGGGAAGGTACAGACGCTGAGCACTTACAAGAAGATCGCTACCCCTATGACCAGGTGGCCCTTCGCAATTTTAGTATTTCTGCTGCTCTTCGTTCTCCTTTTTACCCGCTCGTTCCGCCGTCAACGACGCCAAAGTTTCATCAGGCCTCCTTCCCGCGCAACCAGCAATGGAGAGGATCATTGATAGGTTACTCCGCTTCAGCCCCGCCTCTCTCGCCCATACGAGAAAACACGCCGCCCCCCGAACCGCTCCACGAAAAAGAGTCTACCCCCCAGATCAGTCCGAGCTGCGAAGCCACCCCCTTAGAATACATTAAGCTATACCCCGACCATGAATCATGGGTCAAACCGCCCCCGTTATTCAACAATCGACCTAAGGGTCAATGGTCGAAATGGACTACGGATGACTGGGAGGTCTGTACCCAAGTCGGAAAAAGTAACTCGTCTGTGGATGACTACGATTGTTGCATGTACGACCGCCATAACCAGCGAAAAATTTATTTCCATTCCATCCCGAACCCTCCATCCGGCGTAGTTTCTGATATCGCGGTATATGGCCGCCCTGCACCCCGTGCTCGTTTCCAAGGATTCAGACACGAAGAGATCAGGTCCCGCTGGCTGTATCCTAGTGACTATCCCATGATAGCATCCCTCGCTGATCATATTCCCATTCCACCTGCTTCCGCTCTACCTCTCATACCCGGGTCCAAAAATAGCTCACCCACTCCACCTTTAGAAGATAACTCTGAAGACATACCTGTCGACACGCCGCCGAGTAAATCTGAAACTCAGGAAGGCGACGACGTGGAAATGGATGAGGTTTCCCTCGGCTTCTCATCGAAATCCTCGAATCCGGATCAGAGCCGTCCAACCCCTGTCCTTTCGACCTCCTCCTTCCTGCGCTCGTCCACTTTTCCGTCATCAACGTCTTGGGACACGATCAGGCAGAGCCTCCTGGGTTTGGCTGAGAGCCGACCTGATATTCACATCTTGGCAATTGTCCTTACAGTAACGCAAGCGGCTACAAGAGCGGAATACCGCCATACTGCATGGATTTCCACGCCTTCTGTCAACAGTGCACAGACACTACGCCTGTCATATGCAGAGCCTACTCCCGGAGGTCCCCCAACTACACTGCTATGGGCAACGAAAGAAGAATTCGACCAAGCCTCTACAGACGCAACGGCCTCCTGGTTTGCCCCCATTCAGTCACCCCCCTCTCCCCAGGACTACCACTCTTCCTTTCATCGCGATCGCTCCCCCAGCATATATAGTGGAACCTCTTATCTTTACCGCCAACGTTCCCGCTCTAGGGGTTCATACTCGTCCCGCGAATCTCCGTCGCCGTCACCGGAACGCCAGATGCGCTCTGGGAAAGGCAAAGAACGAGCGAATCTTGAATGGACACGCACCGTCCGACGAGGGGATGACTCCCGCAGACGGTCTCAGTCACCTTATCGCTCACGCAGGTCGCCGTCCCCTTACATGGGCTACAGGCACCAGCAGGATTCTGACCGTCACTGGTCGCCGCCTCCTTCCCGCCGTCGATCGCCACGCCGCAGATCCCGTTCACGTCGACGTTCGCCCTCCCCGGCGTACGCAGACGACCAGTCACGTCGTTCGAACACTCCAGCAATTCCGACCCCTCCTACCATGACACCTACGTTCTTGACGCCGGGATCGGCAGAATTCTCTACGTTGCTCACCGAGTTGGTTGCTCGTACGGTAGCACAGGTAGTGGGATCCACCCCGGGGGGCTTACCCTTGCCAGCCTCTGCCACAACGCCCCCGTTCCCAAGCCCTCCCGTCGCCAACCCCTTAAACATGGCCATATCAGGCCCTTCCACCACTGTTGTTCCAGGTCACTCTGTCGTGCCTTCGCCCCGCCCCCCATCACGCCCCCTATCATCGCGCTTGACGGAACCTCGCTTCCGCCGACCGTTGGAAGCCCGCCTTTCCAATCCTGATTCGCTGGGTACCCGCATGCAGGCTCCAATTCCGCAATCCCACTCTCGGACAATTGGGGTGGGCGCCGGGTCGGGACATCATCCCTCACCTGTAGGCACCTCCTCCACCGCTTTCCCATCTATGGAAATGCACACAGGAAGCCACGAGGGCACCTCCAATGACGGTGCATCCAACCACCCCGAGGAAGGCGAGATCACCGGACCCGTGCCGCGCAGACGTAAGCCACATCGGGCAGGTCGCGGTCGCACAAGAGCGACTATCCGTCGGGCAAAACAAGACGGCACTTTTGACGAACATCGTTTTAAAAGGACCACCTAGCTGCAGTCTTCCACGCGGGGGGGGCACTGTGACGACGGTATACTATCCTTGACAGTAGACTCGTTGGATCACCTTAACGCGTGTGCGACCGAGCCGACGGCACTTTGTTTACTATTGTTTACCACAGCCTTGTATATACGCCGGCATGTCCCTTACGGACATGTCATCTAATACTATTATCATAACTCGCGTTCTAACCTATTAAACAGTGAGAGACGCGATGGCTCGACCCCGGAGGCCACCGGGCCCTGTGCAGGGCAACAGCTCGCCTGGCTCAGGCTTACAGAGCTCTGGTGTCGGATGACAACACCCCTACCTAGGGTTACAAGGTCAATCTCTCGGACAGGTGCTCCCTCGAGCCACTGTCCTCCTAATACCTCACTACCAGGCTAACTACGAGCGCACCGCCCAGGGTATAAAGCTGAGACAAAAGTAGCTGCATCAACATTTCACTATACTTTGCATGTTTGGTCGGCTCTGCAACAAGTTGAGAGGCTTACATATGACTATCAAGTATCTATCAAAATTGCAACGACCTTTTCAACATTGATATTGGCTTACCAGATGAGAGCTGCCTGAGAACAATTTATCAACTCCGCTTGGAAATATCACTGCCTCTACATTTTCCTGATGGCTTGACTTGGGTTATTGCACCAAGTGTGGCATACTTTCACTAACTTATATTTGGATACTAAGTCTGAGCAGCCAAAGCCTGCCTGCCATAGGATTTACAACATTGTCAGGTATGTCAGGAATACTGTGGTTGGTCAAAGTTGTCATTCTGCTTGACTTGGATTATCATGCCAAATGCAGCACAGTTTTATGGACTTATCTATAAATACTAAGCCTTAGCAGGGAATGTCAGCCTGATGTAAACTTTACAACTTCATCAAGTACCTCAGGATTGCTGTACTTGATCAAAACTGTCATTCTGGTTCATTCTGGTGACCATGACAGGTATATTCGAATTCCGGGACTTTACATGCCAATACCTGACCTTCATCAGAATGTTGATGGTTTGCCAAGCAAGACATGTGTTTATTTTGTGCCGCCTGGCTGAGAACTAATTATCAACTCCGCCTAGAGATACCAGGATCTCCACGTTTTCCTGATGATGATTGTTTTATCTGATAGTTGCCTCACAGCTCTTGATGTTTATGTAAAATTCAACCATTTTCTTCTAAGTAGGTCGTTACTTGCATGGTCATGACCCTCACCGAGCTGGCAGTATTCTCCTTGGAGGGACTGACATTTGGTCCCAAAATGTCCCCAGAAACACCATCATTAAGCCAAGAGCTGATCGATCTCATAATCGACCACCTACACGACCATCCACCATCATTGGCCAGATGCGCTCTCGTAGCTCGTAACTGGGTTTTTTCCAGCCGCCTCCACCTTTTCTCCTCGATCAATCTTCACGCCAGTCGACGCTTTTATCGTTTCTCCAAAAATCTCACTCGGCTCAAGCTCTTCGAGGAGTTATTGGACGCTGCCCACGAGACGATCACCCCGCATATATACGGGGTCACTATATTCCTATGCCTACATCCCGACTTCATCAAGAAAAATATTGTGTTTCTTACGCGAATTCTCGTCCGTCTTCCTCAACTCAGGTCGCTCAATCTTCTCTCCGACCCTCACGATACACGTGTCCAAGATGGCATGTTTGCGCGAGAAGTTAAAGAAGAGTTTATCAAGCATGAACATCTCGAAAACTGGCCCGCTGCATATTCTCGCCAATTTGTGGATATTCTTTATGCTATCCCCCGCCTTGAACGATTTTCGGCCCACTGGGGCAATACTCTGTTTCGCTGCGACACATCACGGCCTTTTCCAGCACACTTGAAACACCTCGTTTTGAAAGAAATCAAAATTGCCATGATAGATTGGTGGCTTTCGAATAAATCTCGCCCAAAGATACAAACTGTGGAGTTACAGGAGATCATGTCCCAAGAGAGACACCTTGTTGCATTTTTTTTGGAGAGGCTCGCCGACGACCTTGAAAATCTTAAAATCTCTTTTCGAGGGGATGGCTGGTCAGGAGGTATTGTCGCCAACATTACCAAATCCATTCAGCTTTAATGAGCAGGATTAGATGACTTTGCCAAAGCCGTTAACCTTGCACACAATACATCTCTACGAACCATCGAAATCGGCGACGTCGATCTTGAATCGCGTTTTTCTATTCTCGAGCCCAACTGGTTGTTGAAGTTGTTATCACAGATAAAATCAGTCAACGTTGCGTGTGTAAAGATCTGGCTATATGTGCCCGATATCAACATCGACCCCGCTTTTGACTGGACAGCATTCGATCGCGTCTTATCCAATACTTCGTTCTCTCGGATGAAATCAGTAGTATTCAACGTCTACATTTTGGACCGGACCTTCGATATAAAAAATGCCATTCGAAGCCGTTTGCCGCGTTGCTTGGAAAAGTTTGAGGTGGTTGTTGAATGTCCTGGGTTTAGCTATATCGGAAGGATCCCAGCATGAATAACGATACCGATGTCCAGATAGTAAGTGCAGATCTATGGACTAGACTGCAAACTTATAATTTATGTTAACAGCTTGCTTGAAATTCAGACATATCTTAGGGCCGTCGTAGGCATTACTGTGTATTTCCGGTGCAGAGTGGAATATGAGAACAGGAAATTTTGTTTCGGTTGCAGTGAGCTGGCTAGACGGTGAATAAGGTCTCTGGAGACAACGGTGCAAAGCGCAGTGCTCTCCATTAATGCTTCAGACGACATAATACCAGATCACCAGGCCGAGCTGCGATCAATGTCGGAGGCCTTTCTCCAGTACGCGGTGGGCTATGGGCCATCGTCCAACTCGAAGATGCGTGATACATTGACATGTTAGCTATTAAAATTAGGTTGAAAAGGCACACATATAAAGGCTGTGAAGGATCAGACGAACCTCATTAACGTCCTAGGCCGCAGATGCTCCTTCAATCTCTGCAATGAGGGAAAAATTATGAGACCAATAAACTTGTATCTGCGAGTTGCAATTTATCTGTCTATTCATCCTTTCCACCTCTTGTTATGTATCGCATTAATGGGGTAGTGGTAACCTGGGTCGTTGCCATTTGAGCATAGCTCGACCCGCCGGGGGTTCAATTCCCCCTTAATGCATGCATTTTTGATTTCACCCATAACTTTTTAGTGTGCATTCAGGGGCTATGACTGGATCATGCCCACCAACACACGGTGATAGGCAACACCTTGCGGGGTGATGAAGGTGGAGGGCCTTCTCTTACAGCAATCTAGATCATCGAGTCCGGAATGATGTTTCACTGACCGAGATGTAACACTAACAGACTTGCTGGCATTTTTGGCCACTGACCAGTACTGACCACGCATGTTGACGAGTGACGAACCAAGCTCTCAAAAACATATGTATAGTACGTGTTAATAAAGTCGGGATTAAATTCACATCTCAAACTCATAAACACTCAGACCGATCGCAGCTGTCACTTCCTTCCACACCAAATAATAAAACACACCAATCAGGCTCACAGGGAACATGGACGGCTTGCGAACTTCGGTTGGTCGTCTGGGGCAGCACACAACAAGACAGTACCATAGCGACGCTGCTAGGGCCCATGGCTCACGCGCCATATTGAGCTGCGCCCCAATCACCAGTTCCACCTCTAGCAGAAATCTTTGTGAAGAAAAATCAAACAAAGGTAGCAGTCAAAAACCCACGGAAAAGTGACCGATCCCCCAGGCGCGGTATACTTCGCGGTCGTGTTCGATGGATTGAACCACCACAGTTGCGTCAGAATGCCGGGGTCGGTGGGTTTGTATGCACCAGGAAGGGCAATACCCGATGGCAGGGTCTTGCTACCTCCGTTCTGCACTTTGACTTGTACGCAGTTAGGGTAGAATTGCGCGCCCATCAAGGTGCCGGCGACATGAAGGCCGAGAATCTGATTGGTTTAGTTCATGTCTTGTCGTGTAGGTCTGAGGTGAGGGAGACCTGCCTCGTGACGAAGGATGTATTCGCCGTTTGCCAGACCGGCGGGGATGACAACAGAGTATTTACCGCCGTTGTGAAGGATATTTTCACCCCAGGGCATAGCAGTCCGGGCGGGGTGGTCTAGTGACCGTGGAAGTATAAGTGTGTGAGTGGCTAGTCTGACGCAAGAGCTTACATGCATCCTGATCGATCTCTGGATAGCGAAGGGTGAAACGCATTAGCAGATTATTGCCGGCCATTGCAAGACGTTCTTCGATACTCACTGACCCAGACATTACCGCTATCGCCTTTGAAGGTGGAACAGCCGCTGGGACACTTGGCCATGTAAGTCATGACCTAGCAAGGAGTAGTCAGGCGCGTGTCGCCGAGCTCTTTCATACGAGACGTACAGGTCTACCAAAATTTGAGCGTCAAGATCCATGCAGAATACAGAGAGAAAATATATACCCAGAATGGCTTGATCCCCAGCTGCCCCAGTCGAAGGTTACTGTTTCTCCGGCATTGACAGTTGCCAAAGGAGTAACAGGCACGTTGCCTCCCTCCTGGATGCAAGAACGAAACATTATGAGAATGCCTCATGTTGAAATAGAACGTGGTATCCGTACTCCGCATGTAATAGTCGCTGAAGTGAAATCAGTGGGAGCTCCATACGTGTTCAGCTTGCGAATCGGCGAATTTGGGAGTGCAGCCGCATAGGCATCGGCGGCGGGGTAAGTCCCTGACGAAGCGATAAAATTGCGTACTTGGCCGTGGCCAAGAACCGAGGGAAGAAGGGAGCAGAGAGCTGCGAGCGAGGTTGCGGAACGCATGACGACTGGGACCAGATGAATTGAGGCAATATCGACTTATATACGGAGAATTCAAGATCGAGCGTAGCAGCAGCCGAAAAATCTACGAGGCCGCGCGACTGATCGCATCCCGGAAAGCTATCGGGTCCAGGCATGACGTTGGGACGCCACCGTGAGAGGCAAAACGGAATCGTGGAATTGTGAATGAGAGTTCCCCAAGTCCGCACGGGCCGTTGCCAAGAGGGTGACGCAAAGGCATGAGCTACCAAAGTAACCGAAGTAGATGCAATGTTATTCCGAACACCTACTTCTACGGTTAGCGGCATCAGTGCATCACCAGGATTCCCAAGTCGAAATGACTGGTATCGCTATAATTAAAGTACAAGGTATGCGCCCGAACGCCAAAAATCTGGGGAACGCGGTGATCAAAAAGGGTTTCGGTGCCAACCTCCCAGGCTAGTCAAGGTCTTGATAGAGAGCCCTTTCGTCCTTGTAACGATCACATAACTGGTTATGGCGCCGGCCATGCCTCCCTTTGATGCTCACTAACAAAAATTTCAAAACAAAACTAAAGCCTGCACAACCGACTACTCACCTCGAACAATATAAGGCTACAAGCGGAGCACCGCCTTAAACGCTCCGTGGCACCACACCCACTGACCCAGCATTCGCGCCCAAGGGGTCTCTTATCTACCTCAAGAGGGATGTCGGGTAAGGGGTCCGCCCATTATCTCCCATGAGTCTAACATGCGAATGGGCGTTGAACACCTGTAACACACCGTGTAGTGGCCAGTAATAAACGCGGCAAGAACTTCGGGGTTTCCAGTTTCAAAGTTTGTGTCAATTGAAGGGACTTATTAATGATGCCGTCAAACGGATCCCTTCCGAGATACGTTTCAGGCGACGCATTGTTTCTTTGTCCATATTTTGCAAGAATTCATACCATGTGAGACGGTATTGTTGGAGCGGCGGTCAATTCATTCAGCGATTTTCTCCGCCTGCAAAGGTGCACGTAGTTGATGAGGTTTCCTTGGGGCAACCTAGGGATCGGAGAGTAAGCTGGGCGGCAGCAATTTCAACCTCCACATAGTATGCTTTATCGCCGCCGCGGAGCTCGCGAGCATTGGTAATGTATATGCGCAGCGTTCTTCAGGAACAGGACTCAGCGAGACACAGCTGACCGAGGACTAGAGGGCCGACATATCATAATGCAGGGCTTGCACTGGATTCATCCACCGGGGCATCTCCTAGCAACATTCAAGCGCCTCGAACGCTTCTCCGAGCCATATGGGGAGTGTATACCACGGAATGTTAGCGAGACGTTAGGCTACGGTGAGGTTTATCAGCGCCTTCATGAGGAGGAAACAGAAGAACACACTAAGCTTATCCAAGGTCTTCTGCCTGATACACTCAAGTCTCTTTTTGCCCTGCAGACTCCCCGTATCGCGCAGTGTCATTCCACGAGTCAGCGGCGCCCCTTGACAGACCCCTAGCTCTTGCCAAGATACTCAAGCAATTCGAGTTCTTCAGAATCGGAGACTCGACAAGATGGGAGTCAATCTAAGGAAATAAAACGGGATGTACCGCTTTCATTATTACGATATAGAGGATGGTGTTCGCAGGGTGGATTCTATTGTGACCGCCTGCTGTTGCGACGAAAATTCAGAGGTAGGATATTGGATAGCTCAGATTGAAGGGTAACATGCAAGCAGTTGAGTCAGAGTGACAAAGGGTTCAAATTTCAAACCCTGCAGCGGCATTGATGCACAAGTCACGGGTGGTGGCATTGATGGCCCGCTTGTTTCATTTACCACGACGATCTGCCACCCGAGCTCCAGCCTCGACACACCTATACTTTGCTTTACGAATACCAGGAATTTGGTCTGTACTAGTCCCGACGCGGTGGAGCATCACACTCGCGACACCTGACGTGATGTGGTTGCTTTCTCCGTCCCCCGGTCATGCTCCGCCACGAACCTCATGGCAAAGATCTGGCATTGTGTCTTCGTGCGTTCAGACCCTTGGGTGCCACGTTTGATCTACACGTCCCTTGACCTGCTTCCGCCGTCTTACCATAACAAAAGGTCATACTTCCTCGTCCCGAACGGCCGAGGTATATTGCCATGCTCGGTTCCCCTTTGAAGTCGCTTCCAACCGCGAGATTGCCCACGCATCCTTGACAAGAGGACTAGGAGTAGTGGAGCGCGAAAACCTCAACTAAACTTCGTTCTTGCCCTAGGCCGCGGACAGACGATGTCCAGATCTTTGCAGCCGTAATATTTCTCCGTGGTGCGGCACCGGTATTCTGAGTGACCGTTTCCTATCTCGAATTCCCGCCACCTGACAGACGTCTGGATTGAGGATGACAGAATGGCAGCTCTACGCGATTTCGGCTCCAAATCGCTTCGGCGGATGCGGTCTGCATTTTTCTCACCTCATGCCTTTCTTGAGGTATAAAACGTTGCCACTTTCATCACTTGACTATCCACCACCTCCAGTCTCGTTCTCGCTCTCGACCTCCAACCCCGGTCTTCAGACCAAACCAAGCAAAGATGTCTTCTGGTTCGTGGCGTTTCTGCTTTACAATGCGATGGTCTAATCTACCTGCGTCACTTGGACAGACCAAAATCGTATCATTCTCCCCGAAGTCATAACCCTCGAGAACTCCGACAAGAAATATATGACCATATACAATGGGGATTCATCAAATCGTGGAACTCACATAGGATTACGCGCCAGCAAGACGATGGACGATATCGATAAAAATTGTGAATTCGAAGTGTTTCAAAACCGCTGGGGAGAGATAGATCTCAAGGGCAGCAACGGAAGATACGTTGAACTGCTCGGTGTCGGAATGCGCGTGGGAGCGTTCTTTCGATGCGGACGGCACGAGGGAATTTCTGGCTCTCCTCTGAGCTTCGAGTTGATTCGCGGCGGCGGCGACAACCAATTCTACCTTCGCTCATCCAGCCCCTACGAGAATGAACGACACTACCTTTCTTCTGAAACCCACCCGAGCGCGGACGGCGTCATCGCGTACCGCGACCGCAATTCCAAATGCCTTTTCACCATCTCCGAACCCGTCGACTCTAAAGTGATCTTCGACGTCGAGTACGATCTCAAGGGTGCCAAGCTCGGGGACGTGGGTATCAGCATCCAGCAGCAGGAGATCATCAATAACACTCCCTTCGACAGCCAACTCGACGGCTCGACGTCGTACACGTACACTAAATCCACGACCGGTACGTGGAACAACGAAGCTGGCGGCGAGGTCAGCATCGGCAAGACGTTCGAAGTGTCTTGGGTCCCGTTCGTCGCGAAGAGCTCATTCGACGTCACGCTCAAAGCGTCGTACAGCCACCAGTGGGGAGGCTCGGAGACGACGGAGGAGAGTTTCACGTTGACGGCGCAGGGCCACGTTCCGGCCAAGAAGCGTGCGGTGTTGAAGTTTATCGTGAAGAGGAGAAAGATGGACGTCAAGTTCACGTACAAGGAGAAGGTAACCTACAAGACCAGGCCGTCGGTGACGAGGACGAAGAAGGGAATCTACACCAACGTCGAAACATTTGATGCTCAGAGTATCCTTACAGACGTCCAGGACCTTTGAGCGAGCCATGTCGGACCTCGACGGGATGTACATTACGGCCGTTGTATGTACTATGTCGTTCTCCTAAGGCCACTGTACGATATTGAATTTCTGCTAGTGGCACTTGCCAAATCTCGCATTCTTGTGACGCGCTCCACGAATTTAAGGAAAGACAGTACATTTTTTTTTCTGTTTCCGGCGGTGCAGCACACCCTGTTTCTACCCGCACTTTTGGATACACAGAAAGACTGGAACGGACCATACTCGGGCATTAATGGGGTTGTGGTAACCTGGGCTATTGCCATGTTGTAGTCGTTTGGATGAGTCGACTCGCTGGAGTTCGATTCTGTCTTAATGCATTCCTCCATAGGTCTGCATCCTGCTTTTTTTGGGAATGCTCTCAATCTCCTTCACCCTCGAGATCAGCGGGGATCGATGACTTTAGGCACTGTATAACAATGATACAGGGTATAACATTATGATAATTAAGCAAGATCTCATAGGATAGACTGGTAAATGGACTGGGATCGTAAGTCAGCGAGAATATACCCCCCATAGTAACTTTCGTATCAGGATTTTTGTATAGGGTGATACTAGTAGGCATGTTTCCAGAAGCAGCTACTTGTTCAGCTCTTCACTACGGGCGCGCAGCTCCTCCCGGCTCTGAAACAGCCACGATCGGTCTCAAGTTCAGCAAAGTAAAACAAAAAGGGCCCACGCACCTTTGGCTCCTCGATGTTCTTCTGGAGCTCGGGGCTGGGGACGTACGGTTCGCGGGCGTGGTGTGCGGCCATGGGATCAACCGACCGAAGTCCTTCCCGGGGCTGCAGATCCGTCGGATCGTTCGTTTTCTGGGTATCGATTAGTTTTGCCATGACTTGTAGTGGGTGGAAAACGGGTGCGTACGGCTGGATGAGGCTGGATGGAGAACTGGGGCTCGGTGGACCCGTTCTTTGTCTGATCTTCGGTCGGAGGCGGCTGAGTCTTGGGCTGGGACTTGTCCTGCGAACTACCGCTCCGTTTGTGGGAGATCTTGGACTTGATCTTGTTGAGGAAGGAAGACATCGTGTCGGAGTTATTTTTTGGTATAGTGCAAGTGGTTTGGGGTCTGAAAGGTTTAGGAGTGGGCGCGAGAAGATGAGCCGTTTATATAGCTTTTGTCTTACGAAGATTTGGAATCGAGAACCCCAGTCTGGATGGAGCCCCTGTTTTGGCGATGACGTCACTGCCTCGTGGAGTTTGCAACCTGAACAACGTGGCAGTGCTATGATACCACATAGCAATGGAGGTAGCAGGCGAGGTCGATGCGTCTTGGCGGTCGCGTACTGGATGCCAGATTTGCGAAAGCGAAATGAACTAAAGGCGTCGACCCCTTACAATGAAAACGATAAATGATAGAAAAATCGTTATCTAGGTCATCATAAATTTGGCGTTACATTCGAATGTAGGGGAATCAAGAAAGCTAGGTACATTGTGCGAGAAACCATCCTTGAAAAAAAAAAAAAATCCGGCACGTTGTGCACATCTCTATTGCGGGAGGATCGGTGCGGACGCCGGTCATTGCTTCATCATCTGTGCGACCTTCAACACAAATCAAAATTAGAGTGCTGGACATTCCTCACCTTCTTGAACTCTTGGAGCAGAAAGCGAAATGTCAGATCATAGCAATCAAGAGACCGACGCGAATTCGTACCAGCAAGGCTGATCTCCCCGTCGCCATTCAGATCAGCCTCTCGCATCATCTCTTGGAGCTCTTCATCCGTCAGGTTTACGTCTGCGATGTAATCACCATCACTGAGGAACGTAAAGACGCAAGGGGGATGTACTCAAGCTCCGCATGACGATCCTCAACTCGTCGGTACTAATCGTCCCACTCTTATCCTTATCAAAGACGCCAAACGCCGCTTCCATCTCCTCGTCGTCGCTCATGCCCTGGATATTCTTGGCCATCATGACCAAGAACTCGTTGAAGTCGATGGTGCCGCTGTTATCGCTGTCGACCTCGCGGATCATGTCCTTCAGCTCGGCGTCGCTCGGGTTCTGACCTAGCTTGCGCATGATGGTGCCGAGCTCTTCGTGCGTGATTGTGCCGTCGTTGTCTGTTTCAGGAAGTGAGCATGGAGTTTGAGGTTGATACGCCGAGGGCCCCCCGCCGTCACTCACCCTTGTCGAGGAGCGCAAAGGCATCTTTGAATTCTGATAAAGGGCGTCCGTGAGATGAGCTAATAATAAGGAGGCCACAGAGGCTCCGACACGGCTATACCTTGAATCTGGTCTGAAAATAGTCACAAAATGTCAAGAAAATTGATCGCGGGTGGAAAGCAAGGGAAGTGGCGAACCTTCAGTCTGCATACGTATGAGTCATGACGTCAATATACCGGTCGATCTCCGAATAGACTTGAATGAAAATCCTTACCAACTGAATCTGGTCTGTCATTGGGGGAGGGTTGTGAGGGAGAGTAGGGGAAGGTGCTACGGCAAGAAGGTGACGAGGAGGACAAGGGCAGGCTGGCAGCACTCATATATAGTCCCTGGCTATTTATACTTCTCAGGGCTAACTGAAGATTTCCTCAGTAAAAGAATATATGGTGGAAAAAGGGCGATCGTGCACAGCGGCAAAGCATGGCATGACGTTCATAGCGGTGCATGGTTGAGGTGCACAGGAAAGCCATGTTGCCGTGGCAGTGCGGCCGTCGTAACCGACGCTTAGTTGTAGCTCGATCTCTGATGATATCATATAATTAACCCCCTCATGAAAATATTTCATAGCACGTCCACCTCATCCTATCACAGCGTTACTTGTACCCAACACGCACTGGCGAAGGGATGCCAGCTTTCGACTGTCGGGCGTAGCATATGTGGATACTAGGATATAGGGCTACACAAAAACGAAAAAAAAAAATTACTACTTGGCGTCCGAATTGCATTCCGTGCCCAGACTTCCCACTTCACATCAGGAGGAATCATGGAACCATCGATCAGCATCAAAGGTCGTTGAATTACTTGGACAGCATCATCTACAACGACGTGGACGCAAGTCAGCATTGCGATCGCCAGCCAGAAAAAGTGATGGTCAGCCGTACCTTGACGAATTCTAGAATCGCAGGGAAAAAGGGCAGGATGCGGTGTTGAATACAACCGTGGCATCACATAAGAACACAAGACATACCCTCATAGTTGATCTGGCCATCGCCATCGACGTCCGCTTCCCGGATCATCTCGTCGACCTCTGTGTCTGAGAGTTTCTCACCTAGACGTCCGAATCAGTTTCCCTGCCAGAATGCCCACCGTGCACCGACGCACGCACCGAGGTTGGTCATGACATGTCGCAGCTCGGCAGCGCTGATATATCCATTCCCATCCTTATCGAACACCTTGAACGCCTCCTTGATCTCCTCCTCGCTGTCCGTGTCGCGCATCTTGCGCGCCATCATCGTCAGGAACTCGGGGAAGTCGATCGTCCCGTTGCCGTCTGCGTCGACCTCGTTGATCATGTCCTGCAGCTCTGCCTCCGTCGGGTTCTGCCCGAGAGAGCGCATCACCGTGCCGAGTTCTTTGGTAGTGATCGTGCCATCACCGTCTGTGGACGAGGAAATGGATGTTAGCGGTCAGGGTTTTTTGTTGTTGAGCGATAAGATTGTGGGGGAACTGACCCTTGTCGAACAGGGAGAAGGCCTCCTTGAACTCTGTTCAAGGGCGAGGGTTAGCTTTCTTCAGCGATTATTGACGCAAACTGCGCACCAGAAATTTGCTCTGTGCGAGGTCGTAGCGTCAACGGTTGTACTCCATAGGAGTATGATCATCGGATCGTACCTTCAGACTATGCAATTTGCAAAAAAAATCAATAAGTCTGAGCGCTGGAACGGTCACAGCTGGCACTTACTAGTTGGTCTGCCATCGCGGATTTGCTTGATGTTAGGGTGGTACAGAAAGAGTGTGTGGTGAATGGATTCCAGGAGAGGTATCAGGTTCTAGGGGATCGCGGCAATCGCCGTGTCGTTGGGCGGCAACCACATGATCAATCGATCGCGATTAGGCACGTCAACAAGTAACAACAGACGCGACAAAACCCAGGGTAATCCAAAAATGACAGAGAACCGAAAAACATTTGTTTTATCTTCGCTTCAACGTCCCCGAATTCGTTATGTAGCTCCAAACCCGCCCGTTTCCAACGAATCCGGCAACGCGCCCATCGCGTCACCACAACCCCGAGCCGCCGCCGCAGTCGCATCCCCATCCACCTCGATGACCACGTTGCCCCCACCGACCACATCACGGAAGTCGATCCAGCACAGGCTTCCCGCCTTTCCGTTCACCTCCACGCTCTTCACGAACAGCCTGCTCCCCGTAGGCGGCGCGGCAACGAGTGTGGCGGGGTCAAACCCGCGCACGGTGAATTCTGTACGTGTGCCCAGGGCGTTGTTTTGGATGGTGAACGAGGACAGGAAGGGCGAGCCGATGAGTAGCTGGGTAGAGGCCGGCACGGGGTAGAGTCCCATTATGTGGAAGGCGAGGAGGGAAGCCATGGCGCCCGAGTCGTCGTTTCCAGGGAGTCTACATGAGGAATGAGCATTTGGACAAACGAAAATAGGGCAATGTGGACAGGACTAACCCTCCGATGCCTGTGTTGAAGTTCTTGTAGACGACTTGCCGCACGCGGAGCGCGCTCAGGTCGGGGCGGTTGGCGTAGTGGTATACCCAAGGCAGCTCAAACGAGGGCTCGTTGCCGGCTTGGAAGTATCCCTTTGTGAAGTAGTTGTTTCTGAGTAGTAGATTCGCGTCAGTCACTTGGACGCGGCGAATTTGCGAAGGGGATCATCCACATACACGCGGGAGATAAAGGCTGAGGTGCCGCCCATCAATTTGACGATGGTAGACATCGAGTGAGGTGCAAAGAAGCTCATCTCCCATGATGATGCTGTATGATTGTACAGGTGAGCACACAGGATGAGACGGGGTGAATGCAAGAGCGGCTTACATTCGTAGAACCCGACATTATTATCCGCCCCGCGTACGCATGAATGGCCTACTGGGTCGACTGGAGAGCATGCATCGGGCGGGCTGAAAGCAAAAGTACCGTTCTACCACGTAACGTAAGCAGTGAACTGGAGAGGCAAGGGCATAAGCTTGCACATACCGCAAAACGGCGTTGCGAGAAGCCAGAAAAGCCGTCCGAGGTAACGCTTGGGTCCCAGTGGTTGACAAAGTTCATCGAGCGGTTGGCGTACTTGGCAATGTCGGCGCTCGACTTGTTGAGCGCGATGCCGGCTTGACGGACTGCGAAATCACCGAGGGCGTACTGTACGACATGATGAATATCAGTTCATCCAGACAAGAGGTGTATACATGCCTCGAGGGCTCTCGATGCTTCACGCGTTGGGAGGCCTGTGGAACCGCTCGGGTCAACCCATGCCGTAGGGATGTAGCCGAATGTCTTCCACGCCGTGTTCTGCCTTCCGACTGAGGGATGGCTACTTGTCAGGTAACAAAACCTCTGTCACGAGGCAAAGTCTACTCACCGCGATACCAGTCCTGGGGCTATTCGTAACATTTGTACTCAGTCATGCAAGAAAGACGGTAACATGAAGAGATGATGATGCTGACCGTGTTTTCAGCGGTGTCCACAAGAGCTTGATAGAGATCGTCGGTGGGAACACCGAGTTCCTTCGCCTCTGGGGCGTATTTGATAGCAAAGTCTCCTAGGATGGGCATCCCATCGCTACCTCCTTGAACATAACCACTGCAAGGCGAAGGTAAATGGCGCGGCTCTTCATGAGTCAAAGTCAAGAAGACGCACGCTTTGGTATTTGCACGGCATTCCGGGATGAATCCTGGAGAGTGTTAGAAAAAAGCACGTCTCGCATATAGAGTAAGGCATATACCAGTGTTTCGCCAGCCGTCGATGTAGGCATTGATGATTTCGGCCCATTCCCTCGGTGATGTGATGGAGAGCAGAGGGTGAACGGTACGGAACGTATCCCAGGAGCTGCCATCAGAAAGCAATGAGACGCTGAACGCTTCGTGACTGACAACGTAGCCTCACCAGAACAAAGCATCGTAGAAGGGATAGTCAGACGTCCAGTAAGGGTTTTCGTTGGTCAGGTTGGCAGGGACCAAGGACGCGCGATAAAGCTAAGAGAAGCGGCACAGGGTAAGCATAGTACACGCTGTGATGCAGGAACACGTGGAAATCACCGAGGAATAGAACAGCGTCAGAACGTTTGCATCCTCCTTGGCAGGATCTGTCGATACCCTGTTCAGTACGTCCTCCCATGCATCCCTCGAAGCTGCCTCGACCGCGTTCCAATCCCACGACGGGATCTCCGCTTCCGCGTTAGCACAAGCCTGGTCGGCGCTCTTGAACGATACGCCGAAACGTGCTGTGACTGTGGAGGAGTCGAAAGACAGGAGGGCGCCAGCCTGGATCCGCGAGACGCTGGACTGGAACGGGTAGGAGAGGGACGTGTTGTTTGGCGTGATTGTGATGTTGGTGGGAGTGCTCGTCGAGACGGAGTTATATGTCCCGAAGGCGGTGAGCTTGATGTTACTGTTTGGGGCGTTGAAATCATAGCACGCGTATACGGTGTAGTTGTCCGTGCCGTAACTCTGTCGTGGGGATAGTCAAGTTACACATGTCGCCACCTTCACAGACGCACGACCTACCTGAAGGAACGTCCCTCCCAGTTTCACTCGGCCGGATGGAGAGAGGTCGATACTTCCACCCTCAAAGGATCGTTGCAAGTCATTCGTAAGATCTACAACGACGTGGTTTGTGGCGTTGATATCAGCAGGAGCAGGAACTGGATAGGTGAACTTGATCAACCCTGCTCTCCGAGTCGAAGTTGTCTCGGTTTTGATATTATTCACGAATCTTGTAGTGAAGTATCCGGGGCGAGCGGCTACGAAGAATTTCGCCTTGAATGCCTGCTCCTGCTTTCCTCACACGGGAATTTATACACGTACCATCAGCGCTAGCTGCTCGCAAGGCCCGGCGGGCGGCAAGTCCTACCGGACAAGAAGCGAAGGAACAGTTCCGGAGCGGAAAGAGCGGGAAGATGCCATAGCCCCCGTTCGTGTTTCCTCCTGTTCCTTCGTCGTGCATGAGAGATATTCCAGTAATAGACGAATTGTCGGCGATGTATCCGGCTTGACGGGGAGCGGTGCTCACGTCGATGCCAACCTTACAAGTCGAATCTTGGATCAAACCATGGTGCCTCTAATGACATACCCACCTTGACCATGGCATGCGGCACGGCGGCGCCTGAAAATGTCTTGAACAACCAGTAGTTCGAAGTCACGTTTGTAGGACACACCTGGAAAGGCATTTCCACCACTCCCTCCGTTTGCTCCAGAAGCCGTCCCGATGAACAAGTTGACCAGAGACGTCAAGTTCGTTGCAGCATTTGCCTGACACGCCAAGACGAGCAACCCCACAGAAACGAGGGCCAAGTTGGTCCGCATTGTTTAGAATGCGCAAAAAGCGTTCCCAGCAAGTATTTAAGCCACCGCCAGATGCAGGCTTAGAATATTTCTGACTTCTGTTGCATGAGTATGATGTTCTGCCTATGGCAACGCATGTGGATGCCACACACGTGTTTCAGCCGTCTGACGAGCCTTCTTCTGCCATCGATCAATTCGAAGATGGGATGAGGCTGCGGTCCGCGAACGCTGATGCATGCTGTAGCACCTCCAGCATAGTGAGTAACGGGGGTCCACATGCACAACGTGTCGAACCCATCGCCTGTTGGAATACAAGCGCCGCAAACACAATGAGGCATCGTCCCGCCCATGCCGTTGGAAGAAGGACGAGGACAGTTTGTTGTCTCTAATTTTAGAGTACAGTTTGGTATATGAGCTGCTTGGTATCATGGTAGTGTTGGGGCACGCGTTTGTTCTCCGCTCACCTTTTTGGCGAGGCGTGACCAGTCCCCTCAGCATCTTCTTAGTGTCGCATGTTACTCAAATAAGACTCTACAGGCCGCAGCAAAAAGAAAAATCATCCATGAGGCTGCCCGTTCATGGTTCATGGTCACTGCAATTGGTCACCGGCCAGGCTCGGACTTCGAGCGAGGTTGCAGACCGTTGCTGAGCAGAGTACGTACATAATTGCCGATAAGCCCTAACTGGTCCATCTTATCTGATGCTCTTGAAAAATCTTCCGCTGTCGTCATCGGCGTCATAGCTGTTAAATATTCAGGAATTCGGTTTACCTTACAATCGTTAGCCCATAAACGCCATTCGACATGCCTGAGTCCCCGGTTCACTCTTCTGCCATTGGATCTGGGACTGTACCGAAAACTTCTTCGAAGCCATCTCGAAAATCCTCCGGGAGTTCTGGTTCAAGTCGTTCCGGCAATGGCTCGTCCGATGACGAGTATCCCGAGCAGCGCCATGCAGGTAAAGTTGGATACGGCCCTGCATTCAATTTACAACCGGTGAAATTACCCTATTGCCGCCCCCACGCCGATCTGCTTATATATCTGTGTACTCAGAACATCGTCGATAGGATCCACGGGCTTCAAGAGCAGGTGACGGGAAAGATAGCTCGCAACAGCGAGAAAATTCAAAGGGGAAAAGACCGTTTCAGCGGGGAGATGAAACGGAAGAAGCGCGACGAAGACATGAATGTATGCCATCATGTTGTAATACCTCACTGTCTTAACCTAGCTCACGGGGGGTCATAGGATGCTGATCCGTTCGCAAATCCAGCAGAAAAGAAGGAGCAAGAGCAAGAGCGGAAGCGGCAGCAAGACGAACCCCACGACAGAGGAGAGAAGGAGCGAGCTGCAACTGTAGCTCCGGGAGGTACACCTAAATCAGAATCCCAGAGGAAAAGCGAACCGTCCTCCAACATCAAGTCTATCGGATAGGGATGTCTTTCCGACTATTTTCTGTCTTCACCAGTACTATACAGTCATTTTGTATTACTTTGAACTCGGAACACCAGGCCAACGACATCCATAATCTCACTATGTAATTGAGCGAAGGCGGACAACAAGATCTATTTCTGTCGATGTTCTACTAGAATGTGTGGGGGGTTGTAAATAGTATGCAGCAGTAGTTTGAAGGCCCAGCCCAACTTTATGGTAGGGTAAGGTATGGTAAGGTATGGTCCAATTGACAGTCACGGCGCGGCCTGACTGTACGAGCGGGGTTCCAATTTCCGAACATTGTTTCTCCACTCAACTTGCAACTCAATTTTTGACGAGCCGGCATACGATACGCATGCGAAGCCTAAGAGAAACTCCTAAACCATTAGTGTTCAACATCTCCTAGCATCTATCAATGTCCTATAACAGAGAATATCCTCTGAAGCGAGGCGAGCCATCTAGCCACTTCGCGTCGATCATCGCAGCATTTGAACAGCACCAATTTACATCATCTTCTCTTGAAAGGTTTCGCGAACCCACTCCTTTATGGTACCTCCACGATGACAGAGGTACGTTCTTTCCAGAATCGTGGACTGCTTTACCTCAATCTCATTATCTCATTCATCCTCAGTTTACGACAATGAGAAACTAGTGCTGGTTGAACACCTCAAATCGACGTTCGACTAATTAACACTTAAAAACGATGCGGTTCCATGGGAAGAGCTCGGCTTCCGCGAAGAAGTGTTCTATCTTCAGGCAAAGCATCTCAACTGCAGGGGCTTGCATGGAAAAGAGACTTGAATTTATTAAGAGAGCAACGTTGGACCACGTCGGTGAGTACTTGCCATGTACCAGATCTTTTGGCCAATCATAGAACCGTTCTATTGCAGCGTAGCATACGGCAGAATCCCTTCGGTCCACATACCCGTTGCGGTTGGGAGAAGCGCTACGGCCACTTGAACCCCGTTGGGAGTAGGTTAGGCAACATCATCCAACAAAACAGCTACATGAGAATCCATAATTGCATCAGAAACGTAGATTCCAACGTTGAAATCCCGTACGCCTCAAGAACCTTCTGTTATATCGTGCTTCTGCTAGAGAGCAAAACGGCGGAAACGCCGAGTACGACGCACAGATAGTGAAGATGCCAACACCCGGGGTCCTCGACCACGCAAGGCTCTCGGAACTTCATTCTATATTGCAGTGTGTTCTCACGGCTCACTCGAAGAGTGACTTGGAAGCGCAAAATGTGTCTGTATAGTGCTCCGTGAAGCAGGAAACCGCAACTGATGGGTTCTGGTAGGTCGCGGGAGCCCGCCGAATGAATCGTCGGTCATCCTTACACCCTTACACCCCCATAATTCCAGGCGAGCATGGACCCAGATGCGATGCGTCGCGTTAGGGACCACCTCGGATATGACCCATTCGGCGGGGCCCTCCCTGACAATCAGTCGCTGAACGTTGCGTATGACGCCGACCTTCGTGCCACATTTCAAACGGGGCATACGTCCGCCGCCGGGAACACCGCCGGTATGAAACATAATACCTACGTCTGATGCCACCTTAGTGACAATAATTGGAAGCCAACTCGTTATAATGGGCACCCATTGTCAGCCATCACTTTTGAGGCAGATAACCGAGCTTTGAAGCGGGAAGGTTGGGTTATTGGCTGTCGGGTCAAGCGGGACTTGGAGCAGTGCTTGTCCTGCGCTGTGAGCTTATATCTTCAAGTGAGTCCTCCATCGAGTCGGTTCCTATGCTAGGCTCATCCTTCGTTTTAGGGAGCATCCGAGAGTGGCTTGGCCTCGCCATAAAATGTTCTGCGCCCGATATAAAGAAGAAAAACGTACACTCCTTTCGCTTGACCATGATTGACTTCGATTAGGTTGCCGACCCTTGGACTACCGCATAGCCAATAGTCTTTCGGGTGATACTCCCTTGACTCGTGATCTCCGGTTTCGCTATGAAATAACATCCAGCATGTGCTGCGTTCACGTAGCTGATCTTGTTCGCGATCCTCGTATTACTCTTGGCTACGAATATCCGTTCGTGGCCCTCGATCCTCGAGCGCACTTTCAGTCTCAGCACTGGGGCCACTGACGTTGTATCAATCTCTCGAACAGCCTTGACATTCTACAACGGCACTAGCGAAACCAAAACTATAACGTGGCGGCCCGAAGCGCGACCTATGTTGTTCGTTCCTCGTGTTATATGGGACGCAAAGAAGCAGCAGTAGCGGATATGTGATCTATGCTTAAACTTCGGATATCGAGAATGCCGATCACATGCGTCATCCTGACCCCTCAAATATCCGGTTTCTAGTTACTGTATTTCAGAACGCTGTTCGCAACCTCGACATGAGGAGATCACAAACGACTACGTCTGCTGCTCGTGGCAAACACATGACCCAGCCCGATGACCACGCGAGGTTCTTGGGCGGACCGTGTTGTGTTAGCCTCTCTACCCGCCGATCTATGACGACGGACGCGATGGGCGCCGCTCCCAGAATGCCACGATTCTCTAAATCTTCAATAAGAGCCTCTTCGCGCTGCGGTGAAATATATCGGATACACCTCGCGAGATGTTTAGCAAATGCGCGGTATAAATGAACAGGGGTGCTACGTGGCTGGCACTCCGTCCACGTTGATTGCAATCACTCGGATACTCAACATGCTCTCATTCTCCAAGCTTGCTGTCTTTGTTCTCTTGGCGCCATTTGCTTTGGCTGCTCCCGCGGCTGAGTTGGAAACAAGGCAAGCTATCGACACGTCTACCCACTGCGGTAAGTAGTCCTGCAGCCACTGTCCATCTACGGAAAGCTAAATTACATGGCACTAGGACAATGGGATACCGTCGTTGCTGGACAATATACCTTGTACCTTAACCAATGGGGAAAGTCAGGCGCGAGCTCTGGCTCGGACTGCGCTTCTTACACGTCCTTGAGCGGCACGACTGTGGCGTGGAAGACTACGTGGAACTGGGCTGGTGGCAATGGCGTCAAGAGCTACACCAACGTCAACTTGAACAACGGACTCAACAAAAGACTTTCCGCCGTCTCTAGTATCCCAGTAATAGAACAAATCTATAACCCTTGTTGATAAATCTAACCATCCGTACTTCCAGGTGACATGGAGGTGGTCACAAAGCACTTCTGGATCTATCGTTGCTAACGTGGCTTTCGATTTGTTCACATCGAGCACTTCGGGTGGTTCGAACGCCAATGAGATCATGATTTGGATGGGTAACTACAATGCTGGCCCGATTTCTGCCGTTTATAACTCGGACGGGACACCACAACCTCGCGCAAGTAATGTGAATCTGGCGGGTCGAACATGGTTAGTCCCCATACACGTCGTTGGAGCGCCTTTGCTGAAGTCCCTCCTCAAGGAACCTCTACTTCGGGTCGAACGGCGCAAACAACGTCTACTCCTTCCTCCCTACTGGAGGGGCGGTTGTCACCAGCTTCAGCGCTGATGTCAACCTTTTCCTCAAGGTAAGCAGTGTTGAGTCTCCGATACCGCTCGGAAATCTGATATCGAGCCTGCGATTAGTATTTGACTTCCAGCCAAGGCCTTAGCAGTTCGCAGTTCTTGACAACCGTTCAAGCGGGCACAGAAGCTACCTCAGGATCTGCGACACTGACCACGTAAGCATCTAGCTGGCTTCGTGTCATTCCAATCCGATGTAACCGTTTATTTCCATAGATCCGCCTACAGTGTAGTCATCAACTGATTCGAGCAGGAGATGTACTCGCCCCGTTGTTAATGCGTTCTGAGGAATTGACCTTCAATATATATATGATCGTCCGACGTTCAGTGGTGGGCAGCAAGTATCGATGATCAGCTCTTAGGATGCTCATCCACCAACGTCCATCGCTGGAAAGCCTGAATGTATCTGTTCCACTTCCCGCCATTCCAAGTGGATACCCTCATCCAAGCATCCTCCGGACTGACGGTCTTCATACACATAAGGGATCCACCTAGCGCAACGTCTGGATATGAGATCGCATCACGAGACAGAAGATAGCCCTCCTCTTGGCCGCTTCCAAAGAGGTTCAAGAGCGAGGTGAAATTATCTTTTAGTTGGTCGAATGTGCTTTCGCGCTGCGATCCCTTCAACTCCAGGTCTGCCAACTGGACCCCGAACCTTGACTCTATCCGCGTCTGAAAATGGAGGCGATCTCCAGGTGGTTTGGCACGGTAGAAGTCCATCAGGGTAAGTGTTCCGGCTAACGCGTTGATCTGCGTGTCGACGAAACTTTTGAACTCTGCCTGCCGCGGCTCGAAGTCGGGTGGAAATATAACGTGAGAGGGTGTGGGGTATGCATTCTCGAGGTATCGGATAATTCGCAAAGAGTCTGAGACAATGGTTGGCTCGGAGCTGGAGCGAGTGTAGTCGATGATAGCTGGTAGAGTGTAGCGAGGTTCACCAGAAGGTTTGGTGTCTGTGGGCGGAATGCCCAAAGAAATGCATGTTGCTTCTATTTCTGCCGTAGGTACCCAGCGCGTTTTATACTTGAGTTTCCGAAAGTTAAGGTACAACCTGATAGCAATTGATTGAGGCGGGGATCGGAAATGTGAACAGAGGCTAACCTCACTCTCCAGGTGTAAGGGGATGTTGGGATTCCGAGGGCGGTTGGGATATCAAAGAATACGATGTTCGTGACAGGCATATGGATTGGTCAAGAAACAGCCGGCGTCATGGTATTTAAACGAAAAGGATATGGTTAACCAGATGTACTCCGGTGGTGAAAATGAGGGAATTTGGTGTTCGTTTCCCAGCGTCCCCGCGAGTCGAGCAATCAAGGCTGGGAAAAGAGGTGAGATCGCCTCTGAACAGCCCTGACAAGAATATGCCGATCCACTGAATTCTGGTCTTCCATGCCGCTTCGATGATGGGTGCATTCGGCGACCGGTCAGAAGATGCTCTGTGGCTGGTCTGAGTCATAACGGAAGCTTTAGCTAACGAAAACTTACAAAGCATTGGTACGATATACGACTAGATGATAGGGAACGGCAGCAATCGCGCTTCGCTGGTTGAGGATCGTATTTTTGGAGAATGATGCAGTTGCGGCACTTGGGACATTCCCGGTTCACTCGTGTGAGCATTCATGGGAGAAGCCGACGGAGGAGAATCCCGAGGACCAGAGCAACATAGGCTTGACACCATCCTTCATGTTGAAAAGGAAGAGACATTTTTCTGATTCCTGCTACCTCCCCAAATATTCATCCCTCCCCTGCATCCGCCATGGACCCGAATTTCAGTGGCGGCCCGGAGAGGGACCTGATAGTTGCCAAGCATAAAGCAAGTGATTCCATTTCTCCGCGCCGTTAATCCGCCCTCAAGCATATCGACTGGAGGAGACGAGCATGACCAAAACCTACTATAAATCGGCATCGTTTTTCATTCCTCAACCCGCACGAAAATACCATGCTTTGTACTAGTCATTTCCTGCCGCTGTTACTTTCTTCTCTTCTGGTGCACATTTCCATTGCTCTCGCCCGTCCTCAGTCGTATGCTGTGTGGGCGGCTGACTCGGCGATCAAGCGAGGCCAAGGCAATGGACTTTCCTCAGCCGGACAACCTAGTGTTTCCTACGAACATGGTGAACTTCAGTGGGGACTGAGGCAGTTGTATGAGAGGACCGGGAACAAGACGTATTACAATTACATCCTTGCTGGGGCTAGTAACATCGTCTATGACAATGGCACCGTCCATGGCGGATACGCGTATGTCCTACGTTTCCACCTGAAAGACAACAATCACCCACACCCAATCTACAGAGTTTCGGACTATTCCCTGGATCCTGTCAGGTCAGTCTTCCGTTACAATCTAGCATGTACTCAATGGGGGTCGATCTGACCGATGGCTAGGACTGGACCGACTCTCTTATACTTGTAATGTCTATCTACCACATCGGGAGACGTTTCGACTAAACACGTCTCAGATACTCGCAAACTAAACAAGCCAAATGGAAAGCGGCAGCTGACATATTCCGTGGACAGCTGCGTGGCCATCCTCGAACCGCGGAAGGTCAATTTTGGCACAAACTGCGATACTTCAACCAAGGTATGCATCTACGGTCTTCATCTTCTGTATGTAACACTTATTTCATACCACAGGGTGGCTGGACGGCATCTACATGGGAGATATTTTCTACGCTCAGTACACGAAAGACTTCCAGTCTACCAATGCCACTGCCTGGGGTGGGTAAATTTCCCATCAATCAGAGCCACTGCTCAATACCTCTGGTGTAGCCGATATTGCTTCGCAGTTCACTTTGGTATATAAAAACACTCTACAAGCGCCCGGGTCTGCCAACTACACAGGTCTCTTGTACCATGGTTACGACTACTCTCATACTGCTGTATGGGCCTCGGCAGATCGCGGTCACGCTCCTGAAATATGGGACCGAGCACTTGGCTGGTACTTCATGGCACTGGTCGACATTTTAGAGATCTTCCCTAAAAACGACAGCGGATACGCCTCCATACAAAATATCTTACGAGACCTTGCGCCAAAGGTCCGAGATGCAGCCGACTCGAAGACGGGTGTCTGGTGGTTGGTTATGACCCAGCCCGGCCGCGCGAAGAATTACTTCGAGAGTAGCGGGGCAGCGATGTTTGTGTACTCGCTATTGAAGGGCGTCAGGCTCGGGTACATTGCAGACTCGGATGGAAGTATCGTGAAGGCGGCCAGAAAGGCGTATAAATACATGATCGACAACTGGGTGATAACAAATTCTGACGGCACAATGAACTGGATTAACACAGTTGAGGTGGGTACCTTCATTTGACCTTCGAAACGAATCAATTCATATGAGAATGGAATTAGGTTGGAAGCTTAAGTGGCAACGGCACTTTCGAGGTAAGCTGACTACTCTGCTCGACACTCCCTCACTGAAGGCAACCAAAGTATTATGTCGGCGTCCCATTAGTTGTCAACGACCTCAAAGGTCTCGCAGCATTCCTCCTTGCGAGCTTGGAGTACGAAAGGCTGTGAACAAAACGGAAGACCCCGTTCCCGCGGCCCGTTGTGGGCCTGCTTTGTTGGTAGTTTGACGCTACACTGTATCAGTATCGGAACATTTGCACATGTTCAGACGGACCGTCCTTCGCCAGTGAAGAAGGAAGCGTGGAGTGACATGCATGCTTTGCCGGCGGTCCGTTCGAATCACGAGGTGGCCACAACGTTAGACGGTCCGGGTCAGGTCTCTCAAATGCTTCGCCGTTGAGATGGTCGATTCTTCGCCTAAGTATGTTCTCCAACCTAGCGGTGGCATTGCTTTCGTTGGGTTCTGTTGTCTTGGCTCGACCGCAATCCTATGCCATTTGGGCAGCAGACTCTGCGATTGCACGTGGACAAGGCAATGGTCTCGACTCTAGTGGGCGAGCGATCGTGTCCTATGAGCATGGAGAATTCCAATGGGGGCTTCGTCAACTCTTCGAGCTAACAGGAAATCGTACCTACTTTGACTATATCGTAAAAGGCGTGGACAATATCGTTTTCGACAACGGGACCGTTCATGGGAGTTACACGTAGGAATTTTGGCTCAGATTTATCTATATGTGAATAATATCTTTCCTCTAGCGTGACGGATTTTGTTCTAGATCCGCTAAGGTATGCAACTTTGAAAGGTGTGGTTCCTATTGACTACCACAAACTGACCGCTTGCTCTACAGAACTGGTCCGACGTTCTTATACCTGTCAGTATTCAAATTACCCGAGTTCACAGCACCCACTCAACGGCCCCACGGTTCTCCAGGTTCGGCGAGACGCAGAAGTCGAAGTACAAAATTGCTGCAGATATATTCAGAGGTCAACTCAACGCCCACCCTCGGACTGCTCAAGGTCAGTTCTGGCACAAGCTAAAATATCCTAACCAAGGTACATGTATCTTTCGGCCGCGGCGCCACTTTGTGTCTTGACCAGTAACGTGAAAGGCTGGCTCGATGGTGTCTATATGGGTGGAATATTCTACGCGCAGTACACGAGCCAATTCCAGCCCAGCAACACAACTGCATGGGGTACGATTTTCTGCCCAGAAACGTAGTTCATTCACCTTACATCTTCCCTGGCTTCCAGCCGACATTACATCGCAATTCCGGCTCATGTTCCAGAACACAGTCCAAAACGCGACCGCACCAAACAACACGGGGCTCCTCTACCATGGGTATGACTTCTCCCACAAGCAAGTGTGGGCTTCGTCAGATCGCGGACACTCACCCGAGGTGTGGGATCGTGCAATGGGGTGGTACTCCATGGCGCTCGTGGACACTCTTGAGATAATCCCCAGCAGCAACCCCGGCCACGCTATTATCCTCAACATTCTTAGGACGCTTGCCCCTCGAATTCGGGAGGCTGCCGATCCGACGACGGGCGCGTGGTGGCTGGTTATTACGCAGCCTGGAAGGGCGAAGAATTACTTTGAGAGCAGCGGGACGGCGATGTTTGTTTACTCGCTCTTGAAGGCAGTGAGGCTTGGGCTTGTAGAGGACACGGACGGGAGTATTGTCGCGGCGGCGAGAAAAGCGTATCGATATATCCTCCAGAATTTTGTGGTGGCTAATCCTGATGGGACAATGGGCTGGTTAGGAACCGTCATTGTAAGTCGTCACTGAGACCGTGCTGCTGTCTTTGATTTCAACCCGCCGACTTTTCTAGGTGGGAAGCTTGGATACGACAGGGGACTTCAATGTAAGTCTTTGCGTGCGGAGTGGGTCGGTACTGACGATACCTCTAAAAGTACTATGTCAGCCAACCAGTCAACCTCAACGACTTGAAGGGTCTTGCGGCCTTTGTTCTCGCGAGTTTGGAGTACGAAAGGCTTTAAAAAGGCCTAATCGACCATTGTCGCACAGACATCGACTTCTGACGGATAGCAGCTCGAAGAACCTGAAATTCCGGAGAAAAATATGTAATAATACCCAAGTGTATGTAGCCTCGACCTCTAAGGAGGTCAGGCTTATAGTAAGGGACACAGGTGAAAATAGATAGGATTGTCCGTTTCCGCCTACGAAGGGATCAGCTCCAAGGATCACTTCATGCCAAGGAAGCTAACAAGGCTTACCATTCGTTAGTTCGGCAGTCCACACGCCCTGATGATCATCCCTCAAAAAGAGAGATTAATCAGAATCCCAGTCGTCATCCTCTTCCTCTTCGTCGCTATCTCCCATATTCTTATTCCTTTTCTCGAGGGCATTAATCAATGCGGACGTCAGATCTCCACCTACAGCAGCACCTGCACCCACAGCCGCGCCAGCTGCCAAGGCTGCGCCATCCGAGGACGAGGACGTTTGGGGTGGCGCCGCAGGTGGGGCACGCGCAGGAGAAGAGCTCGGATCCGTTTTGCGCAAAGAATGAACCCCCTTGCCCTGGATAGACTCCAGCAATGCGCCACGACCAGGTTGGGGGGGCGGCACATTGGCGAGGGCGGAGGGCGCGCCTGCGGGAGGGGGTGGAGGAGGAGGAGGAGGAGGAGGAGGAGGAGGCGGCGGCGGCGGCGTTGATGGTGCTGCCGATGCTGGTCTGGGCCGCGCTGGCGGAGGGGTTGGAGCTGCACTTGTGGGGCGCGGGGGAGGAGCTGGAGGGCCGGATGGAACACGACTGGCGGGGCGAGCAGGAGGCGGTGGTGGTCCATTGGTCTGAGACTGTGGTCTGCGAGGGGGTTGAGGAGGAGCTGGCGCGGGAGCAACACGAAGGGGAGGTTGGGGAGCACGAGGGGGCGGGGACGGTTTAGGGGCTCGCTGAGGTTGGGAGGCACGTGGCGGTAGAGAAGGTGCTGCCGGCGTTAGTGTCGCAGAAGATCCACTGCTATTTGCAGCATGTCCACGCCTAGGAGGTGGAACAGGCTTCGGCGGCTTCTTCTGCGCTTTCTGGGGGGCTTCTTGAGGGTACTGCCTAACAAAGTCTTTGATAAACTCCATATCCTTCGCAAGAACTTCTTTGGATATCCCGGAGCCTTCCAATGTGCCTAGAAGGGCGGTCCAAGATGGATCTACCCCAGTGGACGTGAAACCTTGTTCGGCGTCGTATCCCATGTGGCCAAGGTGGACAAAAGATCCTGCGGTGGGTCCCGAGATCAACGATTTGTCGATCTTACCACCTTTGGGGACCTTCCTCTTCTTCTTTTCTGCTTGAGGTTTCGCTGCAGCATCATAAGTGAAACATCGAGAATTCGGCCTAGACTTTCGACCTACAAGGTTTCTGGTCCTTCTTCGCTATCACTTTCTTCCAGAATGCCTTGGCTTCCAACTCATCAACAAATACGAAGCCAATCATGCAATCCTACGTAAAATTCAGAGTTTGGCAACATTACATGAGGAAAACGCTCACATCTCCGGCGAAGGAGTGAAAGAAGGCTCTGTCCGGGTGGTACTCGAAGCCCTCGTAGAGCTCATGTTCCCAGATGACTCCTCTGGTTCCCTCCAAGTCCACCATCTTGAAGGTGAGGATATTCTTTGTGGTATCCTTCACAAAGGCTATTGCTCCTTGAAGCCCGGCGTACGACCATTTGTCCGGTTTCGGATATGCATAGTACACGCGAGCAAGGGCAGCATGTAAGACTTTAGAGCCCGACACAGCTGACTTGACCTTCGCTTTCTCGTCAGTGGAAAGCGTAGACTGCGAGGGCATTTCTCTCCGTCGCACAAGGGTGATAAGTGAAAGGGCAAAATCCGACAACGCAGTCCGCAACACCACGGGAGTTTGTCACGTGATAGACTCATACCTAATTCAGGAGACGATCTTCTCTATTATGTAGTACCACAAGCGTGATAGACCTAGACTAGCATCCTTCACCGCTCGACGATGACATCGACAATGGCGAATCCGCTAGTTATTAACTATGACTGGCTCCCGTCCGAGGATGTTGCTGCAGCCATGAGGATCGAGCTGCAAGGTTCTTGCACCATCTACTTCGTTGTTTTTGTAACTGATGAGCACGAAGGTTTCCCGATCGATGAGGCTGCGAGCCTGGAAACATTCCAGTTTGTACTTTGGCGTATGTAGGAAGCATCTTAAACCAATTTGTCACAGGTATCGTCAATCAAACGCTGGGGAGCTCTTTCTAGGTGCCTATCTTACCCATGCCGGTGGCCGTGAGCTCGTCGGATATGTTTGCGCGACGCTGTCACCCGCAGAGTCTTTAACGCACGAATCTATGTCCACTCATGTCCCTTCTTCCCCGTCAGTGTGCATCCACGCGGTGTGCGTTTCTCCGCCACGAAGGAGAAAGAAGATTGGATTGAACCTGCTGAAAGAGTACATATCCCGGCTTGAAGCGGCACGCAAGGAAGGGCTACCGTACCAACGCGTCCTGTTGATAACACACGAGCCCTTTCGGCGTTTCTATGAACAGGCCGGGTTTGAATGGCTGGGAAAGAGCAACGTGGTCCACGGCTCCCAGCCTTGGTACGAGATGCGGAAGATCCTGGGGTCCGCCGATGCTTCCTCCGAGGCGACGTCAATCCCACAATCTCTAGGTGAAGCAATTGAAGAATCCCAACAAATCCCCGCCGGCGTGTGGGACGCACTCCAACGATCTGCCTCAACCCGACCCCTAGGACGGACCCATTCTTCCTTCCCCGGCGGCATACTGGATCTCGTCGAGCCCCACCGTACGAAGCAAGGCTTCTCTGTCAATAAATTCGATCTGCTGTGTCCCAGAAGCGCATGCGGAAGCATCATACTGAAAAGAGGGGTGGGGGAGTGGGTTGAGCGTGCAAGCGTCCAGGTAATGCTTCCAAAATCATACGCAGAACCAGTTTTGTCTAATTTCTCACGGGACGCACGCGAAAGATGGAACCCGGCGGTCTTGCGACGCAGACAATCTTGCCCCCACTCCCTGCTCCGCCGGAAACCTGCCAGTGGTGGCTGATCACTCCCTCGCCCATGGAATTCGAAAATATCGGATTCTCACGTCCGATACAGCAGAACTCCGCGGGTGCGGTCCTGTCTGGCTGTTTTGTTCCACAACTTCTAACACGCAGCTACTAGGCCCGAAGTTGAAGCTCTTGGCATGTGCGGAATGCGATCTTGGACCGTTGGGTTGGTGCGAGGAGGATGGCCGGGAATTCTGGCTAGCATGTGCAAGAGTCGGCTACCGAGCATGATTTGGCGCCGTCGAGATGTTTCTGAAAAGTCTATTCTTGCATGCAATAATAATCAGAATGTATGCGGTGGAATATTCGGTTGTTTCGGTGCGCTTTATCCTCGTCGGCCCCAACTGCGATCTCGATTTGGGGAAATGTATCATGTACTCATCGATAATTATTGTAAAGCGGTGGCTCTTCTCCACAAAATGCCACACGGTGGGTTCGACTTAACCCTGGCCATGAACGGCTCACGATGTCGGCACGATAACACATGCATCTGCATAGTCCGCACGCGCACTATCTACAGAGCAGCTTGAGTTCATCACACACATCTCCCTGTAGAAGGCACATACAGGAAGTCTAAATCCACATTTGACACTGGAAGATTGATCTCGTCAAAACATATCAGGGTCGCTGTTGGGATCCGAGATCTCAAACCCGCTCGAACTCGCTTACACCCATCGACTGGCACTGTGCTTTCAAATGCATGGTCAGAAGACAGATGTACGTACGTACAAACGAAATTCTGCTTATTTTTACACATGGCGAGAATCGACTTGTAGTCTCATGAGCGAGGCCGCCGCGGAGACGCATCTAGCATCTGACGTATCTCTACAAGAAAGTCAACAACTGCCAGGAGTATGGTTGACTGAATAATGCGCCCAAGTTGAACTCCATAGATTCCGTGATGTCGCTCTTATCCCCAGCGGCTGGTCCCGCAGTCGGAGGCCCGAACCCGAACCACAGCCTTTGTATCCCGCATGGTCGCACAGATCGAGCCTTGACGTTGTGGGGCCAATTATCAGAAGTGAGAACGTACCTACGACATGTAGGGTTCTAAGATCCGGTGGAGATCGTCCTGTTAGCGTTGGATTTGTGATTGACACTACAACCAGCCTGGCTGTCACAGACGTCATAGGTTCATCAGAAACGTGTAGGCTACCTTCTGAAGGTCTACCACTTCTGAGCACTCTACCTTATATATCACAGGTGATGCCGATGGCGGGTACAGCTCCGACGGCCATCGAGATTGAACACTCTATGTCTCGCACTTTTCGCTGAATAAGTTCAAGAACACAGCAGATAATCTAGAAAGTATTCAGCTGTCTTTCCAATGGTATATTCCGATAAGATCAATTCGTTCTTCCGATAGTTGGTGTACGGGCGACCGCAATCTAAACAACCTAGAAGACGTCGCATGTGCTATGCATGGCGCCTCTCGAGCCCCTTCCAGGGTTTTCTTAGCCCTTTAGCCTGGATGCCATCTGCGGGCATGCAGTACACAGGGTCAAGATCCACTAGCCCCGGAAATCCGAGCAGAGAGAGTCCTGGAGGCACAACCATTGGAACAGGACATAAGCGCAATATCAGAAACGACTTACCCGCAACGCCGAAATGTGTGTGGAAGACATCTGCCATGTCCCCTGGACGATCTGATATCCCGCCGCTTTCTAGATCCTGCGATATGCACCATACATGGTCAGAACCAGATACGCTCGAGAAAGAAGGCAATACAGCACCTGTGCAGAGAGGATAAACGCTATCAGCTTGTCTGCGTCGATCCAAGGTATTTTATCTAGAATCGCCATGGCAGAGAGGACCCAGAAGCTGTAGCATACCTAAGGACGTGATATAAGCTTTCAAGCAAGTGGTACAAGAGAAAACGTCTACGTCTTCCAACTTTTCTGGTCGTCCGTTTAACCCACCACTCGGGAGCTGGCGCTCACATAGCCACCAACCAAGCGTCTCAACATCTACCACGTCAAGTCTGTCCAGAATCGCAAGTGCTGCTACGCACACGAACACTACGAATAATGAGAGGGTCGGTCAGCGCGGGGGATGAGACGCGAGTGTGGTATAGTAGACTCACCCTGGCCGGCATGGCTCTCCGCCCCAATAGCGCTTCCAAAACCACCATCAAAATTCCTACATCTCGCTATGTAAGTGACGGTCCTCTCCCTCGGCTCTCCGTCCAGCAGGTGCAGCTGCCCCAACAATGAGAGTGCACTCACGGCGCAGTAAGTAAACCGCGTATCGATTTCGCCCCAAGGATCGCCAGCGAATACGCCTGATGGCTGGTGGAGAGATAGGATGACTACGGGCGGGAAGTCAGCCTGTGACAGTCATGAAGAGGTGGGTACGTGCGTACACTTGACGACACGCGGGATGTCTATTCGGTCCAGCGCGTCGTGCATGACCAGTATCTGGATTGCGCTGAGTGTGGAGAGCAAATGAGCATCATGATCGGGGTGGGCACCGAATGCGCCTGCGGTCGCATGTTAGTATCTCATCAGGTCGTTTGGAGGGTGAGAATGTAGGCAAGATTGGGGAAGAGATTAAATGCGCAAACCTGCCTCATCGTCCCAGCAGCTCATCACGAAATCGATCATCTCGTCGCGATCCAGGGCGTCCTTGTGGCCCATTATGCACAACGCCGTCAACCCCCAATAGACAGCATTCAGCCGCAGGTGCGCTGTTAAGTGGTACGTAAGGTCATCTTTGTTCTGTCGATGATGGGTCCTGCTTCAGTCCAGGTTCAAGGTTTTTGGGAGGTCTTAATTTACCTCTCCGAGGGATTTTATATAGGAGACATGAAGCGGGATGGCCAGTTGTAGCTCCGTTGAAGGGGAAGCGGTCATAGCGGTCTGTGGTCAAGCTGTTCTGGCGACCATCCTCCTCATCGTTTGCAATGCACGTGATAAACATTTGAACTTTGACCAAATGCCTAGTAATTCACCGAAGGAGACGCCAAGTCGAAAGAGTCCTACATTACAGAGCTAACAGGCGAACGTGTCCGCACGATAGGTGTACCGTTAGGAGACCTGCTCCATCCGCTGAAACAAAGGGTAATAGGTACATTACAGAATTTCAGTAAGTAACAACAGGCACGGGTATAAGATAGTAATAAGGAAATGAAATCATACCGATACAGAGCGTGCATGAGGAGAGAGAAAATATATGCATGACTGGAAGTCAATTCATGATCCACAGCCGCACAGGTCGGGATCCACCAATATCGGGATGAAGCAATATAGCCGAGAGCCATGCTTGGAGTTGACGGCGTCGGCGGTCGAGAAAGGCCGGACGGTAACGGGATAGAGGTGCCTTCGGAGGAAGTGTGGGGATAAAATGCCGTTGATTGGGCTACGGATCAGACGAAAAAATTCTAGTAAACTTTCGAGACAGCGATTTTGCTGTTTAACCATACGCACCGGAAGCGTATGCCGTAGCGCAGATTCGAGTATGGCGAAGTCACTATATCGTTTGTGGGCATGTATTACAGTCCCCTACGCAAGATACTGTAAACTCATGAACGGCCTGCTGTCGAGCTTCGAGACTTACCTCCATAGTTCGGATGCTACAATCGTACACTGCACCAGAGCAATCACAGAATCAGAACGGGCCTCGGACAAAGAAGGACAGCTACCCACCAATATACCCCCCTTCAGGCTTGTCACCGACGTTGGTCCAGCCACTGATTTTGACATCGCGAGCGAAAGCTAGTGTCTCTCCAGTCTTATCATCCAACCATATGTCCTTGGAAAACACGGATGGTGGTCCTTGAAACGACGCAGGTCTACTTGGTATTGACCGGGCATCGAAGTCCTCGTCCTAACATCCTGGATGTCAGAATAAAAGTAAATGTCTTCATTCTGAGCAGAACTAACAGATGCAAGCTCGTCGTAAAGCCTGGATTCTTCCTCAACATCAATTTTGTTAGGGATTACCTCAAGGAGATTCTTCGAGTTGGCAAAGGGATGCACGGGGGGCGAGGAGCAGGAAGCTTGTGGGCTGGCCATTGTCGGAAAACGACAAGGATTTCATTGGCTTACATTCATTCGTCCGAGTGATCGGCCTTGGGAAACAGAGAAAACCGCAGGCCCCCGATTCAAACAACGACACATATGCCTCCTATTTCTCGGCTCGACACTCAGCAACTCAGCAACTCCTCATGGCGCATTCAATTGTCATCAAAGTGGGAAGATGTGTTGTCGAATCAAAAAATTCGCATCCTTGCTTTCGGGTTATGTGATAAGTGTGATTACTTTGTTCAGATGTGGATTTCTGTTCCTTTGAAGAGCGCAATCCACTTGTTGAACTGTATACCCGCCTTAGATATCTCTGAGACTTTAGAGGCCTGAATGAGACTAGCATCAGAGAGACGCACATCGGTGACAGATGCTTCAAATGGAAAGAGGTTGTATTCAACGAAGACCACCGCATCGGACGTTGCCGTCTACCCGATGAATTGGACTGCTGAGACCGCCTGTCGTTAAAAACCACCGTGGTGGCTGTAGGTCTGTCCCTACTCAATTTTCCGACAACGAAATTAGAACACATTGATTTCAAAACCCAGCCTGGGCAGCAACCCGTTCCGCAAATGAGCCACGAGGTTCCCAGGCCCGAACATGCTCTGTGACGCCCTTCTTCCCATGCCTTGCATCCTCATCCACGCCCCAGGCACCCCCTCCGGGCGTCTCGATGACCAATCTGTCCCCCTTTCCCATCCACACCGTCGCTTTCCCACCGATATTAATTTCGCGCGTGGTGCTGTTGCCCTCTTCATCAAGATCGCCGTCTTCCTTTCGCGGCTGCTTAACCCAGGTATTCCGTCCCATGGCGCCCGGGCCTCCGCCCTCCATGCCATATGGCTGCCTCGTTCGTCGCTAGAGGGTGGGAGTGATGAGCAGTGGGATTTGGTTGCAGAACTTGGACGTCCGGCATTCGCGTGGGAGGGGAAGGGAGGCTTACCTCGGAGAGAATAGACACCTGTATGGGCTCGAGGAACTCGAGGTCGCGTATGACACCCTCGCCCCCGTGCCATTTTCCCAACCCGGCAG
The DNA here is from genome assembly GCA_025854295.1 of Lyophyllum decastes. Lineage (NCBI taxonomy): Eukaryota > Fungi > Basidiomycota > Agaricomycetes > Agaricales > Lyophyllaceae > Lyophyllum > Lyophyllum decastes. The sequence continues at coordinate 1,241,185 of CP107712.1, read as the reverse complement.
AACCGTGGCGCAGCCCGAACTGGTGGATCATGACTGGGTAGCGCCGCTCCAGGATCTCGACGTCGCCGATGCGCGTATTTGTAATGTGTGTGTGCACGCCGTCCGTGCCGTGCCATGTGGGTCCCGCGCCTGAGCCACCTGCGATGGTCTGTGGGGACGCTTCAGGAAAAGGAAAATGAGGAAAGGAAGCGCGAGGAGAAATACTTCGTAGTATCCCCACCCAGCGACGCTGGCGCCGTCCTTGTCTTTGCCACCCGTGCCAAATGTCAAATTGCTGCGTATTTCGAATCGGCATCGAGGTATACTATCCTGAACGGGTTGCTTACTTTGTGCATCCTTGGCTGGCAGCGGCCGCGTGGAACGCCTTGAGAACGACATCCACGATACGTTGGGACGTCAACACATTCCCACCACACACGGCTGCAATGCGTGAAGGGGATAGCAGAGATTTAGGCGGAATCTTGACTATAGTGCAACGTGAAATAAGCGTCAAGCACAAGGCTTTCCTAACGCACTTTCCAATGGAACTAAGCATCCAGCGTTCAGCGGAATGTCAACGTCAAGCATTGCCCGCATGCAATAAATGACCGCGGAGTGGACGACAGAAATTGGGGAGTTGAGGTTCCCGCGGACTTCGCAGCCAGTACCAGCAAAGTCGAGGACCGCTGATCCGTTAGCTTCGTTGATTTCAACCCTGAGGCTGATCTATTGGAAGGAAGCGATAAGAGCCGTGGCAAGGCCCCGAGGCTGAGGTTAGTACGCACGGGAGAGCCGTCGTCGAGATAGTCGACGGCGCTAAGAATATTGGATCCGGCGCGTTCGGCTACATCGCGGAGGAGGTTTCTGACTGACATTTCTGCGTTGGCGCGGATGTGATACATGTATTCCTGTACAGTTTCAAGACCATAATCATCGACGACTAAAATGACAGTCAGTATGACAGAATCATACTGTTTACTCGACTCCGATCGACGCACTGGCATGGATAAGCTGAATGCCCTTGTGGTTTGCAGCGATTTGCTAAGAACGATAGGGATGAGACCATGACCACCAAAGCAGCGTGTAGAGCACTGTACCGCCTTGAGATCGCTCTCGACGTCGCGGATATTTCTACAGCCCGAGCTGCCTGGGTATTGGCTAGGTTTCTCCACCATATACTCCACAAGGCCTTTTCGGTCAAAGACACCCCCATCTACAATCTTGAAGCTCTCAATCTCAGCACCCTCCTCGAAAATGTTAACGGACGTGGGTGGCATGGAACCAGGCAAGATACCGCCAATGTCGGCATGGTGGCCGCGCGATGCGGTGAAAAATATGATCTCCTTCGTGTTTGAGTCGAACACTGGTGTAATTATAGTGATATCAGGGAGATGTCTGCGCTTTTCAAGTTGTGATCACTGGTTAGACCTTCCGAGAGAGACGTCGGACTCACGAGCCTCCAGCATACGGCGAATTCGTCATTAATACATCGCCCTCCCGCAGACTCTTTCCATGCAATTGCATTTGATATTTCACAGCACTGTATACATGGGATAAATTATATCAGTTGGAAGCAGCGAGTCCGAAGTGGAGAAGCAAGACTTACAAGCTCATCGACCCCAAGTGAATCGGGATGAAGGGAGCATTGGCGACCAAATCTCCGTCCGGAGCGAACAAGGCGCATGAGAAATCGAGGCGCTCCTTGATGTTTGTGCTGATAGATGTCTGCTGCAAGGAGCGTCCCATCGCCTCGGCTACGCTCATGAAGCGATTTGCAAAGAGAGTGAGGAGGATGGGGTCGGGGCCATGGCTTGGAGTTTTCGGGGGTGTAGACGGCGTACTAGCATGAGCCATGTTGGTGGAGCGATCAGAGGGCCGCTTCTTCGACGCTGAGACTTCTCGTCAGCGTCAATCCGGAGTACTTAGGCAAGAGTCCTGGGCCCGTGCTCCAAGCTTCAAGTTCCGTTCCTGTTCCGAGGTCAATTTGAGCCGGGCTTCCGGTTCTAGTTTCCTGTAGTCCTCTCCACCTTCGCAAGTCCAAATCTTGTCGTATATCTGGACAAGAAAGTCGGAAGATGTGGACAACCAGGCAAGACACTCAAAAAGATTCAATGTGAGGCCAAGTGGGCAGGGTGGATGCTGGTTATGTCCGATTTTAGGGTTATGGTTAGTCACCCTCTTGACCCCCGACCAACACATCCAGTTTACGTTGGCGGTCCTCCGCGCGGCCTCTAGAGCCGTAAAGTGCTGAACAATTCGTCAACCGCGACCCATGTCGGAAACGCTTGCTGATTATCTCGCTTCTCAAGAACAACTTCTGCAGGAAGCTGCGTTGGCTTTGCCGCACGAGTTTTCGAAATGCACATACTCATTGGGACACATTAGGTACGCAATTTGTTTTAGCATACGTTGTACGGCTAACGATAAACGGAAGGCAAGCCGTATATCTCTGCCTCACCTGCCCAGAAGCTCGGGGTCTCTGCTCGGCATGCTCAATCGCGTGCCACACAAACCATGACCAAATTGAGTTGTCCGTACATCGTTTCTAACCGAATCCCGAGTCTTTACCGAACCACGATACACTCAGATTTCCGAAGCGGAAGTTTCGCTGTGACTGCCCGACTACCTCCATCGCTCACGTGTGCACCCTGCACAAGAATCTCGAAGAAGAGAACATGTCTAACGTATATGGCCAAAATTTCAAAGCAAAATTCTGTCGGTGCGGTCGGCCGTACGACGCGAAAACAGAAAGAGAGACTATGCTACAATGTCTTGCGTGCGAGGTACGTTATGGCCAATTTTCGTAATCATTCACACACTGATGAAATCCTACCTCCAGGATTGGTACCATGAGTCATGCTGCAATCTCCGGGAACGGTCCTCTTCAAGAGAGGCTTCGCTCGAACCGCGCCCGAAAGAAGCGGCTCCAACCGAAGAAGGAACTGACGACGATGCCCTCTCAGAGGGATCGTGGGGCCTCCCACCAGCGCTCATCCCTGGCTCGGAATACGAGTCCTTCATTTGCGGATCGTGCGTATCTAAGAATGAAACCCTGATGAGGTGGGCTGGCACTCCTGGGATTACCATGATCGTCCGAGATGCCCCCACAGAGCCCTGGAGGTGTCTAGAAGACCCCCCGCCGCCAACCCGGGGTAGTGGCGAATTTGTTGACATCGAGAATACGGATACTATCGACAATCGAACCGCCGGTCACAAACGCCCACTCTCGCCTTCGAACATGGACATTCCGGAAGCAAAGCGGCCTCGGGCAATATTTTCAACCCCTATACCGCCACCTGCCCTGTGCCTCGCTCCCTGTTTAAATTCCACCGCACGAACAATCTTTGCACAACGTGATACTCCTGAAGAATCCTCTCTTGGCACGGGCGATCTATTCTTATCAGAAGGCTTCCGAGATCGATGGTGCCACTGTGCTTCTGTGGGTTAACCCGTTTTCTCGCCCTTTTAACCTAACAATCTTATTCTGTACCTACCCACAAGTGTCTACCGACGCTTGAAGCGAACCGATATCTACTAGAGGAAGAGGAAATCTACGAGCCTCCTGAAGACCCAGACTCAGGTATACGCAGGGGTTTATTACACCTATCCGCTGGCTCCGATTTCCCCGCACTCGTCTTGTTTCAGTCGATTAACAGAACTGATTGTCGTTTAGGTCTTTCTCTGGAAGAACTTGGCATGCGTGCTCTAGAACGACTCCCACGTGACAAGGCGATTGACGGAATTCATGCGTTTAACGGGATGAAGTTAGGCTCCATACTCGTCTTTCAAGAGCCTTTACTGATACTTCTGTGTTAGGGATGACCTGGTTAAGTATCTCCGACCCTTCGCACAGGAAGGCAAGGTGGTCAATGAGACTGATGTCAGGGAGTTCTTCGCGTCGCTGACAGAGGCTGCAAAGAAGAGAGCTCGTAGATAAGATCCACTTTGCTCTCTTTTTCCGACTTGTGCCATATGCTTTCACTTACTCTTTTGCGCCGGCTTGCTGGAAGAGCCAGAAGACGTACGCGAGGACTCAGTATTGCCGGGGCGGTTTTTTTCCAAGCATCACCAACAATGTACACACGGCTTAACCCTTTAAACTGTTAATGTTCTCAGGACTGTCTGGGCATGAATGGCCGAATGGAAGCCATGAGAGTGCTGGTTCTCGCATCACTGGAGCAGAAATCTGCAACAACATTTTACGTCCCCCCTTGTAACAGGTGACCAGATTATCAGAGGACAAACAGCGACCACAAATTATGTATAAACCTTCTGTTGCGTGAGTTCGCTCTGGCATCCGTGAGCTTCCAGATTTCTCAGAATTGATGCGTTGTACGGACTTGTCACTGGCCTATGACAAGTTGTTACGATCTCCCAGTGCCAGAATGATAAATGCATCTCGGCCTGCTGAAGATAGGCCATCTGCTCCGGCACCACCCTGCTGTTCGATACCGATGGCCGACATCACTCTTCCATGATCACCTGTAGTGCTTGTTCCACGTTTCTCTTGTACCGACGAAGGATGAGATGGGGATATTTTCATTGAATCCCGGCATCAGTTCATCATCTATGAGAAAGCACAAAGAATTCTGCTATGTCCGCCAAATATAGAACTTGATGGTACTCGCGGGACATTTGACGGATGTTATCCATGCCTATCACAGTGACTTGTTTATGGTCGCGTGTGCGGAGATCGTTAGCGATTTCACGAGTCAAGGCGAACCGTGGATGAGCGAGGTAAACGGGATGGGTTCCAGTGGAGAATACCCCGGCCCGGCAAAACATTCGTACGGCCAAGTCCGCCGGCGAAGCAGAATTGACGCGTTTGACTTGGAATGTTTAATGCCGCAGACACGCAAGATACATGTGGCTTGGATGCTCGGGGATACGAAGTCGCGGGGAAGACTTGGGTCTGATGGATTCATTTTTATTTCTTGAGTACAACAGGTGTAGCTTTGTGGTGAATTCTATCATACACATCCGTCGTTTTTGGTCATGCAAATACGTTACTGATAGATACGGAAGGACAGCGCGAGTCTCGTGAGGGATGACAGGGTATCGTGGGTGGAGCATGGGCTAGTAAGTACAACCCGGAAATCTGCATGATGTTCATCAGAAGGAGAGCGAAAATGCGGGGCGGGGCACATGCTACGCACCATATCTGTCTATAGCATCGCTTGGAGGAATTCAACCTCTGGGATCGCGGTGCCAGAGTGGACAGGTAACGCCGCTAGATAGTCTTTCCAGCCAGCATCGGACACGATCGGAGCGGTGACGTATTTCTCGATGTTAAGTTGTGATAGGAAGAAACCGAGTTTGGGAAGCATGGACGAGACCGCAGCATCCTCGCGAAGGCGTTGATCCATCCGGGATAGTCCGCCTTCCTCTGAGTACCAGGCAGGATCTTGACGTATCACCGCACATTCGTAGACGTCGAGTATGGGCTTAGGTAGATTAGAGGCCAAGCCCGCGGAGTATGCAAGAGCGTGACCAATGGCTTCGATGACGGTCTGGGACTGCGGCAGGATCAAGGCGTTGAAGGAATCGCTGCGATAATCGCCTCCGATGCTTTTCAGGAGTGCCATGTTCTCTTCGAGAAGTGAGGACGCGTGTAGGGCGAGCAAAGATTCCCCTGGATCGGGCATAGGGACTTTGTATCGTCGCTGCAGTAGTTCGGAAAATAATCGGATGCAAAGAGTGAGGACGTCTCCTTCTGCGATGATAACACCTTTGCCGTCATTCTGATGTCATCAGCTGAGCATGAGCACAAGTTTAGCTCGACTAGGCTAAGGGAAATGACTAACCTCGATCCGCGCCATATAGTTATGTTCAAAAGTACCTTGGGCTCCGCATCGTTCTGCCACCTCGGGTGCACAGCGTTGGAAATGTCGGCAAACTGTGGTTTTCACGATGACAGACATGGCATGCCTAACGCGGTGGTCTGTAGTTCTCTCCATCGCTTGTCGGATTACGAGAGGGAACCAATTCGCCATTACCGTTGCTACTGCGGTAGCGTGCACGACGGGCCATTGTTGTGTCCGAAAAGATAGGATGGGGACAGGCTCGGAACGTTTGCCTAGTAGACAGCGATGCATCGAGTAGTGGCCGCCGATGTAGGCGATAGCCTTGATTGCCGATATCCACGGAGCAGGGACGGCCATGGTCCCCAACTGGATCCGCCATATCTCGTCCCACCAGGCTTCGAGGGGCTGCGATGGCGTGGCATAATCGAGGATGTCGGATGCTAAGAGGGCAGTAGGGGGGAGGTAGACGTTGTCAAAGCTAGTAATGGAAAAGTCGAGAGGACCGGTTCCACTGCGAGGAGGAAGGCGGACAGAGTGAACTCCACGGTACATTTCGCGTTCGTTGCATATCGGCGTGACAAAGAAACGAGACCCGCGGTCTTGCCCGTCTACTATTAGCCTAGCCATTACCAAGGCCACCTTGGGGATACCAAAGGACGGCGTCGAGGCAGGCATGAACCTAACATGACATGAGAATCAAGTGAGGGTGATAACATTGAAATCGGCGCACTTGGCTGCTTCCTCCCGAGGGGTGTGAAGAATATAGCCGTCAGCAGTTTTTGTCGCAGTAGTCTCGATGTTGAACGCATCGAGTCCGTGGCCCCGTTCGGTGAGAAGATAAATCCCGACTGTATCGAAACGGAGAAGTCGGTCGACTAATGGTTTGAAATCTGGACGTTTCTTCAAATGGCGGGACAAGGTACCGATCGTTAGGCCAACATGTGCAGCAAGAATAGTGAACATGGCGATGTCTAAGGAGCAAATGGGGTCCATCATCATTGACCAAAACCTGGAGGAGCAATATTGAACGTCCGATGACGTCAAGCCTGCACACTAAAGGTGAGTAATAGCCAAATCATCATTCTTGAGGGGTACGAACGGTATGTCTGCATGAGGAGTCTTGCGCGTTTGTAAGATATGGAGACTCGCTCATCTGGTGAGAGGAGTTCCACTTTTGTCTGGAAGAGCGGATGGAGGTAGAGTTCGTTGGCCATAGTAGGGCGAGTGGTTTGAAATTTTTTGGTCGTCCTCGAGCTTTTATGAAGGTACGGAAGGACCGATTCGGGAAATTTATCAGGATCCCACTACCTGGTATACCTTCCTGAGAACCAATGGATCATACAGGATTGCGTTCCCAGAACGGTTGGGAAATGTGCAAACGCGCGCTTCATGTCAAGCGTGATTTAGTGGTCTCAAACACGCCACAAGGAGTGAAATTCTGCCGAGAGACGTTGATGTATGGAATCGGCAAGATATGTCCAGCGTAAGGTGGGCCCCAGCAGAGAAAATGCAGTGGATCTAGAGATTGCACGCTGAAGAATGTGTATATGTCGTAAGAAGCTTGTGCGTATATATCACCTGGAAAGGTTCTTGACTTCACGGTGGATTGTGACTGGGTGGGAAGAAGGGTCATGGATAAAATAAGCTTCCCCTTGCGAACATAAGCACTCCTGGCAAACAGGCAAACAAGCCAAGAACAAGATACCGGAATCCTTGCACCCGTCCCATTCGGGGCATAAATTGGGGCAATTCGAAGCATAATAATATCCTTCAGGTGTCATCTCGGTCCATGTTATTCGTGGTACACCGCTGTTAGGTCAACATCAGATTCGCAACATGGGAAGCTGACTAGCTATCCCCCGGCCGTACTCGCAGTCAAATTTCACCGAGAATTACAGGCTTACGGTCGTTCCAGCAATTCTCATCATCGAGCGCAAGGGTTTGGTAAGAAACAGTGAGAGCAGAAGGTCCGGGCCGGGATATTTTCTGCTGACGTAATGGCCTTTGTGGCAATATCCGAGAGTTCACACTTTGACTGAAGTTGACAACCTTGATTGACTTGATCTTCATACATCTTTCTCCTTCGAGCGTCAACACATCGTCTGTCACCCTCTGTTTATCGATTCCCAAGGGCAAAAACCCGCGAGTCCCACACATGACAGCCCGTACGCCCGCCAGTTCCGTTAACGTCTGATTGGAAAATCCTTTAGAGGTCAATCCCGCGCCCTCAATCGTCGTTGGGGAATTCACTCCTGAGCCGAGACTGGTGCTTGAAAGGCTGGTTCGGCGTACTCGAATTCCGGCGTTGCGGGTACTGTCCTGTGGACGATCAATGTACATCGGCTCGAATCACATGCCCCGATCATGGCTTACCTAGCTTGATTCTGATCTAGCAACAGACACTCTTTCCGACGAAACCCCCCCAACGTGCATCCTGATTTACTACTATAGGATCCGCACTAGGGCCGCTTTGCTTCCACATTCTTAAGCTATCTTCGCAAGGTTGTATAACCGTTACTCCTCAGCAAGGAACGTTATCGTAGGAGATTGAAACACCTCTCAGGTGCAGGAAATTATCATGATTCCTTGGACAGATGGTCATGAGGCCAATTGGAGGTAACCCATCTCATGCAGCGCACGATATCCACACGTTGATGTGCCACTGGAGCAACTTCAACTTGGCATAGATGTCGGCTCCTGATCGAGGTAACGCTACGGCGGCGTGTGATCGGTTTCTCAGTCCTGTTAGATTGTGGGGGCTGCGGGCAGAAGGATGACGCTGCTCACCCAGGGTGGCACCAGTTGGAAGCACTGCCGCCTTTCGGCACCTCGAGGTGGGGGAGTGGGACAGAGATATACAACAGGATGGACTGGAGCCGTGCCCAGGCCGTATCTGAATAGGACAGAAGCTGTTAGCCGGTCAGGCGCTTAAGCTTGTCTCGACATGGGAACTTCTTTGTGAGAGATTGCAGCATCATGCTTCATCTGTACTTCTGACATGCGTGCAAGTGCAGGTCCCTCATCTTCCTCCCATGATAATGCCCGCGAAGAGCCTAGACGATGTTACGACCCTGCCTAATGACACAGCACGTACTTCCAGTGAAGAGGGCTTACACTCCCCAACGGACACCTTCTCGACCACTAAAGAAGACCTGGAGTCCGCGGCTCAACCACAGTCGACGTCGGACATGACTTCCCCACAGTTTCCTGAAGGCGGGCTACAAGCTTGGCTGACCGTCCTTGGAGGGTACGTTCCCTCCTCCTACAGCTGGAGCCGTGTGCACATGGACGCTTGTTTTGCCCAGAACGATGGTTAGCTTTTGTACGTTCGGAGTTGTACAATCATTTGGTGTCTACCAAGATTATTATACGGTCAGAATCCAACCATAGCTCCCCCATATGTCTAACTAATCATACTATAGAGGATATCGTTGAACGAACACACGCCGTCGTCTATTAGTTGGATAGGATCCGTTCAGGTCTTTTTCGTATTCGCCATAGGCTTACCCGCCGGGAGGTTATTCGACGCTGGATACTTTCATCATTGTCTCCTTGGGGGTGCCCTGATCTATATTTTCTCGTGAGTCAGTGAATTATGTATCTGAACGCGATTATAACTAGTCGACGAACAGGTTATTCATGCTGTCCTTAGCTCAGCCGCACCACTTCTACCAAAACTTCCTCGCGCAAGGTGTTGGGATGGGTATAGGGATGGGATTAATGTTCCTGCCGTCGTTGACGGTAACGTCGCACTACTTTCGCGTTCGAAGATCGCTTGCTATGGGGGTCGTCATCTCGGGTAACCTATCCACTCCCTGACGGAACACGCAGTGGACTAATTTGATATTCAAGGCTCCAGTCTTGGGGGCTGTCTCTATCCGATCCTTCTCAACAACGTGTTCGCAAAAGCCTCCGGTTTCGGTGTGGGTGTCAGGTGAGTGATTCTTTTTCGGGACTTGGAATGCTGAATGTCAAGCTTTTTTTAGAGCTGTGGCTTTTGTGGACCTTGGATTGTTGATTATAGCAAATCTGATCATGAGAACAAGGCCGCCCGCAAAACGGCATGGAAAAGAGGGAGGATCATTACTCAGGGAAGTTGTAACGGATGGGCCATATTTGCTTTTTGTACTCGGCTCATTTCTGGTGCGTGCTACTTATATGAACAGATGGAGCCGAAAACAGTTGACGAGAATATTTAATTAGGTGTTCTGGGGCGTGTTCGTGCCCTGTTCGTGCCGTTATACACGGCTTCTTTCCTGAACTCATCGTCCATACACAGTCTTTTACCTACAGCTTTACGCTGCCCTTCACGGCGTTTCTCCAGCGTTCGTAAAGTATTCGGTATGATCACAATTTCTTCCAGATGTGCCACGACGATATGGTTGACCTGTGGTGTTACAGATTACGATTATGAACGCTTCATCGATCTTTGGAAGGACAGTGCCCAACTTTCTGGCCGATTTTTATGGGCCACTTAACAGTCAGTCACACATTTCTAGCATTTTTAAAATTAACGCCATGCTCCAGTAATAATCCCTTCGGCCATCATATCTGGCGGTTTGGTGTTTGCGATGTTCGGTGCCTCCAGCATAGCAGGCGCCGTCGTGTTTGGGGTGTTTTACGGCTTCTTCTCCGGAGGAGGTTAGTGCGGCTTGAGCTTCTCGTCTTCTCAACGCCTACGTACTCAATGCCACCCGCATCAGTTATCTCTGTCGTTACGCCAGCTGCTGGTTGCTTTGTGACTCGCGAGGATTACTCTGATCTAGGGTATATTTCCGTCCTATGATTCATTATGTTTTGTATTGACGGGCATGATGCACGTTGTAGCATACGGATCGGCCTTCTGTCTTTCAGCCTAGCCTTTGCCCTGCTGACAGGAAATCCCATCGCAGGAGCACTGCTATCGCCCCCTCACTATAAGTGGCACCAACCGCTTATATTTGCTGCTGTGAGTGTGCTTGCGCTATCAAGGTGTACATGCTGACCGTAATGAAAAGACTGTGATCGTCGGGGGTGCAGCGTGCCATCTAGTAGCCCGTAGAGCCGTTGTCAAACGAAAAGGCACTGTAATAGTATAATGCAGAGTAAATGTGATCCTGTACGATATCCATGAAGGCAAATATCCATGCATAATATCTCTGGTACATATAAATTCTTCCTAGCCTGTACACCACTGACACCGACCCCTGAATGTCGCGTTTCTGCGCGTCAGGGCACCAAACTTGTCTTTAACCCTGTGCTTGACAAGTGTCTGACATTTTATACGTTGCAAGGCACCTGCAATTCCTCGAATCAGGGCCGTTCCTGAGTGAGTGACCCTTCAATGTGAAGGTGATCGACACGTTGCGCCACCACGCTCACGCAATACAAGCAACACCAACAGGGTTGGAAAGAAGGGCAAACCACCAAATGAATGAAAACGTTATGAACATAAGCTCGGAGGAGTGCTACCTCCGTGGAAGCAAAATGATCAGAGCCATCTCTCTGGCACAAAACAACTGCACATAGTGGCAGGTCGCCGATCAATGCTTCGGCAGATGCTCCCAGCATTGGCGTCAACGCATGTCCTTGGATACCTGTACCTATTTTACCTCATTCTGATCTTGGAACTGCTATGTCACAAGTCACCCCCCGACTGAACTCCCTTTCCGGCTATCCCGCCATCTTACCCAAAACGTACACCGCCCGCTTCGGTGCCGGCGGTACTTTCGTATGTTCCCGATCGTTCCTTTTCGATCATAACATGGCTAAGCGTCCGACCCTTACTGACAAAACTTTGTTTTTCATCTCGCTCCATGGGTCATCAAATTGACCCGCCTGTGAGCGGTATTGTAGAGTCTGGTGAGAAGATTTGTGGTGATCCGGTAGTATCTGCGGCCATGATTGCCTTTTTTGTGGTCCTGCTAGCCTGTAGTGGATATGTCAGGTCGTAGTCTAGGGTATCTTTCATTCTCTATCCCACCGATGGCTCCACGTGCCCGCGCGTAACACACGAAATCCAAGCCAGACATCACGATGATCTGATGGTTCCCCTGATGCTTTGTATATATACAATAGACATCTAGCATGCGCGACGTCCGCGCCCGTTTCGTTCCTCACTTCATACCGTCTCCACCGAAAACCGCTAACATCCTGGATCTAATGCCCGGTCATTTAGCTGTTAATCCCCGCCGTGCCTCAATATCGCTGGATATCACTGTTGTGGGAGGAAGCATTGCAGGTTCGACGCTCAAGTTTCCCACGCAACCATTCATTTACCAATCAATCTGCAGGTGTTGCGTCAGCCTACGCTCTTCAGAAAGCGGGACATCAAGTCACTGTGCTGGAGAAGACCGATGGAGAGTCGTGGGTGAGCCAATTAGACAGTTCGAGTTCCTACCTCAACTCTGATAGTCCGAAAAGAGTGGTGGAGGACTACGGTCGGTTGGCGCTTCCCTGAACCCAGAGTGTATCAATGACAATCGGAAAATACAGGAGTCCCCCAAATATGACCAGGATATTAAACCAATGGGGCCTCGGGCCTGCGTTAGATAAGTTCGGCCACAAGTGCACTCATTTCGTTTTCCAGAACGGTACGCGCTCGTTCAGCCACAGCGCGGTCGGAAGGGCTGAATTCTCTGGAACGCAGGGGAAAGCGGAGACTTAATAGCCGTAATGAAGCTGCATGAAGAGTTCCTGAGAGACCTCATGGCGGATTTCCTATTCATCCAGGTGCGCCAAAGGCTGTAAATGAATCACGCGCGCCAAATGACAAGTCGCCGCACAAACAGCACGGGGACTTGCATTCAACGTTATGCGAGCTAGCGCTCCATGAGGGGGTCCAGTTCCGATATAACTCCAATGTTACCCATGTAGACCCGGAGACGATTTCGGTCACACTCCAGAGCGGGGAAAGAATTTGTTCTGATGTCGTGATCGGCGCCGACGGATTCAGCAGTCTTGTGCGCACCAGCGTCATTGGAAAGAAGGTTTCAGAGACCAGGGAAAGAGAAGTGTCGTTGAACTTCACAATCTCAACCGATTTGATGAGAGAAGACGAAGATCTGAGGTCGCTGGCAGACAATTCAGATGTATGTCGTCACAGATAGAGCTTGCCGGAAACCAATCTCATGACTCGTCTTTTCAGCAGTGGGCTGTGTGGTTGGGCGACGGGTACATGCTTCATGGGAGTATTGTGGTGAGTCGGCCGCTGGTAGATCCGGTGGTCTCGTTCTCACCAGAGCTTTTTGGTAGAATTCCGGCCGTGATTTCAGCATGATGTTGGGTTATGTTCTTCCAGAAGATGCACCCGAGTTTAACGAAGAGTGGACGGATGCGTATCCTCTTGAACACTTCAACCTTGACCTTGATAAATTCGAACCACGGTCAGACAATCCGAACTCCCTATGGCTTACCGGAGCTCATAATACGATCTTCGCATTTCGGCAGAGTCCGCAAGTTACTCAACATGGCAGAGCAGATCAAACCCCACATCTACATCAATCGCCCGCATCTAGAAAGCTTCGTGTGCGATCGAGCGAGGTTGGTGCTCGTTGGAGAGGCTGCGCATCCATTACTGGTTCGGAGGTTTTGTGAACAATGCCATGCTCTATCATTGATAGTGTTTTCAGCCAAGCGGACAACATAACACGGCTCTTGGTATAGAAGATGCGCAAACATTGGGAAGCCTATTCTCAGGCATCCAAGAGCATGAGCAAGTGCCCCAATTACTCGCAGCGTATGAAGAGCTACGACAGTCACGATGCATCGTAACACAAGATTGGGAGAAGCGGAAGCGCTCTATGCTCACGCTTCCGCAGGGTAGGGAACAAGTGCAGAGAGACCTACGCCTCAGGAATGCAATGGCGTACGGGGAGCGAGACCGCATGGATGAAAAGACATTTAAGGCGATGTGGGGCGATGAGATGGATCTGGTGATGTACGATGCGAGCGAGAAGGTGGAGGACTGGTGGACAAAGTGGGGTCCGGTGCTCGTCCGGGGGAATCCGAATAGGCGGAGCATGGCGCCAAGTCTGCAAGTATCGATATCAAAGGATCCCTAGTAGGTTTGAGTATGGTAGTTAGCGGGAGGTCGTCGATGAATGTTTGAATAGTCGAAAAGTATGTACATACATAATCACGTTTCTACGTCATGACGATTTTGGGGCTCGTCTAAAGATTTCATGCGAAGAAACGTCAGAACCTTGACTTGTGGACTATAAAATCAGTTTATAAGCTTTACCATGGTGGAGAACCTTCAGGGGGATCCTGAATACAGGGTCGGCTAGGCTAATTGGAGACGTTAACTTAGGTCCCACGACCATGACCCAGGTTTGAAGAGTTCCCGAGTGCAGCGCACTTCCAAATGAGCTAGGGCCCGGGAGTAGAGGGTTCTTGGAAGCCATCTTCCTAAAGCACCACGGAGTCAATACGGCCCGGGAGGCGGGGAGAGTGAGAGAGTTACGAGACCATGTGGAAGAAGTCTGATGGAGTCCTAGGTAAGTGCGGTTCGTGGTTCCCAGAACTTCTTGTTGCGCCAACATGAAATGCCGCGAAAGTAGGCTCGGGCGAGCTACAAGAATGCTGGCCGCAGGGTGCGGTGAGGATATAAATCTTAGATAGCGACTATGTAGAATCTACCCATCAGCATCGTACAGTTTCTGCTATTGACTGGACCATGAGATGCCTCACGTAAAGTCAGCTTTTGGTGAAAGGAAGGAGGAGTTATGCCTGGCATGTGGCCCGTCGCGAGAATATCTCAAGGAGATTGTGGATCTGTCAAAATAGCCGTAATTCAGAGGGTTCGCTTTGCGAATGTCATCTCCATCCGGAGCTTCGCTATTGACGGATGAGTCTGAGAGTCAGATAGGACGCCGTGTCTGGTTTCTATCTTGACTTCCTGAATGCAGATGTCCATTGCCCAAGGGAGGAGATTAAGGAGAGATCAGGTGAGCATGATGAGAGTCAGCGCTGCTGTCTGGACGTAAAGTATGATGGAAACATGTGGCCCTGTGCATTTATTCTTGTCTATCATGATGTATCGCCCAGAGCGGGTTGTGAGTCTTAGTTGTCGCTATCAGACGACCTTGAGCGACTGATCGGTCTTTGCCAGTGTACTTGGGATGGCGAACGAACATACTGATAAGCCGCAAGTGCTACTTTAATGAGAGGTTATGCGGGAAACGAACTGAAGCATTTGCACAATGGTAGCCCGGATTGCGTCACGAAAAAGGAAGGTGAGAGTTTTCGGTGATCAGGAACGATCACGTGTAACGAATTGTTGACGCGACTTGAACATCAACCAAATCGACGACATCCTCCTGGCCGCCATTGACGACGACATAACACACATTATTCGCGCCAAACCAATTCGTATGCACTATGAATGTGCCGCCAACATCGTTGACGCTCACGACACTGCTTAACTCGTTACACACACATCTGCAATCTCAAACACAACTCTTGCCGACTCTACACGCCCAGCTTGGCCTCCCACCATCTGCTTTAGAAGATGAGCTCAGAGTCCTACAGCAGCACCTTATGCAGAGCGTGGAGTGTCAGATAGACGCCCGACGGAAGGAGGTAGGAAGATGGATGGAAAAATGCGACGGTGTTGAAAACGAATGTTTGCGGTATTCAAAAGCGCTAGGTGGAAATATCAAAGCCACAGGGAGCAATGTAGGAGAGTTAAGGAAGGAGATGGTGCTGCCTAGAAGATTTGAGCTGGTTTCGGAACATCAGGAGAAACTACGACAAGTGAGTGGCAGTCGTGGGTCTCTAAACAACCAATGTTCAACGTTTGGTGTAGGTCTACCATACCAAATTTGAACAGCTGACAACCCTGACAAATCGCCTCAAAGCTCTCTCCCGTACGCTGGGTATGGAGTACTACGCCGAGGACATCTTGGAACCCACCGTCGCAGTTGGTGACAACCCACAGGACCCCAATGTGAATTTCAATGTTACTCCAGAACGGTTCTTAAAGCTTGAAAAGGAACTTGTCAGAGGAAAGGCGGAAGTGGTATGTTGTTCAATCTATTGCTCCCCGCTTTGCATATCGACCAAGTCGTCCCTATAACAGAACAAGCGACTTCAGCAGCTTTCTGCCACACTGGTTCAAATAGACTGGTTATACACCGAACTCGGCGTCTCGCCTCCTGTGCTGGAGGACCTACCTTCGACTTCTAACACCAATTTCCTTGGCGTTTCTCTCTCGACCTCTCGGCGATCTTCATCGTCAAGTTCTACACCCAATGATCCCTTTGCAATCTCCACGCCTACACCCTCATCACGGACCAAACCATTAACACCATTTCTCCTCCAGGATGACCATCCTCCACCCGACTACCAACGTATTCTTGCGACTTTTGTAGCCAGGGTCGAAGAGGCAGAGGACGAGGGTATGCCGGAGAACCCAAGTGTGCCTATAGGACTCGAGAATGTCGATCCTACACCGGGGCTGTTGTCATGGGCAGTAAACTTACGGTCCTCACTCGAGGATACGAAGCGTAAAAGAGAGGCACACATTCAAGCGATGTACGACCAACTGGAGGGGCTATGGAGGCGACTTGGAGTGGATGAAGCAGATATGGACGCTTTCGTGGAGGCACATCGAGGCAGTAATGAGGCGACTGTCAGAGAATATGAAGAAGAGCTAGAAAGGATGTTGGAGTTGAAGAGGGAACGGATGGGAGTCTTCGTTGCCAGTGCAAGAGAGGAGATTATGAGGCTCTGGGACGACCTTATGGTCAGTGATGATGAGAGGGCAGACTTTGCTCCCTTTGCGGATGGTAAGTAGCTCGAATGTCTCGAATTGTACATGATATTGACCAAGTTTCAGATGAACATACAGAAGAACTGCTGACTATCCACGAGGACGAAATCCGGCGGTTGAAAGAAGAGCGCAGGCAGAAAGCACCCCTTCTGGCAAGCATCAAGAAGTACTTCGACATCTGCGAGGAGGAAAAGGAACTCGCTGCTGCCGCTTCTGATCAAACTCGCCTCTTGGGCCGTGGTGGCGATCGGGGAAGATTGCTAAGAGAAGAGAAGATGCGAAAACGGGTCACCAAGGAAAAACCACGGGTAAGCCGCTCACTCTCAGCCTTCATACTCTCTAAGTCGACACCTACAGCTGGAGCAAGACCTTCTAGCCTCGATCCCTGCCTGGGAAGACGAAGCACAGCGCCCGTTCCTCGTACATGGCGAAAGCATCCTTCAGATTCTCATGGAGACGGTCAGCGCGGCGGACCAAGAGAACAAACGGAAACCTGCACGCGCTGGGTCCGTCCCACCCCGTGCTACCACGCCGGTCAACTCAACCAACACTTACGTTCCCGGTTCGAAAACCGTAACCCCGGCTGTACGACCAGGATCCGTATCTTCCTCCCAGTCCGTCCCGAATAAGAGGCAGAGATTAGGCGAACCTGCCTCGGCAATGCACAACCGCCAGGGCAGCGGCGGGAACGGACATACACCAAGCTACGGGTCGAGTAGGCCTCCGTTGGGATCGCATCGTGGGGGCAACTCAGGAAGCGGACCGAGGGCGGTATCACCTTCGAAAATCCCTGGAAGGGCACCGGGTGCGGGACAGTCTTCGCTGCCGCGGCCGGCGCAGATCACGATGCCGGTCCCAAAACCTGGGACGCAGCACCATGCGTTGGGGCATGGCAGAGTCCCGAGTGGTGTGGCTTACATGTGTGCGAGGGGCACGTCAGCTGGTATGACGTCTGGGACGTATGGTGCGAGATATGCTAGTGCGGGAAGCGGGTACGGGGCACCTGCGGTAATGAAGAAGGCTACGAGAGCGAGGAGGGAGAGCTTCAAGCCACGTCCAAGTATGGATGGGGACATGGGGCACAGTGGCGGACTTGGTGATTATGGAGGGAGGTGGCCGGGCCTGGCGGGGAGTGTGAGGGAGGAAGATGAGGGATAGTGGATGCGCTCACAATGTGTATCATGATTCCGCGGCATTAACGACCCTGCTACAACTCTCCTTAACTATCCTTCGCCCTTTCTTTGGCATTCTTTATTATCACTTATACGATCCCTTGACCCTCATTTCGGGTATATCTTTTGTACCATGTACTAGGTAGTAAATTTAAAGTAACGGCGACAGGTATTGCGCTTATCAAATCACTGTACTCAGGGTGCGCTTTGAACGGTTGCAAAGCTCCGAGGCGTTTAACCTGGCTACATTGGTCGGGTGTATAGGTCATACAAGGATTATGGCAAGGTAACAGGTATTGGGTAATCTAAAGGTCGATTAAGTGGACGATATGCTTGTGTAATAAGTAAATGGCGATGGGCGGGAAACCAGTGCCCCCAAAGTGGTGATCCACCAGGGAAATGGGATGATGGTGCGTGCATGAAAGAAAACGTGCTGGCCAGACGTTGGAAAGTAGATCTTAAACACATTGAGCCGATATTCACTGTTTGAAGACAGTGGCGGCATGCATTGACAGATGTCTTATTGACAACCATCAGCCGCGCAGGTGCATTTACTGCCCCTAGCGGGTTGTCGGGTGCTACAGCCCTGGGTTGCTCTAACGTTCTCATGCTGAGGCCGAGGTCTTCATGTCCTTCTTTTTCTTGGTGTTTTTGGCTATGGTAGATCTTTCTTCTCGAGGTGCTTCCTTATAGTAAGGGTGTTTCAAAAACTGTAAGGGGTGGAGTTAACTCAGATACTTAGTCACCACCTAAACACAACTGCGTATTGGATAGATGTAGGTCAAATGCAGGCTCCTAGAACCAGCCACTCGAACCGCATCGATTTCGCTCATCCCACTGGCCACGCAATGTTTTATATATAGAAAGTTATCTTATCTTATCATACCAAATAAGACCAACCTCAATCACAACAAACAAAACTTGGCTCAAACGACGCGGTTGAGTGGCTGGCATAAGTGGGATTCGGCCATCCCGGTGATCTCAAATAAACCCTATGTTAGGTCCTTGGAAACACATTTCTGACTGCTGGTCAAGCAAGAATAAACATCATCATTATTGATTGGAATCAATATTTTTGGATTGATTGTCTAAGTCCCAGAAATGGTTGTGCTCGCTGTTGCCCATAGTGAGCTCATCATTTTGACTATTCTCAGCCTGTTTTTCCTGGTTTCTGTTGATCCTTCACCACAGATATGTATATATATATGATTTATGTAATAATATTTGCTTTCCCCCCTTCCAGGAGGGTAATAATGGGTATATTGCCTAAGAGAGTACTCATGGGCCAATGCATGCCTTCTGGGGGTGTTCATAGTGTCACAATGGATGTAGGAATCATATATTGAGTGACATAAACATTATATGGAGGGTTCTGTGGTACAGGGATGGGGTGGAACCTCACCAAAAAGAGAACTACATGTCCTGATGATATGTTGTGAGTATATACATTTTCACTTTTTTTTCATTGTATTCTACTCATCCCCTGGCCCATATACCTATTCTCCCTTCATGTAATATACCCACTCAAGTTATCCATAGCCTCAGATCTGTGAGTTTCTGCATATATCATCCATAGTGAGCCATGTTCTCCTCCTCCCCCTAACTGCTTTTTACCACCATAACTCCCTGATACCAACAGCCTAAACTATTTCACATACATTCCTAGGAACTATTGGAGGTATGTTTAGCACTCCATGAAGGCCACAGACAATGGAGTGAGCAATCTACCCACCCCCCTTCTCAGAAATGCAAGATGACCCCATTTACCTCTCTCCCCATGACTATGGACACACTTCCCAAGCTCCTAAGACATCCTAGCACCATGACTGGTGCACAGTAGCAATATGGATGCATCTATGTGTTATGACAACCCACTTTCCTCATCATATGATGTAGTTCTCTTTTTGGTGAGGTCCCACCCCATCCCTGTACCACAGAACCCTCCATATAATGTTTATGTCACTCAATATATGATTCCTACATCCATTGTGACACTATGAACACCCCCAGAAGGCATGCATTGGCCCATGAGTACTCTCTTAGGCAATATACCCATTATTACCCTCCTGGAAGGGGGGAAAGCAAATATTATTACATAAATCATATATATATACATATCTGTGGTGAAGGATCAACAGAAACCAGGAAAAACAGGCTGAGAATAGTCAAAATGATGAGCTCACTATGGGCAACAGCGAGCACAACCATTTCTGGGACTTAGACAATCAATCCAAAAATATTGATTCCAATCAATAATGATGATGTTTATTCTTGCTTGACCAGCAGTCAGAAATGTGTTTCCAAGGACCTAACATAGGGTTTATTTGAGATCACCGGGATGGCCGAATCCCACTTATGCCAGCCACTCAACCGCGTCGTTTGAGCCAAGTTTTGTTTGTTGTGATTGAGGTTGGTCTTATTTGGTATGATAAGATAAGATAACTTTCTATATATAAAACATTGCGTGGCCAGTGGGATGAGTGAAATCGATGCAGTTCGAGTGGCTGGTTCTAGGAGCCTGGGTCAAATGTAAATAGTTGACAATGTCAATAAAAATGAGTTACGTTCTAATGTCAGGTGACCACTGGTTTAAACAACCAGTAGCCTTAGAATGTAACATGTACAAAATAAGTCCGTTTATAGTAACTACTGTTACACAATGTCTAAAAGGTTGAGATCCTTAGGCTTCGTATGTAGTTGGCTAGTTTTTGATTGTTTGCATGACAGGTGTTGCTCAAAGAACCTTCGTTAATTGGGTTTAAATTTGTTTGTTTACATGAGTCTAATCATCTGAGGTGTGTAACATTCTTGCAGCTACTTTCCCTGTCCTTGCAGCCACCAAGATGTGTTGCTCTGCACATGATCTGGACCTTGTCCCTTTTTGGTGCTGTATTCTCAGTCATGAGACCGAGCCTCCCTTGTCCCAGCGACAAAGGTGAGACCTGCCATGCTTCATCAAGCTCACCCAGGAACCCAAGAGCCTCCGTTGCTGTCTCTCACCAACACTCTCGAGTTCCCTCAGGGTGAGTGAAGCATACCTCTGGTCACCTCTCCTACTGACACTCTTTGGTTTCTTCATAGTTCCTGCACCTTTTTGGGTGTCGCTGTCCAGTTCTATCCTTGTCGTGAACTCCCATCAACTTTGTTTCACATATGACAGACACCTGAGATGAACCACAAGAACTTGAACAGTCTTCGTCGCAAGGAGAGGCAGGGGAGGAACAGGCTGGGGCCACACTTGTTAGCCCTGAGGTCCACAAGCTTTGCAACATGGTCATGGAATGCTTCAGAGCTGGTGATACTTCAAAGTCCGCCTGTGTCCTTCTCGTCCACAGAATACTCTCCTGATCCAGTGCAGACCCCACAAGTGACCCTTTTATCACAGCTTTCTCCTCCTACCTTGCAATCCTTGATGGCTTCGAACATTTCCAAAGTGCCGCTGCCCTGTGAGGAAGTGCTCCGGCTGACATTGAGAGACACAAGCATGCCAATGACGATCTTGTTGGGGAGCTACATGCTGGAGATCCCAGATATGAACACAGTCCCAGGTCCACTTCTCCGTCCAAGCAGTCTGGGTCCCCTCTTCTAGAGGATGAACAACAGCCCTCCCATCATTGACTTGACACATCTGTCCTTCCCTGGGTCATCCAGGAACAGTCTGACCCCATGTGACTGTCCTCTAGCCTCCGACAGAGCCAGCTTGCTCTTGAGAATTTCTCCCGGGAGCCCAAGCTTGCAAAGTCTTCACTCCTTCTATCTCCACAGTGTCCCCAATTCTCTGATAGCAAGTGGACAAGCCTCCTTGCTGGGAAGGCTGTCAACTTCAACTGCGTCCTCTCTTCCCTGTACTCCATCTCCTTTGACGAACAGTGCAGAGAGAGACTGGGAGACTTCGAACTCATTGCTGGCTCGTCTGTCCCTGCCCACATCATCTGATCACACTCCAAGTGGGTTATTGCCTGTGACTCCACATGGGAGGCCACGATCTTTGTCTTCCCCCACTGTGCTGCTGAACTGGTTGCATATGGCAAATACATCTGCCAACTATTCACCTCCTTCCCAATCTCCAGACATAACCAAGTTATACAGTTCAACAGGGCAGTCCAACTCCGTGTGGCCCAGTGCCGTGATTTGCTCCTCACTGACCATGCAGCCTTCACGGATCTCGCCATGCTTTGGCTCCAGAATGCTGGAGCAACCAGAGAGTATGGCAATGCTGACCTATCTCAATGATCCAGAGGTTCCAGTTCTTGTCGATGTGAGGCATGCCAAAGGTGGAATAACAGAAAATGTCCCAACAGCACCACCACCTGCTCTTACACACACATCTGCTCCAAATGCCACAACACTGGCCATGTCCAGACTGCTTGCACCACTCCTGCCAAGGCAACACTACACAAATGACTGTCCATCCACTACCTCCCTCTTTCTCTGCCATCCTGCATATGTCCAAGACTTGTTCTGGACCAAGGATGAGGCCGAAGGTATCATCCTTGCAGGCACTTCTCTTACAATGCCTCCTCTGCCTTCAGTCCCTTTCAATGAGCTCAGGAACCATGCCGCACTCACCACCATTCAAAATAATCCAGATTTATTTGTTGTCTCAACTCCTGTCAATATCCCTACTTTCCATACCCTCCTCAGCAGTCACCCAAACCAATGTCTGGTACAGTCTGTATATCATGGACTCGAGTTTGGCTTCTGGCCATGGGCAAACACAGATGGCATCATACTTCCTGATATGTTTGACAATGTCTATCCTCTTTGGAACCCAGGCCACCTCCTCTTCGCCCTTTCCCAGTGTGACATTGAGATCAATGAATGGAGCTTCTCACACACTTTTGACTCTCTCCTCCCAGGGATGCTGGCAGTTCCTATCACCATCTCTGGACACAATCCCAACAAGTTCAGGCTCTGTGTGGATCACTCTGCTGACCCGTACTCCTGAAATGCCCTCATTCCCAAATCTGATGTCTCTGTCCCCCTCGACAACCTCCATCTGCTTGGACGTACTCTCCACGAACTTCATATTACTTTAGGTCCATCAACGTGAATTGTGCTATTCAAGAGCAACATGTCATGAGCCTACTGCACCCTACCGATGCACCCTCTCTGGCAGATCAAACAGGTCGTCAAGATAGGTGATTCCTTCAAGCGTAATAACTATGGCAGTTGTGCAGCTGGAGGCATCTGGGGTGCCTTTTTTGCCCTTGTAATATGGATTGCCATCCATGTAAAGTTTCTTCCCAACCTGTTTGCCTATGTCAACGATGGTTTCTCCTGGGAGCTCGAAGGAAATTTCCTCTACTACATGTCATATAACAAGTTCCTGCCTGCCAAGCAGACCCAGCTCCTCCTTCTCTGGGATGAGCTTGGTATCCCACACAGCAAGGCCAAACAGGTGTGGGGAGCAACCCTAACCATCATTGGAATGGAGGTTGACGCAAACGCAATGATGATTACCATGCCCATACACTTATGCAATCTGCTCCTCAACACCATCTGTAGCTTTGCCATAGTAGGTGTGCACTGTTCCCTTCATGAATTCCAGAAGCTCAGAGGCTGGATAAACTGGGCACTCAATGTTTTCCCTCTTCTTCATCCCAGGTTATGCCAACTCTACCACAAGATTGGTGGAAAGTCACATGTCCATGCCAAGGTCATTGTTAATACTACTATTATTTGTGAGCTTACATGGCTTGCTGACCACATGGCTGTATCTAATGGGATCTTCCTTCTTGATTCCATTGACTGGCCTATATCAATTGCTCATGACACCCTCTTCACCAATGCTTCCAATGTCAGCCTTGGGTTTTGGTGCCCCAGCCGGGATATCAGATTTTATCATGAGATCGAGGATGATGAACATGGCCCTGAGAAGACTATCTTCTATTTCGAGGCCCTCGCCGTTCTGTCTGCCCTTCAATGGATAACAAGGATTGCTCCATGGCCACAACAACTGGTGATCTATACTGACAACCATAACACAGTCGACATCTTCCATTCCCTATGTGCCTCCCCTGCCTACAATCCCATGCTTCTTGAGGCCATTGATATCCTCCTACTACACAACACACAGCTCTGTATCCTGCATATCACTGGTGATGATAACTGTGTAGCAGATGCACTATCCCGATTATGGCTAGATCTGGCTTCTCAACTAGCCCCCAGGATCTGTATCCTGCCTTTTACACCCCCTTGTGTGCTGCTGGGGGCAGTGCAGCACTAATCATACCCAGCCCATGGCCAACCAACCCCTGCAGGTCCCTTGGCCCCTCTTGTGCCTGGAGCATGAGCATAACATTGCCCTTGGTGCCATTCTCGAATCCTCCTCCCATGCATCATATTCTTCAGCACTGCATTCCTACATCAACTTCTGCCAAGCACATCACTTTCCCCTGAACCCCTCCCCTGATACACTCAGCTTCTATATTGTATACATGTGCCACCACATCAGACCCTTGTCTGTGACATCCTACCTCTCTGGTATTGTCAACCACCTTGCCACTACCTTCCCCGAAGTACGCATTCACCATAAACACTGTCTTGTCATTGATACTCTCTGAGGATGCAAGAAGCTTTGTGTGATAAACACTAACCGCAAATGAGCAATCCTCCATACTGAAGTGGCCCATATATCTTCAGTCCTCCACCCTTCCCTGCTATGTGATGATAAACTGTTTCTCTCCATTCTCCTATCTGGCTTCCATGGCATCATGCATCTTGGTGAATTAACCTGGCCTGACTGGAAGGAATTCCATGACTACCACAAAGACATTCTCCACAGCTCTGTTGTCCTCTCTAACACCACCTACTCCTTCAAACTCCC
Organism: Lyophyllum decastes; assembly: GCA_025854295.1. Lineage (NCBI taxonomy): Eukaryota > Fungi > Basidiomycota > Agaricomycetes > Agaricales > Lyophyllaceae > Lyophyllum > Lyophyllum decastes. The sequence goes on along the minus strand of CP107712.1, from coordinate 1,216,648 downwards.
TTATCACAAAGCTGATTGCTTCTTTGAGAGCAATGTCATTCTCATTCATAAGACTGATACTGAGGATGACCCCCTACAAACCTTCCTCACATACCTGGAGACACGAGATGCATCCTTCCCCCTTAACCCCAAGCTATGGCTCTGAGCTGATAGAACAATACCCACATGCTGTTGGTTCATATGCCACCTACAACACTTTCTTCCAAACATTTCTGGACACTCCCTCCGCCCTGGTGGAGTGACAGCCTATGCGGAGGCAGGAGTCCCTGACCACATCATCCAGGCCCTTGGTCGCTGGTCCTCAGACTCATTCCAGATCTACATCTGTTGGCATCCAGCCCTTCTGGTTGCCATTCTCTGTAACTATCATAACACTCTTTAGACATGTGCAGCTCTCCATCATTGCACTTGTCTCCACATCTTCTCTCCCATACAACCCAACTATAATAGCCTTCATAGCCTTCCACTGCAAAATACCTATCCTCCAGGGTGCCTTGCTCCCCAGTGCAGGCACCCGTGATCCGGCTAATCACTCTGTCTGAACTGAAGACACCCAAAAAGGTGATTAGAGGTTTCAAAATCGACTAAGCCAAAGTTGTCACATCAGTCAGACTCAAGGACCCCGGTCTCACAATCATCAGAAGTTACATTACCACCATTGTTCATGTCCTGAACCGAGAAGGATACAAATACATTGGTTGTGCTTATGACCATGACCCCGACCTGCAAGATGGAGAGAGACGGCTGGTGTTGATCATAGTCCTGGATGAAAGCACCAATGAAGAAGAACTGAAAAATAAGGTGCTGGGACCAATAGACGACACAATTGAGTGGGCGAAACCCCATGTACTGGAGGGTCCAGATGTATGGGAGCTTTGGGGATGAAGGCTTCTTGTTTCAAGCATATGCATCTTTCTCATCACTGGCATTAAGTGGGTCTCTTATCATCCTTTTCAGGCAGTTGGTGCTGCCCAACAGTCACAAAACAGTAGTGATATCTCGCTGAGTACAGGTTCAAAGGACCTCACAGTAGATTTTCAAAATTTCGTTGTAGGACCATATGTGCGTGCTGGCAAAATTAATGGTAATAGAAGTCTGCACGGTCGACGCCATTTCGTTGGTGGTATGGCGCGGTCCCGTGTTGGAATGTGATTTGTAAGTACTGTAGTCGCGGCGTGACCTGGCAAAACGCGAACAGTCACTGCGTCATAAATCTACCTGTCACTCTTCTACCCTCTACCTAGCTCTCAATTACATTGTCGACGCGCTTCGCGATGGCCAGGGGCCGTGGAACATTTGGGCTTTCGTCAGCACGTGGCGGGGATAGAGGAAGAGGTTCTTATAGGGGTAGGGCTGCATCCTGGCGAGGAGGACGTGGAAGAGGGAGGGGAGGCGCGAAGGTAGGTGATGCGGGCCCTAAGCGCGAAGATGATGGAACACAACTCGCGGAGAGGTTTGAGAGGGCTGCGCTGGGTGATGAGGTGGACGAGAAGCTGGGGTTTACCAGGCTACGAGAAGGCGGGAGGAAAGAGGGCTGGTTGGTCAACATGCATCCTGTGAGCTGACCCATTTCGTATTTCGAGCCACCAACATCAAAGTCTGACTATCACTCTAAAGATACTTATAAAAGACCCCGACTACGCTGGCGGGAAAGCTGGCGTCGATTTCTACTTTATCCAGGATGACGGAGGGATGTTCAAGTGCACGCTTCAGTATGAGCCGTACTTTTACATTGGGTGCAAGGTTGGTGCTCACCGCTTTGTCGTTGCCTCTCTAATCCAGATGTAGAGTGGCACTGAAACCATGATTGAAGAATGGTTGAACAAGAACTACGAAGGCCTTATTTGTCGCGTCACACGCGAGAAAAAAGAGGATCTGAAGTTCCCCAATCATCTCATGGGCTATCGGCGCCTCTATCTGCAACTCCATTTCAGAAATGTGTCCGACCTCCTCGCTGTGCGACGGGACATCCACCCTCTGGCTCTGGCAAATAGTGCGAAACGGGACGCCGTCGATGCGTATGCCGAAGTCATCACTGCAACAGCTGGCGCTTCCATGGGTATCGAAATAGACGATGACCCCTGGGCAGAGATGGGATCAAGCGGCAATGCAAAAGGTGCAGGTTCCCGTGACAAGGACCCTCGCGAATGCATTATTGATATCCGGGAATTCGACGTTCCCTACTACCTACGCGTCGCAATTGACAACGACATTCGCGTCGGCTTGTGGTACGCAGTCACGTTCACGGCAGGTCAGCCCTCATTTTTCCAGTTGAAGGAGAAGGTGAAGCGTGCGGATCCCGTCGTCATGGCGTATGATATCGAAACAACAAAGGCGCCGCTCAAATTCCCGGACCAGGCTATTGATCAGGTTATGATGATATCGTACATGGTGGATGGCCAGGGCTACCTGATCACCAACCGGGAGATCGTCAGTGAGGATATTGACGATTTCGAATATACACCAAAGGAGGGTTACGAGGGTCCGTTTATAATTTTCAATGAGCCGAACGAGGTCCGTAGTTGTTTTTGCAACGACAGCACCGTATACTTATGAAAATAATAGACTGCCACCATTAAACGATTCTTCTCTCATATCCAAGATATCAAGCCTACGGTCATAGCTACCTTTAACGGCGACTTCTTCGATTTCCCCTTCCTCGACGCACGAGCAACGGCGAATGGCATTGATATGTTTTTGGAAACTGGCTTCGCAAAGGATTCCGAGGACGAGTATAAGAGCCGGACATGTGTACATATGGATTGTTTCCGATGGGTGAAGCGCGATTCCTATCTCCCCCAGGGCAGTCAAGGTTTGAAGGCTGTGACGAAGGCGAAATTAGGCTACGATCCTACTGAACTCGACCCAGAGCTTATGACGCCGTGAGTAGGATATGTCCAAATTTCATGCCATTACTGACATTCCGACATCCTCCAGATATGCGATAGAGCAGCCCCAGGTTCTTGCCCAGTACTCCGTCTCCGATGCGGTTGCAACGTATTATCTGTACATGAAATACGTCAACCCCTTCATCTTCTCTCTGTGCAACATAATACCTCTCAATCCTGACGAAGTTTTGCGAAAGGGAAGCGGCACCTTGTGCGAGACCCTCTTGATGGTAGGGCCCAGCTTCGTTGTCGATAGATGCTGAATGATCTTACTGGAATATGTGCAGGTTGAAGCATACGGTGCGCAGATCATCATGCCCAATCGGCATGAGGAGGCACATGGCAACATATACGATGGTCATTTGCTTGCGTCTGAGACGTACGTTGGCGGACATGTAGAAGCCTTGGAAGCTGGCGTCTTCCGAAGTGATATCGCGACCGAGTTCAAGATTGTGCCCTCGGCAGTCCAGCAGGTGAGACATCTGCTCAACCTGGCGTAAAGTATTCTCAGGTGGTTCTTACAGCTTATTGACGACCTGGACGCGGCGCTCAAGTTTTGCATAACTGAAGAATCGAAGTCCTCTCTCGACCAGGTCACCAACTACGACGAGGTCAAAGCAGAAATCAAGGCGGCCTTGGAAGCAATGCGTGACAACCCAAAGCGTGTCGACAAACCCCTTATCTATCATTTGGACGTCGCGGCGATGTACCCCAACATCATGTTATCCAACCGACTTCAGCCTGATTCGATGGTCGACGAGTCCGCCTGCGCAGTGTGCGACTATAACCGACCGGGAAAGACATGTGATCGACGTCTGGAATGGGCATGGAGAGGAGAGTTCTTCCCTGCGCATCGCGACGAGTATAACATGATCAGACATGCCCTCAACCAAGAGACCTTCCCGTCCAAGCGCCCTGGAGGGCCACAACGACGATTCCTCGACCTCTCAGAAGCCGAGCAGACTGCGTTACTGCACAAGCGGCTGGGTGATTACTCGCGAAAAGTCTATAAGAAGACCAAGGACACGCGGGTAGAGAACCGAGAGGCAATCGTATGCCAAAGGGAGAACCCGTTCTACGTCGACACTGTACGTCGCTTCCGTGACCGGCGGTACGAGTACAAAGGCTTGCACAAAACCTGGAAGAAGAATCTCGACACCATCACGGCTGAAAGTGGCTCCATTGCGGAAGTCGACGAGGCAAAGAAGATGATCGTCATCTACGACTCGTTGCAGCTCGCGCACAAGTGCATTCTCAACTCCTTCTATGGATATGTCATGCGTAAAGGTGCCAGGTGGCATTCCATGGAGATGGCGGGTATCACCTGCTTGACGGGTGCCACCATTATCCAGATGGCACGCGCTCTGGTCGAACAGATTGGCCGCCCGCTGGAGCTTGACACAGACGGAATATGGTGCATGCTTCCTGGCGTCTTCCCTGAGAATTTCAAGTTCAAGCTCGACAATGGAAAATCCATCGCCTTCTCATATCCCTGCACTATGCTCAATCATCTCGTACATGACCAATTCACAAACCATCAGTACCACGACCTCGACCCCGAGACTGGCGAATACTTGGTGCACAGCGAGAACTCCATTTTCTTTGAGCTGGATGGACCATACCGCGCGATGATCCTTCCGTCGTCCAAAGAAGAGGATAAACTGTTGAAGAAGCGTTATGCCGTGTTCAATGACGATGGTAGCCTTGCCGAGCTGAAGGGATTCGAGGTCAAACGTCGAGGCGAGCTGCAGCTCATCAAAATCTTCCAAGCTCAGATATTCGAGAAATTCCTCCTCGGCACGACGACCCAGGAGTGTTATACAGCGGTAGCCCAGGTCGCCGATCAGTGGCTCGATGTCCTATTCAGCAAAGCTGACAGCCTGGGAGACGATGAGCTTGTCGACTTGATCGCGGAGAATCGAAGTATGTCGAAGACATTGGCTGAATACGGGGGCCAGAAGTCTACATCGATTAGCACAGCGAAACGTCTCGCAGAGTTCCTTGGCGACCAGATGGTCAAGGACAAAGGACTCGCCTGCAAATTCATTATCTCAGCCAAGCCTATTGGTGCCCCAGTCACGGAACGTGCCGTTCCCGTGGCTATTTTTTCTGCCGAAGAAAGCGTGAAGAGGACCTATCTTCGCAAGTGGCTGAAAGACAGTAGTCTAGTCAACTTCGAGTTGCGGTCGATCTTGGATTGGCAGTACTACATTGAGCGTCTGGGCTCTGTCATCCAGAAGCTGATTACCATTCCTGCGGCGATGCAAAAGGTCTCCAACCCTGTCCCACGCATCCGGCACCCTGACTGGCTCCATCGCCGAGTGGCGGGCGCGGTCGACAAATTCAAGCAGAATAAAGTTACTGATTTCTTTTCGCGTACGACGGGGGGGGATGGGCAGGACGGAACGGATCCTATGGATATTGAAGACTTCGGAACTTCCGAAGGCCACAACTCTCGCCAGCGTATTGCTGTCGTCAACCGCAAAAGAGTTGCTCGTATAGAAACCCCAGAACCCGAGCCAGGGATCACACCATTGCCAGACCCGTCGGTCAACTACAGCGCGTGGATCAAGGCAATGCGTCCTCGATGGAAACAGAAACAAGATGCGCGATTCGGTGCTGCTAATACTTCAGCTATGCCCGCTATGTTCCGCGCGGCGAGAGTACGCACGAACCATAGATGGGACGTTGTCCAGATCCGCCCCAGCAAGATTCCAGGACGGTTTATTCTATGGCTATCTGTTGATTCCGAGCTGGTCTCTGTTCCCTTACGCATTCCTCGCGAATTCTATGTCCACCTGAAGGAACCTAAGGACGACTTCTTCCGGCCAGATTATTACACTGTCGAGCGAGTGACGCGTAGTCTACCACGGGATTTGCCCTGCAAACATCTGTACAAGATCTCTGTTCGCGAGGACGTCTACCAAGATATCCAGGAGCATTTCATTGATCTCGAGAATGACTCCAACGTCGACGGTGTTTTTGAGCAGCAGGTAAATAGCTCTTTCAGTGTCGATTTTTTCACCTGGACTCAAGCCTGGTCAATAGATACCGCTCGCCATTCGCGGGCTTTTGAGGCTTGGCAAAACATGCGTGAGCGAAGATTCTGGGATGTCGTTGAATCGCGCACAACAAGTCGGGTTTGACTTGAACCAGCTGGCTCGCGCAGGGTCGACATCATCTCGCAACCAGTATCTCAATGGTGGAAAGGCTGGGAAATACATCCTCCTTTATCATGCATGCTCTGCCAGGGCGCCGCTCCACGTATTTGCTACCTTCCCGCCTTCGGGCCCCGTCAAACTCCATGTCGTCGATCCTGCGGCCCGTCGACAGCCTATTGGTCGGCTACAAGAGATATACGCTGAGCTTCTTCAAAAGCGAAATAAAACGTATGGAACGTGCATCTCGGTCGTCTACCCGGATACCCGCGAGTTCACGACGACATATCACAGCAACGACATAACAGCCCTCAAAGCTGTTTCTCGCGAACTCGGTCTCATGGAGGACAAGTCTTTCACCATCGTCATCTCTTCGCCCAAGGACCAGTCCTATTTTGACAGGCTCGTTCCGAAGCTCGCAAAGTTCCCGGTCCTTTCCATGTCGAAAGCCAGAGGACCTCATACTTTGGACGTGTTGATGTGGCAGTCACATGTCGCTCACAAGATGATCAGTCGGTACGTAGCCATGGGCGCCTGGGTCGACCGACTGGCATCACTCGCTGAGTACTACGATATTCCGATCGGACATGTCGAAGGGGATCAGCCTCTTTTCATGTCAGATGTCAGCTTCGCTCGCCGCTTAATCGACCAGGACATCGTATTATGGTGGTCAACGGGGGGAAATCCGGACCTCGGCGGGATAGAGAACGATCAGCGTCCAACGGAAGAATTTCCTAAAACCGAGTTCTCGTCCCCTGGAGCGTATGCCAACGTGTGCTTAGAAGTCACCGTCCGCAATCTTGCCGTCAACTCTGTCCTCCAATCAGTCATGGTCAACGAATTGGAAGGGAGTGGAGGCGCCACTGCCTTCGACTCTGTCTCTCATACCTTGGACGAGTATAAGAACGGCGAGACTCCCCGTGATTTGACGTTGGGCGAATCAAACGTTTCGACCGTAATGTTTAGCATTCTGAAGTCCATGGTCAAGATATGGCTTTTGGACAAGATCCGGAACAACTTCGACAGTCCTGCTACGCTTGCAATCGACCATTTTTGGAGGTGGATCAGCTCGAGCGCCTCGAACATGTACGACCCCAGTCTGCATCGATTCGTTCATGGTCTCATGCGCAAGACCTTCATCCAATTGCTCGCCGAATTCAAGAGGCTCGGATCGCATGTCGTTTACGCCGACTTTAGCCGTATTCTCCTTGCGACGTCGAAGCCACCGGGGACGGCCCATGCCTATGCGACGTACATTACCACTGCGGTAACCTCCAACGAGCTATTCCAACATATCTACCTCAACACAGACAGATTCTACGACTTTCTTCTCTTCATGGATCAAGCCAACATGGGCGGTATTGTTTGCGAAAACCCGTTAGCATTGGATCCACCTGAAGAACTGGCATTGGAGATGCGGTGGAACATCAAAGAGTTCCTTCCTCCTGCTATTCAAAACGATTTCTACAGCGTCGTCCAATACTTCATCGTTGAGCTCTTCAAGATAAAGCAGAAAACTAATGGAGGGTCACGAGCGCCGCTGCGGGTCATACCAAACGGGGCCCCTGATCTCACCCAACGTGATGCGGGTAAAGCGAAAGAAATCGAAGCCGTATTGGAGTTCATCAGCCGGCGCCTTACACGCAGACTTCTCAGGGTCGTCGGGAACGTGCAGCAGAGGTATCACGATGCTACACTGCAAAGCGAATCAGAGGACGACTTCCAATTTCCTGTGAAACCTGGATCTTACCTTCACCTTACCAACCCCACATTAGAATTCATCAAGTTCGTTTGCGCGACATTCGCTCTCGCAAAGAACCATCAAGTGGAGCTGGGCCTCTTGAAAAGAAATTTGCTCGAGCTCATCAACGTCAAGGAGTTCGCGAACGAAGCCACATTCCGCAACCCTTGCGAGCCAGTGAAGCTTCCCAATGTCCCATGTCGTCATTGTGACGCCCTTCGCGATTTCGACTTTTGCCGCGACCCCGAGCTCGTTCCGAACAACCTCGAGGTCTCGCCGAAGTGGCTCTGCTCAAATTGCGGCGGCGAGTACGACCGCACAGCTATCGAGTTTGCATTGATGCAGATAGTGCTGACAATCGAGCGCAATTTTGCACAGCAGGACTTGCGGTGCTCGAAGTGTCGGCAGATTCGATCGGTGAACGTGTCGATGTACTGCCAGTGCTCGGGCACACAAGTCCTCACCGTCAACAAGGCGGACATGCGAAGGAAGTTGCGTACTATCGTGAATATTGCAACGGTCCATAATATGGGGCGTTTGAAGGTATATCGTGTTTTTGGTCGTTGCACTCTAATCTCATTTCCTTTTCGACTTTAGGAGCGTTCTCAATTCGTTCTCAGTAGTTGGTGATGTCTTGAGACTGGACTAGCTTTGGGATTGGAAAGAATTGGACTACTAGAGATACCCTAAATGTTTGTTGATACCACGACCTGTACGACTCACGACATTGCTTACTATGACACCTGCAACAGCGTTCGATACACACCTAGAATAGTAAAAGGAGTGTGATGTAGCATCCTCACACCGTTTGACCAATATATTGACAATACCGCGTGAAGGGCTGTGTGGGTAACTGTCGCGACGCGACGCGTCGCATTAGAATGAATGGCGGCAATTACCGAAAATCGTAGTGGCAAATAACACGAAAACTCAAATTCCGATCTTCCCCCCCCAAGGCCCTCTTCTGCCAGTGTCAAGTGCCCTAATTCTAAAGATGCCCGCCACGCGTCCTCTGATATGCTCCGTGTGCGACAAGGGTCCAGCTGAGGCTGAACTCCAGCAATGCTCGCGCTGTAAATCGCGTTATTACTGTGGTACGTGTTATCCCCTTGCAACCAATTTACTGGCCGCGAATGTCAGGTCTCAGACTGGAAAACCCATAAAGTCACTTGCGGAAAGCCGGAAAGTAGCACTGCGTCTGGCTCGGCCCCCTCAGGACCCAAGTGGTATGACAAGTACCGCAAGTGCCGTGACGGTAATAGCCACGAGGGCGACCTCGAGCTAATCACTTGGAACTGCCCAAAAGATGGCACAGGATGGGGCGCGGTATGCCTCGAAGAGGCGGATGACCTGAAGCGCAAATTCGAGATGGAGATGGGTGGCGATCTGAGGAAGTTATACAGATATCGGACGGACGCGTTCCGGTGGACGTGCTGTGGAACGTCAGCAGGGATGAACTACGGGTGTGATCATCATGGATCGGGCTCCTTTCCATGTTCGTGCGATTTTTGCAGGTGCGTTCTTCGTGGCGGAAGACTGGGATCCTCGTGTTGACCTCGCCATTTTCTCGATCGCAGGATGGGAAAGCCGCTCACGGAACGTATTTATAAAGAGCTGTCTGCTGAGAGGATGGGGTTAAACTTGCGTCGAGGACCCGATCAGAGATCCTTTCATCCAGGTTTGGCCGCTATGGCTGCTACTGGGCGAAACGTGTTTGGGCTGGAGATGTAAAAATGCCGCCCGACTGTACATCCTTCGAGTTCTTATATCTGTCAACGGATTATATGTAACATTTACCCTGTTATTTTGGCAATTTATCAGATTTTGCACCAACTCTGCAACTGGCTGACTGCAGTAAATTTGAGGCTTGACACCGATGTCCAGAACCTGCATCCTGAACCAGCGGAGTCCTCGAGTCGCGCCAATGCGACGTATAACAATTGCAACCAGGGGTGTGTGCCTGAGAGAGGCTGAAATCCAAACCTCCTGCTTTGACCGTGAAATCTCTATTTGGACCGACTTACGTAGAAAAGATGCTAGCTAATGGTCTCTGATGAGGCAACGATACCCTGTTGCAAGAAGCCAATTCGTTTCCAATACCCCAGCCAGCTCTCGACATTGACCTTTCCCAAAGGCAGAAGATTGGCACAACCGAGTGATGGTGCAACTGAAACAGCGATTTTCGTCGAGAGCCTTGGGAACCCGAATGCCTCTGCCTCTTCTGACGGAAGTGGCTTGTCCGCAGACTTGAAAAAGTCCAACAAACGAAGTGCAGGGTTGACAACGGACATTGGTTTTGAAACCCTGCCATCCAGCGGCGGCTCGGAGGCTTCCAGTGCTGCGAGCCATGCGGGATAGGGAATCAAAGGAACGCCCAGCAACTGCGAGACAAGCCCGAAGAGTTGCGACCAAGGCGTCGCGTTGGGATGGACCAGATGAAGGAACATTGCTTGACTGTTGCGCATCTCGGTTAGCGCAGAAGCCGCCGTGTGGGCTGGGATCCAAGATATAAACTGAGAGTTCAAGTACCCTTGAGCAGAATCGGTTAAATGATAAAGACGATCGCTTACCCCAGGTGCATCGGGGAGACATCCAAGAACTTCGCCGGATCGTACTATACTCGGTACCCATTCGACCGGATTCCAGCTCCCATTGCGCCCGCCGCTCATTTGCCCGATGCGGACAATGACCGGCCGAAGCGCGGTCTGCTCTGCAGCAAGTGTGAGTACCCGCTCCGCCACCCATTTAGACTCAGGGTAGCCTGATCCCACTGCAACTGCCGCGTCGTGGAATGCGGCTTCGGGTGCAAATCCTTGATTCCAGTCTAGAAATAACGTCAACACATCTGGCCGCAAGCATGGGAAAACGGCGCACTTCGTACGACGCCAATTGAGCTCGTAAAGAGGAAGCGGGGAGGCGTTGGGCGAGGTGACGATAGTGCAAGGTTTATAAGATGTCGTGTTCCCGCTATGAGGGGCTCCATGGAGGAGATAGCGACGTTGAAATCGACGCGCCACGCTAACTGAAGTTGAGTTGACACTTCCTATTCTGTGCAAAGGGTATGTACCATTGTGTATAATGCAAGTAACATTAGCTCTGAACTCCTCGTAAATCGCTTGGGAAAGCCCAAGCAGAGCTGAACTCGTATCTCCATCGACGAATACAACCTTTGGAGAATTCAGAATGGAGAGGTCAATCCCTTTGTCCTCGAAAGCGGTCCTTTGCCTTTCGCGAGTGCTGAAACCTCTGGTGCTTGGCCGGTTGAAGGCGTATATGCGGTCAACATTGACGTCGAGTACCAACGCCTCCAGGATGTATGATCCAAGCCCTCCCGTACTCCCAGTCAATAAGACAATATCGGAGGCCTTCGTAGAAACCTTGCCAAACAGCGTTGGCTTGTGCGGTCGGAAATCTATTGAGTATTTCTCAACGAGAGCATTCATCTGCGCGACGGTTTCCGCGGCCGGATCAAGAGTATCCCGGGGTTCGTTCGGATTGCTACAAAGGTGCGCCACGTAGTTCCCCAAACGCGCGATGGTGGGATTAAGGTAAACGAAGTTGATAGGTATATTCCGGGTCTGGACCTTCGTTGACTGCCTCAAGGCATGAAGGATAGTGTTGCGAATCCATGTTGCCTGTAGACTGTAAGAAGTTTCATTGCCTGCCTGAATTTAGTGAGCAATTGAACACACCTATCACAACCATGCTGAAAGACATCATCATCCATTGTTAGAGTTTCGGACAACATGACCTTTTCAATCGTGTTCCTAACGAACGCGATGCTGGTATCCATGTCGAAATGTTTCGGAACTGGGATATCGGTCTGGGCCGATTCCTCGATTGCGGCATATCCTGCGTCAATCTCCTCGTCATAGGCATCCAGGATGACATGACGTCTCGGGGTGCCTTTCGGGGTGTATTGGAAAGGGTTTGACGACTTCGCGACTAGAATCATCTGTGCAATGTGAGCTGATTGGGGCACAATAATTCTTGGGAGATTAGATACCTCTTTGAATATGCGGCTATGGGAAGGAGCGAATTTGTTGGCTTCTTCGACACTCTGCCTACAGAACATTGAGCTCCTTAATATGTAATCAGTCTGGGGTAAACGGACCATATTGAATTCCTGAAGGCAGCAAGACGGTCAAGGTCAGCGGGATCGAAGGCATATTGCTCGACGGGCTCAACGAGAACCCCCGCTTGGAATCGACCTCGGCCAAATATAAGGCAGCTGGCAACTTTTGGGTGCCTATTGATGATGGTTTCTGTAGAAAAAGATTTTAAAAATCACTGCTAGACGCCCCCAGATCGTGCTTACCCATTGGGACTGGGTTTGTCTGCATTTCAAAATCATCAATGCTCGTTGCTCTGGGGGACAAGATAGAACATACCTTTTCACCCGTCGAGTGCATTATCTGGTCATCCGATCTGGGGTAGCAATTAGAATACTGATCACACGGAACTCCTCACTCTATCACAGGCTCACCGTCCGTATATCTTCCATAGCTCTGGATTTATAGGATGACGAATTAAAAGATCATTCGTATCATATGATTTGACACCAGAGATCTGCGTATTCACCACAGCTAGTGTGTGAGATTCGAAGTCCTGATAACTACGTCAGAAATACTGCAAAGAAAGTTGTGAAATTCCAGACGTACGCGAAAGACAAGCTGGAAAACGTCTGTCTTGTCTTGTTGGTCCAAAAAAATGGGATCAGCATGTGAAGATATCTACACTTTTGTTAGGTTGACAGCGACATGCATAGTTCCCGATGTTTTATTTACCTTGAAGTATTCCCATCCTTCCTCGGGTGGCGCCTCTGCGCAGGATATTAGACACATCGGAAGATACAACAATACTTTCACTCGCTTGGTAGAAATTTTGATGTACCGCCGATTTCAGTCCTGTCCGAAAAGAAAAATCAAACCAGATCGTAAGGGCGATTGAGAATTGGGAACATACGCTCCGTAGAATGGGTACAACCGCACTCCCTTTTCCGCCAAGCGGTCGCCGACCGCTTTCTGTATCGGGGCACCGCCGAATAGCTGAATGCCGTGCTTCAAAATTCTACCGAGCGTAAGCTAGGTAAATTTCGCACTAACCACCGCATCGAAGTCCGCCAGAGTTGCTACTTTTTCAGAATCCATGCTCCACTCCTGCGATAAATCGTTTAGCCCATTTAACTTATCATATTGATGAAATCGAGACACACCTCGAGGAAGGCAGGAACACAGAAGATGAGCTTGCTTTTTGTTGCAGTAGCGCTAGTATATACGCGGTCTGGGGTGGACACCACTGGGGGATCGCTAGGCGCGAAGTTTGACAAAGTAATTCCGGCCATCGTCTGTACGTTGTGGTGGTCAGCTTAATTGTTACTTAACATAACCGCACTGTTGCTTACAGCCCAGGACAATGAGACGACACCCATTGCGTCTTTGAAGATTCTTAGAGGTTGCCTCGAGGGGAGGTATCGAGACGTACGAAAGAATGGGAGCGCATGATTCGAAAGCACCCGGCCACAGATATCTATTTCTCCATAATCTGTTGGAAGATATAAGTATCGCACAGAGGAGTCACGCTGTAGACTGTACATGGTTGGGTTCCCCATTGAAGGATATTTCGATGGCTTAATAAGATGGGCTTAGGGAAAGATGTAGAGCCTATGACGACATTGTCAGCACCTAATCCGCTGCTGAATTCCAAGCCGCATTCGATCTCACCGGAAGAATGTAAAATCATGACAGTACTGTTTATGTCCCGTTTCTTCACCGGTGGCAGAGGTTGGAACGTCGCCTCATCTATGCCATAAAGGGCAGCGAAGGTCGACACCTCAAGCAGTTTCATCCCATCGACAGTCAGTCTCTGGGCCGCCGAGGCTGCGATACCCTGCATCGCCTGGTCTTTGCTAACGAAGAGATATTTCACGTCCATCTTTTGAAGGAGATTTGCTACGCCAACGTCCGAGTTGCGCGGGGATATGGGAAAGGCGCGATAACCCGCACGGATAATGCCCGCTGTAAGCGCGAAGTAGGATAACTGATCTATTGGCAATCCGCGCTTAGCAGGCAGGGGTCTACGGATCGCATAAGAGGACTCACCTATTACTGCAAGGATAGCAACGACTGGCGCATCGTCTAGTCCTTCAATTTGCCCGACCTCGCATTCCACGACTCTCGCAGCCCTATGTATAGCTTGGACAACTCGCCGCCACCTAATAGTCACAGCCTCGAAATCGCCCTGCGCCGTCCTCTCATCATAAACGAACAAAGGATGGTCTCCATTGTGTTCAAGGTGGTAGTCGTAGATCTCCGGGATAGTCAGCGTTCCGTCGAGAGGAGGCGGGGAAAAGGTAGTACTAGATAATGCTTGGGGGGCTGGGTAGTTGTGTGGAGGCGTCATGATAGGCATATCATCTGGTGTGCGGCCCCTGGCCGTTAATATAAAGGAGAAGTGGGTGGGGATTGCCGCTGAACCATATCATGAAACAGTGTGAGACAGATTCGCGGGTCCGGTTTTGAATGCTCGAGGTCTACATTTCGACAGCGGCTTCCCTAGGCGCAAGGTGCCAAACACAAAGAGCGCCGGCCGCGGTGGCCCGCTTCTGAGTGAAATTCCAGCAGTGGATCGTGACATTCAGCTCTTGAAAAGCTTTGAGCAAAGGATATTCAGCGACTAGAGGTGATTGGGCATCTGAGTACGCGGTGTCCGTTGACGGCTCGTTGACAGAGTCGTGATCCCAACAAATGTGTCTCTTCATTCTTCAACGAGTTTGTCCTCCCTTAGGTGGACCAGAGTACTTACGCAATGTTGACAATTGCGCGAAATTTCCAACATAGTAGTGACACGGCAGTTTGCAAAGGCCAGATCTGAACATGAGTAGTTTGCATGCGGAGGGCATGGTCGTGGTCAAGCTTTAACAGGGCCGCCGCCTCGCTCAGCGCTCTGTGCATTCATTGAAGTGAGGTTCCTGAAAGCTGCATCACACCATGCATTAATGGGGTAGTGGTAACCTGGGTCGTTGCCATTGAAAATCGACCCGCCGGGGGTTCAATTCCCCCTTAATGCAAACCACGGCATAGAAATTTTTTGGCACTTGCGACTGCTTCCACTTTCATCCTTTTTTAACTTCCTTCGAAAAAGTATCCTCATCCCAAATCCCAAGTGTGTACGGTTACATGTTTCTAGTGTTTCCAGTGACTTCCGATGATCTTACTGTTGTTAGTTCGGCGAGGCAACCTCCTCAGTAGTCCCGTCGTTCCGTTTGATAGTCACGCTTCCATTCTAAAAAGATGCGCATTCAGGATCACTTTCGGCGCTAAGCAGTTGCAAAGGAGACGTACTGCGTTGCCAAAATATGCTGCCTGAGCCATATGGCAGAAGAGACCGACCTCAACGACACCTGTGAGCATCTTGATCTTGGACCCAAGCTATATCACGGAACGCTCCTCAGCAACGTCTAGAGTGCAATAACCAGTAATAACAACTCACGGTGAACGGGTCCATCATGTATTTCCGCGTGAACGGCGCGTCGATTACGAAATTCCCGTTATCTGTCACCACGGGACCGGCTGCAGAAACGACCAGGAATGAGTTCGAGAGAGCGAGCTACAGAAGCCGAAGCTGACCTTTCTTCACGGCCATCCGGAGGGTAGCGTTCGGCGATCCCATCGCGTGGAGGTTCTTCAGTACTTTCGCATATGCGAAGGGCACAACCTCTACGGGCACGCCGGGTTCGAACTGGGGATGACGAACGTGGGTAGTACGGGGAAGCTACGCTTGGGTAGAGGACGCACGTGGGTGCCTAGGTATGACACATTCTTCCGGTAATCCGCGACGAGGATGAAGCTGTTGGGGGAAAGATGGGTGGGTTCTCGGGGCAGAATGCGACGGATACATATGGCTAACGCACGTAGTTGCGGCCTCAGCGACAACTTTCTCTCGGAGATGGCATGCACCCCCGCCTTTAATGCAGTTGAGGTCGTTGTCGACTCTGGAGAGTAGATTCAAAAGGAGGACGATGTGAGGAATGAATAACTCACTCATCGGCGCCATCGAAATCGACATCGATCGTAGGATATTGATCGACATCGCCTAGATTGAGGCCAGAGTTGACGATAAGTTCCCTCGACTGGAAACCTAAATAAGATAAATTAGATGAAGATTAGAGAGTTTTGAAGCGACGCACTGGTGGGTATGAATACACGGTTCTTGTTGGCCTCCTGACCCTGCTCCACGATTCGTTCTACCACATACGGCACAGTCGATCCTAGGGAAGATGAGATCAACACTCCTGCAAGTACGACAGGAAGTCATGCGTACCAGACCCAATGCCAATCACCTTGAAATGCGTGTCAAACTTTTCCACAGCAGGCTAAAAGGACAGGGACTCACTCTATATTCTGGTTTTATATGCCGGTCGACAGCGGTGTAAGCTGCAAGCCTCTTCGACGCCTCCACAACATCCAAGCCTTCTCCAGCGACCACTGGGAATAAGCATGCGTTGTCGGTTACGATTCAGGAGCCTGACATACATACGGAGTACGCACCTTTGGGCTCTAATGGGGGACGAATCGTCTCCGTTCTGGAGGACATGCCGGTGGTATGGTGTAGAGGTTTGAACGCAGATTCCCATCGGGATTCGAAAGTGCAAAGCAATATAGGCACCGGGTTTACATGAAAATTCGGAATTATGAATGTCCGGAGTGATAGAAACAAGGAAGTTGCAGACACTGTTCAATTGAGATTCCCCATAGGACAGCGGAGCCACGTACGAGACGTCGGGCTTGGATGGCAGGGGCATACTCTTAGTCGCGACGGTGCGCGGAGGAAGGCGAAGGAGGCGAAGGTGCGCAATAACT